>CM069525.1:5000-605000 GCA_035773235.1 Eospalax fontanierii | reverse complement strand
AGCCCATGAATTTTATCGAATAATCATATGTTTTTGCTTTTTCCCATAACTGTGCATAGAGAATGCTACTAACATTAAAGATTGTATACACATACACATACACACACACACGCACAACTCCCTAAATTCCATTTACTATTACTTCTTTTAAACTAACCTAGGAAAGTGTAAAAGCAAAATTACAATAATGTGTTCCAAGTAGGTGGTCCCTTTTTCTCTTTTCTTGGGGTTACATTGTAGCTCCCTCTCTTCCAATCTCGGTGGAAACCTCCAGCTGTAGCACCCTGGCTACATTCGTCCACTGAGTCCCAATCGGCGGAGGGCTGCGGATTGAATGATGCACACATGTAAGACAGAGAGAGAGACACACTAGGTAGGAGGAAAGGAGAATGACTGACTTTATTCAGAGGCAGCAAGTCTTATATACCCTGAGGGCGGGGCTTTACAGGAGGTTAAAAGTTCAGGTTCTCAGGAGACATCTAGCCACATGACACACACCTGATGTAAACTGAGGAAGTCTGTAAAGGTCAAGTTGTTTACTTCGGAACTGCAACTAGCTAAAAGGTCATCCTGCTAGCTTAAAGGTCAAGATGTTTACTTGAGCTTTGTCTGAGAGCCTATAGCACTAAGAAAGAAGGGCATGCAGGGGGCCAGACCCTACATTACATAATACCAGTGAAGCCATCACACCACCCTCCATATTTCAGATCCAACTCACAGTGTAAAATGTGATAGAATATTCTGCAATTCTTTTAAGGAGTCTGTCCTCCAAACCCGAAGCAAACGCTAGTGTGAGCCTTAAGCAAATTACTGAGAAAACAGATTTCAATATTCAAATAATCACTCAATAAACTTAATGCATAGTCTCTGCCAATTAACAGAAAAGTGACCTTTGCATGAACGTTGTTAATCTAAATTATCCTTAAGTCAAACACGGTCATGCCTATCTGTGCTGTCACCACTTGGGAGACGGAGGCAGGAGGATTGCAAGATTTGATGTAATTTTGAAGCATCAGAGTGAATCCCAGAGCCTTTGGTGACATGGGAATATATAAATATCATAAAACAAATCCAATAAAATATCACTTCAATTTTCCCCGCAAAATGTATGAAATCTATGTGAGAGAAAATATACCCAGGATCAGTGTACTGACTTCCACTTGCAGAACATCCATGACTTTTAATTAACTTTCACTCTGCACAGGACATCGGGTGGCTGCACTGAGAGGTATTTTATGCTGTGAGAAGTTGCTCTGAACTCCATCTGCATAAGAGACTGCAGGATCGGCACCCATCTAGATGCACTCAATGTCCCTGTCAGTACAGTCGCCCTGCAAGGACGTGGACTTACAGTAGACTCTGTAGACCCCATTTCCAATGTGTTGTGCCCTGATGGTGATGAGGGTACACTGTCCATTCAAACTGAAAAGCAAAAAACATAAAATTGACCACTCTTCCTCATCATCCAATAAGGCATCCCGTGCTGGGTGTCTGGAGTGCACGTGGACAATTCATACGTGGAACATGTGAATTAGAGTACCAGGAACAGAACTCAGTACCCATGGTGCTGGCACTGAACACACAAAGGTCCAATGAACCTTGCCATTCCTCTCCTGAAGGGTTGTCTTGATAAGACAGACTTTGTAAACTGTCTACCCATGACTCTACACGTCCATCCTACGTGACTTTAGCATGTAACATGACCAAGTGCCATTGACAAACAATACTGGGTCCCTGTAAATATCTAATCTCCATTTCTTGACAGGAAACTCTTATATTTTTGAAAGCCTTATGACCGATTCTCATGCCTGTCCTATGAACACCAAGGGATGAAATACTGAATTCAGAGTACCTATGTTATAGATCCTCAAGTTTCATACCTGAACTTCTATTCAATTAGTAAGAAGATGCAGGGTTATGCAGACTATTTCCACAGAGCGAAGATCTCTGTATTCATGCAACCTGTATATATGATACAGGTTATTAGAATGCAAATGTTCTTGGTCTATTTCTTAAATATTTATTAACCTTCATCATAGGTATTAACAATGCTGTGGAAACCCCACTGTTTTTTCTTGAACTTAAATTGTAACAGAGGAACATCTTAAATAAAATACCCAAAATGTATGCCCCACGCCATGGTGCAGAGATCTATATTCTTTAGAAATTCAGAATCACATGCTTCTGAGAACCTTTTCATGCCCTTGGAAACAATCCCTGAATGTAAGCCTATATCTCTGTGTGTTAGTTTCCTGTTATTCATGTACTGCTAGATGGAAAACAATAATTTTATTAACAGTCCTGGTTTTTCCCTTTATTTGTTGGACATCATCATTGAGTTTCCTGAGGCATTGTCTGTGATCATAGACCCCAAGAAGAGACTACCAAATCTAGGCTCACATGTCCTGTATGCACTGGTTATTGCAGAATAAGAATTCAAGTTTTCATGACTACCACAGTCAAATCCTCCGTCCTTCCAGTGGAGATTGTTTCCCAAATGCCGTCAATGGCTTTGTTAAATCACAAAAAGGAAGTACAGTGATTCAGCCAAATACACTGTCCTGAGGAAAACACTCAAGGGGTTTGGAGCACTCTGGCACATGTGGGTGCTAACCACTAGAACATCCGTTCTGCCTCATCAAGGAAGAAAATTATTTTATCAGTAAAAGAGGGACATTCAATTATTGAGACACAAGCTCGTCCTTTGCTGTAAATTGGAGAAAGGGTATGACCCAGAAGTCTGCATTTGGTGTATGTAGACTCAGGACATGTTTACTTACTGGGCCTGGAAGGTGACTTCGAGTTCTTCACACTCTGATAGGCACTGCAGGTGATGCAGGTAGAGTCTCTTAGATCCGCCCTCCTTTATCTTGTCAATGTTGTCAGCTGCAATGGCCACTGTCTCCCAGTCCCCTGAGATCTGGGAGGAAATGGAGCATTGGAAATGAGGATTACTCTGTGAAGCCTGGTGAATTCTTTAATCCAGGACAATCGTCCAATCACTGTGTTCTTGTGGAACATATCCCTGCTGTGACTCAGCACTGTGCGATAGATATATCACACAGGGAAATGCAGTGACCCAGATTAATGTGTCAACAAGGACTTGAGAGTCAGGCCAAGGGCTCACACTGTCCTCAAACACTCTGAAAACCAAAACTAAGGTTTTGCAATCTTCCGTTTTATGGTTGTGGCGAACTCCAGGTGGAGAAATTTAATTAACTGGAAGACAGGCAGGGTTTCAAGACTATGATCAGGTACCGATGGACAGAAGTACAGATCCCATTCATGCATGTGTTCTGCTGCTGGACACGTATGCACTCTCACACACATGTGATAAAATGGGTCTCATACTCTGGGGACAGACACAGTGATATAGGCTTTTTATTCTGTCCATATTATTCCTCAATGACAGATGCACTTACTGTGTCAGCACAAGCCACACCTAGCACGAGAGCCATCAGCAGGAGCTTGATCATGGTGGTGCTGGTCCTAGATCGTCCTCAGATCAGAGGGTTGAGTGTCTGTGATAGCTTGACTTGAACACACTTCTTATAACATGAGTCTGAGGGGCTGATCACGAATCCACCAATGACTGTTCGTGACCACTCAGGGCTGTTCAGTGCTTCCTCTTGGCCCTGGTGAGCAGTGTCTGATCTTTTGCTTCTTAATAAACTTTGCATCAAGTGAAGTTTAGTTGGGATGAACAACTGCTGTTTACTGTGAGAAGTGAGTTCTAATCCTCAGGACAGGGTTCGAACAAAGTTCATTATTTACCGTGTATCTCCATTTGTCCATTGTGTCTAACAGGGAATGTGTGATGCGTGTGGCTTATGTGTTAGAACTTCTGCAGATGTCTAACTAACTTCCTTAGCTTTAATGTAATTATTTCTTATGGCAACAGAAAACTGTGGCCTCTTCAGTGTGTGTGAAGGTTCCCAGACGTTTATCAGAGGAAAGACTTTTAAAATCAGGGATTTATTATCATCTGTTTATCCGCACCTCTGACTTCCCTTCAGAATCTGTGCTGCATGGAAATGTCGTATCTTGAAACTTTCTCACGAATTGTTGTATTTCTTGCATTGTCATTGAGGAATAATATGGACAGGATAAAAAGCCTGTATCACTGTGTCTGTCCCCAGAGTGTGAGACCCATTTTATCACAGAATTTCCCCCACAAGCCATGAGTAAGTCATTCTTCTTATAACAGTTTTTCCAAGAATTCCACTGTAGTTAATTACACCATAATTTTGATTTTCTTTTGTTATGTGTTTGTAACATTTGACTTTTCTCTCTCTCTAGACATCATTAACTGATGCCTGACTACATGTGTGGCTTAATTTAGACATTAGTATTTCTTTTTGATGCTGTGAATCCAAAGTTTATTTACAATAACAGACTGATTGGAGGCAATGTTCAAAATTTTAAATGCTGGCAGATACCAGAAACATTAAAACATTTGGAGAACAGAATTTCAGGTTCACCACCAACAGGAAAATATTTTCTTATGTTGCGTAGGTCTGGAATATTGTATCTGAAAGGTTTTGCCTAATGGAAACTTTAATTTTACTCATCTTTCCATCTAAAATTTCACATTCTTCATCTTCACATGTAAGTACAGTTAGAGGTAATTTTTTTTCACAGCAGGAGAATTAAGCACGGTTTTGACATTTGGACTGGACAATTTTTGTTCAACAATTTGTTAGAGGGTTGATTTTCCCCCAAGGACATGTCTCACTACCTTGTTGAAACCAAATGATGGTAAATATGAGAATTTATATTTCTTGTATGGAATTCTTTCCATTTGGGGGTATTCCATAGTCATGTTTAGACCCTGTCACCCGCACATTCCCTCTGTGCCGCCCTTAATCTTTCTTGATACATTCAGAATACGAACCTTGCTCCAAGCCGCTGATTTCAGCTCCAGATTCTTGACTTTTTTAGTGACTGTCTCAGAAATATTTTCTGGTTCCAAATCTGGAACTTGTGGTAAAGTTCAAATAACTCTCCACAGCAACGTTTACCTCAAAGTATAAATTTTGTTTGCAGAATCTATACAGGAACCCAGAGTACATAGGAATTCAGCTGACATTTACGTAAGAATATTGTCCCATGGACAGGAGAACATATGTGATCTGCAGAAGATTGGAGCATTGGGAGATAAAGGGTTAAGGGGCCTGGCTGAGGGGAGTGTGGAAAATGACAGGTGCGCAGTGGTCAAAAAAGAAGAAAAGCAAGTGCTATGAAAGGACCTTATGATTCCTGGCTAGTCTGTAATCAAAGTATACATGTGTGTGTATTATATAAATGTTAAATTATATATATGAAGAGGTAGATATGTATTATAGAATATATAGATACACAAAATAACATGCAGATTTTATATATATGTAGAGGTATATATATATATATATATTATAGAATATGTACATATATAGAATAATACATTGATTTTTTAATATATGTAGAGATAGATATATATTACAAAATACATATACATATATAGAATAATAGATTTATATATATGTAGAGGTAGATATGTATATTATAGAATATATATAATAGGTAGATTTTATATATATGTAGAGGTAGATATATCTATTATAGAATATATATACATATATAGAATATGTAGAGGTATATATATTACATAATATATATACATATATTGAATAATAGATCTATTTATATATAGAGGTAGATATATATATATATTACAGAAAACATATACATATATAGAATAATATATTTTATAAATATATGTAGAGGTAGCTATATATTTTAGAATAAATATACATGTACAGGATAATATGTAGATTTTATATATATGCAGAGATAGATATATATTGCAGAATACATATACATATATAAAATAATAGATTTTAAATGCATATATGTAGAGATATCCTCCATGTGCAAGCAAGGCTGTTCCCAGAAGACAAAGAAGACAAGGGTTTTTAAATGAAAATCTGAGTCAGACACATGTGCCCTTCCCTGGAGTTCTTCACCAGCCAGCTCCAAAGGCACCTACAATGAGGTCAACTGTTGCCCTTTCTCCTGGTGCCTGTGGTGAAGTAATGGCAAGACTGAAGAGCCACAGGCACCACACACTGTGTGTTCAGGATGAGCAAAATATGTCTGGAGCTGACCAGAGACTTTCCCTGCTGGGGAGAAGGCACAGTGCTCAGTTTTTCCCCAGAGGCCAAGGAGTAGGAGAGCACGTCAGGGGTCTGATGGATCTCTGGCTGGAGCATGCCACATTCGTTGACTTTCCAGCAAGCCATTCCCATGGTGTTAGAGCGGGACAGATTTTTATAGCTTACCTAACTGCTCCAAGGCTTGGCTTGAAGCTGTGGACATGGTCCTGCAACCGGAGTCGGATTATATGACAAGAGGATGCTTACATCCTAGGGGACAATGTACTTGTGTTCTTAGTCAAATGCCCTGTATGGTAAATACAGGGTTCTCTCTGAGGTTTTTTTTTTCTATTGTTCATTCCGGGGCAAGTCCCACCCTCTGACCAATAAGGGGGCATGAAGGTGGGGAGAAAGGAGAAAAAGCATCATGGCTAGCTGGAGAGGGGCACAGGGATTACTCAAAGACACTCAGGAGGAAAAGTGCCTGGGTCCCAGGCTCACACAGAAGGCCAAGACCCAGGAGGCAGCATTCCAAGTCCCTGCAGTCCTAAGGATCATGTGAGTGGAAGTGAAATGCTGGCTGGGAATGAACAAAGAGCCCTGCACCACAGACAAAGAGACTTGTGTGCTGCCTCTGTGGCTGCTTTAGGCTGGCGGGTGGCTGGTAAAAATGACTTTATGGGTCACCTGAAATAAATCAATCCCTCTAAAGAACATTCTCTATTCGTTCAGTCAGTTCAGATGTGGAAGGTGGGGTGAGGCTGAATGCTGGGTCCCGCCATGAGAAAATGCATGCAAAATGCCCATGTTAGTCAACTCTATCATGAAAATCATATATATACCCATAAATATTCATAAATATAACCATATATAAATCCATATATACTCTGAATATATCCATATATATCCAAATATATCCATATGTATACATATATTTATAACCATATATATCCATATATATCTCTCTCTATATATATATTCATACATATATCCATACATATCCACACATATATGCATATATGTATACATAAACTTGTGCACCTATCATTCATGGTAGGAAAAGTGTCCTAGGACTTTCAGGAGTCGTTAACAGAGAGACTCAGGAGTCTTTATGATGCAGAGAGAAAAGGACTGTGATCAGCCATGCATTGAACATGTTTATTAACATCCCATGACAAGGTCTCACGGACATCCTGTGGGTTTGCTCATAACAAGAACTAAAGGATGGGGAGGTCGTGGAAAGATGGGATCTGGACAGCACACTGCTGTTACAGACACGAGCTCACATTAGCCGCCGTCACCTGCAGACGTCCGTTAGCTGTGGTCACCTGCAGATGTGTACAAGGTCAAAGAGTCAACAGTTCCATCATGAAGGAGGCAGAGGCCAGGGTGACTCAGGGCCTGCTGGGAGGGGGGCAGGTGTGGGTGCTGAGGAAGGAGAGATTTTTGTTCCTGCCTCTATTTCTCCTTCATGTGGTTCTTGCTGATTGGGAAAGTCCACTAGACACTTGTGGATACAGGTCGTTTTTCCTAAAACATTTGGTTGACCAATCCCAAAATATTCTAATGACATGTTCTACAAAAACTCCTGTGGACTGAACATCTGTGGACAGTGGACTCCGTTAATTCCCCTTTGATCACAACACATTTTTCTCAAATTGATACCCACATTTTGGGCAATATGGCATGGAAAGGTTATACCAACTTCCTTAAAAGCAGCTAATTACAACTAGCACTGATTGTGTTCAGTGAATTGACAGGTGACATCCGTGTCCCTGGACCTGAGGTCACTCTGTTGGCTTCAGGACATCCGGGCAAACTGCCTGATATCCTGTGGTCATCATCAAACACAAAGATCCAAGCCTCTCACTTCCTTCTTCCTCTTCTCCCTCCCCGCACCCCCACAGAGCACACATAGTATGGAAATTCACTGCATCCTTCTTGGAATAGAATCTATGCAAGGCCGGATGCATAACTGTTTTCCTGACAGGTTTGTTATGCTCTAAAGCTCATTTTATTCTCTCCTCATTGGTTCCTTTTCTTTAAGAAACCACAAAACAGAGATCGAGGTTCCCCAACTGGTCACCGATGTGAATACATTGACCATCACTCAGTTATGACTGTCTGTTCATGATGAAGCACTACACAATGGTCTCTCATCATTTTAGAGAACCATCTTCACCCTACCATGGGAATTGAAATCAATGATCCATCCCATTTTACCACAACAACAGGTACGGCATTCTATTTTGGGGTCGTAGAGACACTTTCATCTTGGGGTCAATCAACAGCTACATCATTGCACCTAAATTCTACTCAGTGGAAGACAATGTGTGTGTCATACTATAAACATGTCCCAACACATGTGGCTGGAGAGGTCATAGATGTCCAAGAGACCTGATCATAGATGTCATGGCTGTCTGTCCCTAGACATACGTGATTCCTTAATAAATGCTAAATATGGATCTTTATATTTACAGACAAGTACCCAGGTCACCACCTAACAGATCAAGTGTATGACAGAGCTCCACAACCGGTTAGAGATAGGCAGTGTCTGTGAATGGCCCATGTCTAAGCGACATGTTGACAATGGATCCTAATGTGCCCATCACCTCTCATCAACTGAAGTGCCCTGCATGCCAACAGGGCCATGAACCCACTGCTCAGGGAGTGCTGTGGGCATATGTAAGGGCCAGAGGAGCCAAGGCTGGACCATACCGAAAAAGGGACCTACAGCTCCTGGGAACCTGCTCATGTGAACCAAAGGCACCAGTGTTGGCACACATGGGACCCATACACACTCGCACAGAATAAACCCAGTACGGAGCTGTGAAAATGGACAGTGGGACTCAGCCATGGCCACACAATTACTGGGCAGCTCATGCCAGAGACTAAGATGTGGTCTTTCAAGGGGTGATGCTGGGGACACTGACTTGGATCATGTGCATGAATGTGTGCTGAGGACATCAGGGACACTTACTGGATGGCATGGGACTTAACACACGTGAGCATGGAACCTGGGGAAGGGGGAATTCAGGGCAGTGCCCTAGTGATGGGGTGCAAAGGCAATTAAGAAGCTCAGAGCTCAATACCCACACTTCAATAGAAATTTTATTTTAGGAAGAGTCATGAACGTTGCCATCCATATAATAATTGATGTGTAACACTTGCAAGTGTGCATGTGCGATTTTAAATGTAAAGCTATGGGCATTCAGTGAAAATCCATTCTGAAATAGTGTAAAAGGTCACAGATATTTCTGAATTCATTGACTGTTCTGTATTTTCCTCCAAAAGCTACTAGTGTTAATAGTAAGGAACTGAACCATTTATTTATCTTTCTGATTTGATTTTCTGATTATTTTTCTGATTTGAACTTATCAACCCCAGAGAGCAAAGTTAAGGTTTCAAATTTCACTGACAAAACTACACACACGATTGAGCTAAGAGATGATCATCTCCCACGTGTGCAGTGTCATGTCCTCAAGCTTCCGCTTTGGGTTTGAAATCTTGAGATTTTACTCAGCTGCGGCACCTCGGTGACCTCGTCAAAGGCAAGCACATGCTGTCATAAAGAAACAAACATGCACTTCATATTCCTTTTTATAAATAACATCTGAGCAACTGTTTTCTCTTTTTCACAATGCATTTCCCACATTTCCTTCTCTCCATGCATGTCTGCATTTCATTCTCATAGAGTCAATATTTCCAGACATGCAACCAGAGACGCATTACAACTTAGAAGGAAATTTGGCTTAATTATTAATTATTGAAAAACCTTTCTGAAAAGTGAATGAATTCATAGCTTGTTATTTTCCAATTATTTGAAGTCATATGAATGAACACAGACATGAAACTCTGGGCATTTAAATTAAATACAAGCAGAAAAGAGCCTGGAAAGCTCATGTCAAGTGACATGGAGATCTCCCACTGGATCTGGTCACACAGGTCCTTGACATACCCAGAACACATTGTACTGACACACCTGTTGTCTTGTGTGCTGCAACATTCACAAGCCGAAGGCATGGACACATCCTCCATGTCCCTTGGACGGTGAACAGATGATGAACAAGGCTCAGTTCCACCACAATTTTCTCCTCGGTGCTAAGTAATAATAGAATTAGAGGTAAATGGAAAAGGGGGCAAGGAGGTGCAGAGTGAATGAAACAGACCCTGGGAGAACATGGAACCAAAAATCTCGTTTAATTTTTGAAGGGAACAGGCTTTATATTTTTGCCAGGCTTAGAGGAGGTCTTTATCTAGTCATCTGTCGTGCTTCATTCTGGTAGGTCCTGAATGCCTCTGATGATCTGATGTTCATCACTCCCATTGGTTCTGGATGGCTGCTGGGGCCTGAGAACTGCCCCAGGTTAGGTCCAGGAAGTGTTCACTGTGCACGCATGCTCAGTATTGGGTTTTGCTGATTTAGGCCAGCAGGCTGGGAGCCTGCCTGACCTGGCCTAAATCATCCTACACACATAAATCATAACAGATGGCAGATGAAGGAAGATCATGAAAGAAGAAGGAGATTCAGAGAGAGGGATAGGGGGACACAGCTAGTACCAGAAGACACAGCTAGTACGAGGACACAGCTAGTACCAGTACACAGTACCAGGACTCAGCTAGTACCAGCACACAGCTAGTACCAGGACTCAGCTAGTACCAGGACTCAGCTAGTACCAGGACACAGCAAGTACCAGGACAAAGCTAGTACCAGGAAAGCTAGTACCAGGGACACAGCAAATACCAGGACACAGCTAGTACGAGGACACAGCTAGCACCAGGACACACAGCTAGTACCAGAACTCAGCTAGTACCAGGACTCAGCTAGTACAAGAACTCAGCTAGTACCATGATTCAGCTAGTACCAGGGTATTAGAGAACACATGTATTTAATTAGGTGGGCTTAGGAGATTTTTATTGAGACGAAACAAGACTAAAAGTTGATATTATGGCACTAAAACCTGAAAAAAATTGATCACTTCAAAGTGTTAGTGAACAAGACAGAACATATTTATCCCACATATGTGTGTGTGTTTCTATACACACGTATGTGTGTGTGCGTGTTTTGTGTGTGTGTATGTGTGTTTCTGGGTTTGTTATAGTTCAAGTGAGGCTTTGAGGTTGATGGGGGTTGGGCGCAGTCTCGAAGTGTGTGATCAATAGCACCAGCAATAATCCCAGGAGTAGCATTTTTGAAACAGGGCTTATAACAGGGTATCTGAAAAAGAAGAAAACAAGAGCTGTTTCAGGGAACTTTGTGTCCTTGAACAAGATTAGAATGTTGTTGCTTACTGTTCTTCCTTCTCTTTCTTTTCTTTTTACACTGGCCAATCATTAATTTATTTAGTTGGTTTAATAGCCACTATTCTCTCTTTTTTTCCTTAGTCTTCGGCAATGCTGGATTTTAGCTAGTCGGGGTCATCTTCTCTCTGATAACAAAATTTTAAGATTTCTAGCAGGTATCCATATAGGGTCTGAGTCTCCTATGGGGAAGACACAGCCAAAACTTCGGCCCATTGTTAATAATGGGCGTGGGCCTCTCTATTGTCCTGTAATGGGATCTTTCCATTTTACCTGTACCTCAGGTTTTGGTTCTTGTTGACCCCAATGTTTTTGGAGACAGCATTCCGCTTGATTTTTTTGAAAGTTAAGAATATTAATAGTAAATAAGGCCAAAGTTAACTGCTGGTTTGGGCTTATTCCCCCCCTTTTTCTCTAATTGGGTTTTTACATTTTGATGATTGTGTTCTATAATAGCCTGTCCCTGTGGGTTGTGAGGGATGCCTGTAGTGTGTTGGATTCCCCAGAGGGAGAAAAAAAAATCTTGGAGGCTTTTACTGATAAAACATGGCCCATTATCAGTTTTTACCTTTTGTGGCAGGCCTAAAGTGGCAAAACATTGAAGAAAACAGGATTGAGCATGTTTAGCTTTTTCTCCTGAGTGGGCAGTAACCCAGCAGGCATGTGAGAATGTGTCAATACAAAATACAAAAATGTATTTCAGTTTACCAAAAGTGTGTAATGCATAACGTCTGTTTGCCACAGGATGTTGGGCCTCAAGCCCTGGGGATTTACTCCGGGTTGTTGTAGTGGTGGAACCTGTAGGAAGGGTTGGCAAGATTTACAAGTGCGTACAATTTTCTTTAAGTCCTTGACAGGGATTTGAGGGAATTTTTTATTAAGCCCTCTCCAGTTGACATGAGTAAGATCATGTAGGCCCTGGGCTTTCTCAAATCCAGTTAAAAGGATTTGGGTGGAAGCCATTTTATCAGCCTCAGCATTACCTTGGGATAGGGGCCCAGGTGGGGCTTGATGTCCGCTGAGATGTTGTAAGAAAATGGGGCCTTTTCTCTCCAAGAGGAGAGTCCGTGCCTGAATCATTAAAGGCGTGATGGGATTTGCATCTAAGTGGATATGAGAATTTGGGAGCCCTGGAAGGAGATTCACCACATATAAACTGTCAGAGAAGAGATTCATGGGCTTATTTACTTTAGTTAGGGCCAAGACAACAGCCATGAGTTATTTAAATTAGGCTGAGCCTTCACAAGTGTGGACAAATTGTCTTAACCCATTTGTTTCCTTTGAGGATATCACTACAGCTGATCCATATTTTTCCCCATCAGTGAAAACATTGGGCGCTTCCTGCAGTGGTTCTCTGGCAAATAGTTGAGGTGCCTTCCACTGAAGTGCCCTAAAAGAAGTCACCCATTTATGGGGTCCATGGTGGCAATCTAGGTCTCCAAAAAATCCTTCCAAGGCCAATGCCTCTCGACCATTGTTTCTGTTTAGCCATTCAAAATCTTTAAGCCGATATGGAACAACAATTCCGTGGGGGTCAAGGCCATAATGCCTAAGGGCTAAATCTCTTACTTTCTCTATTAGATCTGCTAATTGATCCATGGGTGTGTACACCCAGGGTGTGCCTCCCAGAGAGTCATGGATCCATTGAAGGGGCTGCCCGCCCTGAACGAGGGCTGCTGTCATTAGTGTCTCACCAGGGAGGATCCATAATTCTAAAAGCATAGCTGGAGTGTATCAAGCCAATTTAGCCTGATCCAGTGCCTCCTGAATTGTGCTCACCACCTGGAGATGTGAAGGAGTTAGGTGAATTAGGTCTGATGGTTGTCTCCCTATCAGCAGTTGGAAAAGAGGCTCTAGTGTCTCTGTGGATACTGGTATCCAGGCTCTCAGCCAATTTATTTCTCCTAGTAACATTTGGAGTTCTGTTAGTGTTAAGGGGTTGGAGGCTGTCAGCTGGGGCTTAAGAGGGCTCACGCCATCCAGGAAAAGCTGGGTGTCCAGCACTCTGAAGGGTGGTATGGATTGGATTTTATCAGCAGACACATGCAGTCCTCCCTTTTGGAGGCAACCTTGAGTAATCTCATGGAGCTCCCCTAGTAGCTGAGGGTTAGGGGCTCCCACTATGATGTCATCCATATAAACATAAACTGCGGCCTGGGGTTTCTGCATCACCGGACTCAATAGAGTTTTACATAGTTTTGGCAAAAGGCAGAGCTATTAGACATGTCCTGAGGAAGGACTGTCCACTCATATCTGTCATCAGGGCTTTGATAATTAAGTGGGGGGGGGCATGGAGAAGGCAAACTTTTCACAGTCCTTCATTTACAAGGGTATAGAGAAAAAGCAATCTTTAATATCAATTACCAACAAAAACAGGTCAGAGGGGATAGCAGGAATCCAAGGGAGTCCACTGAGAGGGTCCCCACCAGAGTTATTCTGGCATTAATTTTATGTAAATCTTGTAGCATTCACCATTTCCCAGAAGATATTTTAATGATGAAAACTGGGGAATTCCAGGGACTGGTAGATGGTCGAATGTGTCCCAACCGGAGTTGTTCCTGCACTATCTCATGCAAAGCCTGTAACTTTAACTTTGGAAGTGGCCACTGCTCCACCCACACCGGCGGCCTGGGGGTCCATTGGATAGAAGGCACTTTGGGGGCAATGACCCTTTGGATTGGGGTTCCCCCCGGATATTCCTGGGGGCTCACCCTGGTAATTAAAGGGGTTGCCTTCGGGAGGGAGTCCCATACCAAGGCACTCTTCCATATCTAGCACATCCTCATAGAAAGCCTTATGATCAATGGTGATATAGGCTTGGGCTTCTCCCAGAATATCCTGGCCAAGGAGATTAGCTGACAACCCTGGAGCGACTAGGGGGCGTACTTCACCTCTTGCTCCATCTGCATCTTCCCAACGGAGCCAGTCCTTGGTCTCCTCTGACTTAGTATTTCCTCCTACTCCTAAAATTTGGGGCCCGGGGATCAGGGCCCAAGAATGAGGAACCTCCTCCTTTCGGAGCACAGTTCTATCTGCTCCTGTATCTATTAGACATCTAAATTTTCTCCCTTGTATTGTAATATCCATTTTGAGTCTCAGTCCCAGGATAATGGGAACTGTCCAATTCTGGGCTGGCTGCATCCTAGGTTCCAGGCTGGTTGGACGTCCCCCTCTGGGCCTCCTTCATTTGACAGGGCTGGAGGATGCCCCATTACTAGTTTAAAGGCTTTCCCTCCTAGTCAAATTAAGATCTACAGTCTTTTTTCCAATGGAATCCCTTGCGGCAGCGAGGGCAGGGGGGTTGTGGGGGGGACTTTCCCAGTTCTCTTTGATCCCCCGCTGTTGGTGGCCTGGTCGCCCCTCCCGCCTGGGGGCAGTCCCTTCTGAAATGCCCTAACTGGCCACATCCAAATATTGCTCCTCTTCTGCCACCAGAGGGAACTCGAAGCCCTCTTTGATCCCCAGTCAGACCAGCAAAAGCCTGTGTTAATGGAGAAGTCAGTGCTTCTGTTTGAGCTTGCAGAGCAGCAGTCATAGACCTCGTCTATTGGTACTGAGTTCCCACATCCTTACAGGCAATTATCCATTGGCTCATAGATATATCTTTAAGCCCTGCACAGGCCAGCTTGTGGTCCCCTGTCATGCCTTCCCAGACCAAAAGCTTGGTGAATTGTTCCCTCAGCAGCCCCGGTGGGAGTTTATGCTTTAGACTTTTCTCTACCCTATCTATGAACTCAGGAAGAGACTCTGAGGGCTTCTGGATTATCCCTGCTATAGGCGCCTCAGATGGCCCTTCGTCCAGTTTTTTCCATGCTGACAATCCCAGGGCCTTACCTGATCTGCATATGGGGGAGGGAGTGCATCCTGTTGGGGCCCAGTAGAGTACTGGTCTGCTGTCCCCGAGAACATCACAAATGTGATCGGGACTGGGGGGTTGGATGCCCGGTTTCTTTCAGTCTGTATGCGACATTATTCATTGAAGAGGGCACACCATTTAATCAAGGCTGGACTAGGCAGAACAGCCTTAGTGAGGTCCAGCCAGTCCTTGGTAGTGCAGGGCTGATGGGCTATATCTTGGAGCAGTGTCTCCATCCAGGGGAAGTTAGGCCCATTCTCAAACACTGCCTTTTTCAGCTCCTTGAGATCTTTTGCTTCCAAGGGATACCATGCTGCAGGACGATTCCCACCTGGATTAAGATTTACTGGGAAAGCCCTTACCACCTCAGGGCCCTTTTCTTGGGCGACCTCCCCATAAGCCTCATGTTCTTCATATTTCTCTTCCTTCTCAAATTTAGGCGTCAGGGAGAGGGCTGGATACAGTCTCCGGGAGGGCTTCACCCCAGGGGGCTCCAGACCATCCCAGCCGGGGTTAACAGATGCCTGCGGCCATTCTGTTGACATAGGTGGCTGAGGTTTCACTTTCAACATAGCCCCTCGCTCTGCTTCGAATTGTTCCCAATCTGCAAACAATGTATCCCCCTCAGCTGGCTCCAGTCCTGTCTCAGGCTTTGGGGGCTTTCCATCCTCAGGCCTAAAAGATGCCTTAAGGGCAGACATAGTGGGATAAAATCCCAGCGGTGGGTCAGTTCTCTGATGAATTTCTCATTGCGGTGAGAGCTGCTCAACTCCAGACCAAGTGTCCCAGTCAAACAGGTTAGCAGCAGTAACCCAGGGAGCAAGCTGCAAGATTGCCTCCCATACCTTCAGGGCATTGGAGTCTGAGATCTCCAAGCCCCTGCTTTTAAGCATGTATCTCAGCACCCTGAGTGCTGGGTTTTCAGACTTATGTGTTGCGTTACCCATACCTAAGGGTCTCACTCACCCTGAAGACTGCTTGGCCCCCATCAAATTCCTCAGAGTCTCCTCGGACCCGTCGATCCCCACGTTGGGCGCCAATTGTGGGGGTCCCTGGGGGTCTTGCTCATGTTCAGCAGGTCAGCTCCCCGAGGACTTCCCACATAGGGGCTGGGGAAAGGTGAGCACTCTGTCTGCCCAATTCTCAGCCTTCCCTTCACGGAGACAATCAGACGAGGCAGGGAG
Organism: Eospalax fontanierii; assembly: GCA_035773235.1. Classification (NCBI taxonomy): domain Eukaryota; kingdom Metazoa; phylum Chordata; class Mammalia; order Rodentia; family Spalacidae; genus Eospalax; species Eospalax fontanierii. Next base: position 588,525 of record CM069525.1, on the reverse strand, counting down.
TCTAGTCAAAGCAGGGACTTGTTTATTAGGGAGCGCCAGGTAACATTTAAAGGCAAAAACCACAAAGGGGGTTTCCATGGTGAGGTGGGCATAACCAATTGTTTTAAAGGTCCAGTGAGTATGTATTGGGTCTCACAGCAACCTGGGACACAGCATCCTGGGACCGATCATGTACTGTTCATCGGGTAGAAAGTCCTAGGACCTAGCTATTAATCATGCATTGTTCATGAAAGAGGAAGTCCTGAGACCCCACCTGGCTGATCATGTACTGCCCAAGACCTAACTAGCTCCTTTTCAAAAACAAGTTAGTTCATGCCTAGACTGCGCCCTTCTTACTTCCTTCAAGTGCCATCTTATTGGTATTTGCAGGGCCCCTCATGTGTCTATGTCTGTGTCTGTGTGTGTATGTATCTATGCATGTGTATGTGTGAGTCCATGTGTCTATGTGTCTGTGTGTCTCTGTGTGTGCATGCATATCTAAAGCAGGGTTCAGTACATGTCCATGTGTCTATATGTCTATGTGGGTGTGTGTTTCAATCTGTGTGTTTGTGTGTTTGTGTGTGTCTGTGTCTGTGTCTCTGTGTGTGCACGTATATGTGTAGCTGAAATGCCCTGGAGGGTTTGGTCCACATCAGCACAGAGACCCCGACCTGACACAAGCAATTCCCACAGCCCTGATTGCCTCTGAGACCTTAAACCTAAGGTCATGCACAAGAAGCCCAGCCTCCTTGGGACCCATAATGTGGAGCCTCGCAGCTGGAGGCTCCTTGGTGTTGTCCACACTGAGGACCAACTCTCCGGGTGTCAGGACACTCACTGTCCATGCTGCCAAACCCGAGACATAACAACAGGTCTTCGCAGCTATGAAGGCTGATGAGCAGGCCTGGCTGGTCATACAGCTGCTGTTCCTGCGGGGCCATGTCTGTCCACGCAGCTGCTGTTCCTGCAGGGCCACGTCTGCCTGGGGTGACTGACAGTTGACTTTGTGGAATTAACATCCATTCAATGGGAGGAAATATGTGCTTCCCATGAAGCACAGTTAAACACAAGTGACAGGGAGTCCTCATCCCAGGGGAACCCCAGCTCTGTACATCCGTGGGCCAACATTGAATTTCAGGATGATTTGAACACCCACCTCATCCCAGGGACAAGCATGTCCTACCGCCCATCAGAGAAGCATGTTATCAGCCTAGGGAGACCAACGACAAAGTCCAAGATGGGTCAAATGCGGGAATAACCCTCAAATGAAGGGCTTGGGCCTAAGGAACACATGTTTAGTGTAAACTCTACAGATGAGACCAACGTATCCTTCAAGTCTTGGTGCAGATGGTCCATAAGCAGCAGACATTGATTAAGACAGAAACACACAAGACTAATGTGTAGGAAGAAGAGTCCACATAGAGATGATCCTGCAATAGGACATATATGACAGTTTTCTGCCACTCTCCCAAGGCTAAGGGATCATTTGGACAGAAAGAAAACATATATATATATATATGTGTGTGTGTGTGTGTGTGTGTGTGTGTGTGTCTGTGTGTGTGTTCATAATATATAGTTCACAATACATAAAGATATATAAATTCATAATGTATATATAAATTCAAAATAAATGCATAAATTCAGTATGAATATAAATTCATAATATTATGTATAACTCACAATGTATATGTATAAATTCACTATTTATAAATTCAAAATATGTATGAATAAATTCACAATACATATGAATAAATTCATAATATATTTAAATTCACAATATATATATAAATTGATGATATATATGAATTCACAACTTATATGTATAAATTCACTATATATGTATAAATTCAATATATATATCTTTACAATATATATATATAAATTCACTATACATAAATTCACAGTATATGTGCATAAATTCACAATGTATATCTGTATAAATTCACAGTATATGTATAAATTCACTATATATGTATACTTTAACAATATATACATATAACTTCACAACATATATGTACAAATTCACTATATTTATATAAATTCACAATATGCAATATATAAAATATATAAGACAGAAACACAAAACAGACTAATGAGTAGGAAGAAGAAGACACAGTGAGATGATCCCACAATAAGACAGGTATGATAGTATTCTACCCCTCTCCCAAGACTAAGGGATCATTCATATTTTTAAATATATATATATAAATAAAACTTTACAATAAACATATTCACAATATATAGACATACGAATTTACTATATATGGACACATAAATTTATAATATATACACATATAAATTCACAATATTTATGTATAAATTCACTATATATATACAAATTCACAATATAAAGAGATATATAAATTCCCAATATACATAAACTAAAAATATATAAAGAGAAACATATAAATTCTTAATATATATGTATAAATTCACAATATATATGTATAAATTCACTATATATATAAATTCACAATATTTATATAAAAATTCACTATATGTATATTCACAATATATATGTACAAATTCACAATATTTACATAGAAATTAACAGTATATATGTATAAATTCACTATATATATAAAGTTACAATATGTATAAAATCACTATGTATGTATAAATTCACAATATATATACATAAATTCAAAATATGTATGTATAAATTCATGATATATATGAATAAATGCACTATATATAAAACCACAATAAATATGTATAAATTCACAATATATAATATATGAGACAGAAACACACAAAAGACTAATGTTTAGGAAGAAGAGGCCACAGAGAGATGATCCCACAATAGGACATATATGACAGTCTTCTACCCCTCTCCCCAGGCTCGAGGATCAATCAGATTAAAAGAAAAAAATATATAAGTTCACTATATATATATATATATATAAATTCACAATATTTCTGTATAAATTCATAATATATATTTACAAATTCACATTATATATAAAGTCACAATATATGTATACATTCACTATATATAAATTCACAATATATGTATAAATTCTCAATTTTTATATATAAGGAAACAATATATATAAATTCACAATATATAGCAATATAAATTCACTATATACACATATATAAATTCATATTATATACATATATAAATTCACTATAGATAAATTCACTATAGATATATAAATTCACTACATATATGTAAATTCAAAATATATAGAGTTATATAAATTCTTAATATAGATGTATAAATTCAAAATATATGTATAAAATCACTATATATAAATTCACAATATTTATGTATACTTTCACAATATATATGTATAAATTCACTCTATAAAATTTTACAATATACTTGGAGAAATTCACAAAATATATCTGTATAAGTTCACCATATATATATATGAATTCACTATATATATAAATTCACAATATTTGTATAAATTCAGTATATACATAAATTCACAATATATATCTGTATAATTCACAATATATGCATAAATTTATATATTTATAAATTCACAATATACATATAAATTCACAATATTTGTATTAATTCACTATATATATAAATTCAATATATATAAATTCACAATATATATATAAATTTACAATTTATGTATAAATTCACAATATAAATCCAACTTCACAATACATATGTATAAATTCACTATATATATGAATTCACTATATATAATATATAAGACAGAAACACACAACAGACTATTGTTTAGGAAGAGGAGGCCACAGAGAGATGATCCCACAATAGGACATATATGACAGTCTTCTACCCCTCTCCAAAGGCTCAGGGATCATTTGGATTAAAAGAAAACACATACACACACACACACACATATATGTTCACAATATATATATTTATGTATGTATAAATTCACAATATATAGAGATATAAATTCACTACATATACATAAATTCATAATATATACACATATAAATTCACAATGTATATGTATAAATTCACTATAGATAAATTCACTATATAGAGAGATATATAAGTTCGCTGTATATATATATATATATAAATTCAAAACATAGAGAGAGATTTATAAACATAATATATATGTAAAAATTAACAATATATGTATAAATTCACAATATATTTGTATAAATTCACACAATATATATATACTGTCACAATATATATGTATAAATTCAGTATATATAAATATCCACAATGTATGTATTCACAATATATACATATAAATTCACAATATATATAAAATCACAATATATATATAAATTCACTATATATAAATTCACTATACATATAAATTCACTATATATATAAATTCACAATATATGTAAATTAATTTACATGATGTAATTAATTATAATAGATTTACAATATGTGAATTCACAATGTATATGTATAAATTCACTATATATATAAATTCACAATATATATAAGTTCACCATATGTATACACAAATTCACTATATATACATATTGCATGAATCAATTCTCGCTGTTATTTCATGTTGGACTTCAAAACAAGACAGATAACAATCAGCTGAAGCAACTTATTGGAGGTTCTTTTTCATTAATATACAAATGGATATAGACAACCAACAGCTGTGTCTCTTCAGCTGCCACAGGGAAGTCCTTGAATGTCCTCGAAACGTCAGATGCTAGAGTATCAATTCCCAGGCTAGAATCGTCAATACAGGGTGCCGAGCTAGGATCCTGTATGAGGCCTGGGGACATGGGAGGGAATGGAGGGACCCTGTTCTTTCCCATCTCTGCCTCCTGTACCCCATGCGGTGAATTTCACACAACATATTATAATGTACATTTTATTGAGCTTTCCTGTATTCCTTATGAGAGATCTTGATTAACTTTTGGCCATCTCCCCCAAACCACTGGACCCGCAGCACCCCAAATGGATCATGCCTTGGGTGACATATCTTAAGGCCTAGCTGACCAAGCTTTTTCTGCCCCAACATTCCTCAGGGCAAATTCACCCCCTGGAGACTAGTCAGGCTATGTGGAGCCTTTCTCTTAAAGAAGAGCGACTCCTTCGTCCAGCAGTGAGCAGCTGCAAACTGTTCTTTGACTGGGGCTGGGGACTGCAGCCCATTTCCCCTAGTTGTGGGTTTTGGTCTGATCGAGTCCGCATGGGTCCAGCGCAGCTTGTCACCATCGTTCCAAGTTCATAGATAGGTGCAAACTACCTAGGCTGGCAAGAAAAATCGTGTCTTTAATGAACAAGGATTCTCAACAGAATGTTCATTAAACAAATAGAAACACATGTGTTCGGCCAAGACAATGGCAGAAAGTCTGTTCTAGGTGTACGTCTGATAGAACATTAACATTCAATATGTAACGGGAATTTTAAAAAAATAATTGAGCCACTAATCAAACAGCCCATCCGTGATTTGAGGAACAACTTGCATTCCGAAAAAGAGAATCGTTGATTTTAAATGATCCTCTTCCTGAGCCATCCAGAAAATGAGAATTAAATGTGCTTTGAGTTTCCACTGCAGTCCAAGCCAACAGACTATAATTAAGTGAGATGCTGAATTTTGGTGAGGATGTCGGAAAAGAAGAGTCTTTCCTCCCTGTTGGGGAGGGGAGGGTTGTTAGCTAGTGCAGCCACTGTGAAAACCACCCTTCAGCTTTCTCAGCAAAATAGAAGTGAAACTTGTGCAGAACGCAGCTACTCTCGACATGCACTAAGCCCCAGCATCTGTGTTGATTGTCATTCTGCACTGGAAAGTGACACAGTTTTGGTGGATGGATAAAGGATGTAGTTAACATTTCTCAATGATAACTAAACTCTAAATATGCAAAAGGGATTTAGGGTTCTTATAGTTCCTGACACTCAAGGTTTTAATATACAAAAGTTGATATTCCCAGACTGGAACCCATCGTGAAGTTTGTTCTACTCCTCTAACTCTTCTTAATTCATAGTATGTATTTTTCTTTACAGATGATTTCAGCTATTTCTGTTCCAGTTGTAAAAGAGTAAAAAATTGGAGGTAATGGGCGGTGGCGTCATGAAAATCCTGGAGAGTGTGCTGAGCTTTGGCACACAGTGAGGCTCTGCCTGCAAGAACAGTGCATCCTGAGCATGGGAAGATGATCACGTTGTCATGTGTGTGCATGAGGATCTGAGTTCACTCTCTGGCTCTGCCCCCCAAAGCCAGGCATGGTACTGAGTATCTGTCCACAGCAGAACTTGGGGGGTGAAAGCAGGGCACATGAACGGACAGCCCCCTGGGCGTTGTCCACGAACGAACTCTGAACAGGGAGAGGGGCTTCTCTGGATGACCGAGGTCGGGCTTCTCTTACCTGCCCACACATGACCACACACGTATTGCATAGACATGTTCATAGAACCTCTGGTACAGCCTTACCCCAGCCTCAAGGTCAAAGTCACTTAATTTCTGAAAGAGTAAGATACAAACTTTCCAGTTTTTGTATACATTAATTACTTTCTCCGTTCTACATCATGATCTGGTAAGAATATAAATTTCATCTTTCACTTATCCAAGTCCCCCTGATACACTCTTTTCTTTTTGTGCATAGTTCTCTACTGCAAAAATGTAAGTTTTTGAGTACAAATCTTCCTTTTTGCCCTTAACAAGTCTTGTTTTAGGAAATGGAGATCATGCTTACAAAAATCTTTGGATTTGGAAATCTGATTCCACTGAAAATACTGTATTTTTAATTTTCCAAAATTAAAGTGATTTCTCTGATTGTATTTAAAGTATTGCTTTTCTTTAAACATAAGTCAGGTTTTAAATCACAGAAAGACAACTCCATAAGGTAAAGCCTAGTGTGTAAATATCTCAATTTTCTAGTGAGTGACCATTTCCCAAGTCTTACCAAACAGCTTGTAACTTCATTTTCCTGTTGGCCTTTCTGTCCCTGTCGGGGACTGCTGAGTCCTCAGAGGTCAGCATCAAATCACAAGGCTGAAAGAGAAATCAGCCTTTACCTTTTCTGTAGGATTAATTCCCAAAATATTCAGTGCTTCCTTTTTATTTCTTACATCTTCTCATATATTTTTATTTCATTTAGTGTGTTTATTGAATTGTTGTTAATTATCTTTACCCTATGCCATCTGAACCCCGTGTACCCCAGAATCCCATACATTCTGTCACATATATCAAGATCTGTTGATTCAGCTCTGCGCACACTGATGTCTCTCAGTGCAAGTTCATCCTCTGGGGTCTGGTTAGCCTGTCTAGAGTCCCTCCCTTAAAGAAGATCAATTCTCCTAAAAACAGCACTAGGGAGGATAAACATACATTGAGTTCTGTTTTGCAAGCATCAAACAATAGCAACCTTACTAATTCCAAGTGCAATGATTGAAAATAATCTGAATATTAGCACACAGATTCTTATTCGGGGATGTTTCACATTCTCAGGCCAGGCTGTGTTTTTCTTGAAATCTGGCCTCTTACTAACGGTTTACTGAAGTTACTGATCAATCACCTCAGGTGACTTCTTCCACAGGATGCGGCCTCTCCAGCGTTCCCATGGAAAGCCCAGGATGTTCTCATGCTGACTCCTTTGACATTCTAATGTCCTGATGGTCAAAATCTGAATGGAATGCAAGTGTCCAGGACATTCAGGGAAGCATTCTGTGGGAAGCAACGGGGCAGTGTATGTATCAACGACAATTGATGTACTTCCTGTGAATTACTCATCACACTTGCTAACCTCCAGAGAGCATATGCACAAACACCAGCCAGACACCTTGGGACACTGTTGCATGCATGAACCTGTGTGATTCCTTCGTAGAATTCATGGAAAAGTGCAGCCCTTAAAACCTGTACGTGTTTCAGATGGTGGCACATGTCTTTAATCCCAGTACTCCCAAGACAGAGACGTGTGGACCTCTGTGAGTTCAAGACAGCCTGGACTCCAACAAGAGTCCCCACCAGCCAGGGTTTCATAGTGACAGCCTGTCTTAGAAATCAATAAATCGACCAACCAATGAAGCTCTTTGGACATCTAGAAACACATTCTACTCACCATGGGTGCAGAACTGGACAATACCAGCAATGGGAATGGTACGATTCCCATCTATCCACCAATGCCCTCTCCCAACCAAGTGCAGTCAAGATATCCCACGACCCTGGAAACACCATATTCGGTGGGAAATTTGGCAGAACACATCAACACCCTTGTGGATGTGGCTCCACTGAGACTCACGATATTGTGTGAGGGGCTCTACACACCTCCACAGGAACACAAAGCCTTTCCCACACAGCAGTGTTAGCCAAAGAGTCATAAATCAGACCCTTGAAATGACAATACCTAGAGCAAGACCAATGGCTTAGCAGGCAGCATTCCTAATTGTTCTAGTTTCCAATCGCTGCAACAAAACGCTCTGACCAATACCAGCTCACGGAGGAAAGGGTTTATTTGCCTCACATCTCCTGGGTCACAGTTCATCACTGAGGCAGCCAAGGTAGGAACTCAGGACAGGAACCTGGAGGCGGGAGCTGTAGGCCATGAAGGAACACTGTTTACTGGTTTGCTCCCCTGGCCTGTGCTCAGCCTGCTTTCTTATACAATACAGAACAACCTGCCCAGGAGTGGCACAGCCCAGAGTGGGCTGGACCCTCCCACATCACTTAACAATCAAGAAAATACCCCACTGGGCCTGGAGCTGTGCACAGAACTCAGGGGTCCATTCCAGTGATGCTTGGATTCCGCAGACGGGGCAACAATGGGGTCCATAGGAGCAAAGGCCTTCAGAGCTTATTGAGAGCTATCTCAAGATACTGGGTGTGCTGACAGGGGCTCAGGAAGAGCTGAGATCATATGTGACCAGGACTCAGAACTGGATCCTTTTGATTCTCATCATGTGTGGGGACTGGGTCTATCGTAAAACATATTGAGCAAAGCCAAGCAACCCCGGATACCCTGAAGGGACGGTAGGGGTCTGGCCTGCTCTGCCTGATGTGATAACCTGGCCCCAGGAAGCCATGGTAGACATGAATCTTCTTTTCCCACACAAAGATCACCCCAGACCAGAACCAGGTTTTTGGGTTTCGTTTCCTCGTTCCTAATTTCCACGTCAGCCTTACAACCTTCCCACCTTTACCTAAAGACCCCACCTTTAACTTTCCCGCCTTCTGTAATGGCCAAAAGGGCCTCTCTATATAAACCCTTGCCTTGGTTTTAATAACTGAACTGCCCACTGATGCAGTATCGCGGGAACTCCTCCCATCGCACTCTGAGCCACCAGAAGCCTTGTTCAATTGTCCTCCATTCTCTGGGATGGCTGGAGCACAACAGGCGTGCTGGAGATGGAGACCCACCCATAGGAGGCTTGAAAAGATGAAGTTGGAGCTCTAAGCATTTTTCTTCCAGTCACCTGTCTTTGGTTCCACTCCATGGTGATCGGTTTTGTCTCTTTGCGCCCTGAATCCAGGACTTTCTTTGTTCCACATGAAAATCAAAGTTCTCCAAGGCTTGGAATTGAAAAAAAATGTACTATTTGTGGTTGTCCTGAATAATCCCTAGAACTCAGATTGTGCAGAGCCTGTCTGAGCTGCCATGGGATTAAAGACATAGTCAGTGCTTCGGTGGATCCATGCATACTGTGGTTTATGTACATTCCCCAGAATCCCTGTGTTGGAAACATAATCCCTGAATCCATATGTTAATGGAATTTGGAGGTTGAGTATTGGGAGGTAGTTAAGTTTAGATGAGGTCAGGAGTATAGGCCCCTTCAGAATGGCATCAGTAGCTTCATAAGGAGACAAAGAAGTATCTGAGCTAGTACACTTGCACTCTCTTCTGACATGACACTCTCTGTCTTGCTATGACACAAGAAGGCTCTTAGCAGATGACAGCCCTTGGACATTGGACTTTCAAGCCTCCAGAACCATGAGCTAAACAAACTTGGGTTTTAGAGACAAGAATCTTGTTTTGTATCTCAGGCTCAATCCTTATTATGCAGCCCAGGTTGGCCTCAAACTCATGATCATCCTTGCTCAGCCTCCCAAGGGCTGAGATTACAGCCATGGATATACTGCCACACCTCGCCAAGTCTCTATTCCTTATAAATTACCCAGTCTGTGGCATTCTGGTATAATAATGTAAAACCCAATAACACACTGCATGACCAAGGTTTTGTTTTCTGATTAAGCAGGTATCTAGGAGCTAATGAAGTCCCCATCTGCATAGTGGTCACTTTCTTGTCCCACAGGCCTCCATCTGTGTGCACTTTGCAACAAGGGTCACATCTTTAATGTGTGTAGATGCTGGACTGACAGAAAAAGGGCATAGTAGCACCATGTGAGATGAAGCAGCGAGACAGAGCCCTAGACTAGCTAACGCTGAACAGTTTATGACTTGCAGCAGTTCCTGCTCATGGTGCGAGAGCTGCATTTATGTTTGCTGAACTAAAAATCTAAACCTGGCTGGACATATTGGTGCAAGTCTGGAATCCTAGCACTTGGGAGCCTAAAGCAAAAGAACAGCCACTTAGAGGCCAGCCCGGACTACATAGCAATCTGCATACAGGTCAGCCTGGGTCATATAGTGAGACCTTGTGCCCCCAAAAAACAAATAAATAAAATGCAGTAAAAAGGTTAGTCTGGATCAGGTTTGATGACTCATTCTCAAAGGAGCCAATTCTGGTGACTCAAACTCACCAGCCTCCTGCTTCAGCCTCCTCAGTGCTAGGATTATCGGCACATACCGTATTGTCCAGAAGGCAGGGCTTTTCGTTGTTGCTATTTGTTTGTTTAAAAGAAAGTCTTGCTGTGTTGCCCACCCTGATTCAGAACTCCTGGCTTTAAGAGATCCTCCTGCTTCAGCCTCATCAGTGGCTGGGAACTACCATGTTGTGCTCTAACATGTGTGTCTCCTATGGAATCCCACCTTATTACCTTCTTGACTGATAGGTTGTGGTCCAAGTCACCTCCTGAATAGTCCTCGGGCTCCTGCAGGTCCTTCATCTTGATGAGCAGCTCTGCCTTGGGGGATGATGTGCTGTCGTAGGTAAAATTGGTAGCCAAAGACACAACCCCTGGCACACCTGGCTCCTGTTTCCTGGTGAAGAAGCCAGAACTTCAATTAGTAGTGACACATGCGTAAGTACTCGTTGGACCTGGTCCCTGACTCATTACAAAAACAAGATGGCACCTCCAAAAAGACAAAGTTAGGGAGATGCGGCAGCCAATGGGAAGAGAGAAAGGTAAGTTCAAAAAAAAATAAAAACAACCATACTTTCCACATAGTCATAAAGTCCACAGACCATCATTTGTTGCCATTGCTGTTCAGTGGTGATGGGGATGGAACGATGGGCCTTGCTCAAATGAGGCACATGCTCTAACCTCTCCCCACAACCCAGGAATATAGAGCTTTAAAATTCGCTAAAGTTTTCTTTCTTATTTTTATTCATGTATACATGCCTGTGTGTATGCTACTTGTGTGAGGGTTCCCTTGGAGGCCAGACTAAGATGTCAACTCCCCTGCACCAGAAAGTGCAGGTGTTTGTGAGCCACCTGACCTGCATGCTGGAAAATGAACTTGGATCCTCTAGAAGAGAAGCAAGCATTCCTAGCCACGGAGCCATCTCTTTAGCCCCAGAAATACTTAATGAAACTAGCATAAGTTGGAACAAGTAAAAAGCTCTCTGACACAAGTCATGGTCTAGCTCGGCATCAGAAAAAGAAAAGGAAAGGAGAGAGAGGGGAGGGAGGAAGGGAAGGAGGGAGGGAGGAAGGAAAGAAGGAAGGAAGGAAGAAGGAAGGAAGGAAGAAGGAAGGAAGGAAGGAAAGAAAGAAGGAAGGCAGGAAAGAGGCAAAAGAAAGACAGGCAGGTGTGATGGCAAACTTCTATAATCTTAGAACTCAGGGGGCTGAGGCAGGAGGATCAAGTTCAAGGGAGTGTGAGATATACAGAGCGACTCTACCTCAAAAAGAAAAGGCTGGATGGGTGGATGAATGGACAGACTGACCGAGAAATGGCTGAGGGCATGGGTATCGGGGTGGGATGGATGGATAAACAGACGGATAGACACATCATAGACACAGTAGCTACAGAGACTACATGATAGAAGAGAGAGAGAGGTGAGTGTGTGGACAGTCAGTCTCATACTAACGGAGGATTTCTCAGCACCAGCACTAATGCCAACTGGGGCTGGATCCTCCCTGGTGGTGAGGCTCTCCTGTGCCCTCTATGATCTTCAGTAGCACCTGTTTCTTGCCACTAGATGTCAGGAGTGTCCTATTCTCTGGTGCGACAGACAAAGCCATCAAGACATATTGCTAAAGGTCCTTGGAGAAGACCACAGCTCACACTGGGAACCTCTGTGCCGGGGGATCTCTCAGTGTCCCCGTAATGGAAGGCCCCGTCTTTAACAACCGTATCCCTCCCTTTCCCGGTGTGGCAGCCTGGGCTCCTGGCCTAAGAAACCAAACCTCTCCGATGCCCTGATGCCCCAGAGTGCTTTGTTAAAGAAGCTGCTGGTGGAACCAGTGAGATTGGATTTTGCCATTTATGTCAGTACAGAACACATCCAGGCAACCATCTTTACATGAAGCTTGGAAGGCGTCTTACTGCAAACACTAAACATGTTTACAATTCTCTGTGAGTCCTGGTTTACCAAATGAGCAGTGAAAATATACAATACATGTCTCTTCCAGCTTGGTAAATATCAGAGTCGATGGCATCATGACATTTGCCAGTGCACAGCACTGTGGGGGTCGGCTGAGGCATTCAGGTGGTCATTTTTCATACAAAAAAGCCCTCCCTGTCATTGAAAACTGAATAATATTTTTACACCTACAATCATCAGAAACTGAAGATGGATGGGGAGATAGCAAAGCATCTTAGAATTCAAAACATAGGTCTGTACTTGTGTGACGGAAACTTCACAGCCAAAGAATTAATTTCCTGCTCGGAAGGCTGCAAACTGGCAGCCACATATGGTAGGATGGAGATAAGTCTGTGTAATTCTTCTTGCTGGGGGAAGATAAGGTCTCAGACATAGAATTGGGGGTATCCGGAGGTATCTGCACTGGATTAATAGATACTATGACTAGTGCAATTCCTGTTTTCAAAAAAGCCCTCTTATTCCATGGACCTTTGGATAAATAACTAAATTTGTGTAGAGTTGTTAAGGTATTCCTCTTCTGCACTTTAAGATCAATAGAAATCGGCACTGTTCCCACACCTTCCTTCTCAATAATGACAGGCAATGTGAATCTGAGTCATAGGCCACATAACATTCATGTTCTGATCGACTGTATTCCCTATAAAAACTGAATGACACAAGTACCAGTTTCCGTGCAGTCTGTGTGGACGCTTGTATTGTTTGAATCTCCTCGTGTCAGCTTGAACGGGTGAAGCGTCAGCTATCAGTAACAGAGAACACGTAGCAGAGGAGGCCTGAAATCAATACTTAATATTGATCAGGACTTAATCCCTTGTTGTTCACAACACAGTAGCACAGTGTGTCCTACAGCATTAACAGTATAACAGCTGTGTGTTAAACATGGAGACAAACTCTGGCATTGGTTTGGTCTCTTCTCTGGACATGAGCACTTGGTCTGCGATGCCCTTGGAGGTCAAAGGAGGGCATTGCATCCCCTGGACCTGCAGCTTGCATGGTCATTAGATGACATGGGGGTGCTGAGAATCGAACCCGGGTCCTGTGCAAGAGCAATGGGGGCTTCTCACCCCGGACCATCTCTGCAGTTTCATTGCCCTTCGTTTCTAATATTAGTCATGTACCCACGTTCTGAGTCTGGCACCGGCACCACATCAAGCCTTACTGCAAGGAGCAGAAGAGTTGGGAACACTGCTTTCGGATTGAGTGGTGATGGCACAGATGACACCCGGCATCTACCACATTAGAGAACCGGACTAACATATATGACATGTGTCGTACCCCATTTACATGCATTGAAAATACATGATTTTATATCGTTATTGGATTTTATATCATTATTGGATTTCTCTAACGACAGTGTGTCACTTTGCCATCAGAACGGTCTAGTTGTTCAGACCTGGCTTGTCTTGCAGAGGACCCATGTTCGAATCCCAGCACCCACATGGCAGGTAACCACACTTAATCCCAGTTCCAGGGGTCTAAAACTCTGTTTTGAGTTCAGACCTCATTAAGGACCTTTGCAATACTCCTGCCTCAGACTTCCAAAGAGTGAAAAGGAGGGAAAGTTTCATGCTAGGATTGTGAATAGTTCAAATGAACAATATTTTTTCAGAGATTGCCCTTCTCGTATTTGGTTGACAACATTACATCGATTTCACTGAGCATTTGAATGTTGAAAGTTATTCTCTGAATAATCTGCTCATACTGTAATTTATTTCCATTCTGTATGTCAGAGCAGTGAAAACAATCATAGAACGTTCAACCAAATGCGACATAAATCAACTTTGAGTTAGCAGTCCCATCATAGAAAGGAACCGTGTGCTCGACATACTGTAATTCTGTTTGTTTATATTCATTAGGTCATTTTACTATAAGTAGCAGTAATGGAAACTGTGTACGCAGATGTGTGTGTCTGTGTGTCTCTGGGTGGAATCTAAATGTTATGGACATGCCTTTCTCCCCAGTTACAGGAAGAGGCAGAAACGTTGACAGCATGGAACATTTCATATGCACAGCCTGCAGTTCCTGACTCCGCAAAGGCCAGCCGTGTGTAGAACCTCGCTGAAGTGTTTTCTGTTGTAACACTCCTGCTCCAACAAGTATGAACTGAAGTTAGGGCTCCAAATGGCCCTCATCCCACAAGGCCGCGACACAGAATGGACTCTCATGTTAATTCCAGGGTCCCAGTGATGTGAATTATGGAATATTCTGCTTACGCAGTGTTCCTCCAAGAAAGCTCTTGTTTAACCAAGTGCATTTTGTAAACTGGTGAATCCTTCAGGATTCAGCTTCATTCACATGAGGTACAGGATTTAGCAGACAGTGAACTCAGAACTATGAAAAACGTCTCAGAAATTCATCCATGTAGAGCCCCATACATATATATACATGTATGCACGTAAGTATAACAAGTCTTGCTTTCCTTCACTACTCCAGTGGGATCCTTAGCATCGAGCTCTATGGAGTAATAAAGATTCATCTGAAATCTTCCCAGACAGTCAGACACAAGGAATCAAAGGAAGGGGCCAGAAATTCATTTTGAACCCACACTTCTAAAAGCTTCTTGATAATGCCATGTTTACATATTTATGAACCGGTGCTCCTAATATTCACCTATGCTGTGCTCTTAAGTACAAATAAACCTGGTTTATGACTCCTTCATACATGCACCTTTGTTTTCTTGACTCAGATCATGTCATGCGATGCTCACAGAGGTCAAAAGAGAGTTTCAGGACCCTTGAACTGGGGTTCAGTGTGGTTACCTGCCATGTGGGTGCTGGGATTTGAACATGGGTCCTCTGCAAGACAAGCCGGTGCTCCAAACTACTGACCCAGCTGGCTGGCCCCAACCTGCAGGTCTTAGGCTGCAGTGCTGACCTCTGTGAATTCAGTCATCCCCTGACACCGTGCACTTGGGCCAACAGGTAAAGGAAGTGCCGGGTGTTTGGCAAATCTTCACTTGGCTGTCACACAAAGTCTAGTTATTTGCATTTCAGATTGGGCCTTGTGGGGTCATCCTGCTGTTTACAGTGTGACTTGTGTGGAAAGACAAGGAAGGCCTGTCACCTTTTAATGTAATGTTCCCAGACATATGGATTTCAGTTCAGGCAAAATAATAATACAATTGTGGGAAGGCTACATCAGAAGATTTTCAACATTCAGGCATATTTGTAAGGCTGCCATCCTCAAATCTCACCGTCCTCCAACAAAATTCATTTGGAAAAGTGAAGACCTGTAATCGAATCTTATCTTTTTACAATACAGTGAAAATGTCCCCCCCAAAAGGTCCCTTTGTATGTAACATGTAGCATGTAATATGGAGGAGAAAACAGAGTATTCTACAGGAAGGTAGACATTGTACGTAACATGAAACATATAATACAGAAGACAACAGAGTATTTTATGGTAACATGGGCATTCTATGTAATATGTATTCTATGTAATTCTATGTAATATGTAGCATGTAATACAGAGGAGATCAGAGTATTTTACAGGAACATGGATATTGTATGTAATATGTAATATGGAGGAGAACAGAATATTTTATTGGAACATTGATATTGTATGTAACATGTAATACTGAGGAGAACAGTATTCTACAGGAATGTGGACACTGTACGTAACATATAACATGTAATACAGAGAGAACAGGGTATTCTACTGGAATGTGGACATTGTGTGTAATGTATAACATGTAATACAGAGGAAAACAGAGTATTCTATGGGTACATGGATATTTAAAAGTGTCAACATACTTAACTGTGATGACACCAGATCTCCATTTGGACCTGGGAGAGAATTAAACTATACAAATGTTTAAAGATCTGTATCTGTCAGCAACACTGTTGGTACCACACATGCAAAGGAAGTGTATGCAAGTGACGTCTGAAACATCGTACATGTAAAAAGACTTGAGGTCAGAATGCACAAAGAACCCCAACTTCATGAACGGCCCAGCTCCCAAAGAAAAGCCATTTGTACATATGTAGAAGAAATGTGTAAAAACTATCCTGTTCCTTCAGACACCGTCACATAACATCACATTCAGGGCCTTGACAAGGTTTCCACAAACTTTATGCGCAAATGTCTGAGCATTGCAAGTATGGTCACGGGCAGGCAGGTGCACGGAGGCCGCACCTTTGAGTCCACCGCAGCCCCTCTGCGTGTTGAGTGGTCGACTCCCTAGTTCCTCTAGGCCTTGTCGATCTGTCCCAATTGGCCATCCCTTAGCGTCCTGTGTGCACACGTCTCAGGCTCCAGGCTGAAGGGAACCCCTGGCTTTCTAGGCAAGTGCGGGAGAGGCCAGGACCTCATGCACACAGAGCAAACATCACACCGAGAGCCTCCCTCCCCGATCCCACCCCCACTCCCGGGTCACAGTGTGATGCTCTTTTAGGCAGTCTCCTGGGAGGGTATATAGAGCTGTGCTGAGCACTGAGCTCAGATGAGAGCATCACACAGCACAATGGTGTTGACTGCAGAAACTGGGGTCAGTTGGGTCCCGGGCAGCACAGGAGCATGGACTACTCTGCTTCAGTTCAGTAGACTTCACAGATCTTTGGGGAAGGCTGGGTCGATGGGAAGAACAGGATATTCAAGGATGTCGTGTCATACGGACCAAACTCAATTTGGACATAGGAAACTGGGAGGAGGATTCCCAGATGTTAGGAACCAAAGCGAGGAATGGAACAGGCAGTGAGGGACCCAGAGGCCAACCACACTGCAGTCATGTGGAGTTTGTCCAGCGCTGGCAGAGGGAAGGTCAGTTGACCTTATCAGTTGGACAACTGACAGTTTGACCAGAATCCACGGGATCGATCCACACCGAGAGCATGGTGGGTAAACAGTCTCAGCTGAACTTGAAGTAAAGCAACTCAGGGACATGAAGCATGTGTGCATGTGTACATGTGTGTGCATGTGCATGTGTGTGTATGAACGTGCGTGTGCATGTGTGGCATATATTTTCCAGTAGCAATTTTCACTTGCTATTTGCCTCTGTTTTTCAATAACGCATAGGTGGTATTTACCTCTCCTCTCCCTCTGACCCCATATGAATGCCCCCTCCCTGCACAGTTAAGTCCTCATGTTTCCCTGTATCCCCACAATATCAACCGTGTTAAGCTCATCCATCTCAGCCTCCCACTTTCCTCCATGTCTCCGGCTCCTTTCCAACTTCCTATCTCGCAGCAACATCAAGACTCACTCTCACATGCAAAGATTTCGGGCTATGATTCACACATGATTGACAGCTCACGTGATTGGTTTTTCTCAGTCTCTGTCCTCACGCACATCACAGCACCAGTTTCCAACTATCTGCCGGCACATTGCGTGACTCTGTTACCTGTTAGCACTGAGCAGGACTTCACAGTGTAATATGACACATGCTCATTATGCAGTCCTCGGGTGAGGGAGGGTCAGGTTGTGCCCATTTCGGTAGCTGGCATTTAAAGGGGAGCACAGACGGGGTGAGGAGGACATGGTTGGGACTGTGTTAGGGAGACTTGGACCCAGAACTGTGGCTGAGCTGCATTTATTTATAGCACTTTCAGCTCTTTCCGCTTGGTTTTTGATGCTTTTAGGATGTCTTTCCCTGAGCTCCAGATGGCTCGGAACTCACTATGTAGACCAGGCCGGCCTCTGTTTAACTAAGGTCTCCGTGCCTACTTCTGGGATTGAACACACAGCAACCAGGCTAACTTCACATAGATACATGTTGGTTTGAGTGATGGGGTTGTTCCTGTGGGGCCCACTTTCTGCTCTGATTTTCTGCACATGTGTGTGTCTGTGTCATATTGGAATTCATTGTTTCATGACTGTGGTTCTTGACATTGTCTGTATCTTCATATTTCTGACAAATTCAGGAACTGTTGTCCGAGTTTTGTGATTCTGTAGAGAAAACAGACAGTCAAGAAATCAGTGAATGAACCTTAGAGTTAGAAACTCTCTTAGAAAGGGAAATTATGAATTTGGCCTTGAAACTATATATCTCAACAAGGAGCCGTGAATTCTACTGCGCGTTCATTCTGTGGAGGAGAGGAGAGGAGGAGGAAGGAAGTGAGAGGCTTGGTCCTCCTGTTCAATGACAGCCATGCCATGGGATACTAAGCAGTTTGCCTGGACGCCCCAAAGCCAACAGAGTGAACTCAGGTTTGGGGACACTAACGTCACCTGTCAATCAAGTGAACATTAACCTGTGTTTACTTGTTGGATTGGCTGAGGTCCCTGCGTCTTCCCACTGAGTGCACCTCAATCTCTTTTTAAAGAAAGTTGCATTGCTTTCCCCTGTATTCTTGTCAACAATGTTGATATCAGTTGGAGAAAAATGAAAAGACGGGGTACAACGGGAATGTAAATGGATCCCATGTCAACACATGTTCAGGTCACAACGAATTCTATAAAGAACGTCACCAGAACAATCCCACGTTTCTCCAACAAAATGCTGGAGGAGAAATGATCTGTGTTCACCAACTTCCCAGTGACTTTTCCCGAAAGGTTTAAACTCCATCTCAGACACAAACATGGATGTGTCCAGAATAGACACCATCTCCCACCCTCAGAGCCGCAAGGTCAGGGATCTTTTCTGCTGGCATGGGGCATCCTGGTTCCCACCCATCTTTTGTCATCCTGGTTCCTGTCCTTCCTCATGCCCTTCACAACCCCACATCCCCATGTTCCCTTAGCTTTGTCAAGGGCTCCAAATAAGGTGTTTAAGTATCTGGAATATAGTCATCAATGGGCTCTTGGTCCTTTGAAGCTATGACTTCTGTATTACTGTCTGAAGGCTCAAAGACAGTTTCTCAATGTTATTTATTCTTTGTATTTTTTGTCTGTGAGCGTGTTGCCTACGTGGCCATAACTGCACTGTGTCCTGCGATGCTGAAGGAGGTTGGAAGATGGCATCGGATCCCCTGGAAAGGAAGTAACAGACACATGTTAACTGGCATGTGATGTGGGTGCTGGGATTTGAACCCAGGTCCTCTGCAAGAGTAGTCAGGGCCATAAACCACTGAGCTATGTGACCAGGCCAATGGGACACTTTTCTTTCCATAGACAAAATCAGGACAAGTATATCAATATAGATACAGATATTCATCAGTGAGTTGGCTGAAATGATAATTGAGAAATAATAATTAAAACTAATAATAATAATAATACAGACAGACATAGGTCATCACCTAAGCCTAAGTCTTGTCTGGTTATAGAGACTGAACACAGTTGGAGGGTCAGTGCCGCTGTCCTCAGATATAACAAAGAATATTAGACACCCATGAACCATGATGCTCGTCTTCTCTGCAGGGAACGAGTTGGCCATGAAGGTCACTATTGGACTTGCTCTGTGTGCATTGCATCAATCCAATGCTGTGTGTTGTCCTCAGGCTTTGGCACCCACCATAAACACTGGGAGATGAGTCCTCCCAGAAGTAAGAGAGCCTTGTGGTTAGGTGAAGACTGATTTCTGTAGTCCTGAGTGTGAAGCCAGCACCCTGTCCAGCGGTGCAGTCTCACCTGGTGGACATATCCACGAGGCAGAAACAGAACCACTCTTTCCAGTTTTCTGTGCATTTGAACACGGAATGAGGGATGAGACCCTCAAGTGACATTTGTCAGGATGGAGGCTTCATTTACTCACCAGTGGTTCTGGGTGCTGCTGGAGGAGCTTGGCTGGGCACTTAGCTCACATTGTGGGATGCTCTCTGACCACATTCACCCCTCGTTCCCCATCCTCAACACGGCCAGGCCTACGCCTATGCACGGGCGAAGTTACAGCCTGCTGTTTCAATTGCACGTGGTCTACTGACCACCTAATAGTATCTTTCCCAGACTCAGAGGCCGGTTCTGATATTTTGTAGCTTCCCGTGTTCATTGTTCATGCATAAGTTACTTTTCGATGTCAGCTATGCTACTGGGACTCATGATAGTGACCAAAAGTCCCCTGAAAATACAGGCATCAGTCGTAAGTACTGGTTTTCCAGGAAAACTAGATGATGTGGCCATGACGATGAAGACCTCTGGCACATGTTTCAAGGTGGGGGGAACACACAGGAAATGGTCAGGGGACTCTTTCCAGTATTATTTTTCAAAACAAATCTTCCTTTAGGACAATGACATCTGACCTACGGCTATGATTACACAGTCTCACTTTAATGCGACTCTACTTTTGCACCTTCATTAAGTAGCATGAATTTATATTCACTGAAGATCATCTTCAGAGAATTTCCCACTGAGAATCTCGAGCTGAGATGATTTTTTATTATATTATGGAGTTTTTGAAAAATTTATGTCCCACCCCCATGTGTATCAGGGGGTATTTGGATTTTATAGGATGAAAACAAACATTTGAAAACCAACAGAGATGTGGACATAAGAAGAAACAGGTTGGAATATGTCCGTCATTTTAAACTCTGTTTCCTCTCATGGTCAGTTTTACTCTCAGTGAAGCGGCCACGCTTTCCGGTAGATGGAACTATCACAGTTACATTTAGGCTAATACGGTAACTTCAACATCCTCTGGACTCCAAAATCATAAAATCAGCCTGAGACATATGCAGATTAATTGTGAAACAGCATTTAAACTCCGAGGTACAAGTTTGGGAGAGGACTGTCCTGGTCACTGTCCTCTGGAGAATCCCATCCTGAGAGTAAACAGTTGTTCATCACAAACAACCACATTATTGATTCCATGTTGATTCATGATCAAAGTCAGACACCGTCCACCAAGGCCAAGAGGAAGGACTAAACAGCCCTAATTGGTCACGACCAGCCCATCAGACTCAAAATATAAGAAGCATGGTCAGGTCAGAGCTGTCACAGCTGCTCACCCTCTGATTTTCTGAGGACAACCTAGGACCAGCACCACCATGATCAAGTTCCTGCTGGCTGCTCTCATGCTGGGTGTGGCTGGTGCTGACGAGGTAATTTCATTAGACATGTTTGTGTGACTGGGTGCAGATTTCCACAACACAATAGGCCTCAGAGTTGGATTGATAATCCCGACAGTGTGTGCATGGTAATACTAACGAATTACTGTCTCTGGCGTTCAACCATGTAAGACTCTCCAGGATGAGATAAGCTCCAGGATGGTCAAATGAAAATTAAATAAATAACACCCAGAGGATGGTTTTGATGAGTGTTTACAATGTCAGCTGTTTGCCAGTCTCAAGTCCTTATTTGTATATTATCTGAGTCCTTGCATTGCCCAGTGTGATACCATGGTGCTCAAACCCAGTCCTCATCAACATGACAAGGCTGCATTGCCTGCTTGAGTTTTCTCCCAAGCCAAATATGTGCCAGTTCCAGGAGGAGAAATTCTCATTTTCACTCCTCTTCCCATACATGACCTTGTCTCAGACCTCAGGGAACTGGGAGACAGTGACCATTGCCATGGATAACGTGGACATGATAAAGGAGGGCAGACCTCTGAGATTCGATGCGCGTCACCTCCAGTGTCTTTCTGGGTGTAGCTAACTCGACCTCACCTTCCAATTCAAGTAAGTCCAATGTCCCTCCATCCACATCCACTAAATTATTGGCTTCCAACATGAGTGTATGCTGACACCGTGAAACAATTAACCGAGTGTCTCAGGGCAGCTGCTGGCTACAGCACCATGACAGGTTCATCACTTACCTTTGGGTCGACTACGGTTGGCTGCAATCTGCATTTCAAGTATCAAAGGTTTGATCATAGAGATAATTTCTGATTTCAAGGGATTGCGTGAACCTCCTACAGAATGCACGGATCTGCCCAGTTCTTCCAATCCCTGCCTGAGGTCCACGCGTGGATTTAATTCTCTGACAGCTGATGTCACTCAAGCATAAATGCAGGCCACTACCAAAACCTATTTAGAAGCCTTTCTAGTTGGCAATACGTGGGTGTAAATATCATTGTACAAAATCCAGTATGAAATTATGGACAGGTGTGTGTATTATAACTTAGATAATGTCACAGTAATCATCATCATGAAAACATAGAAAAATTCAATGTGCAATTGAATATATAGGTGGAGAAATCATTCATCCCGTGATTTAGATTATGAGGGAATTTTTCCTATTGGCATCCTAATGAGTGAAAACCGGATGATATGTTTGCAAAATCAATCTGCAAACAGAGAACCGGGGAGGACAGGGCAGTAGAGATGGGTCACGGTGGCTGTCGGGCCCCAGGTCAGCACAGGAAATTGCAAGAGAATGGACAGCAAATCCCAATATTTGTATGTGGAAATTTGGCAGAATTCAACACATTCAACATGACACACCTGCGTGGACAGGTGAACAGGATGAATACAGGCGATACACTCATACATGCAAAATAAAACATAAATGAAATCAATACTTCTTTGTCTTTTAGAGACAGGGTCTCCCTCTACCCCCAGATGACCTGGAACTTGCTGTGTAGACCAGGCTGGACCTAAACTCACAGAGCTCCACCTGCCTCTGCCTCCCAAGTACTGTGATTAAAGGCATGGGCCATAATAAATAAACTATTTTTTAAAAAGAAAAGAAAATCAGCTCTCCCACACTGAACAGGAACCAGCTGCCCACAGCCCCTTCAGTGGCAGCGACACAGGCGTTGAGTTCTCTTCCGGGTGTACGAATGCTGACGTTCCCAGCATGTGTCCTCCACTTGCGTTCCAGCTCCCGCAGCCCTTCCCTGTGTGCTGAGTGATGGCAGAGCGGCCCAAACACTGTGTTTGTTTGCTCTTCAGATCGAACGGACAGTGCACACTCACCAGGGCCTGGGCACACCAAGACGGTGGGTTTTTCAGGTTTCAGTGTAAGTACCGAGTGTAAGTACCACCCTTGCAGGAGGATTTTGTGAACAGAGAGGTTGGGTGTATTGGGATGGATGCTGGCGTCCCCCACACAGGGGCATTTCAGAGCAAAGATTGCCCTATAAAGTATCCATTTCTTCCACCATCTGATTACAGGTCTGATTACAAGTCACCTGCAGTTTAGGTGTTGAAGGTTGGTATTGCTAATGCTGAGAGCAATAGTACGAATATGTGTCATATGTGTGGTGGGCAGGTATGTATATAATATATATATAAATATATATTATATATTATATATATTTATATAATCAATATATTTATAATACTTATATTTGTATAATTTATATGTAATTTATATGTGTAGTAATTATATTATAAAATTATATTATAGATAATAATTCATAACATACTATAATAAACATTACATATAATAATTTATAATATATGCATATAATAATTTATAATATATGCTTATAATATATTTGTGTAATTTATATATTTATAATAATTGCAATATGTGACATAATAATTAATAATATATCCTTATAATATATTTATAGTTTATGCATTTATAATTATATGTTATATATTAATTTATAATATATATCTCTATGATATATTTATGCAATTTATACATTTATAAGTATTATATGCATTATACATATAATATTTTATAATATATAACTTTATAATATCTTCACAATATATTTATATAATTTATATATTCGTAATAGTTATAATATCTATTACATATTCTCATTTGTAATATATAATATGTATCTTTATAATATATTAATATAATTTATACATTCAGAATAATTATATCTATTATATAATAATGATTTATGATATATTATTTATAATATATTTATATAGTTTATACTTTTATAATAATGATAATATCTACTATAAATTAGCAGTGTCCCCACCATGACTGCTTTCTCTGACTTGGCAGGGAGCATGAGCAGACAGTCATTGCATTATCTTTGAATAGGGAAATCTAACTTCTCAGTAATCAGCTTAAAGTTTACAGGAGGATTTCCTTCCGTTCATGCCTCAGAATCCTGAAATCCATTGAGAATTTAGCTTCGTGTTTGATTGATCTGTGATTAACAGAGAAAATCATCTTGTTGTGACAGAGACTTCACAATCAGAAAGGCTAAAGCTGGCCCTGAACTATATGGGACCTCATGCCCAAACATTTCTGTATTTGACTTACACACAGTCACTCGGTAATTTTAATGTACATATGATCAATGATGTGTATGCAACCGTGTGTGCCGTGTCTAAAACATTATTTTAATTCCTTCATCATCAATTCCAGGGAAACCAACAATGATTGCCTGTGTGAGAAGTTTCATACATGGCATCATGTTACACACGTACATGTCTCTATGAGAATATCACAGACATCTGAAACCCAGTTATAGATATGTCAGGTTTGCATAGGAGAGGTGGTGTGAGAGGGAAGTGTCATCACTACCCTCATCTGCATGTCTTGCCTCCAGGAATTCAAAAACCAGATGCACAACGTGGACGTAGCAGGTGTCTTTAGTCTGAAGACAGGAAGGTTTGTTTTTCATATCATCATGGGATTCCTAAAGGGTTTCCCTTCCTTAGTAACTCTTAACATGTAAGGAGGAATATTACTTTGTGCCAAAGAATACTAGAGTTTTTAAACTGGTTACATGAAATCCAGAGGAAAAAACTCGGATGTCATTTGGAAGTATTGCCCTGTGAATTTCAGACGAAGGTGACAATCACTTCACGGGTATGAAGGAGATGGAAGACTTCTGAGTGTATTTCCACAGGAATGTGGATGCTGCTGGCCAGATGACCAAGTTGATTTATTTTCTTGGTAAAAGTGGCAGTGTCTTTGGTCAAACGAGTGCACGAGACTTTTCTGCAAAGAGTTTTAGTCAGATTCATTTCTCACATTACAGCGTGGGCATGTGTGTCCCGTTACTGGAAAACACGACAGCGTCTTGAGGGTTCACTATGCAGGACATGGTGTCACAGGACTGAGTACCTAGGATGGTGGAGGAGGATACTGACAGGACTTTGGGGGGATCCCCTCTAGACTGGTTCACATGGGATGTCCACACTCAGCATCTAAGAGGAACCTGGAGTCTAGACAGATGACATGGAAACTCCCATAGGCAGTAATGCTTCACTTTCAGTGTGGTTTTCAGAAAAGCACAGGGTGGAAGGGTCTGAGTTCCCCACAAAGTGCATGTTTGTCTGTGAACCGTGTTACTGGGTTTCTGTGTGTTTCATGCAGAATGTGTTAATCTTTGTACCTGCTTCCGTGTTGACTCCTCCATTCCCCCCAACTCCTGGTCCCATTCATTCTGTCATCGACGTTCAGGCCCATTGAGTCAAGTTAGTGCCATCTGAGTTCTTCAGTCCAGAGTCATCCCCATCTCTGGAGTCCTCCCTTTAGGATCACCCAGCACCAATCACCTGCCTGTGGCTCTTTGGCTCAGGTTGGGGTCTGCGACCCATGTCCACATTTCTGTCCTGGGACTAGTCTTCGTGGGATTGCATGGTCCTGTGCATGCCAACCCCATCTCTGTGGGTTCACATGACCAGGAGCCTCCGAGACTCTGCATCCACGCAGTCACACACCCTTGCCCCAGCACTTACAGTCTGTCCACCCCTTCTTCTGCAGGTCCCTGAGTCCTGGGTGGGGGAAGTTTTCTGTAGGAGTCCTGTCTGAGGACCCACTCTCAGCCGTCTCTCCTTCTCTCTGCCTCAGTCGTCGGTATGAGATTTCTGTGGTGAATTGCTGAAGCATGATTGGCTGCCACCCCTTGCAGGGAGTGGGATTCAACAGCCTTGACCCACTGTTTGGGGATGCAGGCATGAGAAGCTGGGATTGTCTATGGCAAAGTATGGGGGGCATGGGTGTTGGATCAGGAATGAATGTCTGTCCCCCCTCATCTTTCATATGATGCAGGAAATGGGAAACCCATGGATGATGACCTAAAAAGGACGTTTGAAATATATGCTCAGCTGGAAAACATTCCCATAGAAAATACTGAATATCTCAAAGCTACAGGTAAGCTCCTTACCCACTTTGTCCCTGGACAAATATATCTGAGTGATAACTAAATCAGTGAGATCGTGGGATCCAGAGCTCGTTCTTATGTGTTTAACCCACAATTAGAATGTGGTACATTGACCCAACGGAGTACCACGCATGACTGAAAAGGATGAAATAATGGGTAGAATGGAGAGATATATAAGAAATGAGGTCACATGATCACGGAAAAGCAATGACCTATGTTCTCCATCATTTTCAGACTTTAGCTCTAATAACCATGATTTCACCCCCACTTTGTGTTACAGACACATGCTAATAGACAAGACACAGTCTTGGTGAGCAGGATCCACATACATGTACCTCTCTAGACATGTGAGTGGGAAGGGTCCTGATCAATTTATCGCATTGCCCTATAAAAGAAGACGTAGGAGAGAGAACATGCTCCATGGGGTTTACACAGTGAGATCGTTATCTGACGACATCAATAAAACCTTTCACTTGTATTTGAAAATATCGCTTGTTACTTAATACACACATGATAGGAGGTCAGGGCACAACAGAGTCTGTGAACCTTGCATGTGAATTCTGGAAGCCACATGATGCTAATGTGTGGAAATGGGCAGCAGTGACCCTGTGTGCATGGGAAGTTCTCAGGCAACATTAAAACGCTAAGGAAGACATTGGCATCCACAGCATGTGAGTCTAACTGTGTCATGGCCATCTACACAAGGAGACAGGAAAGACAGTGCTGGTGTCTGGTCCTCCCCATCCTTCTTCACACACAGACTTCATGTTCCACTCCACGTCTCAGGAACACATAATGTCTCCCGTGTGTCAACATGTCCTTTTTATCATGTTTTCACAGACGATAGGAGAGAAATCACTGATACTGTAATTGAATGTGGAATCGGCATCATGGCAGTTGGCCAGCTATGGTCCAGTCCCATCTCCTTGGTTCAGGAATTCCTATCTCAGGTACCGTCTGCTTGTCCCTTCTGTTCCTGCGACATGGTGCATTGTTTTTCATTTCTGAATAAGTAGATTGATCCTCCGGTGTCACGAGAGCATCATACCCATCACACACCAACGTGAACTCCACATTGACAGCCGAGGATATTTCTCTTCAGTGCAAGGTGAGACATTCTGAAAAATCATAGAAACAGAGTAAAGAATATTTCCTACTGTGTGGAGAGCCATGTGAAGTACTTCATACTTCATGATTACATTGTTAGGAATGGCAGCAACAGAGGAATGGTCCAAGTTCCTTAAAATCAGGTCACAGGATGACCTTGAGCATTCATGTTCAATGACCCACTCGTGTCAAATTGCAGCTGACCGGAATTGTATGAAGGACATCCCCAAATCACTTTTTTTACCCGTGAAATCTGTAAACATATGTGAGGTTCAGTGTTCATCATGTGAAGTTCAGCATCCTTCGAGTGAGATTCAACCTCCATCACAGTAGGTTCAGCATCCGTCACATGAGGGTCAGCCTCCATCACGTGAGGTTCAGCATCCTTCACAGGAAGTTCCATCTTCAGCAGACGTCATGCACACATCCTTGAGTATGACACGTCTGAAGCGCTTCATCCATGTCATCACTGACCACTCTTCCAGACGGCATTGCTTTCAGATCTGCAGAGTTTGGGTTTCTACGAGAACCTGGAGAAGATGACATGCCTTAGGAGGAAATGGAATATGGAAAAGAGGGAAGTAACAGAGAAAGAGATCAGAGCCAGCCATTCTGACACCTCGTGACGAGGTTCACCGCAGTGATTTCTAAACCTACACCATTAATGACCCCGATTAAAAGCAACGATGTGATTGAAATTTGGTAAAGTCACGTGCTAATTACCAGTTACATTTCTGCACAACAAGCACGTGATTTTCAAATTGAAGTTCCTCAAAGGGACTTGGGGCGCCATGCTACAGACCTCGAATCCCAGCCTTGGGGAGGTGGAGGCAGGAGAATGTCCATGAGAGCCAAGCCAGCCTGGTCTACATGAGGGGTTCCAGGCCGGCTGTAGCTACATGGTGTTCTGTCCAGTAATGGTTGCAGAAAGGAGAATGTGTGATGAGAAGTTTCTTTTCGGAACAGACAGAGACCATCACCGACTGCACACCAGTCACATACAGGTGGACAGGCGTTTGTGAGATGTCTGCCAGAAGGGACTGGTCTACACGGGAACCTCTATGTGTCATTGTCCCCGACACGGGGCACAGAGAACATGAATGCACCGCACTGTTGTCAGTACAGCTCCGTCATGCAACTGAACATCACAGTCACATGGTGCACCACAGTGTACAACCACAGAGAACAAGAGTGCAGTGTATGTGTCCACGAACCTGCTCATGGGACCCACACCAATGGCATCGAGACCCATGCAGATTGCGACAGGAAACCCCACCTGACACTGGGGGGACAGCAGACCCCCAACCTGAGCAGAGAATAAAGGCTCATGCTCATTTCTGGGTGATGAGAGCTGGTCCACCTTAAGAGAGAGAGGTAGAGAGGGCAACCAGAGCCCTGGAGATGAACTTTCCAGGGTAGTCTGCAAACACAAGCTAGACCCAATAGCCTTCATGCAAATGAGAACATTCATGAAATCCAATGGAAGGGGCATGGTATGGGTGTGTACCGTGGGAAGGCATGTAAATACAATTAAGACGTTCTGGATAAAATACACAAAAACTCAATAAAAAACGCACATAAAATAAAATACTTAAAAAAAATCTCCTCTCGTCTAGCACAGAGCCATAGTCCTATAATCTAAAAAACAGGGCAGAGACCTCTCAGTGTGCGAGGACAGAGCTATCTAGACACAGAGTCTCAGGACAGCTGGGGCTACAGGGAGACCTCATCATAAATGAATAAATAACTAGATAAATGAATGAATAAATGACAGTGAGACCTGGACATACATACATACATACATACATACATACATACATATATATATACATGCATACATGATAGGGAGACCTCAACATAAATAAATAAATAAATAAACACATAATAAATAAATAAATAAATAAATAAATAAATAAATAAATAAATGACAGGGAGACATCATCATAAATAAATAAATATAAAATTTGTAATACAGGAAATGAAAATCAATTTTAGAATATAAGGACATTAAGAAACCAAGATACGTGTGTATGTGTGTATGTCTATATTTTTGTGTGTGTGAAAGACATTCCAATGCACATGTTTATCAGTATGTTGGTGAATGAACTCGGCTGAATTTCCTGAAGACGCGCTCATGTGGTCCTCAATTTCCTCATATTTGACTCTGCTCTTCACAACACCATCACCCTTCTCGTCTCATCATTTAAACAGAAACTGAGTATATGGGTAAATATTCTATTCATCAGTTATGTGTTAGAGAATCCTGCCTGGACGTATCTACATTCTCGAGTGTCCTGCAAGGCTCGCGAACATCAGCAGGGTACAACTCATCCTCTGGACATGGAGTTACAGATGGTGCTTTGCTGCCATGTGGGTGCTGGCAACCAAACCCAGGTCTTCTGCTAGGTCAGCCAGTGCTTTTCACCACCAAGCTGTATCTCCAGCCTCTTTAATTGTATTTTTATTTAATTCTTTTCTGTTTTCATGCAGTATCATTTGTCAGTGTTTAAATGCCCGCTGCTATCTGCACCTGCCACTACTGGACCAGTTTTATTACTACATATATACACTGCAGCATATGTGAAGTGTGATTTGTGTCTCCAAACCACCTTCCATATGGGTCCATATAAGCATCTTCAGTATTGGTCTGTGTAACCGCCTTCCTGGGGGTCCATGTAACCTTCTTTTGTGTGGGTCTCTGTAACCGTCTTCCATGTGTGTCCATATAACCGTCTTCTGAGTAGGTCCATGTAACTGTCTTCTGTGTGAGTCTGTGTAACTGTCTTCCGTATGGGTGGGTGTAACTGTCATCCATCTGGGTCCATGTAACCATCTTCCATGTGGCT
The DNA here is from genome assembly GCA_035773235.1 of Eospalax fontanierii. Taxonomy (NCBI): domain Eukaryota; kingdom Metazoa; phylum Chordata; class Mammalia; order Rodentia; family Spalacidae; genus Eospalax; species Eospalax fontanierii. Next base: position 558,173 of record CM069525.1, on the reverse strand, counting down.
CCATGTGACTGTTTTCTATGTGGGTTTGTGTAAATGTCTTCCATGTGGGTCAGTGTAATCGTCTTCAATGTGGGTCCTTGTAACTGTCCAGTGTGGGTCTGTCTTACTGTCTTCTGTGTGAGTCCATGTATTGTAGACACCAAGGGAGATCTATCCCCGTAAGTCACTGTCACTCCCGGGTTGGGCTGGGTTCAAGCACTGCCCACGTGTGTACTGGACATGCTGACCCTCCACAGGACTCTGTATATTGTTCACATGATGGGAGCCCACAGAAGGACCAGACCAGCTGTCTAGAGAATGGTGTTTACTGGGTCGGTCCCCCTGCTGCCTCAGACCATCTTTCATCCTCGTCCTGCTCAATGACCCAGAGCCCTGGGTGGACAGAGGCTGGACACCAGGATTAGTGCTCTGCGGCCTCTGGCCCATGTGGGTTTCATGTCCATTGTTGGTTTTTACATATGGTAGATTCTCTGCTGGCAGTTGAGAAACGTGTTCACCTGTCATGGAATGACATCTCTCTAGATGGTTATTCTCCATGTGTGACCACTTCTGTGTCTGCAGACAGAATGAGTGGCTGACACGGAACTACACATGAATGGTGTCTGCACAAACACACAAATGACCACACTGCATGGCGTCTGTGCCCACAACTTGTGAGAACCTTGTCACAGGCCCCAAGTTCAATTTATTTAACAATTTCTGAATGACACATTTACATACATGTACTACAACTGTGCATGTAAATAATTTTCCTCTTAAGACCACGCAGAGTTCGTCATTCTTCAAGCTGGGGCAGGGGAATCTACATGCCTTCTCCCTCATGCACATGCATCTCCTGGTAGACATGATCCAGCAACTCACCAAAACCTGTCACTTCCATATCACGTGATTCCACGGTGTCCCCAAAGAATGCATACATTCTGTAAAGTTTCCTTCCCATGATAGCACCTTACTTTAAATGCCTTTATGTAGCATGTTATCTGAAAATGTAATTACCTCTCTACGGAGAAAAAAAAATTTTTAATGTTATTTCTTTCCTTAGGATTTTCTCCACTGTGGTTCTCTTCATGGATGGGGGAAAGAGTGGTGAGAGGGCCTAAACTTTGGACCTCGGTCACTGTGGACCCAAGACAGCTGCCTTTCTAACTAGATCTAAGCATTTTAAGTCTTAGTGAACCGGAGAGTTATACACCATGTTGTATATAACATTTAACTGAGTGCCTTTTAAAAATAAAAATGGGGTTTCTATTATGTACCATGTGTTTGTTCATGATCATGGCTGGTGCCCTTACTAGGAGAGAAGCAACCATGTGGTCTGGTCTCCATATCTTATGTGTGTAATTTCATCAATATGGTGATAGTCGCATGGCCTGACTGCCACCTTGGACAAAAATTTTCAAAATGGCGTTGACCTGCTTGACCTTGCCACCATCTTAATCCATCCACATGGCCTAATTCAAAATAGCCACACCCAGGAGTTTACTGGTTCTACAGAACTCTAGGAGATCATGATAATCTGGGAATTCCCTGCACCACAAGCATTTAATCATATGTCCTGATCCTTTTGCAATTTATGGTTTTGCTTTGGTTTTCATTTTAGATTCTTGATGGGATGATAGAAAAGCAAGATTCTCACATGGTCTTTTGTCACAAGGTTAATATATTTTTATGTCAAATTAGAAAGAGACAATAGCAACATTTTAATATCATTTTGGTCTGTTTCAAATGAAAACTATTTTAAATTTTAACTTTTAGTATGGTATTTACTTGTTTTTAAAATGACTATTTTTACATTGTCTTATGCATTTACTATTTTTACAAGGAACTATTTTAAACTCTGATATTTGTTTACATAACATCTTTATCTGTTTTTAAAGGAAATTAGTTTGGATTTTAACATCTTTATATGGTATATTTGCTTATTTCTAAAAGTAATTATTTTTAAAAGTAACGTTTCACGTAATATATTTCTCAGTTTCTAAAGTTTTTCTAGCCATAGTCCTCCAAGACTAGCTACGTACAAAGTGAGATGAGGTTTTGTGATGGCTAAACCTAGGAAACTATAATATGCTTAGGTGGAAGATGTGAGATTCAGCCTTCACTGGTTTTAATTCCTGCTTTTTTGCATTGTGATCCAACGCCTGTTTTTTTGAAATAGAGTATTTCCCTATCTAATGGTTACCTGTTTACTGCTTTTGTTCCGGCCCCTTCATGTCCTGAGCATCACTGCTTTTCACTTTCTAGTTACAATGTCCTGCACAGACTAAAAGAGAAAAACACTTTTCTATCAACTCTTTCCAGGTTCCTTTAGGACTCATTGGTTTCTATGATTCTTATTATGGGTGTTTAGTTCAAATATTGTATGGTTAATTATAATATGGTTTTTCTGATCCAGACAGACTGAACACTCTCTTTAAAAGAAACTACCTGGTAAGCTAATAGTCTTGTTTCCTGCTTAGTTAAGAAAAAATTTGTACAAATAAGTCATAACTTTAAAAAAAGGTGTTACAAATATTTAAAGAGTACTTATTAAATATTTCAGGTTGTGATTAACATGAATAGACAAACTAACTAATTATGGGTATAAATTTTCATGCCACTGGTCACATCATATAACCAGAGAGGATCTCAGGTCTGACAGTGGTAAATGTAGAAACTTCTAGTAGCCTAGTCATGCTTGATCTTGCATGCTCACCAAGAACCCATGGGCTGATAAGATTAAAAATATTAAGTAAACTAATATCTTAATATTAAATGTTCTGTTTTAATTAATCAACCCCTGTTCTGGATAAAGGACCCAACAGAAGAAAAGACTCGCCTGCCTAGATAAACATATTCGAGTTACAGATGCTTTAATTTATGCTAGTAATGACTAAACTTGACAGTTCTCCTGTGCAATGCGAACCACTGAGTTAAATCCTAAAGACAAACAAATGCCTCTTTGAGTAAATATTGATAGATCATCACGTGCTGTTTGAGCTTATTAAAAAGCTGATTCTGGGATTGGGATAGGCCCTCCCGCATCAGACTCTAGCCTGTTATCTCAAGATGTTCTTTAAGACTTTGACAAGGATAAGCAAACCAGCCTCAGAGTAAAGATATTGTACTGTTAAAAATGACTAGGGGATAAATTAATTTCAAAAAAGGTTATTGATATCTCATGATATAAAATGTCTATAGCAAAAGTAACTAATGCTAACAGTCTAAGATTTACCTGGAAACTTGTAAATTGCAGAGTGTATAGAGTAATATTAGTTCATTAGATTATCTTATGTGTGTAATCTGCATCACATGTTCTTTTATTAAACTAATGCTGCACACCACGCTTCTTAGTTGAGTAACTGCCATCCTCATGATTTCAGCTATGCCTACTTGTAACAGTCAGAGAGGCCTCCCTATATAAACTTCTGCCTTGGTTTTAATAACTGAATGGCCCACCCACACAGTATCCCAGGAACTCCTCCCGCTGCAGTTGGAGCCACCCGAGGCCATGTTTGATCGTCCTCCATTCTCTGGGATGCCTGGAACACAACAGCCATGCTGGAGATGGAGACCCACCCACAGCGGAGGACATCTTCTTTGCCCACCCATCCATCGAGGGACATCCTGCTAGCAGGTTACAGTCGAGCAGCACTGAAGAGGGACTCGGCATTTCTCATGTCCTCGCTGGCATCTCCATCACTTCTTGTCTTAATCTACGCCACTCTGTCAGGCTTCATAGACGTTTAACGTGGTTTTGATTTCATTTCTGTCAGGAGGGCGTTCTTTGATGCACAAATGATTGCAGAATATTCTCTCACACCCCTACGCTTCCTCTTTGTTTAATGCATGATTTCCTTTACTGTGCAGAAGCTTTATATTAAATAAAGTCATGTGTCCTGCTTGATGACCTAATTTATTCCTAAGCAACTGGCATCTAATCTGGAAGTGTTTTTCTCCTCCTATATCCTGTGCAGTGCTGCATAGTTTTCTTCTAAGTGATTTACCTTTTCCATCATCACACTGGGACCTTGGTCCATTTGGAACTGACTTTTGTGCATGATCAGGGAACGGGTCTGGTCTCTTACTTTTACATGGCATAGAATAATTCTGTAACCTGCCACTTTACCAAAAGCATTAGCTGTCTTTTGTTTCGTTGTTTGCTCCATGAAATTTCTATATGAGCATTTTTCAGTGTAGTGTCCTGTAAACTAATCTGGAAATGAGCTGTGCTGGTCTCAGTACAGAAAATGAAGACTCACGTGTATCACTGAGGGTATAATCTGTGGTCATACGTGCAGTAGGGGAGTATTTATTCCTTTTTTAAAGGCCTGGGCCCTGAGAATAGGACACAGACACCCAGGCCTGCAGCCCGGGAACCCGGCAGATGGCAGCACTGTGTGGAGATAGTGTAATGCTCTGAAAGAAGAGCCCATGTCATTGTATGTAACATGTAAGAGTAGAAAAACACACAAATAAACAGAGAGAACCTGATGGGTATGTGGACATTGAAATTACTAAATGTTCTGCATGTGTGATGCCGGATCATGATGTAAAACTGAGAACAGAATAACTCTAAAATGTTTTGAATTATCTGAATCTTTCTGCCACTTTGTTTATGCTGCATATACAAAGTTGACATATCTGGGTGAGATGTGTGCTAACATTGACATGCAGAAGGACATACGGTCACAATGCATGAAGACGTCCTCTTGACCAATCATGAGGCGCTGCCTCATTGAAAGGAAACAGCACACAGCTGCAGAAAAAATACATTGTGACAATAACCAATGTTTAAAAACCCAATTATTCATTCAAAGGTCCGAATCTGTGGGCCCCACGCTCCTCCAGACGTGGCAGTCATGCATTCTGTCACATATGTTAACCTCAGTCAGTCAAGCACATGTACCTAGATGTTCCCTGAGCTCCCTGCCACCCCATGTCCCATCCCTCCTCCACGACACACAGACACTGCCACATCCCCACCTACCCTGGGAATCTCTATCCTCTCCTATCCCCTCGTTCGTCCAGATGCTGCTTTCGATGTCACATCAGGATGATGCCCCAGCCCTGCTCTTTGCACCCAGCATTGTTTTCTCTATCCAGGGTCTTACATGCCTCCACATGAATTTCCGGATTATTTTTCTGGATTCTCTTTCTGGCTCTGTGATCATTTTCCTCCAGTGAATGCAGTGGAAAGGGAGGGATGAATCATCTCTCATCTGACTGACTCTTTGCTCATGTTGAGCATTGTTGAATCATGCAGCACTTTACTTCTTGAGCAAATGCCAATGTGATTTCCACAGTGGCTGCCTGAGTGAATGACAGTACTTCTTCCTTGACATCAGCACCAAGACTTGTTGTAACTAGTTTCCTGAACACTCATCTGCATCTGTAGTTCCCAATGGAGTCTCCAAGCTCTTTTTGTGGTCATTTGCCTGATGTCTCAGGAAGAGCGACATTTAAACCTGTTTACTGCCCGTTTGAAAACTCTGCTGTCTGGTCATGGATCCAAACATGGATACATCAATCAACCAATTGTCCTTCAGTCATGTTTCATTTCTCTTGATATGTGAAATATTACTCTCTTGTTGGTTATAAAACTCAAAAAGGTTTCCTTGGGATCCACAGGTGTCTGGCATTTTGGTCAAGGAGCTGTTTAATTTCACGCGGCCATGCTGTTCCGTCAATCCCTTTACTGTCAGCATGGCTGGGGCTTCATTCATTCTTAAAGCTCTGAGGCACATCTTTGTCAAGAAACTTCTTTTAGTTTCCCTTCATATTAGGCCCATCAGATTGACTGTAAAGGTATGTGATCCATTTGGACTTAGTTTGTCTTTAGTGTGGGGCATGTAAACGGGTCTCGTTTACTCCTAAAATAGACAGATATCCAATATGTTCTAGAATGGTGTCAAAATATTCCTATTCAATCCAATTTTTAGTTATCCTGTCAAACACCTGGGATCAATGGCGGTATGGGGTTCACATAAGCTGCCACATCAATCCCACTTATTTCCATACGTCTTCTGTAGGGGCGCATATGTATGCAGACCATGGGAATTCACAATAAAGGGAGTGATTTTTTCAATTAAAGGCCCGTGGTTCTTCATATTAAGTAGGAATGGACATAAATCAAGCATTACAGAGATTTTTATTAATGCCATGAAGCTTGGTGTCTTTATCAATACGTGTTTAAATCGAGTAAAAAGTACAAGCTTTGACGTCACTTACTTGTCAAAGGGTGTTTATGGAATCAACAATCATACAAAAGAACATAAACCATTCATGACTTCCTGGGTTCTTTGGGTAGTGTTTTCCCATATTGATGTACTTAAAGAAAAACAGAGAGAGAAACATGTACAGAAGAAGGTGTGGAGGAGCGACATGGGAGCGGCCAGCCGGCCCATGCTGACCAGAACGAGCTGGAATGGCGCTCCAGTGTTTGTCTCTCAGTGTGAAAGCACATTGGCCTGTGAACACATCAGAAGCTGTTCCAGTTCTGACGCTCTGACCAGGAAGTCAATATTCAAACAGAGGAGGACTTACCAGGTATATTACACAAGCAACAGACCACTCCCAGATCCCAGGTCAGCATTCTGTACTATTGACTCAGTGGACTTAGGAATCAGAACTCAGCTGTATCAGGCTGACGTCTGCAAATGAGAAGTAAATGTTTAAAATTCTTCACTTTTAAGATTGTTGGGCCTTAAGAAATTCTAATTGACTGGCTGGCACCTTGTGGCCTTGGCAAGATGGCACTGAGAGGAGCTAAAACAAAGACTAGCCAGAGGAGATAGGCACATACCACACATACCATGGTAATTAGGTGAACTAGGGACTTAAGTGCCATTGGAGGAAAATTACATCCTCCCTCCTGAACAGCACGTGGACAATAGTAGCCTCTATGCAAAGTAAAAAGCATGATCAGAGTGAGCAGTAAAGTGATTGGTAGAAACTTCCCGCTGTATGCTAATACCTGTAACTCTAAACCTTAATGTGTCTGATGAGTTCAGTGAACAGCTCCCTGTGGTACCATTGAAGAAGTCACATCATTAAAGCTGTATCATCAAAAGAGCTGACTAGCTGCACGATTCTTTGGTCAGAACGGCAGGCCCCAGTCGTGCCTAAGAGTCTTCTGGAGCAGGCCAGGAGGCTGAGAACGGGCAGGCCGCAGCACCCGACGTCCCTTTGCTTCCCCGTGATGGCCCTCTCCTACCGTGGGGAGGGGGCTGGGCAATCCAAGGGAAGTAGGACACGAGACTGGTGCCTGATCTCCCTCGCAGTTCTCTCCTGCTGGCTGGGAAACAGAGGACCTGGTGAGGGGGTGTGCCTGCTGATGCCTGTTGCTCCACCATGAGAGAGAGCGACAAAGATGTGGAGAACAAGAAAAGAAAATACATATTTTGTCCATAATATGTGGGTGCAATGCCTGAGCAGGTCTCGTTCTTCAAACCTGTTGCAAATTTGCAACAACTGCTATTTTTCTGAGGTACATTGAGAATTAGATAGTCAAGGATATGGGAACTGAGCGTCAGTGTCTGGTGGTGTGGTTAGGAAAGGAACATAATAATTTGGAATATATATATATATATATATATATATATAATCACAACAAGGATTCGATAAACTCTCCAACAGGGCATCCCCATCACAAGATGGAAGAAGAAGGATGTTAACCAGAGACTGCAATTCACAGGATGCCCCAAAGCAAAGGCCTGGCCTCAGGCTGGGAACACGTATGTAACTCTTCAATCCATTGAAATGGATCAGCCACATGCTCACGGCATATATTGGTCATCAAGGTTGGCTCCCACATTAACGTTTTAGTTCTTACCACTTTCAATCTCGTCAATGACTTCTGCTTGTAAGAACATTACAGGAACAGCACCTTCAACCCTCTTTCAGAGCCAACCCATTTTCTAGGCTGTATAGTCTTTCCCAGATTCGATTCCCAGCACCCACCCACCTCCAACCACTATCCATCACTCCAGTTCTGGGACATCTGATGTCTTCTGATGATCTCTGTGGGCACAGGGGTGCACTTGCATACAAGCTGGAAACTCACTCATACATATAAAAATAACAATAACAATAAATAATAAGTTTAAGAAATTTACAAGAACTCATTTGAGAAGGATCTAATTGTGGCTCCCCGTAGGTTCTTAAATAGGAATTCTAGAGCCAGGGGTCAAATGCATATTCATGAATCCCTGACAAAGTCAACATTGTAAGTCCACACAGACACACCCACACGTCTCTGCACTCTCATTAGCAATGTGTGCTCATTCACTAAAGGGCCACAATGGGCTGATGGTAGCAGAGGGCGTGTTCCCAGACAAGACTCCTATATTATAACTGCCCGTGTTGCTTAGGGCCAGTGGGGTAATGGTGTAAGATGCAGGGTCAATGCAGGGACATCAGGAAACAGGGTTTCATGCTCTGGGTCCCTGCAATATATCAAGCTACAGCGCTTGCCACAGCACACGCAAGACCTGTGCTCACTCAGACAAACACTCAGCAGAGACCTAGGGAAATGGGCCACAGCACCGCCTTAGCAGAGGAGCTATGGGCAGCCAAGGAGAGGAGATCAGATCACTTTAACGGAGACTCTGAAGGGCTGACTCACCCTATTGAGGGTGGGTACACTATGTTGACGTGGTGGGCATTCATATATTTATACGTATGTATAATGCATGTGTATATATATAAATATATACATGCACTCCTGCTGGAGGGCTGTTGGGTGCAGATACCGAAGAGAGGCTAAATCTGATTAACATGGACTGTATGAAATTCACACAATTCCAATAAATTATATATTTAAAAAAATCCTAATCTATTACAATGCTGACTTCTGACTTGCAACTGTAATTTTTCAGTTAACTTCAATGTGAATCTTTACTACAAACCATCAATAAATAACACTCATGAATTTTTGTCACTAATGATGATCCTCAGATTCCCGGTTCCCACATATCTGCCAGTCAGCATTTTGACTTCCCATCTTGCAGTTATTTTGAATAATTTCTCACATGTACACGGAGTATCTGACATTAGGCACTTGGTTTTCACAAGCTGAAGGAACAGATATCTGAGTCCCAGCTGACAGTACTCACTGGAATCAGTGGTGAAAATATTTATAATGTCTGTAAACACAGATCTACCTGGGAACACTTACTCCTACTGAAGCAGCCACGGTTCCCTGTTAGTGTCACTGTAAGGTCCTACCATTAGGGTTATAAAGCCAGTTACCCATTTCTGTAAGTCCACATATATAGCCAAGGACACATTTCTGGTGACCCACAATGTAAACACGAACATATACGAACATAAATGTGCCATTCTTGACCCTGTCCCCTGGGGCAGTCTCTGTTCCAACAGAAGCGACAGTTGTTCTTTCCAACCAAAACTGTGCTGGCTGCGAAGCTTTGGAACAAACAAAAGATCACATCTAGTTCCTGGGCCAAGAGGAAGTCCATGACTGATTGTCACCATGCCATGCCTGAAGCACATGTTAGTCCATCAGACTCATTGCACATAAAGTGTGGTCACCGCAGGGTTGTCACAGCCGTTCACTTCTAGAATCTGAGGACAACCTAGGGCCAGTGTCACCATGATCAAGTTGCTGCTGGTGACTGTACTGCTGGGTCAGGCTTGTGCTGACTCAGTAAGTGCATCAGATAGATGTGTGTGAATGTGAATGCGTGCCCACCAGCAGAACACATGTATGAATGGGATCTCTCCATCCATGCTGGGTCACCCTCCTGAAACACTCTTTGTTCTTTATGGCTAAAATTCCCTCCATCAGACTTCCCTCGGATAGCAAAACCATATTGGGGAAACCATAGTCTGTGTTTCCATCTAAGCTGTTCCCACGCTCAATCCTGTGTTTGTAGAGGACTGTGAGTCCCTCCTTTACTCGTTTGGTTGAGATAGAACTCAAACTCAGAACAGGCTTGCTCCACCATACTGTGGCAATTGATTGGTATCTTCCCGATTTAAGTATTCACCAGGATGGGAAGGAGACATCTAACATCCACTCATTCTCCAAGGGTGCATTTCAGCGCAGATTTCAGGCGACTGGAAAACAGTCGCCATAGTAGCCGATAACATCCACAAGATCCAGGAAGGAGGGTCTAAGAGACTCTACATTCGGCACCTACGGTGTCTCTCGGCATGTGAACAGCTTGATATCACCTTCAGATCAAGTAAGCGAATGTGTCATGAATCGACACAAACAATTGACTTCTCACATGTGATATGTTCTCAGATTAACAGGAAAAAAACCGAGGTCCAAGTCTTAGAATTCCTTATCTGTTACGAAGTAATTGTTCCTTTCCTGACGACGGAGATCAGGTAACCATACCTTCAAACACTAAAGGCCAATCTTTTCCAATGACCTGGATAATTTCTTAAAGAATCTTCTGGTTCAGTCTTTCAGGCTAGTTTCCATTGGCCTTAGATGTAGAACGTAGTTACTGACCCATTTGCATTTGAAACAAGAAAGGGTTGGTCACGGCAGTCCATGTCTCCTCAATGAATCTGTAAGGTCGAGTCCACTGAGGACATACTAACCTGGTACTGAGAGTCTCTTATTGAGGTCTATGCTTAGTGAAAATCCTCTGATAATGAACAGTGATGTCCAAATGACGTATGCAAATCCCCAGAAAAATTAAAAATATTCAGCATCCTCTGCACTTTACACACATGGGCTAAAATACTGGTTTACAAAATGAACATTGTAACTGGTTCATGTCTCCCTGTTGGCCTCGGGTGGCTCTGGTGATATCAACGTAATGGACAAGCTGAAGACGTAAAGTCCATCTGTGAGGGAGTGGATAATGCACCCGTTTCCTTAGCTGGGTGTGCAGGATATTTTTTCACAAATATATCATTATAATCTGAGTATGACCATCAGCTGCACAGGGGACAGGTGTGGGGAATCAGAAAAATCACAAATCAAAACCTGGTCTTCTCTGCCATCTGGTCCCAAGTCTCGAAAGGAGATTGCAAGTGCCATAGACAACTCCTGACATGTATAGCCCAGGAGATATTTTCTTCCTGTAAGGACTGGAATTACCTCCAAAAATACCGATTCTATTCCTTGACCTCAGTTGGGCCAAATGTCACATACAACTAGAAGCACAGATTTGGGGAATATTTGCAATGCAAGGGCTGAGTACTGAGCTTTGTGCAGGTAGACTTTTCCAAAGAATTTAATCTGTGTACCCATGGATTATTGATCAATTTTGGTATAAATGATACAATTTAAGGTCAAGTAGACACAGTAGTTGATGAACACCATCATCCATGTCAATGATGAAATTTTAGGAATAGAGCAGAAATGCCTACATTTGATTAGCCTGTCTTCAGTATTTATATCCATATCATATGCTACCTTGGCGTGTACTGAACACACCTCATTATATCATGTCCCTAAACAAACGTCACTTCTGTTATCTAACACTGAGCATATGTAAGTACTATGAATTTATACTTAAGCCCTATGTCTTTGTAGCACCATCCAAGTCATGTGTCCTAAGGCATCAAAATGTATGGGTTGCCCATCAGAGCCTGAACACAGATCTTTGTAGTGACCTGGAATTGATTTTCAAACCCTGTTGCATGGTTCTGGAACATGCTAAAATCACCTCAGATGTATATGGGGTGTCCTGGACAGTTTAACAGGTCCACTAGCCATGAGAGTCCTGCAGAAGGGTACTTACCAAGCTTCACAAAGGTTCGGGTAGCTTAAGGAGGTAACATGGGTATTGGGTTCTTTCCTTTGTGGCACAATGCCATCAACTGTATTATTGTATTATTGGCTGTCCAAAGTGCTCTAAAATTTACAGCCCTTCAAGGTGCATTGAATGAGAAGAATGAGAAATGAAGGTTGTTTGTGATTTGCTTGTTATTAAGACTGCATGGATACTGCACACTTATCACTCTGAGGGCAAAACACATCAGAGATGGTGTCTACAGGCTTCAGTGTAAGTAGGCGAGGTTGCCGTGGGACTTGACGGACAGCCCCCTGGGTGTGTTCAGAGTGCTGATGTGTCATACACAAATGAGCTCAGAATGATTTCCCCACTATAAAATATCTGTCTTTTCAACCATCTGAGATCCGGTACAGACTCAGAATCAATTACATCGTCTGTAATTGTCATGTTGAAGGTCAGCACTGTTGATGCTGAATCACAATTATATATATATATATATATAAAATATTAATAATTAACATATAATTATTCTATATGTATGAAGATATGACAGATCCATGGCATATCATATATAGCATGACATGCATTGAAGATGACTTGATTTCATATCTTTCTTTTTCTTTTATGTCAATGAATCCCTTTGATGCTAGAATGGCCTAGAATTCATTCAGTAGCTCAGAACTAAGTCACAAACGTCGATAATCCCCCTGCCCTCACCTCCCAAGTAGTGAGGGCAGAGACCAAATGTTTCGGGCCTGGATTAAGGATAATTTAACTTTACAATTTTCGCGCAAAGATCTATTTTCTCTTCTCTAGTAGAGAAGATTGCATTAATTTCATTGAGTGATTTTTGGAATATTGAATTCTATTACTCAATTATTCGACTTTTATAGTATATTTTACTTTCAATTTTGTAGAACAGAACATTTAAAGAACGGCACAATATTCAACCAAATTTTACTTTGAATTAGATTGATGTGCAACTAACAGAAAATTGAATGGTCTCATGTGGAAGTCTTCAAGTCACTATAGACACATAAATAGCAGTGCAGCAGAGGGGACCACGGGCTCAGATCATATCATTTCATGCTGCTTTTTCAAATTCATCAGCATATTTTACATAGGTACTATAAACAGACTTTATACATGTGTATGTGTGTGCAGTCTCTAGTATCTTCTTACAGGTATTTTGTCCTCAGCTATGGGAAAAGGCCAAAACGACTGTATGGTAAATTTCATAGACTCCGTTAAGTTACACATACATATTTCCCTATCATCACCCATATTTGAAACCTGGTTGTTAAAATTTCAAAACAGTGAAAACTTGAAGAAGAGAGTGGGTTTACTCTCTGTTGGAACCCAGAGAAATCCAGAGACAAGCAGTAGCACGCAGACTCAGCGCCGGTAATCCAATTGAAGATGGAAAGACTGGGTTTCCCATAGAAAACAGAAAGACTGTCTTTCTGAATTGCAATGGGATATTTACAGTGTATTCCCCCCACCCCCATAAGGTTTTAACATATGGTGGTGAATATTAGGGAGACGGGAATCATTGCCAATCTCACTGCTGAGTTTCATGTTTTAACACCGGGATGACGTTTGAGAGAAAACTTTTCCATCGCATCATGAGATATCCCAGTCTGCATTGTAGATGCCGGTGACAATTGATTTAAGCTCCTGAAGCAAACCAAAGACCTTTAGAACTTTATGAAGAGAATATAGACACTGCTTGCCCTGATCTGTGGGACAACAGCTAGGGTACAAATCTCAGGTACCTGAAAAAGAATAGAGACAGAAGGCGGAGGAGAGAAAAGGCCAGCAAGTCTGAGATATTGATCAAGCCAAGCCAACTTTATTGAATGTTTTTATACCAAGGATTTTTAAGACACTGAACCACAATGGAAGCTTTACAGAGGAAGTTAGGGAGGGGGATCAGAGTCACAAGTTGTTTTTCTTCAATCTTATCTCTTACAACATATATTTTTTTAACAGCTTTACATTACATAACTGATTCACTCCAGACTAGCAGTCAGCATGTTTCTGGTGGTCTATATCTAAAAATCAACCTCTTTATGAACTGTTTCTTCTTAGCTTACTCAAGCTGTCTCCACAGGATATTCTGCAAGTTGCAGAGTTATTTTAAGCTATTGTTTGGTACTCAGCAGCTGCCAGCAGAAAAACAAAGTTGATCTACATTTTTGGTAAGCATGGAGACGTGTTCTCTGAATGAAGAGACTGAGGACCCGACAGTCTTCTTAAGGAGTAGAACCAGACCTAGGCCCCCATGCCAATCTCCTCAAAAGTGCAACCAGATAGGCTGTGGGCTGGGCAGTTAGGGTGGATTTCACTTTCAGGGAGATGGGGCCTGCACCCTGGGGAGGTGAGGAGGAGGGTGTTAAGCCTTTCATGCTCCATTTTGGAAGAACTGGATCAAACGGGATGTTCCTGATGTTCCAGATGTTCCCGATGTTCCAGATGTTCCCAATCAGAACAATTTGATCACCATTTCAGTCTGTGTGCAGAATCACGGGGAATGGTGTCTAGGGTCTAGACACAGGGAGGTGGACAGGGAGAAATGCCTTTCAGGCAAGTTTCCAGGAATACAGAGGATCTGACGATTCTTCAGTTTGCCAAACAAGGAGTCTTAATGAGATCTGTGTAGAGAAAAACAAAGTGAAGCACGGTCCAGTGCCCACATTTAAACTCCTGTCCACGCGTCTGTCTCTCCCATGCCAGATCTCAGGGAACAGCCCTGACCGACTGGATAAGGTGAGGTTTTCCACAGCAGAGCCCCATGACCTGGGGGTTAGTCATGGATTGGGAAGTGTTCTCTTGAGCATGTCTGTGCCTATTTCATGCCACACAGGGAAAGGAAAATACTTGAATGCTGAGTAAATCCAGAAGCTCCAAGAGTCTGCAGCATCAAAGGACATTCCTCTGGAAAACACTGAATATGTCAAAGCCACAGATAATTGCCAGGACAGTTTTCTATCTGCATGTAAATGGGGAAGAAGTAACCAAATGAGGATGACCGTGGGCCCGTCCTCTTCTCCCCTTTTCCTTTTACCTTGTGAGGTGTTTTCCATCTTTGTGGGTCGTAGTCAGATTCTGATGATCTTGTTGGGTTGCCTCTCACTCCACCTTATTTTACGTTACAGACACCTGTGCATAGAGAAGATGCAGTCTCGGTGAGTAGGATTGGATTAGGATGCGCTGATGCCTCCTGACCTGTGACAGTGGCAGGAACTATCCGATAAAGCATTAGAGATGATCGATTGATCAAGAAATCTCTCAGAATCAGGCCCAGTTATGAACCTCGGCCACGTGTTTTACACAGAGATAAAACACATTCTTATTTGAGGACATCAAGGAATGACTTTCACTATGAATATAACAACATTTCTGAATATCTACAGGCTAAAATGTCTTGTCATGCCTAAGTCTTTCAATGTATCATGTCATTTCTAGACATCAAATATTACACAGACATATCAAGACATTTCTGAAATTTATTCTTGGACACTTGGTAGTTCTCAAGCAAAATTAAAATGTAAGGTGACGGAACATTTTGGTTTCTGGAGTGTGTGATTCTGTAGATTCCAGTGGATCAGGGTTATGGACTACTAGAAAAAGAAGTCTTATGTTCTAATGTGTCCCCTGCATTCTTCCCACATAGATTCAAATTCCATTTTCATAATCTCAGTAACAAGTAATGGTTCCTGTCAGCTGATCTATAGATTGATGTCTTTCTTGCTCGTGTTTTCACAGACAATTGAAAAGAAATGATCACCTCTTTTTCTTCGTATGGAATCAGCACAAATCATGCTTGACCTGTTACATCAAAATCACTCCTCCCCTCTTCTTGGACCTCAAGATCTCTGATTTTTGTTATGACTTCACGTCTTGTCCCATGATTGCTGTGCTGTGATTTCTTTTCTTTGTGATGAAATAAATATATGCTGCTTGAATAACTTTGCTGTGAGGGGAAAGTACCTTCCCCGATGCCCATAAACACACAGTCCAGGTTCACCCTCAAAAGAATCTCACATCAGTGCAACCTGACGATTCCCAACAGTAACGAAAAAGGTGGATTTCTCCTTCTTACAGAGAGGGCCATGAACAGCGCACCCCTGACATATTTTTATTATTATTTTGCTCACTTTACATATGTGACTTGAAGTATAGGGCTCAGTGGTGATGATCCTTAGACTGGAATATGGCATTCCATTCCCATGTTCTGCTAGAGCCAATTGGGGGACGTGGTGACAGGTACAGCATCCATCCCAAAGTTATTTATCCAACCCGTGCCATCTGTGCACAAGGGAAGCATTGCACAGTCACGCAGCATGCGTGTGAGGTTCCTGTTTTAGCCACTGACAGTGACCTTAGAAATAAGGACATATTCCCAAGGTGTTCATACATGTACAGACCACAGACAGATACCCAGTGACAGTATTTTGTGGTCCTTACTACACTCACTTATTAGAAATTCACTATCTGCTAAAAACGAAGAGGCAGACAGCATCTCTCAGGAAGGTATGGCGGGGAAAAATGGGATGGGATTAGAAAATAACCTTTGAACAGAGCATTCTCAATTCTTATTGATGACCTCAAGCTCAATTACATTTAAATTGTGATGTCACTGATCATGAAAATTAACAGGGTGGTTACTAAATCCTGAGTGCTGACTGCTTTAAATGGACTGTCACGAATGCACTGAAGTTTTCTGTAAAATGTCCCTTATCTCACAGTATTGTGATAAAAAAGTAAAACAGTAGTTGAATGTTTCTAGAAAGAGAATTTACTCCCACATGCTCAAGGAGCAGCAGCATCAAACTTGGTGGGCATTGATGAAAGTCGTTATTAAAGGAAGGGCACAGATGGAACACACTACATCTGATGTGATACAGGAATCATTCCAGCCATGGAGAAGGATGTGGACCCATGCGGGATCCACAGGTAACAAGCAGTATCAATGAGGGAACACATGTGGTAGTAGGGTGTGGGTGTGCAATCGGTAACAGACTATTAGCCTTCCTCTAGTCTCCAGCACAGCAAACATGAAAGCATTACATGATGAATTATACCTGCTGTATTTCATTACATGTATCCATGTTGATATTATGTGTTTGAAAGCCAGATTAATATTTCAGTCCTATGAAATCTTGACAATGAGAGCTGGCTTAAGAGTTCAGATTTACCCTGGCATGGTGCACAGATCCTGCCTTGAGAAATTCAGAAACTACGAGCACAGGGACCTGGCAGAGGTATTCAGTATGGAGACGGGAAGACCTAGTTCCAGGCGATGGTGACATCTTTAAAAGGCTTTCCTTCCCGACTAGCTTTTAGCATGCAGGCATGAATCCTCATGAAACAGAGACGGTTGCTCAACCCTGGAGCTTTGCTAGTGATTTAAAACTAGTCATCAAAAATAAAGAGTACAAGTATTCGTGTTTTCAAATATTTCTTTCTGGATAACAGATTCAATGAACCAGATTGTTCACTGGATTCACTCTTGAAGTCCATTTCATTTTCAGTACAATGGGCACTGAGCCCTGCAAAATACATGCACTTTGCCCCTCGAGCAAGCTTTCTTTCCCTTAGCAACCATTTATTTTTCCATTTTCTTTCCTCCTGTGTTAGCAGCAGGATAGATAGATGGTGGTGATGATGATGATAGATAGACAGACAGACAAAGGATAGGTTGATAGATAGATGATAGGTAGATAGATGATAGATATATAGATGACAGATAGATGATAGATAGATGATAGATGGATAGATGAGAGATAGATAGATGATAGATGGATAGGTGATAGATAGGTAGATGATAGATAGGTAGATAGATGATAGATACATAGATACATAGAATGATGATAGATTTACATATAAGAACCTGGTTCTAACATCCAGACTTGATACAGAACAGACATCACTTGCTCTTCTGAGTCTGAATTTCTTCCCTTACCGTAACAGTTTCTGGTTCCTTCCATTTACCTGATAATTTCTTGATGCCATTTGAGCCATGCAAATGAAATCAGACAGAAAACCAACATAGAATTGGAAGATTGGCCCGGACACTCCAGACGTAACTGGGGAACTACTGGCTGCTGATCCACGCTGGGTGGGAGAGCTGCTCTCATGTACTGTATTGGTCACAGATGGGCTACACAGGCCGTGGGACACAGTGCACACTGAGCCACATCCAGGAGTAGAATGTGACTCAGTTACTTAACACACATGGGAGAATATGGGGACCATGTAGGACGAATTCTGCAGGCATGCAAGGGAGGGAAGATACATAACGTTTATTAGAAGGAATGAAGGCCCTGAAATTGAGTACAAGCATTGATACAGACACCACATCCCCCAACCAATACAAGCATTGATGGAGACACCCCATCCCCAATCAATAGAAGTATTGATGCAGACACCGCATCTCCAGCTGCTTCTCTACACATCAGCCAGGTTTCTCTGTTCCTTGCCATCTGTGCATAAGGAAGAGTCTCTGTTGGGAGGACAGGAAAGCATTTGCCACATGTGTGCAGGGTGCGGTTGCTGTGGACATGTCACATCGGGCAACATTGGGCCGAGATTTAGGCTCTGTGTTGACCAGTTCTGGAAATCTGGAATCTTCTGTGTCTGTTGTAAATATGAGCATCTTTGATGAGGGACGAAAAGGGCCTTGTCATCACTGCTGAAATTCTAACTACCTATCTATCTATCTATCATCTCTCTATCATCCATCATCTATCTACCATCTATCAATCATCTATCTATCAACTATCATTTATCTATCATCTATCACCTATCTATGTATCTATCTATTTATCTAATCTCCTCTCTTGGTCCCTAATGACAAAGCAAGGTGTAATTTCACAAACCAGGCCTTACTCTTGGTGCAGTGCATGAGGGACCTACTTATAGTATGGGGCGGAGCACAACTCTGGTCCTGAGGCCGTACAGCAAATTCTACGTGCCAGCCATCCTGTGACCTCATGGCCCCTGCACAAGATGGTGAAGGCCAGCCTCTCCCCCGGCTTCCTCACAATATAACCATAGTCCCTCCCACATACAAAGCAGGCCACACGTGGTTTGACAGGATGGGGGAACTGAGTCTCCAGGATTGGATCCTTCTTGAAGAAATTCAACAAGTTTATCACCCTGGGCAAGCAGGTGCCCCTGGGCTTGAGATGAGTGCATTGTCCATCGCTTACGAGGTGGAGGACAAGTCCATGCTATGTCTGTGACTATGGGGACATGTATTTAGAATGATGTAAGGAATTACATGGGTCTAGGGAGGTGGCAAGTGCACGTTTTTCTCCAGGGTCTGTTACCCCTCTGGCCACTTGCATTTGGCTATGTTTATGGTAACACACATGAGTTCCCTCCCATGGTGTGTGCCTCAATCCCAAATATGCAGCTGTTAATGAACAGCAAGATAAAAGTACAGTTGTATAACGAACAGCAATCACTAGCTGGGCCAGTCATGGTGTTTCTCTGCCATGACAGCTGGCTGTGACCATTGATCATCCTGTGTGGTGTCCCCTCTCCTAGTCATCAGGGTTTCTTTGCCATCACAGTCGGCTGTGACCATTGATGGGTTTCTCTTCTTGGCTGGTGTAGAGTCCTCTCCGTACCTGAGATTCACTTACAGTTAAGTCTCTACTTGGACCCACTGACCTGCTGACTTCACGGTTCCTTCCTTCTTTACCATAGAGGAGACACCATGGTGTAAATGAACTCTGTTTTCATCATCCATACATCCATCAGTGAATGGACCTTCATGTTCTTCCTGTTTTGTTAGGCATAATGCAGGGTGGGCCTAGCTAGGCCACCTGCCAGGAGGAATGGAGGAATGGCTCTCGTGGGTGTGGTGCTCCATACCAGTTGGTTGTGAAGCCACTTCCTTCCCAGCACCTGGAGAGAACCTAATCCACCTGGGAACAAACCGCGATTGGCTGTAGTCAGGACCCCACCCCATAAGGCTATTGGCTAACAAGACTTATAAGAAAATCTCTCTTTCTTGAATAAATGAGTTTGCAGCAGTCCACCACTGCTGGCTTCCCGCTCAGCTCCCAGAGTCTGTGTGTTGACTCTGCGCCTACTTGCCCCCTCCCCCACGGTGGAGATCCTTCGGTCCCCCTCGGGCTGGCCCTGAGTGCTGGGACCCCCAACATATTGGTGCCTGAACAGGAACTCTGCCCCCTTGGCATTGGTGAGATGCCCCTAGTCTGACTGTCAGTGGGTAGGTCCCTGGTGTTTTGTGTGCTGTTCAGCTTCAAGAGTGGAGGAGGACCCCCTTCTTTCGTTCCCCTTCCTGTGTTTGTCTCCCTACCCCGAAGGAAGCACACACCACCTCATGGTCCCTGAGATCCGTGTTAGCCCCTCCATCTTTGGTTCACAAGGCTGGAATCAAGTGAGGGTTTAATCCCCTCTAGAGTTTGGGAACTGAAGTGAAGCTATTAACTAAGTCTTTCCAGAGGAGACATCGTGTGGGTAATCGGCCTGGTGAAGGCTGGTTTTCCCATCTTTGATTTAAAACTGTTCCAGCTCACTCTTGTGGGCGGGGCCTACAGCAGGACCAAGCAGCAGCAGCAGGGCTGAAATCACCCTCCAGGTTCCAGGGGTGTGAAACTTTGAAAGAACTCAGGAGGCTCAGACCTTTCAAATGTTAATTGCCCCTGCCTGGCTTTAACTGTGGTGCTCTTAGAAATTAACATATACCTGTAAGTCTTTTTAGGTGCTACCTGCAGGACTCTCTCAGAGGCTGGAGGATCTGCAGTCTCCTACGGGGATGTGGGGCAGTTTGGCCCCAGCATTCTGTCTGCATGTCTCAGTGGATCCCAGTGTTGGCCATTTTGGCCTGTATGGTAATGTGCAATTTCCCCTCCCACCAGGTAACTCCACAGCTGCAAGCACTTGGGGTTTTTCCTCTGCAGCTTGTCTTTAAGGAAAAAAAAAACAAGAGTCTAAAACAACACACACCCATCCCCTAATGTGTGCCAGGAAACCAGCACAGCCTTTACATGCTTGGGCTTCTCTTAGCCCTTGGGGGGAGTTTCATCCAACCCTCCCCCAGACGCTCAGGCAACAGTTTGATCCCCTTGTTTAAGACTTGATTTTACTTCGGACTTTGACTTTTGCATTATAGGACCTGTGTTACTCCCCCTTTGCCTGATCAGGCTTTTGTTAATTACTCCCAGTTTGGGTTCCTTAATTACCAGGTGGATCATATAAATTCCACCAGCTCCACATGCCTTACCCTGGGGTACTGTGCTTTCCTCAACAAGTACTTAATAGGATTTCAACTTTGTTTTACTTTGAAGTTTGCTGGGCTGGGAAAATAGCTCTCTGGTAGGATGCTTGCCTGGCATACCTAAGGCTATGAGTTTGAGTTCCACCTACATCTCCTATGCATAGCATTTAAACAATGCAAGCACAACTGATCTTTTCCCAATCAGGGAGCTCTATCTTGTCCTAACAGCACCTGGTATTATCTGTACTACTGTGTTTTGCTACTCAGCAGAGGTAATAGCAACAGAAATAGGACAGGTGTTTTCATTCCTTCTAGTAGTGACTGAACACAACAGCTCTTCTGTCCCATGTAAACCACTGAGTTAAAGAGAAACAATTATTTTTGTGTTGTAAATCATACTGGTAACACTGAGAATTTGACATGAGCTGGTATTGGCCATCCCACTTCAGACTCAAGTCAAGATTCTTGTGCAGTCTCAGGCTGCCACCTGACTCTGTGACAGGAAAAAAGGAGAGCAAAGCAGGCTCAGAGTAAGGACATTGTGCTGTTGAGAACAAGTAATGGATAAACTAATTTCAACAGAGTTTATTATTCAACTTATGGTCATACCAACAAAACATTCACTAGTACAATTCACAGTTCTTGGAGAAGATAGATAGCAACCTCTATTTAAAATTCCTCAGTTAGTGATTATGCTAGAGATTGTAAACTTCAATTTGATTGGGATTTGTTTGGGAATGTTTGGTTTTTGCCAGCATGTCTCAGTGGATTATATTGAACATGGATTGCTCAATAACTCCATCTCTGAGGACGGAGTGATATAGCATATGGTGACTGGAGATGCTGGATTGGTGTAACTAACCTTCTTGGGTATTTAACAGTCATATTTAGAGGCCCATATTAATTTGGTCAGAGGGCTTTAAAAGGACAAATGTTTGTCTCTTGCCCTATAAAATCAACTAAGTTCCAGGGGATTATGAAGCGTCTCTTAAAATGTCCTGTAACTGTAATGAGTCACCTGTCCTCCTGTTCAGGGAGGTTGTGGAGACCTCACTAGAAGGACTTAAACCAGTGTCCAGTCTGCAAAGAACAGAGTCAGCACAGGAAAATATTTCCTTAAGTGCTTCTAATTGAAGCTATGGTCTAGCAAGACTTCCTGACTGGAACTGGTAAAAGAAAGGCCTAGAGAGCCAGGGGCTTTGTCTAAGCCCATGTGACTCCCTAAGGAACAGATATTCAACTGACATTCAAAGCAAAAATAAATTGGTTTATTTGGTTTAATTGTATGATCTTAAACATCCAACAGGAAATTATAACCAAAGATGCCATCTTCAACACAGAAATACATACCTCCTGTCAAGAAAGTCAAGCCCACTGTTGTTCTGACCTAACCATTGACTAATTTCTTTTCTTTCTCTGTCTAGAAACCATTTTGGAGGGAACTTGTTTTGGTTCTGACTATTCCAACATGCTATCAAAGTGCCTGAGGGCCAGTTCTGACCTCAGAAATCTCAAGACCAGCTTTGGAAACCAGGAGAGAAACAAGAAGGAACCTACATTTTAACATTTTCTTTGTTTTAACTTTTCTGGTTTCCTATCTCACTGACTATTCTTGCCTTTATTTTTTACATCTCCCACGCACCAGTTAAGGACTTTTCTTTTCCCCGTACATTTAATAGTTATGCAATTTAGGGGTCTTTTAGATAGACTCACTGATGGGGTACTCCATTACCACTCCAATCTATGTCCCCTTCCAGCTTTTGAAGGAGCTAGAGCAGTCATCGCCCCCATTCCCTATTGACAATTGAGGTAACCTCTTCAGAGGGTGATGTGGTAAGAATAGGAGATAGAATTTGGTTAGGTAGATTAGGATAAAAAGACCCCAAGGAATAGTAGCCGGTTTCCTTTTTGGCTAAAAAATCAAAACAATTAATAAAAACAAAAATGGGGATATGTTGGGCATAATGCAGGATGGGCCTAACTAGGCCACCTGCCAGAAGGAATGGAGGAATGGCTCTTGTGGGTGTGGTGCGCCACACCAGTTGGTTGTGTTATAAGTCTATTGCCTAACAAGACTTATAAGAAACTCTCTCTTTCTTGAATAAATGAGTTTGCAGCAGACCACCACTGCTGGCTTCCCGCTCAACTCCCAGAGTCTGTGTGTTGACTCTGTGCCTACTCGCCCTCTCCCCCACAGTGGAGTCCCTTCGGTCACGTTGGGCTGCCCTGAGTGCTGGGACCCCCAACACTGATTCTAGTTGCTGTGAAGCGGCATCAACCAACTTGGCTGTTTAATAGTTTACAGAAGAGGGCGGCTTTTGGGATGATGCGGGGGGAGGGGGAGAGTGAGTCATATGGCATGTTGACTTTCCCTTTTTCAGTAGTTTTCCATGCCGATCCGCACAGTGCGTCTGCTCCTTTGCAAGTGCGATGACTAAGGTAGAGTTTCCCCTTTTTCTGCGTCCATGCAAATATTGGCATCATTGCTTCTCTTAAACATAACTCTCCTGGTTGTGGCTACATGGAGTCTTAAAGGAGCTTTGATAGGCTTTTCAGAATTTACGATGGACAATGAAAGCCATTGTGGTTCCCTCTCTTGAGCATTCTCTGTTCAGAACCATAGCCGAGGTTTTAATTGGATCATTTGTTTTCTTCATTTGGTTTTTGAGTTCTTTGGCAACTCTAGAAGATAACCTTCTGATGGGTGAAATGCTGTTCAGTGTTTTTGCCAAGTGCGTAGGCTTCCTCTTCAATGTGCTGGTCACTTGATTTGCTGTGCAAAAGCCTTTTAGTTGAAGGAAGTGCTGGTTGTTGATTGTGGCCCTTGACTCCTGCCTGAGAAAGTCCTTTCCTGTGCCTGAACCTGAGGAAGGACTCCTCTGTTCTCGTTTATCAGTTTCAGAGGTTCAAGCTTCACGTTGACATCTTTGATACATTTGGGGCTACTTTATACAGGAGGAGAGGTTGGGGACTAACTTTATGGAGACCCCATTTTACCAGCATCATTTGATTAAGGTGCTGGATTTCTATACTGTTGTTTCTTTTCTCAAGTATCAGGTGGATGTGACCATGTGCACTAGGGTTGGAAATCTGCTTCTCATCCCCTGAGAAACGGGTCTGTTTGGGGCCAGTACCATGCTGCTGTTGGTTTTGCTCTTTCTCTCCATTGGATAATGGGGGGATACGGTCTGTTCTACTTTGCTTGAATCGCTGCAAAAAATCACTCTGCCCGGTACCAACATGGGGGTAAAAGGCTCACATCTCCCAGGTCACTTAGTTCATCACTGAGGGAGACAAAGTAGGAACTCAGGGAAGGACCCTGGAGGCAGGAGCTTCAGCACAGGCCATGGAGGAACGTGGCTCAATGACTTGCTCCCCTGGCCCATGCTCAGCCTGCTTTCTTATGCAACACAGGATAGCCTGCCCAGGGGTGGCACAGCCCACAGTGGGCTGGGTCCTCCTACATCACTCAGATATCAAGAGAATACCCCACAGACATGGAAACAGCCGGTCCAAAGGGGCAGTTCTCATGCACAGACACCCCCTAGAAGTGCCCAGTGTGCACTCAAACCATCCACCTCACGATCTGTTTGTCCTGCTGTTATTTTCAGGAATAACCCATTAGAGCCGTTGACTCCCTGTACCTGTTTCTCCTGTAATAATATGTTTATTAACTCCTGGAGGCCTTCATCCATGCACTCTGATCATATTCAGCTCTGGGGCCCATCACCTTCAGTTTCCATTTCATTAATTTCTGCTCTAATATTATGCTGTTTCTAATATTATGTCAGTTGGTTTTGCCTTTGGTGGGCTCTTGCCATTCTAGATTCTTGAGTTGTACCAGTAAACCATGTGTTTGTACTCTGACTTTCAGTATGGGTATTTAGAGTGCTGTACTCTGATGTTCTGATTTTCAGTGGGTGCTTAGAGCATGTACTCTGATTTTCAGTGGGTGCTTGGAACACAGTACTCGGCTCTTAGCCATGGTCTTAATTTGTCCCCGTGGTTTGTTTATTCTTTTGGGTCCTGTAATACTTCATTTTTCTCTCTTCATTTCCATTTTGACGAGTCACCATTCAGGATGTGGATGTGTCATCTCTGGTCATTACTGTACTTTCTACACCTTCACGTGCTGTCGAATTTAATTTTCATTATGCTGCTGTCCAATAGTCGATTGAATCTGTTCGGTATTTCGTGTTCATTGACCTGTGTTTTCTTTTCCACGTGGGCTTTGTGTTACAGAAGCTCTCGGGGGCTGTTGATGGCATATTCCTTGGGGCTGGGGTGGAATTTTCCATAAAGACTGGTGGTTCGGTTTGTGTAATTACTCACTTAATTCTGAATTTTCCTGTTCATACTTTCCCCCTCGAGACCATGGGACCCTGAAGTCACCAGCAATCAGGGAACCATGGTTGATTGACAGCTTGACTTCTTATAGTATGAGACTGTGTGCCAACTATGGTGCATGTATGTCCCCTCTGTCAACATGACCCAACCTTCGGAATCTCTTTGGATGGATCTTCATTGGACGTCTGCTATCTGAGGTCCTGAAATCACCACGTCAGCTGTTCTCCTTTGGCCAAGTGCACGGACATGATTTTCTCATCCTCTTGCCATCAGTAGTGCTTAGCCCTGAATGTGAGATGAATTTCTTTCCATGGGAAAAGGAGGAACGTTGTTTCTCAGTCCACTGAACTCATTTGTGTTTTGGGGGTGGGAGGTTGAGGCCATTGGTGCAGTGGCGCATGCCTCTGATTCCAGCACTGTGGACACAGAGGCAGGCAGATCTCTGCAAGTTCAAAGCCAGCCTGGTCTACATAGTGAGTTCTAAGATAGCTGGGACTGTAGGGAGATAGACCCTAACTCAAAAAGACCTAAAAGGGGGGTCATATATGACCAATGCCAGGTGTGATTACCACGTGTTTAACACTGTCATGTGAATCTGTCTCTGTTCCTGGTTGGACTGCAGACATCCATCATCATTGCTGCATTTGGATTCTTCCTGCACATCCAGTCATTGTCATTCTTCCCTCCTTTCCTGGGTGCTGCTCTGACTCTTCTTGTGCAGTGGTATAGGGGATGTAAATTCATCAGCCTGCTGGTCTCAAGGAAGATTTTCTTTCTCCATGGACTATAACACAAATGTATGTGGGTGACGTGCTCTGGCGGGCATCCACAGTCTCTCCAACCATGGAGTCCTTTGTTCCAAGTTGTTCTGGCCTCTGTCATTTATGGGGAAAGAGCGGTGGAAATTTGATTGGTTTTCCTCCATCTACAATGCGTTTTTCCTCTTGAAGTATGTTCCTTGTTCTCTACACTGTATGTTTTTGCTGGAAGGAATGCTGAAGACTTTCTGTTCTTCTTCAGGTGTCATGTGAACATGTTCCTGAATTTGTGCAAATTTTCTTTTATAATCGTATGTATCATCTAGTAAATGTCATGGACCGAATATTTCTTTTTTCTTCAATGCTTATGATGGTAAATGTGGTGTTTCCTCTGAGTCCCACGTTGACCCAGTTTTCTGTGTTTTGAACGTTTTTTGTAATGTGTCTTTGAGTGCTCCAAGCCCTCAGCTTCACATCCAGTCGATCCCATTTTCCGTTCCCTTCATTCCTCTTTTTCATTTTAAGCTGACTTTCTCTGGTTTTCAGTTCCATCTCCATGGAGATAATCGGTTCAATGTTTCTGTCTTGTTGGCGAATTCACTTTTCATATCCTGAGTGGTTTTAGTCATTTTGTTCCTCTATTGAATGAGTTTTAGTCATGACTTTAGTGGGAGCTTTTGTGTGGATCAGATGCTCTGTAAATTCCATGCACACTAGGATCGAGTTTATCATAGTTCAGTTTGAGATTCTGTCCTGCGGTTCCTGGGGCAAGTTCTCATTGGACAACTCTGCACTACAGCCGTGGGCTTTGGTGGGGTACCTTATTTTTGTTGTCCCGTTACTTGCATTATTCTGGACCTCTGGGTTTCTTTCTTGTCGGTATCTCTGATATGGAACTCAGGCTCATGTGGAGCTGAGGTGCTGTCAGCCGGATCTTGTTTTTTTCTGATCCACTGTGAAGAGTTACTTGGTCTGGGCTTTGAGTTTTTTCTTTTTCTTTTCTGTTGGAGACTGCACTGATCCAGGCACGTTGACCCAGGGTTCTGCAAGAGGGAACAGGGAGTGGTTACTAACCGTGCTGGTTCTAACAGGATTAGCAAAGATGGTGTGAGTCCTGTAGTGAGAGGATGGGGATGTTCTCAAATCAGGGCAGTGGTGATCCAGCACCATGGGATCTGGCGCCATCTTCTAGGTAGTCAGAGACCTCAGAAGGACGGGATCAAACCCAGGGAAAGTGAATGGGAACACAGTGAACTGGATTTTACTGGGTACCAATGCAGTCCTGAGCTCCGTACCGTGGGTTGGCAACATCCCTTGATATCAATTCTATTAATTCCTGAAACATGATGTGCATTGGGTTCAGGATCGGTCTGACTCCAGTACTGTGATTTTTCTTTGAATTATATTTGTTCTCTGTTTCAATAAAGGATGTCTTGAGGGTGAGGATGGAGACCCATTGCATGTACAGATGCTTCTGGCAATGCAGCAGGTTTCATGATGTTGATGCTTCTCATTATTAGAGAGCTTTGTTTGCTAATATCTGTCCTAGTTTCCTTCCTCAGTGCCTTAATGACTTTACTAGAGGTCTACTGTCTCCTTGGTTACATTTACTCCAAGAAATGTGACTTTTCTGACTTCATTATCAATAGGATCGTTTATGTCTCTATTCTGCATTAGTTTAACATAATGTTATATACTAGAATTTTCACTGACAATTATTTTTGAAAGATAATATTTAAATATATGCGTTATTATATACATTTACATGTGTATGTGCAATTATATACATGCTTGCCTCTGTATTTTTTAAAAATATTTTATTTATTGTTTGTATTTTTGTGCATGAGTGTATGTATGCAGTGCACCCATGTCATGCAATGCCCATGGAAGTCAGAAGAAGGCATCAGATCGGAGGGAACTGGGGATCAGGTGGTTGTTGGCCGCCATGTGGGTTCCAGGAATCCAACCTGGGTCCCTAAGTATAGCAGCCAGTCCTCTTAAGTGCTGAGTCATCCCTCCAATCCATCTCTGGATTTTTTTTACAGAAAAACAATTGGCCAATATACTCAGGAAGAGTCATGGGTATGTTGGGAATTTCATTCTCTTCTAATGTGGAGGTTAGAAGAAAACATTGATACAAGATGGAGATTAGAGTCTGTATAATCATCTCTGCACAGTATGTTCTGGAGAACATGAAAGCCCTAGTAGAAGTGTGTTTGGCATGTACTAAAACCATGATTACTGAGAGTTCGGGTCTAAAGAATTATGAAAATATTTGGGGATGAGACCACTGATTATGTATCATTACTGACAAAACCGTTACACATTACACAGAAATTTAAGTAACAGAGAGTAACTAAGAATAAATACCACTAAGTGGGGAGATATGCATCAGAAATTGATTAATTTAATATGTAGGAAGCATAGTAAGTTAGGTGTGTTGTCATGAAGTAATTGTTTTAGTAAACTGTATCTCAATAAGACAATCACTGTGCAGAAGAAGACAGTGATGTTTCACACATGGTCATGTCTCTGTGTGGATATGTCTGCCAAAGAAATGAAAAACACAGAAATCTGCCAACACACACCAAGGATGGGGACATTAGTTGGATTAAGTGGAATAGTACGAGTCCAGGAACAGACTTGGAAGCTGTCAGGGTGACAGAAGCTTTGTGCCTGAGTGTGAAGAAGATTTGTTTCCCCTGGAAGCAGTTCCATGAGGTAGTTTTAGTCAAGCTCCAGCAAAAGGTCAGATGCCAAACAGAAGCAAAGGTTGTGTTTAATATTCTGCGTGGTTTGCCCTGTGGAGCCAAACCCATTAACTGACGAGTGTCAGTTGAGGCCAGAACAGAACATATATTTAAAGTGAATCATTGTTAAGGGACATGGAAAAGGAAATAAAAATGTATTAGAATGTAAAGGACACAAGAAGGAGCATTATATAAATAAAGAACTTTATACAGAGTGTGGACACCGTGTCTCTGTCCTCGGAATGAAACCTGTGGGAATTAAAGTCACAGCGCATCACAAAGGGAAATACAGGTCAGAGTTCCTCAAGGCATTCTCTGTCAGAGACAGCGTGGACAGACGCATGATGATATTTTCAAACCCACAAGGGCTGGAAGAGGGAAAAAGGAAGCTGCAAAGATCCGGCCTTGAACTGGATCCTGCTGGACACAGCCACTGGCCTCCGATTACACACAAGCCTAAAACCAAACTACTGAGAAACAGTACTGGAAAAAAGAAACAGTACTCGAACCTGGGGGACAGGAAAAGGTCATGACAGACCAGGGAATTCATGCAAAGTCCCAGATGCACTGAGCACACAATAGTGAAAATGATCTCTGTGAAGGAAACACGGGATGAGTTACATAAAAACATTCATATCCCTCATAAAGGTTTCCAAAAACATTCCTCCTGTGCACACAATGTTTATGGCCACAATTGAGAGACTGAAATATCCCTTTTAAATAAGCAAATAATGATCAAAGATAATCACAGAAATGCAAGTATATGAGAAATCACATCCAAAAAATTAAAATGAAGCTGAAATCAGCCATGTTAACCTGTGTGCCAAAGACTGTGTAAGGAGAAATGACTTATGCATTGAGACGCAATAAAATCATATTTAAGACAGAAGGCTTACAACGTTGGGATGGGAAATGTAAAAAGACAAGGCCACAGTCATCAGAGCTGATCCTGCACACAAAGCCCAGGAACACAAGGGAGACTTGTGTCTTCAGCGAGACTTGTGTCTGAACATTGCATTGTTTGAAAAGGTCACAGCCTCAACATATGTAATTGGAGTATAGCTTGGCACAGCGCTCATAAGGCCTTATTTGTAGAGGGGAATCCAGCAAGTCAGGAATAAGGTTGAAAGGTCCCACGATGGTGACATGCAACCGAAACACCTAAAATGAATCACTGCACCACTTAAAACCAGGATTTTACAAATGTAGGGAACACAGATATCAGAGTACTGACAAGACCCTGAAGTTTGTCATGTATACTGGGGAAATTCGGATTTAATAAGAATACAAGGAAAGTGGATTTCCAAGTTCTTGACCCCAAATGGTGGACTTGGCTAGGTGCTTCAGACACCAATCGTGGTTGTCAAGTCCTTTAATCAATATGCCAAATTGAAATGTGTCCAACACAATGTAGAAAATTAGCATAGATATACTGACTATGATGTATTTAAGAACAATTTGGTTTGGGTCAATTTTATACAGTATATATACAGTATTCATATACATATATAAATATATATATAAAATAGTTTCTCTTTACTCTGTAACCCCAACCTGAGTTATGTCCTTTCTACATGGTCAAACCACTTTCTATGTACAGGTCCCTTTTTTATAACTCATGTGTTGTTTATTTATTTATAAATATATTTATTGAATCGTGTATTTCATAAGAGCATCTCAATCCATCTTAATCATCTTTACACCCCCTTCCCCAGGAGCACCTTCACCCCACCCCAACTGGAGTCTATAAATCCTTCATCTGTGTTAAGGTCTATTTTGTCAAGTCAGTAAACCCAATGACGTCAGTGTAGGTTCTCCACTGAGGTCAGTCAGCTTACGCAGTCTCCTGCTCTAGGAAGACTAGCTCATCCTCCTCCAACAGTCATGAGTTGTCAGTATTTCCTCCGGACAGGTTGGGATCTGCTGCTCATCACGCAGGGCCAAGTTGAGATTTTGGCTGGTTGAGTTTGCAGGGTCTTGAGCTTACAGACTCCATCCCTGTACATTCCCAGGAGCAGCGTCCCGGAGTCTGTAGACACTTTTTCCACAGGGTCACGCACCGTGTTGGTGACATGAGGAATTTATCCAGGCTCCACGAGCACAGATGGTTCCCAACGGCCCTCTGCCATGACCTCTTTCCAGATTTGTGACTCTACAGCTTGCCTCCTACCATTTTGTGGCCATCTGTGGCCATCTGTGGCCTTCCGTGTTCAGGGATCTTCATGGATGAGACTCGAGAGACACGTTAGTGTTCTCTGTGAGAAAATACCAATCCATTATGCAGCCACGATACACATGAATTTGAAAATAAGTCTTTACTTCAGACCTTAAACCTAGACCACACGGTTGTTTTGTATGAATGAAATGGATTTGTAACTTAAATGGGATGTAGTTCTGCCAGCAATATTTTCACACACACACATATGTAATATATATATATATATATACATATATGTGTGTATATATATGTATATGTATATGCATCTTTCCATCATTACCTTGAATATTAGCAGGTAGTTGAATTCCACACATTGACAGTACAAATATCTGAATACCATCAGGGATTTCTGAGTAAAATAAGAGCAAAGAATCCACAAATTTAATGAGATCCTTTATTATAAATATTGATTCATTCAAACATAAATTGTAACTGTCATCAATACTGAAGAGGCCACAGTTTCAGGAGGATTTATGTATCCAGAAACACATTTAACTTTTTCATAGAAGTTTTAAAAACTCCATTAGTACAAATAAATAATACGACGCATGGTGATACACATATTTATTATAAAGCATCATTTACATGTGGAGACACAAGGTGTAAAATGTGCTGTTCCTGAGCTGTGCCCTGAATACAGAGATTCCGCTCTGACATTAAACAACAGTCACTCACCACAATTAATCATCCACTGTGACTGCAAATCTGATTAGTTCCAGAACAAAAGGTCACGTAATCTCCACCGGGGCCAAAGAGGAAACACTACATGGAAACACTAATTTCCTCTCTGGGGAAACCAGGGGCTGAACCCACCTCAGCCCATGAGCCTAAGTGTATAAAAAGTGTGACCTGCTCAGAGCTCCACAACTCCTCAGCACTCTGACCCGAGGAGGACCAAGTACCAGCACTGTCATGATGAAGCTCCTGCTTGTGGCTCTCGTGCTTGCTGTGGCTCAGGCCGAAGAGGTATGTTTATCTGATACGTTGCATGCATGTGTCTGTTGATCAATAGCACACATGTGTGGAAGGAGCTGTGAAGTCCATGAGGCTGTGAGCAATCAAACATGGTCAGCTATTCTGAATGTCCTGGATTTAAATTTTCCCCGTCACATGTCTGGAGGCGGGAAAAATGGAGAGATAAAACCAAACAGTGCTCGGTCTGCACAGGGTACGAGGGCCCTGGGAGGTATTTTCCAAACTCTCCAGTCCCGGTGCCTGCGTTGATCTCGGTCAGGCCTTGGCCTGCTGTGATTTCGGGCATCAGAGACACTGAAGAGTGTAGCCATGCATTGATTTTCTGCTGCGTCAAGTAGTTGGCAAAGTCTGCTGGACCCCAGTCCCCATGTCTGCACTCTGCGTCTTCAGTAGTGTCTCTTTTCAGATTTCAGGAGACTGGCGCACGGTGGCCATAGCTGCAGACCACATAGAGAAGATCCAGGAAGGGGGTCGCCTCAGACTCTATGTGCGTCACCTTGAGTGTCTGTCCGAGTGTCAGGGCCTGGACATCACCTTTCAAGTCAAGTAAGCTGTGCAGGTTGGCCTGCAGCGCTCATATGTTTGACTTCTAACAAGTTCCCCCACTCTAACTTACAGGAGAACTTCCCACTTACATTACAATACAGGGCTTCCTCTGCTGCCATAGAAACATTTTCTGTCCTGATGAGGAAGCCATGGCATCACTGCTGCCACTGTCGCTTAAACCAAACTACGCCCGGTCCCCTGAGTGTGTCTTAGAGACGCTTGTGCTTCAGGCACTGTGTTGGGCTTTGATTTTGCGTTCAATTTAGAACGCGTGTGGAGAACTGTCCTTCAAAGCATGGAGGGTACAAGTTCATAGGACTTAATCTCATATTTTTTTATTTCCTCAATTATTCTGTAATGCCTACACAATCAGACATATAAGCCTAATTTATAAATCCCTTTTTTGGAGTGTGATCTTGAGGATTCTTCTGAACATTGAATGACTGCTTCAACCGCTAAGGTGGGAATTTAAGGAGTATTTAAAGAGATGTGGAAGTCTGCTTTATAAACGTGGTGGGCATCTCTGATTATAACATAAATAGTTAATATGAAACATGGAAACCCGTGTGTGGACGACTAGCTACATGAAATTGAGGTGATATGCGAAATGTCAAACCTACATTTGGTGGGCAATGCAGGCTGGATGAGGGCCTTATGTTCTGTCTGAGAACACAGATAATTTTCTGTTTTGAACACCAAAAATCATCACTGAAATAACTGTCATTCAAATATTCAAATATTTTGTCTAATTTTCCTGGTTGGGAAAATATCAATAAACTTCAGACCCAGCCCCAACGCAGAGTAAATGCAGAGATCACTGAAATTCCCATTTTCCAGAAAGCTTAGTCTGTAAGCCTCTGGATGGATAATTCTGTGTTGTGTTTTTAGTGTTCCACCTGCTACAATTTAAGATCAGCCAGGAGAAAATATTAAGCTGAAAGTGTCAGTAATGTTTACAGTCAAGGCCAACAGGGAAACGAAGTGAGAGCCCGGACCCCTGGGCTTTCATACTTTCTGGCACACTCTTTATCATGTACACAGAGACATGTGATGCCACATATCCCACCACCTCTGCGTGTTTTGATCGTTCTGTGTCTGACTCCATTGCCTCACTAAAGAAAAGAAAATTTAATTAGCACTATTCAACACATAAAATAGGGATCTGAATTCGAATGTTTGATCCCATGATCTTGGTGGCCATAGCAACATGTATTCTCAGTCCTTTTCTCTGGGCACTAATGCTGCTGTTTCTGGGATCGGACCTCCGCACACATCCCGTCTGCTGAAGCACATCAAGGTGTGTTGAACGGTAAGAACGAATACTGAATGCTTGGTTTCCTTTCTTAGACCAGATGACCACTGCACACTCATCACAGTCAGGGGAAATCAAAGTGAAGAAGGAGTCTACAGAGCCTCCTGTAAGTATGATGTCATGAACTCAGCCATCAGCTGTGTTCAGACTGACCCTGCTTCTTGAGTTTCCCATGCATACCGTGGATTTCAGAATGATTTTCTACACACAGGATGGTGGTAGCACTTGGGGATCGGGTGGGGGTGAACGGCATCCCTTCACATTGTATGAAAGTCATGGTCATTTAGTAAATAACAGGCCAGAGCTGTCAGCAAAGACTGTACAACCCCAGAGCCTAAGAAGTCCCCTGTGGTTTGTAAGTTGAAGATCAGAATTTCAGACTCTAGGGCTCGTTTCCAATAAAACGTGTCATGCACACTTCCCATGTGCAGACAGTTACCTCAGGCACTATGTTTATGGTATTGATTTCAGTAGTGAGGTTTCTCTTTGCCATCAGAATGTTCTGGAATCCCCTCTGCGTTTCGAATCATGGAAACGACAATTCTACATAATGGTTAAGGATAGTTCACATGAACTCTGCCCATGCATCATTTTGTTGATCATGTTGAATGCGAAGATGGATTTCCTTGGGAATCTAACACTGATATTCTTTGATTATATAGTAGCAAAACAATCAAGTACATTTTAGGCAATTTTACATTCAGTTGGTTTATTCTGAAAGTAATCCAGAAAATAGCTGTGATAGACACGATGTAACCTTGAGCAAAGTTCTCAATACAGTCCTGTGGAGGAAACACGATGTGCTCAAAACACTTTTAAAATTTGCTATGGGACATTTATTAGTTGATCTTAATAAAAGTAGGTAGTAATAAGAAGATACTATGTGCATGTGCACATGTATGTGTGAATTTGCCAATCCCTAAAATGTTATTAAAATTACTTTATTGACTTTCATGGAACCTGTGGAAACTTTTGAGCATTTGGCAATTGTCATGTGCTGTGTGTCACTAGGAAACATACTTTTCTACCCTTCTCTCACATGTCTGAAAATCAGGTGTTACAATTTCAGAACTATTAAAACTTGTGCTTTAAGAAGTCGTGTGCAAAGGCACCATGGTCCACAAGGCCTTTTAGTGTTGGAAACACCATAAGAAATGAATGGGTGTTTTCCCTGGGAGGAGGAAGAACAGTTTTCAGTACATAATGGGAACCCTAAAATCATTCTGTGTTTTAGCACCATTTCACGAATCAGGTTGGAAATAGTGAAATGTTGCTGCTGAACTCGGTGTACATACAAGTGTTTTAAAACAAGTCATATCATAGCGATGGCAGAAGGGCGATGGACCGTGTGAAATAAATCCTTGTGACCTACAGATGAAGGACAGAACCGCTACAATGTCATCAAGGAGGCCGAAGGCTTCATAGTGTTTTATAATGAGAACGTGGACACGGAGGGCAAGAAAACAAAGATGGTCTATGTGCTCGGTAAGGACGGTGAGGTGGGTCTGGAAGGGACGATGTACCAGTGACTTGCACTCCTCGGACCACGTGGCCCGAGCCTTCCAGACACTTCCATAAAGTGTGACCAGATTCTCTGCTGAAGCGTGTTTTGGTACCACATGATGGAATCCGAGCACCGAGGAAGGAGCAGGATACAGGGGAGGGGTCGGAAGGTTTGTCGTCGGGCTCCTGGGCAGACAGAGTGGCTCTTATGCTGTGTCAGAAGGTTCAGATCAATTTCAGGGTCATTCCTCCATGAGTCTAAAACAGGGGTAAAGGATCTAGACCCAGAAGTGGCCTGATTGGAACATATTCAGGCCACAAATTCCCAGCTTGCAGATGAGCCTTTAAAAGTGCTCAGGACTCGGGGTTCTTGAGTTCACCCAATAAGGAGTGTGTGTAGACCACAAATTTGATTTGATGCCAGCATTAGGGTCCCTGTGGCATATCAGACCAATGGGTACATGTGATTTATGTATAGATCATGATCTATAATTGTGAGAATCTTTAAGTCACGAGGCGATATTTCACACTGCCAGTCAGTGTTCTTCCACTGTGATGACACAACTTGTTTTAACAACACTCACACGTACAATGATTTCAGAACCATTATTTCACCAATTTCCATTCTGATTCATCAAATGGTGCTAAAACACGGGTTGATTTTAGGTTTCCCATTTGTGTAGAACACAAATCTGGGGGGCAATTTGACGACAGCATTAGGTTCTGTGTGGTGTGTTGGACTCTGCTGTGGACAATCCTACTGTGTAGCACCAATCTCCTGGGTGTGACCTAATGGGGCAGTTAGGACATTCCCCATGGAGCGGGATCAGCAGAGTCCTATCATGAATTGTGCAGCATTTGACTGAGTGTGTCATCTTCTTGTTCTTTTTGTGGTTCAGGAAAAGGAGAGGACTTGAATGCCGAACAAATCGGGAAGCTTGAGGAGTATGTTGAGTCGAGGCACATTCCCAAAGACAACATTCGATATGTCAAGGATGCAGGTAATGTGCACGGATGCTCCAGCTGAGCATGAGGCTATGTAAGGAAGAACAGAGTCAGGAAGATCCATGTATGGGTTGCGATTCACGGATTTTACTTTTTTGTTAATGATTTCAGTGGCAGCAGATGTTGTCATTCATTGATTGCTTGCAGTAAGTTCTAGTAAGCATTTTCATTTCCTCTCTCTCTGACCCCCACGTTATTTACAGACACATGTCCTTAGAGAAGACGTGACTGTGGTAAGTGGACAGTGCATACACATGTATGTCTTCTGGGATGGGGATGGGATGGGGATTATTCCCCAAGATGCTGAGATGATCGTGTTTGCACAGGGCTCTCACAGCCAGGCTGAACAAAGGCGCATTCCATGTTTCCCACCAGACTGGGACATTTGAGGCAGTTTTATTTGAGGACATCATGAAATTGATTTGTCTCCTTCTGAACATAAAATACTTTCCATCATATTGAACACAACATGAGAAAGATCTAGTCATTATTAAATGATTATTATTAAGCCACTGTCATTACTCAGACACACACGTACACTTGTGCGAAATGGAAATTCGCAACCTCCATTAAAACATAAGGTTGAGGAATATTAAAGTGTCTGTCTACCCAGCCTGATGCTGTTGGGGCCCAAGCACTGAGCCATCTATCATAGGAATTACTTGCCTCCAATCCTTCCGTAACAATCCACATACATGACTTCCATGCTGAGTCGTAGCTCTGTAACATGTAATGCTTTGTGTAAACTTCACCACATTGACTTTTTCTCTCACATTTTCACAGAAGACCTGAGGTTGAGATGTAATCACCTGTCCCATCCGTCCTTAATAAGGAATAGGATCATCCACAATTATCCTGTTGGTCAAGACGTTTTCTCACCTTCCTGTGAACTGACGATCTAATTCCTCCCTCTTGCCCATCTTGTCCCATGACCCATGTGCTCTGTGTCTTTCATGATGATTAAATATACTGATTCTGTACACATGCATCCTGTGAGAGAAAATGACTGTCATTCACATTGCACATTAATACTACAACCCAGTAATTTCCCATAACAACAAAAACCGTGTCATTCCAATATCTACTGATTGTGACTTGGGGTGTGAGGCCATCTTGTCATAAATCCCTAAAATACATGTCCCAGAGGAGATTCTACTCATTGATTCCAGTGTTTTACTCCCTATAAATTAGAATCGATATCAATCATCAATTCCAGTGTTGCACTAATGTACATTATTTGGTGGTGTGTCTGGTGCACAATACATCCAGGAATTCTTTACTAAGTGACTTGTGGAGCGAGTGCATCATAAGACAGTTAAGCACCATTCATGTGAGGTACAGGCTTTAGTGGTACAGCCATTTCATAGTAAGAAAACATTCTCACCACGTTCATGATGACAGCCTCACAGGCATGTGTTCATTTTTAGCTTTTCTGGAGGATGCGGCACTTGAATTTGTGGGTAGCCTCCCTTGGAGTGGTTGGTAAGAGTGGACCAAGTGAGTCTGACAATAATACAGGCCGCCGACACAGATCATGGTACCTCACAGACCTCGAATGTGAGACTGTGCTGCTGAGGACACAAGACATGGAGCTGTGGACCTGGAGGTCACCTCTGTGAAGCCGGACTCTCACAGTCCTTGATCAATAGAGCTGCTAAGGGAGAAAATCATTCAGTGTCTAGCCCAGCTTTGAGGCCAGTAACCACAGGGGAGGGCACAGCAAGCCATCTCTGCTGGCACATAAGTTCCCTCCCACTGAGTGGGATTTGATCCCAATTACGCAGCCTTTGATCACCCCCAGTGTAAAAGTGTGACTTCAGCAGGAGTAGGGATGGTTCATTGGGCTAACTGCCGCTGTAATTTATACTAGGAAACTTGGCGGGACAGTTGATTGGTTTTCTCCAATGGCAGTTTGCACAGTGCCCTTGACTACCATGAGACCCTGTCTTCAGGGCAGAGACGTCCAGGTCTGTGCCAGCCCCATAGCCCCATGTCCTCTGTGGAAGTCTGTCCTGTCTTAAGCAGCAGGGTCTTAGCTTCAAGTTTCGGGTGTCAATCAAGGGCTGTGGAGATAGCCTGTGTTATTTGGGGGTCTCTTAGACAACTCTGATGGATAATTGGATGGAGTTGTCTCCTTTTTGACAGGCACTCAGATAATGATGGTATGTATGCATGACATATGTACGATGTATATATGATGTAAGTATGATGAATGTGTGTGTGGTGCATGTGTGATGTGTGTATTGTGTATGTACACATGCACGATGTGTGTGGTGTATGTGTGCATATGTATGGTGTATGTATAATGTATGTGTGGTGTGCGTGACATATGTGTGGCATATTTATGATGCATGTGTGATGCTGGTGCATGATGGGTGTATGACATATGTATGGCATATGTGTGATATGTGTATTATGTATGTATGATGTGTGCATGCATGTTTTCAGCAAGAAATTGAACTAATTCATTTCCCTCCAAGCATTCATTTATGATTCATGTCTGCTTTCATCGCCCTTCATAAAACCCCCACCCCATCACTGAACACACCCCATCTCAACCTCTTCTCCCATGTAATCGCAGCTCTGTCCTGCTCACTCCAAGTTTCACACTCCTTCATCCCCTTTTCCAGTGGTTGTTTTCATTTTTGTGTCTCCCGGGGTAATATCAGGACACATATGTAGTGACACCCCATGATTTAGAGCCATGGTCCACAAATGATTGAGGGCATATGTGGTTTGTTTTCCTGCGTTCACGGTACTTCACCTCCTGTAGCAGTATCTAGTTCCATCCATTTCCCTGCACGTGTCATGATTTCTCTTTCTTTACCACTGAGTAGAATTCTACTGTGTAAACACAGTGTATTTTCCTCAGTCCTTCATCAGGTGGAGACACTGAGGTGGCACCCCTTCCTTCAGTGTTGTCAAAAGAGTCATAACAAACACAGATGTGCATGTATCATGGCAGGAGGGCGAGTTCTTTCAGTGCATGCCAAGGCATGGACTCACCGGATAATATGGAGGATTCAGGGTTAGTTTTTAAGAGTTTTCCCAACTCCTGTACTTTTTGTCTTATGTTGTTGATATTAATTTACATGAATATTTCCATGGAGTACTGTCTGAAATGTTGACATCAGTTACAGAAAAATTAAAAACACGGTGTTCAAAGGAAAAGGGTCTCATTCACAATGACTATTTTTTCATGTTCAATTCTTTCACATGTTTTAATGTATAGTTTTTATTGAATTTTTGTGCATTTCATACAAAAGACTGTAATCATTCTTAGGCTTCCCACACCCTCCACTCCCGGTAGCACACACACACAGATTTCATGCATTCTGTAATATATGTTAATGCGTACCGAGTTAGGTTACTTGGGATGTCCAGCCATGCAAGTTCATCGACTGGGTCTCATCAGCACATCTAGAGTCGTGCCATTCAAGAAGATCCACACTACGTCTCCTGGCAGTAATCATCCATGACTAGTTCTTTGACTAACATTGGGCCATTCAACATGTCCTTCAAAGCTTATTTAGCAACCGATGGAGACTGTAATGGTCACACACAGAGAATAAGTGTCTGTGAGGTGCCTTACCCTAAGAGACAGTTCCACACTGGAAACTCTATGCCTGGGAGTCATTAAATATGGCAGAACGAGGGTTGAAAGAACTCTGCCACCAAGGCATCTTCATGCCACAAAAGGGGAAACACAGGAGTCTATGTGTGCAGAAGAAGCATGCACAGAGTGCGTGTCCCCGGACAGGACTGCTCTAATCAACTCTCCCCACCCAGGGCTCAGGGACCATTGCAGAAGATGGGGCAGAAAGACTGTACGAGCTGGGGGAACACACATGACCACAAAGCCACCCATGGTGACTAATGGCCATCTGTGACTCCAGTTTCAGGGGATCCAACACCCTCTTCTGAGTACTGTAGGCACTGCAGTCAGAGTTAAAAAATAAAATAAAAAGTGATTAAACAGTCCAGGATCCTCCTACACCTTTCTCATATCCAGAAGAGCAAAATCATGTAATTGTAATGGTAAAGACTCTGGAAATATCCACTGCAAGGAAAGCAGGAAGTCATTGGGGAGGGATGCGGAAACCTCGTTCTCATAGCAAGATTCTGTGTGGAGGAGAGATCTGTCACACAACTCCAGATACAGTGTGATTCCCTTGTAAATCTTTGAACCAATAACTGTTCATAACTGTTGATCAGTTGATCAATGAATATGATTTGTGGGGTCTGGGTCTATCATAAAAGGTATTGAGCAAGCCAAGCAACCCCGGATACACTGAAGGGACGGTACGATTCTGGCCTGCTCTGCTGATGCAGTAACCTGGGTCCTAGGAAGCCACTGCAGGCCTCCGAAGTTGCTCATCTTCTCCCCTGACAAAGATCACCTGAGACTAGAACCAGGATTTTGGGTTTTGTTTCCTCATTACTAATTGCCACATGAGCCCTACAACCTTCCCACCTTTACCTAAAGACTTAACGTTTAACTTTCCCGCCTTCTGTAACAGCCAGAAGGGCCTCCCTATATAAACACCTGCCTTGGTTTCAATAACTGAACTGCCCACCAACGCAGTCTCCGGGAATCTCTCCAACTACACTTTGAGCCACCTGAGGACCTGTTCAATCATCCTCCATTCTCTGGAATGGCTGGAGCACAACAGCCGTGCTGCAGATGGAGACTCACCCACAATCATTTTTGCAGATACTGTTCCTGTCACTCTGCCAGCAACTTTTACTTTCTTTTCACATGGATCTTGAAATTTTTCTCTCATGGACCTGCAGCATCAGTGGGTCATTGATTTTCCTATGCTGGAGCTGAAGATAAAGAGATTTTCTACCTCATTCAGAGGTTAAAGAATCAAAGACTGGAAAAGATCCTTAATCTGAAGCTCTGATTTCTCTGACAACTGTCATGTGATTTTGATGTGCATCGAACACACATGGTTTCAGGCTGGCTGATTTAATCATGAGGAATGACATGTGTGACTATTTTCCATCCCTTCACATCCTGTCTTACCCATTCTTGACTGTGACGTGAGATTTTTGCAGATGACAAAAATACAGATTTTGTTGCTAAATCCGTTCCACCAGCTTCTGTCTTTTGACTGGGGAGTTGAGGCTCAGTCTGATATTTAAAATTTTTATTGAAAGATGTGTACTCTTGACTACCAGTCTCACTTGATTCTGCTCTGGGTGCACACAAATATGTAATATGAGAGTTGATTCAATAGTGTTTGTGTGCATATATAACATGTATATAACATACATACATATATATTGTATATGCAAATATAACAGCTGATTAAATTGGGTATTTGTGTGTATATAACATATATATGTATATATTGCATATACACATATATAACAAGAGAGTTCATTAAATTGGGTGTTTGTGTGTATAAAACCTGTATATAACATATATGTGTATACTGTATATACAAATATGTAACAAGAGAGTTGATTAAATTGGGCATGTGCATATGTAACATGTATAAAACATATATACAAATATTGTATGTACAAATACATAAAATGAGAGTGGATTAAATTGGGGTTGTGTATGTATATAATATGTGTATAACATACATAACATACACGTATATATTGTATGTACAAATACATAACGTGAGAGTGAATTAAATTGGAGGTGCTGCACTGTGAAGAACTGGGACAGGGACCTGGACCTAAATGCCATCAAATGATACTGTACAAAAATCAAGAACTACAAAAATTCATTTAAAAATGAATTCCATGTATGTTTGTAAAGTAAATTCTAACGTCTCTGAAAGTCAAATGACTATTATCCAGCATAGAGAAACACGCATGAATTATCACCCATCATTTAAACACAGGAGACAAGGAATCACATGTCCTGTCCTTGAGTCCTCACCTGCTGACTAGCCTTCCATTCTCACAGCCAATAACAATGTTCCATCCCAACTGAAATTTATTTTTGACGGTAAGCTGATTGACTGTATAACCACTACTGGGGCCAATAGGAGATATTAGGCAGTTGTCAGGGTGAGACGCCATGGCCTGAATTCATGTCAGCATTGCGGACATGCTGGGTACAGTTTGGGTCTTTCACAAGCACTCACCCTCTCTCATATCCTGGGGAGAACCAAGACCAGCACTCACATGATGAAGCTTCTCCTGGTGGCTCTTGATTTGGGTCTGGTTGGAGCAGTTTATTTGCTTTATGTGTGCAAGTGTGCGTATGTATGTGCATGAGTGTGCATATGTATCCATGTGTGGAATCTGTGTGAATAAAACTTGGCGTCTCTCGGTCCGTGCACAGCCAGAGCCATGACCTGACTTTTCTTCTAATTTTCTCAATTTTCCCCCGTCAGATTTTCCTCAGCTTCACAAAAGTAATGGTGAGAGAACCGGAGGCGCTGGGCAGAGTCTGAGGCCAGCGTGAGCTGTTCAGAAAGCTCAGTGAATGCTGACATGAATGCAGGACATGGCGTCACATCCTGACAACTGCCTAACAACTCCTATTGGACCCAATAGTGGTTATACAGTCAATCAGCTTACCGTCAAAAATAAATTTCAGTTGGGATGAAAAATTGTTATTGGCTGTGAGAATGGAAAGCTAGTCAACAGGTGAGGACTCAAGGACAGGACATGTGATTCATTGTCTCCTGTGTTTAAATGGTGGGTGATGTTTATATTTGTTTAAGTCGCCATTGCCTTGAAATGTACTAACTCTCAAGCCTTTGTGGGTGTGTTCCACTTTTACATGTATGTGAAAACTTTCATGAATCACCCCCAAAGTATTGGCTGATCTCAGGTGTTGATTCCCTGAAGCTCTCGGCAGTTACAGATGCTCTCTTCTTGTTCTTGACTTCATAATGTTCCATTCCCTGGTGGTGGGACATATGCTGTGCATCTTGATTGGAAGGTGGTTGGCATAGCTGCAGTTTGGAGCCTGGGAGTCATCCTTCATGTTGAATATTGATGGTTTGCTTTACCTTAACGTCCCATTGGCCGACTATGTAGAATCTGCATTGTGTCAGGTCGATGATCAGTCTGTTGGTGGCTGTTTCAATGGCTGTATTAACACTCACCATTTTAACACACTAATTCTCATTGTACTTTACCCAGGCCTGATGACATGGAGTATGACTGAGTGTGCATCATGAGACTGACAGTCAGAGCAACTTACTTTTGGAGTCGATACCATTGTTAAATTCACATTCGTAAGTGGTGCCATCATAGAGCGCAGCAAAGTGTTCATTCTTTTCAGATTAGTTCTACTTCTGATTGAGTGTGTGTCTGTGTGCCTGTGTGTGTCTGTGTCTGTGTCTGTCTGTGCCTTTCTGTGCGTCTATCTGTCTGTGTCTGTCTGTGTCTGTGTGTCTGTGTGTTGTCTGTGTCCGGCTGTGTGCACATGAGGACAGGATCCCACAAACTGCAGAAGATGGGGTTCAATTTCGTGCATTGGGAGGAGGTAGTGAGGGGCTCAGCATGCGTGCTATGAAACCATCTGTGTACGGGGGAGAGATGAACACGTGTTCTCGGGGCTCAGCTGTCACTCTGCTCCAAGCACTGTCATTTCAGGATTGTGGTTCATGAGCCTTTAGATGGCAATGCTACGTGGTCAGACTGAAATGCTGCGTGGACAGAACTCAGATTCCCAGAGGTGGCAGTAGCCACTCTGGGGCAGTTGTGTTCACTGAGAGCTTCGGTCTTGCAGATCCCAGTGAATGTGACATTTGCCGTGCAAGGAGTTCCTGCGTCTGCGTCTGCTGGCACAGACATGGTGGGGGACAGTCTCTTGCATCACATCCCATCTTCATTGATGGTCCCTTGAGCCTGTGCCCGCCTAGCACAGTTCACCCTCAGGACATTGTTTTTAGTTCAGGAGTTGCTCTGAAACCCATTTGGCATGGAGCTGGCCGTGGAGTGGGGTCCAGGTTGGCCGCGAGCACGCAGAGACCCACAAGCCACTGTGTGTGTGGTTCGGGTTAAGGCGTGAGTCCCACGGCCTCTGAGTGAAGTGACAGTGTTGTGACAGCTTGTTCCATTGCTCGTAGGAGATAACACAGGCGCCATGACAGGTCTCCACAGAGTCTCCTTTAAATCTGGTGCGGGGTGCGGGGCAATCGATCCAGATATCCAGGGACAGGGTGCCTGTGTGATCTGGGGGTGTCACGGGTGCGGGTGGCAGAGGGTCTAAATTTGATGAGGAAATATCATAGAAAATGCACTAAAGTCAATAAAACTCTACATTAGTAAATAAAGAAATCTGAAGACTGCATCAGGCCAGAAGCAGGAGGAGGGGGAGGGGGAGGGAAGAGGGAGAATGAGGAGGAGCAAGAGGAAGGAGAATGGACAGGGAAGAGGAGGGAAAAGAGGTTGAGGCGGAGGGGGAGAGGGTAGAGGAAGGAACGGGAGGGAAGGAGAGGAGATTAAAGAAGGACAGGAGGAGGGGACGAGGAGTCTCTCCTTGTGGCATGTATGTATGTTGTATGGAATCACCCTTCTTTCTCGTTGACAGGAAAGACGTGAACTGTCCTTGACTCCCAGCCCACGACACCACTTCCTA
Source organism: Eospalax fontanierii (assembly GCA_035773235.1). Lineage (NCBI taxonomy): Eukaryota > Metazoa > Chordata > Mammalia > Rodentia > Spalacidae > Eospalax > Eospalax fontanierii. The sequence continues at coordinate 513,238 of CM069525.1, read as the reverse complement.
AGGAATTTCTCCTCATGTTTCTTCCTCCTGAGGACTGCTCACGTGTTCATTTGGGAAATAAAATGCCGTTTCTGCGTGCAAGTCACCAGGACCCATGCACACACAGCCTCGACCTGGAGCTCAGTGGGGAAGTCCGCAGACAATAGCGCAGAGCTCTGAGTTCGGGCACACAGAGCTTCGCAATATATCCACTCGGTCTTCATGCAGCTCCTGATGGCAAAATGCATCCAAATCCATCTCGGCTTCACTCAGAAGCCCGTCCTTCCCTCAGTCTAGATGGGCCGAGATTCCAGAGATTTCTCCATGTCCTCAGGGGGCACACATCAATTTTACTCCATTCTGGATTATGATCTATTCTGGATCAGTGCAGGGAGAACCTCACTCTGGCCATGATGCCATCAGTGCAGACAGGACTTCACTCTGGCTGAGATGTCATCAGTATATATGGGGCCTTGCTCTGGCTATGAAGTCATCCTTGCAGACAGGACGCCACTCTGGCTCTGACATCATCTCTGCAGACAGGACCTTGCTCTAGAAATGACATCATCTGTGCAGGGAGAACCACACTTGCAGGGTAGACTGAGGACAGACACCACATGACGAGGTCACCTGTGGTTCTCCAGCTTTGCTGAACCATTACTAAAAGGTGAGATTCAGAAGCTGAGACCAACAGTAGGACATGACGTGTCCCTGGGGAGAAGCCTGTTTTATCAATAGGTTATTTTGTGTCACACTTAGAATAAAGATAGCCACTGGTGGAGGGTGCTCACCCAACCCTACACAGTATGTTCTAAGGGGCTTACCCAGCCCCACGCGGTATGATTGCATGTTTCTCCTGTGTTGACACTAGGGCAAAATGAAATATTTGGGAAAATGAAAACTGTCAAGGACCACTGAATGTTTCCTTCTTCCATATATTTAATCCTCCAGAAAACACTGACAACTGTCATGTCTTTCTGTTCTGCTGTTTTGACATTGACCTTGGTGTGCAAGGCAAGGAGCCAGCACTGAGCAGTCGAGTCAGGAAAACGACGTTCCAGTTGTTCGGTTGGTCCCACCTCAGCTCACTCCGTGGAGCATGAGCTGCTCACCTTTCTGATTTTCCTGTGTTGTCTCATCTTCTTAGCATTTAAAACACGACTTGTTTTTAATGTCAGGGGAGCCATATCTCCTTTTCAATCTAGTAATCCCCAAAACATGGATTTCAACTCTGGATATGGAAAAACACAATATTTTCACATGAATCACTGGGAACCATCTGTCAGTTTCCTAAAACGACTTTGTTAGGAAAAATGAGGATCTGTGATCAAATTGTCTATTCCCGCAGTACAGTCCAACTCACTGGAAGAGCCGCCCAATCAAGGATGTCACATTACAAGACATGTAAAGAACACGTGAAGAACTGTGCGGGAATTTGGATAAACATTCTGTAGGGGAGAATACTCATTCCGATTCAGAGTGGGACCGGGGGAGGGGGATGAAGAATGAACCTTACAGAATTCTCGATGCTTTTGTCTTTGCAGACGTTGTTCAGGCCACAGATTCCCCCGCAATGGACATGGGCAAGGTGTCAGAAAATCCCCCCCTACAAGGGACGTGTCGTGAGGGAGCACAAAGGGCTGCAGGTTTGAGCAGTGACTGGGCACAACCTGAGGCTAACAGGAAAAGGATTTGTAGCCACAGATGTAATAAGCAGTCAACATGGAAAAAACATTTAAATCACTCAGAAAATGTGACATGAAATTCCCATACATGTTGTGACTCATTCCCCACAAATTTGTGGCCAAATGACTAAGGAAATCAAGCACAGGGAACATTTTAGGGAACTGGAATCCTCACCCTGTACCTGGACAGTGTCAGGTTGCTAAAGATCATATCTGTTACATAGTAGATCAGATATGTCAGCGTCATATCCATATTTGTCCCAATTGCCAGGGAGAATGACTGAACCAATTCCTTGGAAAGAGTCGCGCTGGGTCCAATGGGCTGGAACTGTCAAGTCCACCAAACCACATCCACTGATCTTTAATTATGGAAAGAACAGGTTATGAACCTATTAGTCTTCACCAGTGGAGGGACATTACCTGAAATCATCGGTGACATCTCAGAAAGATTACCCCCGTGTGTAGATTGGAAACAAACCGTCTTAGAGATCAGAGATCAGAGATCAGAGACCATTGTGCAGTGTGACACAGCCTGAAATAGTTGGGATATTTTCTCTTTATTCATAAAATCATTTCTGTTTCTGTGCTTGAGTTTGCCATGTAAAAACAAACCATGATGTTAAACTCCAACTCAGATGAATCTCTTTCAAATCCATTCGCTTTTCTGCCTGGTGATGCATCACAGCGTCCCCCATCAAGTCATGTCGACCATCAGTGAGCGCGGGCATCCTCGGGCCATCACCTGTCCTGTGTTTCCTCAGATCTGTATGTGATCCATCCACATTGTCCATGACATCGGCAGCTGTGTGGGCCTGAGACATGACAGCAGCTTCTTAGTGGTCAGGTTTCAAAGGCAAAGCCATCATCCTCCTGATGCGTGTGGTGTTTCTTCTGCTCATGTGTGTGACTCAAACCTATTTCATGCCTCAGAACCCATCATGCTGCCTGGCAAATGGAGTCCTTCGTTTATCTATGTCCACATGGGCTGACCTGTTTGGCCGCCCTGTCCTCACATATGGACATGTGGGATTCACATGTTGAACCAAGCAGCCGGCTTTTCAGGTCAGAACTGGATCTGAACTCAGTCCACGGACGCACAGCCGGCACATGAGCCCGAGCCATCTCTCCTGGCGCTTCAGGTGCTGTGCGACTTTATGCAGAGACTTTCATGTCATGTCATGACTTTCTTGCCCCCAACCCCGAATCACTAGGATGCAGGAATGTCCCCATGACTGACGTCTTCAATATAGTTAACAAATATAACTTATTATGAAAACGGAAGACTGACACATGTCTGCACTTCTATTTTTGTGAATGTTTTGCTGACATGTCTTAAGTGTGAGCAAGTCGGGAAGAGACAGTCACACATCCTGAAAAGCAGCTACACACATATCAGGCTCCATGTGTGTTCTGGGAAAGGGACCCGGTTCTCTGCAAGAGCAAATCCTCTGAAATTCTGGGCCTTCTCTCCACGGACTAAATTATTTCGTGTCTGCACCTATACTTTTATTATGACATACTGGGTATTTCAAAGGCAAATAACTCTATCATTTTATTTATCATTGTAGTTAGCACGACCAGTTTCCGAGAAATGTTCATGTTTTGTGATAACAGACTGTTTCTTATCTGGCTCTAAATATTCTTTTTCAGGAATTCAAACGAAATAGCTGGAAGGATTTGTGAAATAAAGAAGATAAAGAAAAACATCGAAATTTTATTATCAATAAATGAAAATTAGAAGACTGTGCAAATACTGGATGATGGTCCCTGTTTGCACATCTATGCCTGTAGCATGCACACTGAGTGTGCAAAGTCATCACAATTGTTCCACCTCATCTGTATGTTAAGATTTTAGTAATAATTGTGATATTTCCATTGAAGACCTTTTCAAATCAATCCATGGAAACAGTGAACATCCCAGGCTCAGGAAGCAAATGCAGTCAAGTCAAGAAAAAAATGAACCCCACAAGTCCAGTTCACGGAAACATCCCAGGCACACAGGAAGCAGGCGTCATAGCATCATCGAATCCTGCATCATGTATGACACATCACTCAGTGACTCTCTGTCGATTCTGAACACTACCTAGTTCTGCATGAATTCCCTGACATAGAGCAGGAAGCCAGGGCCTTCCTAGGACATGCACGTCTGTCCTTCTGAACATAGGATGTGTTATCTAATAGAACTTTCAGTCGCATCCATTTTCTGAACACATATTAAATTCTTATTTCAACAGCAGCACATTGTGCACATGGACCAGACTCTTATCTATCCACCAGTTCCCGAGTGGACTTCTCAGCTAAGTAATGGACAACCGATGGCCATCAACAAGTTTCCATGACAACAGCACTATAGAGTGCTCTGGCCACAGAGCAAATAACTGGCTAAAGGGAGCTTTGATATCAATTTGGCTGAGAAAGCACCAAGGTAATTTCCCCTCTGCCTGCTTCCAGCATCCTCAGAGGCCAACGACTCTCTGTGTGTTTCCATGTCCAGGAAGAGAAACACGTAAATCCATTTTGTGATCTCTGAGTTCAGTCCATTAACCCCGTCACAGTTTAGGCTGTTTGATTAGTTCAGTTTAGCTTTTACTTCTTCTCTGCTAAGCATTAGTCCTCTGCCGGATGTTTGTTGAGGAAAGATGTTATCGTAATTTGCACGTGTACAAAATCAGGTCAAAATTCCTTTTACTTACAGCAGGTTTCTAACTTGATGTGGTCCCAGAGCTTGAGCGTTTGACCTTCTCTTCTTCTCTTCTGTTTGTTTGTTTGTTTGTTTATTCATAAACCTTTCAGTCTGCCTTTTCTCTCTACTTTGTTCCCTTAAATATGAAACGTCCAGGTGGTATGTAAAGGTCTTTGATGTGTTTGGAGTAAACATTTCTTCATGGCAACTGACACAAATGAATCTGGTTTTCCTCTTAAAACTTAGATGTATCATTATTTTCTAAGTTAATTTTCTGTTTAATAAAATAGCTGTGTTCACTCCAGGTTTTCTTTTACATATCTTGACAAATATCGAGATACCAGTAACCATGTGGGTTGACAGGTGCAGTTCCTCTCTATAGCACTGACTACTCTGACACGTGCATGTGCTTGCACATGTGTGTGTCATCATGACACTGAAACACATGTTCTTTTAATGAGTATGCTTATTAAAAATCACATCGATTAAAGTATGGGGACAGGTACAAAACGATATACCATTTTCTCATCAGTGCCCTGGGTTTTCATGTCTTTTCTTACCCATATGAATTTTAAATCAGGACCAAAATGCAAAGCTAAGAATTCATTATTTTTCCCCAAAAAATGTGTTTTATTTACTCAATAACTATAAAGAGAAAATAGTGAGATTCCTACCTTCTAATGATTCAGTAGATATTATTAATTAACATCATTATTAATTATATATTATAACATGCATTTATTAATTATAAATTAATACTAATTCATGTATTGATTAATAGATATTTACTTAATAAAAAGTAAATATGAGATGGAAGGGTGAACAAAGCACGATATGGGGAAACACGTGCATGAAAGGGAAGGTGTCAGGCCCAACATTAACACCAGGAACAGAGTTCTTGTGTTTCTTCAGAGGGTGAAGTTTGTTTGCCTTGGCAGAAGTCTCCTGAGGTGATCCAGCCTTGGTAACCTCAGCCAAAGATCGCCTCCTGCAGGAAGGGAATGTTTTCCGACTGACACACCATGGATCACTGTCTTTCATCTCTTCAGTCAATGTAACTACTGGTTTGTGCAGGGGCAAGGCAAACTCTTGCTTACTGGGGTCCCTTGAAGGCAGAAAAGTGGAAACATGCAGGTGTGTTTGAAGCTCCTCACACATAACACTGGTGAAACGTAACATTTTAACAGAGGCGGTGTGAAAGAATTAGAACACGTCAGGGGACCGTGAGCTGTCCATCATAACCACGTGCCACCAAAATGCGGCAGTCTCTGCCTTTACAGTGACCTATGGGACAGCTAGATGGTAGAGAAAAATGATGGTCACAGAATCGGTGCATGAAGGTCTACAGCCCGGCATTTCTGTTAGGACGGGACATGAGGAACCGGGTCAGCCTGGGCTTGAGGGTGCAGTAAATTTCCAAGCAATGTGTCCCCGAGGGGAGGCGAGGAGAAGCAGGAAGAAAGACAGGGAGACTTGCTCTTCATGTGTGATGATTTTGACAGCATCCTTGGCATGTTTCCCGGCCTCACACATGACGCTCCAAAGGTGCAGGAAGGTCGTGTGCTTTGGGAACGTGCAGGTCATTTGTCAGTCAAACCCATGCTGTGTTGACCGGAAATTACAGTTTATTCAAGTTGGCACTGTTCATGTCTTAACATTATTGTTTTGAAGAATTCATCTCTTTTTCAATGGAGGATTCTCCACATGTAACTACCAAAAACAGAAAATAAAGATATGGTGTTCAACGGGGTTGTTTAAAGCAGGTCACCAGAAAATACAAGGTTTCTCAGACTTTTTACATGAAATGATCAGTCATTGAAAACTGCAAATGAAATTTTCCCAGTAAGTTATACTACGTCCAGGAGAAATTCAGATGGGCAGATATTAGAAGCTGGTGTGAACCGTCTCCCACCCTCTGCACCCACAGCTGCCGTCATCCCCTCAGCTAGCCATGGGTCATCCTGGTCTGTCCCCTCTTCACGCTGGATACACACACTCTTGGACCATGTAGATGTCTGCTGGAGACAATGGCCATGAGCTCATGTGTGTATCATGTGTGTAACAGCCGTGTGCTGTTCAGAGCCCGGCCTTGCACAGCCTCCCCATCCTTGCATCCCTAGCTCTTAGGACATGCAAATCACTCTTCAGAAAGCTCCCAAGCCTTTCCAGGGGGTGTCAGAAACATCTTCCATGCAACACCGAATCTCATTTGGAGCAGTTGTGAGACTCTGGATTGACCTGTGTCATTCCCTCACACAGTCCTCCGACAGTCTTGCCACCATCACGCCAGGGGGCACTCCTGGACATTATGGCTTATTGCCGGGTCCAGCCTGGGGTAAAACCCTGATGTCTTTTCAACTAAGGATTCAGTGTTATCTTTGCAGAAGAGCACTGTTTGGTGGGAAGGATACTACCGTCCACACTAGTGTCAATATATATATATATAATTTAAGATATATTTAAAGTATATATTAAATATGAACTATCTTCCCAGTTTTGGGAATTCTTCACTCTCTTCTGTGTCCTTTTGTATCACGTGTGTCCACGTGTTCCAGGAAATAATGTTTTACTTGGTGTCAAGCTCACATGTTATCACTCAGCTCCTTAGTGCACACATTCTTTTCGGAGGTGATGCTTTAATACTGGGAATGGTTTCAACTTTAACAAAACTGAGATTTCTTTTCTTTTCAAGTCACACGATGCACTGGGAGCTGCAGATTGACGTGGGACAATCGTGACTTAGCCTTAGTGCAGGCTTGCCACGGCCAGACTTCTAACGGTTTCCAACTGTCACAACCAACCGTCACCAACCGTTTAGAATGCAGCTGTCAGAGCCTCACCCAAGTCATCCCAGTGCATCGTGTGAGGACACCTGATCACTGTCGCGCAGTCTGGCCTCGAACTCACAGATCCTCCTGCCTCTGCCTCCATCAGTTTATCCTACCAGTGTACGCCACCATCACCGGCCCCCAGCAGCCTGCAAGAGGCCCGGAGCCGGGGCTGGCCGGCGTCCTGCCCTGCCTGGAGCTGCTGAGCCACGCTGCGGCCTGGGTGCTGGAAAGCGGCCGCCATTTTTGCCTGGGGGCTGCGTAGCACCACAGACTTGGCAGCGGCAGCCCAGGAGGGGATGATCCTGGGGGGCTCAGTGGGGGGAGGCCGGGGCGGCCAGCGGCGGGGGCGGTTGGCCCCGTGGGGTGGGAGGCCGGCCTGGCGCGGAGGTCAACGGCCCGGGAGGGGACGATCCTCAGGGGCTCAGGAGGAGGGGGATCACCAGGGGCAGCGCCCCGGGAGAGGGCGTTGGCCAGGGCAGCCGCCTGGGAGGAGGCAATCATTGGCGGCGCCTGCCACGCCTCCATTTCCCAAACTGACAGCCACAGCCGATGCAGTCAGCCCCACGGGGAACTGCAAACCTGCCCTTAAAGGGCGGGCTGGAGCTGTAGCAGCCCTGGAGGCCCAACATCTCCCCCTTCTATTTTAAAATAAACAGCAGAGGTACATGACCCCTGTCTTAGGTTGTCTCCCACTCGGAGATCTTACCCGTCATTGGGTGTCATGCATCATGCTTATGATGGATCCACTCCATGACCTGTCTTAGGTTGCCTCAGTTCACCTGAGATCTTACCCGTCATTGGCCAAATGGAGAATAGGGGAGGGCCATTCATTAGAGGATAGCCAATCACTCTAAGTACTGGACTGCGACCTGGTTTAATTTTCTCGAGACGTTGGGGCCTTCGGTCAGGAGGAAAGGGAGAACAAGGAAGGGGCCAAGCAAAGGGAACAGAAAAGATGAAACATTATAAAAACTAGTACATAAGAAATTATCTTGAAGTTCTTGCCGCCTTCTCCTCCAGATCATCCAAGATCATGCAAGCAGCACTTTTCCTGTGAAAACAAACAGATGCCTCCTTTTTCGGCAGTTAGTAAATCAAGACCTAGTCCTCAGTTGTGAGACACTCCCTGGAAGGGTGATTATCATTATCCTCTGATAGAAGCAGGTGTTTTAAATCTCTTGCAGGCACCCAAATGGGTCTCTTTTCATTTTGAGGGAAGACACATCTGAACCCTCTTCCTGCTGTGAGAAGTGGGTCTGGTCCTCTCCAAGCTCCAGTTAATGGATCTCTCCATTTGACCCGGATGGAGCTGTATGTAACGGATGCAGACCAATGTTTTTGAAAAGCGGATAAATGTGTGTCTTCCTTAGAAAAATTTAAAATATTTAGGGTAAATAATGCCTTTTTTAGCTGATCGTGTAGGGGTAGAGATTCCTCCTGTTGCTTTTGTAATTGAGATTTAAGTGTTTGGTTATATCTTTCAACAATTGCCTGACCTCAAGGATTATATGGGATGCCTGTGGCATATGAAATTTTCCAATTTTGGAGGAAATTGGTGAAGGCTTTGCTTACAAAGCACGGGCCATTGTCTGTTTTTACCTGGTCTGGCAGTCCAAGTATGGCAAAGCATTGAAGCATGTGACTAACAGCATGTTTTGCCTTTTCCCCAGCATGTGCTGATGCCCAAGAGGCATGGGAGAAGGTATCAACTGAGAGGAAAATATATTTGAGTTTCCCAAAAGGGGAATAGTGGGTAACATCTATTTGCCACAGGTTGTTGGGATGGAGTCCCCTGGAATTAGCTCCAGATGTTTGCAGTGGGGGTATTTGGAGGAAGGGCTGGCAAGATTTACAGGTTCTAACTATTTTTTTAAGGTCTTTATCCGAAATATGTGGAAATTTATTTTTAAGGCCTCTCCAACTAACATGGGTTAATGAGTGGAACTGTGTGGCCTCAGTGACAGTGTTGCATTGACAGTCTGAGGCCAAGTTATCAGCAAGTTTATTTCCCTCAGACAGGAGTCCTGGCAGGTTTTGGTGTCCTCTAAGGTGTTGAAGGAAGATGGAATTAACTCTATGTTTAAGTAGAGTCCGGGCTTGGATCATCAATGGAGTGATGGGATTGGAATCAAGTTTAATATAGGATTCAACCAAGCCAGGTAGTAAAGGCTGTCAGAGAACAGATTAAAAGGTTCTTTAATCTTGTCTAAAGCAAGAACGACAGCAAATAATTCTTTGAACTGAGCCGAACCCTCAATTTTTTGAGTAATGGTCTGAATGGGGACTGGTTGTTGACCTGCGTTAAAGAGAGGATATACCACCATGGAGGCTCCCATACGTCCCCCATCTGTGAAAATACTAAGGAAATTGGGATCAGGTTGGGACAAAAAGAGCTTAGGGGGATGCCACTCTAAGTGGGGGAAGGAGCTCATCCACTTGTGGGGGCCGTAGTGGCAATCAATTTTTCCCAAAAATCCTTCAAGGGCCATGGCCACCCAAGAATTGTTTCTCTGAAGCCAAATAAAATCAGAAATTTTAAGGGGGACGATAAGAAAATGAGGCTCTGTGCCAAATATCCTAATAGAGGTATCTCGGCCTTTAATGATGCAATCAGCAATTTGATTAGTCATGGGATAGACCCGGGGGGCTCCACCCACTGAGAGGTGGATCCAATGGATGGGCTCACCTTCTTGAGCCAATAGTGCGGTGTATAAGGTCTCCCCAGGGAAGATATATAGAAAAATTGGTAGGCTGGTATCATATCTTTTTAATGATGTATTATCAATGGCTTGTTGGACTTGGTGTAATATCTGTCTGTGGTGGGAAGATAAAATAATAGGGGAAGACAAATCAGGGCCTTTTAAAAGATCAAACAGTGGAGACAACTGTTCAGTGGAAATGGGGATCCATGGCCTCATCCAATTAATTTCTCCCAAAACCTTTTGAAGTTGAGGTAGGGTATAGGAGTCCTGGATGTGTAACTGGGGTTTAACTGGGGAAGCAGAGTCCAAGGACAAGATGGAACCCAAGATTTTAAAAGGAGGGACTGTTTGAATTTTTTCAGAGGCCACCCTAAAATTATTGGCTTGGAGGATATCCAGGCACTTATTTGTGAGGTTCTTTAAACTAGTGGGACTGGGACTGCCTAGGATAATGTCATCCATGTAAATATAAAAAATAGTATTTGGTATATTTTGTAAGGAGGAAAAGAGGTGAGACATAAAATATTGGCAAATAGGAGGGCTATTAGCCATTCCTTGAGGTAGAACAGTCCACTCAAACCTTTTATCTGGTCCCTGGAAATTTAGTGAGGGCAATGAAAAGGCAAACTTTTCCATGTCCTGAGGGTGTAACGGTATGGAGAAGAAGCAATCCCTAATGTCAATAATGACAAGATGATAGGAATTGGGAATAGCAGGGATCCAAGGGAGTCCCCTCTGTGGAGTTCCAAATGGGATCATCCTCTCATTGATCTTCCTCAGATCATGTAAAAGTCTCCATGAGCCATTAGCCTTTCTTATTACAAAAACAGGAGAATTCCAGGGACTAGTGGACGGTCTAACATGTCCAAGAGAAAGTTGTTGTAGCACTAATATTTCTAGGTGTTTTAGCTTGGGGGTAGGGAGTGGCCACTGCTCAATCCAGATAGGCTCCCCAGGTAGCCACTGGATTTGAGGTGTGGGAATATGGCGAGCAGTGGCCCTCAGGACTGGGGGTGAATCTGAGCTAGGCCTCTTTGGGTCCTCTCAAAATGGGGGTCATCCTGATAATTGGGGTGTGCCTCTTGCCCTTGTTTGGAATGTTGTTCGAACTCCCCATTGTCTGGAAGGTCCTGATACAAAGCCTTATGGTCAGTGGTTATATAGGCTTCAGTTTCTCCCAAGATATCCTGGCCCAGTAGGTTGGCAGTTAAACCAGCCACCACCAGGGGGCGCACCTCCCCGCAGTTACCATCTGGGTCTGTCCAAGTCAACCAGTCGGCTGTCTCCCACGATGTAGATTGGCCGCCTACACCTAACAAGGGGGTGCCTGGGATCAAGTACCAAGAAGGAGGCACCTCTTCCCTTCTGATTACCGTACGATCTGCCCCTGTGTCAATAAGGAGCCGGAAGTTTTTGTCCCCTATAGTGAGGGACATTTTGGGCCTCAGTCCGGGGACTAAGGGGACAGTCCAGTGTGTTTGTATTGTCCTCTTCCCCTTATTTAACGGGGCTGGGGATGGCCCCAAGGGGAGTTTAAAGACCCTCCCTGTATGTTAAACTTGGACTTACAATCTCTGGCCCAATGAAACCCCTTCTTGCACCAAGGGCATGGGGTGCGGGGTGTATTGCTAGGCAACGGTGGGGCTCCTTTTAGATGGTTGGGGCATTCCCTCTTGAAGTACCCTTCTCTGCCACAGCCAAAACATGTTTGTCCCTTGCCTACTGGAACCTGCTGAAGGGCATTTACCAGGGTAGTCATCTCCTGCCTGTTCAATTGTAAAGCAGCCATCATAGCTCGGGTTTGGTGGGACAAGGACCCTATATCCCTGGAGGCCACTATCGATCTTTCCATCCCTTGATTGCGCATTCCAGCACAGGCCAATTTGTGGTCAGTATTCATACCATCCCAAACCAAGGAGCGAATGAGCCTGTTGTGGAGATCTCCTGCAGGAAACTTTCTCTTACGGCTCTTCTCCACCCGGTCAATAAATGAGGGAAGGTCCTCAGTTACCTTTTGAGTGATGCCTGAGACAGGGCATTCTGTAGGTCCCTCCTCTAGCTTTCGCCAGGCAGCTAGGCCTAAGGCACACACCTGATCTGAATATGGTGCAGGAATGGCTGCCTGCTGTAAGCCCGTGTAGAATTGGTCTGTCAAGCCTGTAAGCATACCATAAGTGATAGGAATGGGAGGCTGGGCGCATCCCTCCTTCATTCAAGTTCGGCATCACAATAGTCCCATTTTTCATGAAAGCTTGTTTTTAAACACCCAATATGTTTAACATCAATTTTGAAAGCGTCAATCATGGTCAAATTGGATTATCCAGAGGCTTTTGCACATGATATTCATCTTTGTTGGATGGAATTTAACTCTGCAAACCAGCGCACAGGCAAGTCACAGATGTATTCTGCCAGGAAAAACGTTGAAATCAATGACGTAACTACCAAACACAGGCATTCTAGAGCTCCTTAGAATAGCTCTCAGTGTGTGATGCATGTGGGCTATCCTCAGACCTTGGTCTTCTGTTGTCTCTGTTCCATCCTGCCAAGACCCCTCTCTACAGGATTCTTTCCCGTGTCCTTTTTACATCATTTTTCTGTTGTCCGTGAACCCTTAAGCCTTCGCAGGGCTTCCTTTAGGGTGATGTATCTTCAATCACCTGTGAAGCCCAGTGGGCACCCCAGGGTGGGCACCGCTGATGATTAGGGCCAGGTCTGCCCAGAATCCACTAGAAGGGAATTATTCCATGTGCTCCTCTCCCCTCGGAATGGCCAGTCCACACGGTGCAACTGCAGGCTCCAGGCAGGCTGGCGAGGCTGGAAAGACTTTCTCATTAGGTCACAGTCACAAAAAGGCATTTTTTACAGCATGTGTGCCTTTCCCGCCTCACTGTGGTGAGGATCTGGGCCCTGAAGGGTGGTGTCAGTGTCCTTTGTGAGTGCTACGAGTTCTTTCACCCCAAGGCCTGGGTAGCCACAGTGCTCACATGCATTGATTGTCATGGCAGATGCCCACTCAGAACCCCAAATAGTATTCCTCTGGGGATATAAATGTGTATGGAGGGAAATCGTAAGAGCATAGAAATGAGAAAGTGGTAACTGCCATGGCACCTTGAGCGTACAAAAAGTAGAAAAGAGGGAGAGTCCGGGGGTGCAAAGAGCTAAGAAGGGGGTCATGGATGGCCGACACTGTGTGGGGCAGTGAAAACATGAGAAGCAACAATGTCTGGAGAGAGATGACTGGGTCGCCCAGATAGTAACTGCGCATTTGTGAACCATGTAAGACTGTGTGAATTATTGATTGATTGGTGAACGAGGTGTAACAGTCTTTATGGATTATTGGTGGATTGGTGAATAACCCTGACAGACACTGTGAAATCCAGGCATCTGACATGTCTGGTGATCACTGGAATTATCCAAAGCATGGAGCCCCACAGGACAACCTCACGACCTTTACTGGAGGCTGTAGAGGAGTTGAGCCTCTTCCCAGGGAGGTTTTAAGAGGGAATCTTCAGTCAGGAAATAGAGACCAGCTACACGTCATGGATAGACTCTTTACATTTCATAGTCTCAGTTGCATTTTACGTAGAAGATGGAAGAAATTCCACTCAGTCTCCTGTAATCACTAACATGCATCATCAGTGAGGGCTGAAGTTGGTCTGACAGAAATTGCGTTCACAGTGATTTCTACCCTGACTCAGTTCCATTGAAGAGTGAAGGTGAGAATACCACAAGAAACATCTCTGTAGACTACATGGTAAATGTGCTCACACAGGCTGTGTGGTTCAGCATTTAGGAGCACAGGCTGCTCCTGCAGAGGACCCACGTTTCGATTTCCAGCACCCACATGGTGGCTGGAAACCGCCCTTAACTCCAGTACCAGGGAATCTGACTCCCCCTTCCAACATCCACAGGCATTGCACAACACGGGTGCAGTTACATGCACGGAGTACAAATACACACGAACTAAAAGGAAATAAAATATTTCTTAAGAACACTCACACTGATTTTGATTCTTAGTTTAAACCTTGATTCATCTCAGAAATATCTGGTAACTGTTAATCATACTCAGTAGGTCACGTATTCATGTAGATGTCGCCATATTATATGTTACATATGGATTTCTAAACTGGATTGAAATGTCCTCTGCAGGCTACATACATAACACAGATACTCATATAGTGCACCTACATTGAAACGTGGATGTGCATTAGGAAGGATTTACTTCCCTTCAATGGAGTCCTATGCGTTAAGCTTTCATTTGAAGAGGAAAAACCATTTATCCCCAGTTCACCTTCTCTTAGCAAACATTTTGTGGAAGGAACACGCGTCACAGAACCATTATCAGAGCCAACAGGAATGGCTGCACAGATAGATCCCTTCAGGATGGACGCCCATTGCTCAAATGCCAATCACACCATCAGACTCATGGTATAAAAAGACCATCGTTTGGATCTGGCACAACCACTGACATGCTCTGATCTTCTGAAGAAGACACACACGATTGTTGTCATGATCTGGTTTCTGCTGATTGTTCTTGCTTTGGGGTGGCTCAGGCTGAGGATGTGAGTTCATTGTATGTATCTGTGTGTGTGTGTGAGTGTGTGTATGTGTGTGTGTGTGTGTGTGGTTGAGGCTGTGGACATCATTCGTTTGACATGTGTGTGTGTTCTTGTGCTATCCATGTGTACCTACCAGTAGCATAGGTGAAGGATTTGATACATGTGTGTGTGTGTGCCATTGAGGCTGGGGACGTCGTTCATTTGATATGTGCATGTCATCTGTGGGTACCGTTTAAATCTGTGGACACCCATCCTTAGGAAACAGCCCTCTCTCTCTGTCTGAATTATTAGTCTTCTGCACCGCGGTGCACACCACACAGAGAGGAGAGGTCCATGGCTGGGTTTTGCAGTTTGAAGGCACTGTGACCCACTTCTTCTGCACCCATGTCAGTTTACGTGTTGTGTGTCAGTCTGGAGGATTTAGTACCGTGTGTGACTCCAGACTGGCCAAGTCAGATTCGCAACAGGGTTCAGTGAGGCTATGATATGATCAATGCGTGTGCTGAGCTCAAGGGTCTGCCATCATCTCCCGTAAGGCCACTTCTGTCCAGTCACCCTGCAATGGGACACTTCTCTTTAGCTTTCAGGAGACTGGCACACCCTGGCCATCATGGTCTCCAATGCCAACAAGATTCAGGAAGGTGCACCCCTGAGATTGTACATGTGTCACCTTCAGTGTCATTCAGATTGTGAAGAGCTTGATGTCACCTTTCAAATCAAGTAAGCAAACAGCTTCCATGAGAAGAGGAGAAACTGTTCACCTCCTTGAAATTGACAGGGAAACTTCTAGATAATGTGTAAGAAATCGAATGTCCTCGTCCTTAGCAATAGAGTCAGAATCACCTGGGATGGGCTAGCCTTGGCACCCCTATCCTCCCCATAGAGAGAAAACCTTTCCCAATTCCACTACATCCTTTCTTAGGGAATCCACTGGGTGACCCTCAAACTGTTGATTTTATCATGTCTCTTACATACGGAACTCTTGCAGGAGGTGTCAGCTCAGGCAGGGAAGATGCTGGACCGAGACCGGCCAGGAATCCCTAAAGCATGCATTTGATTCCCTTAGGCATTTTACAATGCTAACTTTAAATACGACATAGGAGCCAAGGTCCCTGGAGTATAGGCCCAGGATCCTACCTGGAACCTTTGAACATCTGTGTTCAAAGGGGAGCGAGTGACTCCAGAAATAGCAGAGCTGGATCAGAGGTTTGTGTGGCTACAGTGAGGTCCATAAGGACACATTTCAAGCTGAACAGATAAATTGTCTACATGGAGACCTCTGTGTGCTATTACTTAAGTCATGCTTAAGTGATAGTCACACTGATAAATGTGGATGCAAGG
This sequence comes from Eospalax fontanierii, assembly GCA_035773235.1. NCBI lineage: Eukaryota > Metazoa > Chordata > Mammalia > Rodentia > Spalacidae > Eospalax > Eospalax fontanierii. The sequence continues at coordinate 497,458 of CM069525.1, read as the reverse complement.
ACTGACATAGGCTCGCAAGAAGCAGACAGGGGGACAATGTTCCCAGTAAAGAACTGCGTCCCCAAGGTTAAAAGCCGAGTCAGTGTGAAAGCGAGAATCAGAGGAGGTGGAGGATGTGTAGCAACAGCCAGAGCATATGAAAACAGAGGTGGGCATTTGTATTCTTCCTGGGTTTGTCATATAGGGATGATTTCAAAGGTCCGTAGAGGAGAGAGGTTCTGACATTGCACATTGGAGGCATGTACACATACAGAGAACTGACTTCCTAGGGCGCAGGGTGGAAATCAACCCAGATTATGCCATATTTCACAGTTTGCTAACTCTTCACATGTGAAGCATGCTGCATAGTTGGTATAGAGACAACAGTAGGTAATGTGACTTCACAAAGCCATGCACAGATATTGAGATGAGAGCAATCTCCATTTCCAGACACTTCAACCATTTGCAGTTAGTTGATAATCAATTGCAGATGGAATTTATAACAAATTCATCTGTAAAATTGTTTTATGATGATCAGGAATAGAACATGGTGTCTGAACCATCATTAAGGTCAGGAACAAGGTCTCCTGTGGTGTTTTAGTGTCCGGACCTCGACCTGACAGGTCAATAGAAATGTAATTTCCACCCTGTGCATGAGGCTGGATGCATCTAACCTGTGTTCATGGTTAATGTTCGCTGCCTCCACAGGTTTCGCCTCCCCAAGTGCGTAGAACCAAGTTAGCCATCAAGGGAGATATAGTGTAGGAGTTGGGACTCACAGCTTGACCCTGGGTGATTCACAGGAAGGACATAGGGGACAACAAGGAATAAGAAGTCCCATCTAAACAGCAGTGGAAATGGGTCCGTCATGTGACGTGTACCCTTTCGGGAATCGTCATATCCATAGCACGTTTTGTTTTGGGATTCGGAATAAGAGCTCAGAGTGTGATTTGACATGCCCGTGCCAAGGACAGACAGCAGAGAAAGTCATTTACTACATGACATGGTGGTTGACAGTGCTTCTAGGTGCCTTTAATGAAATTGATTTTCAAAGTGAGTGCACAAGGTGTACCGAAGGATGTGAAAGCATGAACATGTGCTTTGTTTCCTTTTAAGTGTAAATGAAGAGGCACTCTGCTCATGGTAAGGGGAAGCCACGTTGGAGATGGTGTCTACAGGGCTTACTGTGAGTGCCTGTCCAAACCAGGCGGCTCCACGAAAAATGCACTGTGTTCACACATATGTGGATTCAGACTCCCATAGGTTGATGATTCTAGAACATACATGTGCCTACATCAAAGTATCAATCCCTCTGACCACCTGCTAGTCCACAAGACCTCATAATGAATCACATATCTAAGGTCACAGGGGGATGTTCACATGTGAACAGCTGCAATCATGTCTATGTCATGTAGCTTTCATTCAGGAAAAGTCACTTAAAAGTATATTGATATTATTTTCTTTTTTAAGTGTCTCCTTTGGAACCAGAGTGGTCTCGTATTCACTCTGCCGTCTAGACTGGACTCCATCCTCCTGCCTCTGCCTCCCACATACTAGCATTACACACATGTTGAGTACATGGTAAATTCCATGTCTTGTGCTTTATCTGACTTGGATATTTTCCTTTCATAGCATCAAATGTGATTGCACAGCATGTGGTAAAATTGAAGAAATAACTTCATGGATAATCACAGCATTGGGAGCTGGTTTGGGGGCGCAGGAGTGCTGCCCGTGACCCACAGAGCCTCCTCCGGTCATCCATACATGGAAGAGCTCATGGCCTCTGAGGCGTGTTCAGTGTGAAGGCAGGCATGTCCATTCATCATCTTTGGGGCATACATGAACAGTTTCCCCCCACCTTGGTGCCCTTAAACACATGGGGAGGGATGTCAGTCAACGAGACAAGCGGTCAACTCAGATATGGGACACATGCATGTTTCTAAACAAGCTGTATGGAAGGTAGGGGGACGGGGCCATGTCTCATTTTGAAGTGCTTCCCTGTGAAGCAGAAAAGTGACGTCATCATGTTCTCTAGTATCAACTTGGACTAAGACGACAGGAGTACAAACCTGATTTTCATGATCTGTAAGACGGGCCAGGTTTCCTCGAAGGTATGGGACAGCAGTTCTCTTGTCAGTGAATGGCAAACCAATTCACCCGTAACCACAGCATAGGCAGCCCAGTCCCTCCTTCAAAGCATGACCAGGTTTTCCGTGGGGCCTGCCCATCAGAAAGGGTGCAAGTACCCTTCTGACTCTCTTAGCAGAAAGGATCATGTCAAGGCAGCTCTCAGAGTGCTGAGAGTGTGCAGAGTGTCCGTCACCTGTGTCTGGAGAATAGGCAGGCAATTTGAGAGTCTCATGCAGCTGACATGGGAATTTGCAATATTCAGTTATGGTCTTGAGAAGGTGTAGACAAGCCTGAAGTTTTAGAGTTTATCCAATACACAGCCGTAATCGGCTCGGTGACAAGAAATTAAAGTAAATTAAATTAAATACAACACTGTAGGTGGATCTCCATCTCTGTCATGGCTGTTGTGCTCCAGCCATGCCAGAGAATGGAGGATGATCGAACAGGTGGCTCAAAGTGCAGCAGAAGGAGGAGCTCCCAGGATACTACGTCGGTGGGTAGTTCAGTTATCTGACCATTACAGAAGGTGGGAAAGTTAAAGGTGGGGTGTTTGGGGGGTAAAGGCGGGAAGGTTGTAGGGCTGACGTGGAAGTTCAGAAACAAGGAAATTAAACCCAAAAACCTGGTTCTGGTCTCGGGTGGGGGAGAAGAAGATTCATGTCTAAAGTGGCTTCCCAGGGCCAGGTTATCACATCAGGCAGAGCAGGTCAGACACATGCCGTCCCTTCAGAGTATCCAGGGTTGCTTGCCTTGCTCAATACTCGGACCCCCACATCTCCCCCTTTGTTTTTTATATAATTGGGAGGTATATAAGGACCCAGTAAAGGGAGGAGCCAGGCCATGAGGGGATTGGCAAACCAGGTGGGGTAATGGATTTTAAGTTCATTCTTGAGTTTATGAAAAGTACAAGTGAGAGAATTACAGTCTCTCAGTTAGTTATTTGTTCTATAACATTCCCGTTTTGAAGAGGTAACCCTAAAATCTTTTAGGATTTAGATAAGAGCTACCAAATACTTTGGACATATTTGGCCTTTGATATAGAGTAGGCTGCTAAAGGACAAAAGGACAGCTTTTGATCTTTGGGGTCTTTTACCCTAAACTCCCTAGCCAAATTCTACCTCCTATTCTCATCACACCACCCTCTGAAGAGGTCACCCTAATTGCCAATAGGGAATTGGGGTGCTGACCGCTCTTGGCTGCTTCAAGGGACATAGGTTGTGGCAATTGGGGTACCCCTTCAGTGAGTCTATCTAAAAGACCCCTGAGTTGCATAACTGTTAGTTGTAGGGAGAAAAGAAAGTCCTTGACTGGTGCCTGGAAGATGAAATAAAATAGTCAAACAGGGAAGAATTCAAATGACTTGTAGCTAATGGAATCATATCAAAGAATAATGGAAAAATTGCATTTTTCATCAGTCAGAACATCACACCCTCTTTAGATTACTAACAGAAGAATGAAATGAAATATAAGAAGGAGAAATGTGCTATTTGTTTTATCTATTTTATATAAAGATATAAGATCCAAAATCTGCCACAGATAGTTATACTTCAGCTTATTATTCAGTACAGACTTAGGTCATGGCCTAAATCAGTGTAATCTACTATGGATAACATTCATAACTTAGATGTCTGAAGAAATTCATTTGTTTTCATATTTCTCAGGAATGATCATTCTTTACATGCAGGAAAAACAACATGAATACACAATTTAAAATTTACAAAATAAATTTAGGAGCTGGAGATCTTAGCTGCACTTCCAAGATCTCTGACCCCGTCTTCTGCCATCTGTGTGTGCTGCATACTAATGCTTCAGGGACACATGTGAAGGGAAAGCTCTCATGCACAGTCAATAACAAACTCAAATATATATAAAACGAGAACTCAGAGCCAGGCATCAGGAGATCCAGTTTCTGAAGCAAGTGTGAGTTCTGCCTCACTCGCTGTGTGATCATCTGAATGAAGAATGCTCCCTGCAGGCCCCAGGTTTTGAGTACTTGTTCCCCATAGACAGCACTACTTGGGGGGCTTCATTGAACTGTTCAGAGGTATTGCAGTGCTAGAGACTGTGTGTCCCAGGTGCAGGCTTGGAGAGTAGACAGCCTGACATATTTTCCCATTTCTCTCTCTCAGCTTCCTGTGCCTGCTTGGGGATGTAAGCCCCTCAGCATAAAGTGCTGGCTGCCTCCTACTCCACTGTCTCCTCACCAGGACAGAATCCTGTCATTCTGAAAGCATTAGCCCAATAAACTCTGACTTCCATAAGTAGCCTTGGTCTTGGTGATTTATTACAGCAAATGAACAGTAGTTAATACATATAACATGAAATCTTTTCCCTGGATCCTAATATTCAACGCTGAAACAAGAAGCTCTTGACAGTTACTGATAATGAGTAAAGTTTGTTTATGAATAATGCAGTTCTTTAAATTTTAGTACACTACTTAGCTGCAAAAGATCCATTTTCACTATGTCTTTTTAAGATAAATTATATAAATATATAAATTACATAATAACATGTAATTTAGTACATAAAGTACACTATATTTTATTTGTAGTTTATCACATTTTCTGACTCACCTTTAATGAACTCTGTCCTTTTTCTTTCAGATTGTCAACCAGGAAGTACCAACTTATAATATTAATGATTTTTACTGCTACAGAGATCAACTAAAATCCCTTTCTTATACTCAATAAATCTTTAACATTTAAGGCTATTGGCAAGCAATGTGTAATTAATAGGATTTTCAATAGCCTAAAAATTTTGTTACAATCTGGTCAGGAATTTCCTAATTACATTTGAAAAATGAGCATTGAACTACTGTATTCCTTATGAGACCAAATGTGGCCACATCTGACAAAGTGGCAATATCCAGGATTTCTTCTGTATGCCACAGGTGAGATCATGCAGGATGGAGAGAGTTAAAAACAGGACTCAACAGCTGGAAAGAACATTACTGGAGATTTGCTCTGCAACTTTGTAGAATTCGATTCTGTGCAAATCCAGAAGAATGCTTTGCCAAAAAGATTTCCCCCTACCATGTAACTAGAGCTGGTCCAGGAGAAAGATTTTGTCATAACTTCCAGATATAGTGTTATACGATTCTGATAACACTTGAGCAACCTGGAACAAAGTGACTATACCTGTCTCTAAATAATCTTAGCCTTTAGATCAGAACAATGCAGTAGTGTTTCACTCTTTATCAGGTTATACAAAGGATGGGCAAATTGCAAAAGTGAAGTATGAAAATCCCCAAAATCCAACACGGTCAAGCATAATGTAAGTTCCAAATATCCACTGAATGTTGTAAGGTTAACGTCTTTATTTATTTATTAACTTTTGAGACACAATCTACCACACAATTTGCTGTCCTGGAACTCACTGTACAGACCAGTCTGGGCTTGATTTCATAGAGATCCACCTGCCTCTGCCAATGGAAGGAGTACTTCACCAGACATGGGATTTTTTTTTACCGTAAAAAAATTCATTTCTTTGTTGAAAACACACGAAATACAGCAAGATGTAAACAGATTTTTTTTAATGTTGAGTTTTTTATCTTTTATATTTGAATTTTTGAAAATTTCATACAATATATGTGGGTGGGTCTCCATCTCCAGCACGGCTGATGTGCTCCAGCCATGCCACAGAATGGAGGACAATCGAACAGGAGGCTCAGAGGAGCTCCCAGGATACTATGTTGGGGGGTAGTTCAGTTATCAAAACCAAGGCAGGGGGTTATATAGGGAGGCCTTTCTGACCGTTACAGAAGGTGGGAAAGTTAAAGGTGGGGTTTTGGGGTAAAGGCAGGAAGGTTGTAGGGTTGACGTGGAAGCTCAGGAACAAGGAAATGAAACCCAAAAACCTGGTTCTAGTCTGGGGTCGGGGAGAAGAAGATTCATATCTAAAGTGGCTTCCTGGGGCCAAGTTATCACATCAGGCAGAGCAGGCCAGACACCTGCTATCCCTTCAGGGTATCCGGGGTTGCTTGCCTTGCTCAATATCCAGACCCCCTTTGTTTTTTTTATATAATGGGGAGGTATATAAAGGCCCAGTAAAGGGAGGAGCCAGGCCATGAGGGGATTGTCAAACCAGGTGGGATAATGAATTTTAAGTTCATTCTTGAGTTTATGAAAGGTACAAGTGAGAGAATTATAGTCTCTCAGTTAGCTATTTGTTCTCTAACATTCCCGTTTTGAAGAGGTAACCCTAAAATCTTTTAGGAATTAGATAAGAGCTCCCAAATACTTTGGACTTATCTGGCCTTTGATATAGAGTAGGCTGCTAAAGGACACAAGGACAGCTTTTGATCTTTGGAGTCTTTTTGCCCTAAACTCCCTAGCCAAATTCTACCTCCTATTCTCATCACATCACCCTCTGAAGAGGTCACCCTAATTGCCAATAGGGAATTTGGGTGCTGACTGCTCTTGGCTGCTTCAGGCTGAACAGGGACGTAGGTTGTGGCAATTAGGTCTATCTAAAAGACCCCTGAGTTGCATAACTGTTAGTTGTAAGGAGAAAAGAAAGTCCTTGACTGGTGCCTGGAAGATGAAGCAAAATAGTCATAACAAGAAAGAATTCAAATGTCCAATTCAAAGTCCTTTAGAATTTCTTGCTTAAGGACTTTCAAAGGCTTCCATCTTTTGGGTTCTTTGTTTTTCTTTTTGACTGCCAAAAATGAACTTGAGAGTCTTTAAGTCAGGATTTGTTTTCAGGTACCTTGATAGCTGGAGTGACTAGAATCAGGGTGAGTTACCTCCCAAATGGTCTCTAGACAGGCAGAGAGAAGAAATCACTTAATTTAATTTGGGGGTTAGAACAATGGTGGGCTTGCCTTTCTTGGCCACAGGTGTGCACTACAGTGTTGAAGGAGGCCAAGAATTGAAGTCTTACATCTGAGTGGCATTTTTTTATTAAGAACAAAATCATTCGTGAGAAATTGTGTAAATAACATGTTCTATAAACTTAAACCTAATGTCTGGGAAGTGTAATTCCCTATAATCTTAAAGAAGCATACTAATCACTTTATTTTGGGGGGTTATACTTTCTTTTTGGGTATTTAAGATCATATAATTTGGCCCAAATCAACCAACTTAATTTTACTCTTAAGGTCAGTTGAGTATCTGTTCCTCAGGAGTCTGACATGGGCTTGAGTCCTTCTAGTGGGGTCTCCATGACCTCCCTGAACAGGAGGACAGGTGACACATCATAATTACAGGACATTTGGAGAGATGCCCCATAGTCCCCTGGAACTTATTTGACCTTGGAGTAGAAGAGACAAAAAATTGTCCCTTTAAGTCCCTCTGACCAGGTTATTGGCCTCTAAATATGGTTGTTAGACACCCAAGCAGGTTAGTTCCAACAATCTGGTACTTTTAATTACTGTATGTTATGTAGCTAAAGCTTGGTCAAAAGCCAAATATTTCTTAATAAGCCTCAACTAGACATATATTTTGTTCCTTGAAGTATTTGACTGAACTATTACTTTAGAAATGTTAAGACTATTTATACATTATTTATCTAATACTTCCTATATTATAACATATAAACTCAGATCTTTAATCACTTGTATATACTTTCTTATACAAAAACCCTTTTTTAATAAAATATTTTTTTCACCTTCTCGTTTTCTTTTCTTAAGATCATGAGACGTAATAACATTAAGAAAATTCTCTTCCTGAGTGTACTAAGCCATGTTTATTTCCTTTCTAAGGCTCTAGTATCAACCCAATGTTTGATCATATTAAAGTTCACCCTGGACAATGAATGACTTTACTCATACAGAATGGTGAGGTATTACTAACATGTATATAGGTGACCTGAGAGTAGATGCACTGTAAAGTCTTTAGCATGGATATTGACTTTTTTATAATCTTATGGGTCAGTTACTTTCTATCAGCCTTCACCAAATTTCCTCCACAAATGTAGGAGACCATTTGTGATTAGAGCAAAATTACATACATCTGGCTGGGAAGAGTAGCTGGATACTCAAGTGAGGGTCCAGTGACTCTGCTTACTCCTCATTCAGTGGAAGAATACAATCATTAAAAAACCCAACTGTGATGAACTTCTGTAAGTAGGCAGAGATGAAGTCATGAGGATGGCAGTCACTAGACTTAGAAGAGTGTAGTGCAGCATCATCTTAATAAAAGAGCATGGAATGTAAATTACACACATAAGATAATGTATATTGTACTTTATAAGTTCCTAGTAAAATCTTATAGAAAACACAAAAACTGTTAAAATCCTTTTTACTTATCTATTTTAGAGAGTTGGTCTACCAAAACCTTGCTTTAGGTCTTGAGAGTGTAGATATTAGATAGAGAAAAGCAACTGGTACATGGTAATACATTATCAAATTGAAGTTTAGAATCCTTAGCATAATCACTGACGGAGGAATTTTTGACAGAGGGTGCTGTCTATCTTTTCCAAGGACTGTGAATTGTCCACTTTACAATACATTTGCATTAGTCTGTGTTAGTGACCTTTATTGTAAAATCCAATAAATGCATAAGACAATGTAAAAATGATCATTTTAAAAACAAGTAAAAACCATACTAAAAGTTAAAATTTTTTAAATTTTTCATCAGAAACAGACCAAAATGATATTAAAATGCTGATGTTGTCTCTTTTTTTAATTTGACATAGAAATGTATTAACCTTGTGACAAAAGACCATGTGAGAATCTCTTGCTTTTCTATGATTCCATCAAGAATCTAAAACTGAAAACCAAAGCAAAAACATAAATTGCAAAAGGATTAGGACATACGATTAAATGCCCGTGGTCCTCACAATCTCCTAGAGTTCTATAGAACCAGTAAATTCCTGGGTGTGGCCATTTTGAACTATGCCATTTGGCTGAATCAAGATGGTGGCAAGGTCAAGCAGGTCAACACCATTTTGAAAATTTTTGTCGAAGGTGGCAGTCAAGCCTTGTGACTGTCACCGTATTGATGAAATTACAAACATAAGATATGGAAACCAGACCACATGGTTGCCTGTCTCCTAGTAAAGGCACCGGCCGACCATGATTGTGAACAAGCACATGGTATATAATAGAAACCTCTTTTTTACTTTGAAAAGGCCCCAGTTAAATGTTATATACAGCATGGTATATAACTCTCCTGTTCACAAAAACTTGAAATGCTTAGATCTAGTTAGAAAGGCAGATGTCTTGGGACCATCGTGACTGAGGTTCAAAGTTCAGGCCCTCTAATGGCTTTTTTCTCCCATCCATGAAGAGAACCATGGTGGAGATAAAGTCTAAAGAAAGAAATAACTTTTAAAACCTTTTTTTTCTCTGTAGAGAGGTAATTACATTTTCTATAACAAGCTACATAAAGGCATTTAGAAAAGTCGGTCAGTATACATTTAAATGTAGTGACATTTTGACATTTGCAGACTCACTCTGGTCCACGACAAAGCTGTCACAACACTTAAGGCAAAACCAAAACAGACACAGACAAGTAACACCAGCTGGACTGTTGCCAAGTCACAGAGACAGGATCTGAGACAGGAACCAAAAACAGACATGAAAACTCTAGCTAGTAATTTTTACATATGTTTGGTGCTTACAGGTGACTGAGGTTTGAATCTCAGGTCAATCTAACTGTTCTTTTCCATACCCGTGTAGGGGAACCATGGTGGCGAGAAACCAAAGGAATGAAATGTCTTTTAAACCATTTGTTTTCTTAAATCTTAGAGGCAAGGTATTACCGCTTTCACATGCCCTGAGGTTAGCTCACTCCCTCGCCTGCCTAAGCAGCTTTTTGGAGCTAGTGCATTGCATATGATTGAAAAAGGAAAGAGGAGAGAACATGTAACACAGGAAGAACATTCCCTGGTCCATAGAATGGTCTGGGGGGATTCAGTCCAGTATACACAGATAAGCCTCACTTCAATTTTTAGAGACTGGCAACCACTCTAAGAGTTTTTAACTGGTCATTGCGTTACCAGGTTTTTGATCAGAGAGGGCAAGATAGAACGTCATTGCCCACACGCAGTCAGACAGTTGGGGTCTGGTCAGAGGATATGTGGGCCTTTGGCTAACACCAGGGAGTAACCCTGGAGAGAAAGCTTCAATTACCCTGTGACATAACCAGTCCCTCGCAAGGGCTCAGACCGAAGGAAAAAGACAGAAGTTAGAAAATAATCGTGCCTGTCCTCAGAGTGGGATGGTGGGGCCAAAGCTGATGTTCTTCGTGGGGAGCACTCACCTTCTCCAGTGGGTCCTGGAGTGTCCCTTGTTCAATCGCCGTCGTTGGTCTCTATCCATCCACATTGGCTGCCATTTGTGGGTGGGTCTCCATCTCCAGCACGGCTGTTGTGCTCCTGCCATGCCAGAGAATGGAGGATGATCGAACAGGGCCTCAGGTGGCTCAGAGTGCTGCAGGAGGAGTTCCCTCACGGGATACTATGTCAGTGGGTAGTTCAGTTATCAAAACCAAGACAGGGATTTATATAGGGAGGCCTTTCTGATCATTACAGAAGGCGGGAAAGTTAAAGGTGGGGAATTTGGGGTAAAGGTGGTATAAACTGGATTGATTCACTGAGGGAAAAGGTGGACAAACACCCCTCCCAGAGTGGTATCACCCAGGACCACCTTGAGCAGAAAGATGAGGAGCTGGGAAAGTCCTATGCCCCACCCACCCTGTCTATTGGCCTTGGATGTAAGAAGAGGAGGGGCTAAAAGTATTCAAACTGGGGGCACCAGGAATCAGCACTTTTTCTCCCCTCCCCCATGGGCCGTACGGATCCGTTCACCCGGAAGTTGCAAGATCCCAGCCACGTGGATTTACTGATGTAACTTGCGGAGGGTAGGGTGGGCGCCCGTGTTCTGTAAGTAAACCCTCACCCATTGCTCTGTTAGTAAGCCCAAGTAAACTAGCTAGAATCTGTTTAACTGTCAGTGGAGAAATTTGTGTATTAGTTGCAAGGCCTGGGGAGAGTTTTTTGGGTTGCAAGGCCAGGAGAGAGAGGCAGGTTAAGATGGTCTGCCTCTCCCAAAGATAAATTTTAATAACAGGTGGGAAGGTTGTAGGGCTGACATGGAAGTTCAGGAACAAGGAAACGAAACCCAAAAACCTGGTTCTGGTCTGGGGTGGGGGAAAAGAAGATTCATATATACAATGATTTCCTGGGGCCAGGTTATCACATCATGCAGAGCAGGCCAGACACCTGCCGTCCCTTCAGGGTATCCAGGGTTGCTTGCCTTGCTCAATACCCAGACCCCCACATCAACACAACACAGTGATTTGGTGCAAACACTGAGATTGCATTAAGCTGTGCTCTCAACTAAAACAAATCACTCTGGACAGCCCAGTGCAGAACTTGGGATTTTTTGGTTGTGGGTGGCCCAGAGGAAGCAGTGTGCTTCACAGAGAATCCCAATGCACACAGTACTCCAATGTACACAGTACCCTAATGGGCACAACATGGATGTTTTCTATCACAAAACACAGGTAAAGGGAAACCCTTGAATCTGCTCCAGCACCAGAAGCTTGAAACATAAGCTGAGCAGGAAAACATTCCCGTGCAGAACACTGAATACGTGACACACACAGGTAACATCACGGAGCCCTCCCCCACAGAGGAAGCTGCACAGGAAGAAGAGGAACCAGGGAGCCCTGGGACTGCATCATGTCCTCAGTGTCCTTTATGGATCTTTGAATCTCGGGGCAGCAGTGACATCGAATGATCACCATGTTCCCCTGATGGCCCCTTCACGTTCCTTTGCAGCCATGTGTCTTTAGGAAGGACGTCTCCTCGGTAAGTCAAAGACTCGCCCACACTTGGCACTCTGGGTGGGAAGATGATAGGGGACGTCGTCCCTTAAGGGACTGAGAAAATAATTTAGTTACGAATATACTGCAAAGCCGTGAAAATAAGCCCACAACAGTCCTCAGCATCATGAGAGACCATGGGAGCATGCCTGATGGACTTTTGTTGCCCTTGAAATGGAAAGACGTCCCTCCTGTCACTGAATATGAACGAGACCCCTAATCAGGTCCTGAGAAGGTATCTGCTCTCTCCATGGGATTTCTGTAATTCATACATGACACAGAAGTCCCCAGACATCAAACCCAGACATCAAATGGCATTTGCTGTTTACTCACAATGTCTGCCTCCCTCTCTGCTGATGTTTGACAGCATTTCCTTCTTCTACACAAATGGAAACTTGAACTACAGGAAGCCACACCTCCCACCCTGAAATCAGAACCAGTGTAATTCACTTTTCTTTCCTACCTGATTCTCCCCTCTCATCTGAAGCCTGCATCCAAGGTTTCTCACTCCTCCCACTACCCTTTCCCATGATCTGTGCTGTCATTGTGTTCCTATGGGTACTTAAATAAACTGATTCATTCACTTGCAGTCTAGTGTGTGTGTCTCAGGGGCTTGGAGCGCCCCAAGTATGTCAGGCTGGCCTGGAAGCAGGAGTCCATTAGCCTCTTCCTCCCCTGAGATTGGAGTTATTTGTGAGGACATGCCCAGGTTCTCATTTTATTTTCTTTTTCCTTTTGATTCGTTCTGAGCCTGTGTCTATTTGTAGCCCAGGCTGGCCTGAAAGTCACACTGACATCTGACTCAGAGACGCTCCTACATCTGCTGCATGTTCCAGGTGCAGGGATTAAAGGCGCTACTGTACTGTGTTGTCTTTTATTACTTTATATGGATTCTAGGTGTCAAATAAAGATGCTATGTCTCATGAGACCAGCATGTCTCATCCTGCATGGTCCTCCAGCCAAGATTCTCTGCTCAGGACCATTCTCATCTCAGACATTCTCCTTACATGTCGACTGCAATCATTGGGAACAGATTCTGATCTCCATGTAGCAGTCAATTCACTGAATTCCAGACATGGTGTCCAGAGTGAAAACCTGACAACTGACCCCAGTATTGCCACGTCAAACCACAAACTGTCCGAACCACAAAATGTCAGTCCACATCACAAACTATGCACATCACACACTGTTCACACCATGAACTCTCCAGACCATGCACTGTCCACACCTAGAAATGTCTACACTGTGAAATATCCGCACCATACACTGCCCATACTGTAAACTTTCCACACCATGAACTGTCCACACCAAGAACTATCAGTCCACACCATGAACTGGGCACTCCCCCATGACTCAACACTCAAGAAAGTACCCCACAGACATGACCAAGGGCCAGTCCCATGGCACAGTTCCACAGTGGAGGTTTCCTCTTTCTGGGTGTGTCATGGTATCACCGAGTTATCCAGATCAGCGTGATCGTCTCTGATGTAAATAGGGAGATAACTTTGGTCAGTGCAATTGCACACAGTAGGATGTGTTACTCATTGGTGCTCTTTGAATCTCTTGGAAATGCTGTCTGTCGATTTGCAGCATCAGTGTGTGTCTCTAGAATGGGGGGATTTACCCGACAGAAAATAAAATGAGCACATGAAGCCAGTCAAGGCTGAGCATGCATTGAATCCCAGAACCTAGAGGCAGAGACAGGCAAGTCTCTGTGAGTTTTGAGTCTAGCCTGGTCTACCTAGGAAGGTCCAGGCCCGCCTGGGTACAGAGAGACTCTGTCTCAAACAAAAAGTAAAACTTTATAATGAAGCAGCAGTTCGTCAAGAAGCTCTGCTAATGTTTCTACAGAAGTCTTGTTTTTTAGGGATGCTGTGTGCATGGCTTTCTGGAATTTTGTTCCAAGATTAGAACTAAGATGGAGGGTGGGCAGGGTTAGACTTTAAGAGGATTACAGAGGTGAGCGACAGCTGAATAATGTTTGCATCTCCAAAGTCCAGGTAAACATTTGAACTATGAATAGCATGTTTCTCTCATTACAATTTTACCTTTACATTTCAGAGAATATTCCTAAGTCTGTGGTTACTGAGTCCATAACCCCAATGGTTTAACTTATCCCTATTTATTATGAGAAATGGCCTCAGTTACAAACTGATTTCCAAGATTTCATCTATATATTCATGATCGGTGCAACTCCCATTCCTCATCTGAGTTCTTTCTCTGAAATGCACTGTGACTAGTTCACCAACTCTCTCAAAACAGAGAAAAAGCATTTGCAGAGGGCTCATCATAAACTGGAAATCTGTAGCAAGAGTCTTTGACCAGGGCTGGGGAAGCCTCCGGCAACTGGGGAAGAAAGGTCAAATAGTCATGCGATCAGACAGGATTGGCTAGTGTCAATCAAGTTCTTCTGATGGGACAAGGCAGAGGCACTGACTAAATCAAACCAGCTGTGGCTGTGGCAGGACCTAGATTCACACACTAGATGAGACCACAGCATTTGCAAAGCCATCGCAGAGCCACTGGTAGGCGCTATGGACACGTGTGCTCCTGTCCAATAAAGGATCGATAGGCATCTGGTTCTCATTTTCACCATTAAAATGAAACCCAAGAGTTCAGGAACAGACTTTGTCTAGTACTATGATTTCTATGACCTGGGTGATGTTTGCTCTGTCAACGAAATAAAACACTTTCATAATTATTTGGATTCTCATGGAGAACTGGAGGATTTACATCATTCTAAATTCATCCTTATGAATCAAGTTCCTCATATATTTCATTACGACCAGAAAGGGTTAAAGCTTATCCCAATTTTAGTTTCTAATCTGTTCACAAAAGACATCTGTTCACTTACAAAACAGATTAAAGCCACAAATTGTCCCTCTTCTGGGATCACAAAGCCAGAGAGACAGAAGAAGGCTCTTTCGGCAAATATTCTGGAACTGGTCAAATGCAGAAAACTCATGTCAGTAAGGTGTCCACATGGACAGACACGGGATCATGAAACTGGCCCAAACCCAGTAATAAGTATTTCTGTCATGCTCCGCCATAAATACAACAGCTTTATCATGAACCCTTCAACTGGGGCTCAGGAAGCATTGTGAACCTGGGGACAGAAAGATCAGGGAACCAGAGATTAGACTTGATTGACTCCCATCCAGCACAGTCTTTATGTCATGACATGATCTCCAAATAGCTGCATGCAGCTGCTTGCAGGAAATCCAAACAGGATTAATCTAGTCAACATTTCTGCATGCATGAGGGCAAGGCTTAGGAGGATGCTGCTTCTCACTGAGGAATATTTGATGTTTGGGAGCTATGGGAGCAGGATCGGTTTTCTTTATAGGTGTGGTGGGGAAGGCTGGCCTCGCTGTGGAGGATGGCCTGACACCCAGGCATGTCTGAGCAGAACTGACAGGACTCAATTTATTGTAAAAGTTGCATCAGATCATAACATTCCTAGAGATAAGGAGGGGACCTGATGAGGATCATTGATGAGCCGAGAACACGTACATGTTACGTTATATTCATGTAATTATTGATCATTATCTCTTTCTTGGTTTTCTCCATTGTAAACCATTGGGAGCCATTTGACTGCCTTGAACTATGCACTGCTCTAGGGTTAGGCAGAGGTCAATCTTGTGCACAGAAGTGCTGTGGGAGCAGGATGTTTTACTAGCTTGCAAATTTACGGCACGTGAGGGGAAGTTTTTCTTGGGATCAAGGCTGAGGACCATTGTAAGAAGATGTGGGTGGCTTGAATGGTTCTACCTATGTAAATGCATGCTTGTTTTTGCTTGGAGCTCTTGACTTTGTTCTTTTGTTCCTCATGCAGCTGTAAGGGTATAAATACACATAAATAATGTCAGAGCCTCAGTATTGACTGACAGCCCTCCAGGATCTATCCTTTCTCTCTCTCTCTTTATTTCTTAATCCTCACTCCCCCCTTCAGGTACAGTTCGAGTCTGCCAGCAGGCTCTGGCAAAGTGGCCCCTGAACAAGGGACCTTGAAGACTGGGGATACAGTGAAGGACACCGCAGGATAATTGATCTCAATGAAAGGAAAAGGGGTGATGTGAGTAACTTCGTTAGTATAACAACCTAGTCACCTGCCTTCTCTTCGTTTCTTCCTCTCACCTGTGATCACTCTACCTTCTTTGTTCTTCTTTTTTCTCTCATTTTCTTCTTTTTCTTAATTCTTTCTTTCTTACCTAATGTGGTGATCAAATGGAAGGATAAGGATAAGATCATTGCTAGCACTGGCAGCAGGAAGTGTGTTCATTAGAAGTCTCTTGATGGCACTTTTGGGATCCAGTGATGTTACTTCTCAGACTTCTTTTGCAAAGAAATGACTAGATTCAGAGTAAATAACCCCATTTCTTTTTATAAGCTCCCATTTTCAGTAGGGAGAAGAAATTCTCTGAACATCCACTCTGTTATCCATGTAGGAAGATTTCAGAACAAGATATCCAGGTTTTGTTTATGGAGAAAAAGCATTCTTAGAATATTGCTCATCATATTTAAATTTTTCCTAAAAGATTCCTAGCTTCCAGTTACAAGAGTTATTTTCTTGGTGTGTGTTATTGGCAGAGTGAGTGCTCAGTATAGCATATGTAGCACAGGGTGGCTTTCTATGTCCTAGCCTGCAATGGTTTTCTTTATTATTACTCTATTAAGCATATTAATATTTCTAGGCTTGGTCACATCTGGCTACCTCAGGGGGAGGACCAGTGAAACAGCATCACTCCTCCTCAGACATCTCTGCCCAAGTAGTAGACCTTCATGTTCAAGGGGTTGGGATAGAACATCAGCAGCTCTGTAATTTCTTGGACTTCCTAGGAAAAAGTTTGTCCTTGGTTCCGTGAAGAAGGGATCATGAATTTTAAAAAAATCATGGAAGTGATGGAAGAGAGTAAGAGAAAAACTTCAGGATTATTATGATGTTCGTGGACCAAGCAAGGTCCCAGTGGATACCTTTAGTTTATGGACTTTATTTAAAGGTAGTTTAGATCCCAGACAAGAGATAGAATAGCTTCAAAAAAAGGCAATGAATGGGATTGAGCCACAAGCAGCTCAAGTGGAGGAGAAAAATAAAACTAAACCTTCCACTCCACTCGAGGAGCCAGCTTTTGTGGAACCTAAAATTGAGCAACTGTTCAAAAGCCATTTTGATGCCAAAGAAGAGGAGAGAGATGAGGAAGCTGTTAGATATCTGAGAGAGGAGGATTTTTCCACCGTTTATTGCCTGGGCAAAGCTTGAGGCTGAGCTGAAGGGAGAATATTTAGAAGAAATGTGGCATTTACAGGGTGTAATTGAATCTCTGTCTTTACAAATGCATCCTCCTACAGCAGCTCATGGTCACACAGGCTAGAGTCTCCAACATCAAATGACCATGGTTGTACGTGTTTGTTAATTACTCTGGGTTTTTGCTTCCTTAATAACGAGGTGAATCATATACATTCCACCAGCTCCACAACTTGCCCTGGGGTTCCTTGCTGTCCGCAACAATTACTAAATAGGATTTCAACCTTTTTTCACTTCACAGTTTGCTGGGCTGAGGATATAGCTCAGTGGTAAGAGTGCTTGCCTAGCATACATAAGGCTGTGAGTTCAATTCTCACCCACATCTCCTATTTGAACAATGCAAGCACAACTGATCTTTTCCCAATCAGACAGCTGTGTCCTGTCATAACAGCACCAGGTATCAGCTGTACTATTGTGTTTTCCTACTCAGCAGAGGTGATAGCAATAGAAATAGGACAGGTGTTTTCATTCCTGGTAGTAGTGACTGAACACAACAGCTCTTCTGTCCCATGTAAACTACTGAGTTAAAGAGAAACAAATGTTGCGTGTGTGTGTGTGTGTGCGTGCGTGTGTGTGTGTGTGTGTGTGTGTGTGTAAATCATATTGATAACACTGACAAGTTGACTCTGGAGCTGGGATTGGCCATCTCACTTCAGACTCCATACTGTTGTCTCTGGATGGTCTTCAAGACTTGTGCAGGCTCAGGTTGGCCACCCGACCCTGTGACAAGTAAAAAGGAGAACAAAACAGGCTCAGAGTAAGGACATTGTGCTGTTGAGAATAAGGGATAAACTAATTTCAACAGAGGTTATTATTCATCTTATGGTGTAACATGTCTATAAAAAAAGTAGCTCATGGAATTCTCTATTTTCTCACACCAATGAATAAGTCACTAATACAATTAACAGTTCTTGGAGAAGATAGATAGCAACCTCTGCCTAAAATTCCTCAGTAATTATGCTAAAAATTATAAACTTCAATTTGATAATGTGTTCCCAGGAAGTTGTTTTGGGTATGGACAACCAGGACATCAAGTGAAGCAATGTCCTAATAAGCAAAGTGCCAATGCTCCTAAAAAGGAGCCAGGCTTGTGTCCCAGATGAAAAGGGGGAAAACATTGGTTCAATGAATGTAGATCTAAGCAAGATGTCATGGAAATCCTCTTCAGCAGGGAAACGGGATGAGGGGTCAGCCCCAGGCCCCACAACAATGTTCCTCAGCAAGGAAATCCATTCAGGACCTCTTCAGAGCAACCCCAGACAGTGCAGGACTGGACCTCAGTTCCTCCATCTACACGGTATTAACCCTGGAGATGGGAATGCAAGCTCTTCCCACAGGGGTTGATGGTCCTTTGTTTGAGGGGATGATAGGACTATTGCTAGGAAGAAGCAATGCTACTATGAAAGGGATTATGATAGCCCCAGGAATAACTGATGCAGATTTCAAAGGAGAGATAAAGATCATGACTCATTCTCCTCGTGGGATATCAGTAATTAAGGAAGGTCAAAGACTTGCTCAGTTAGTATTATTCCCTCAAGTTACTACAAAGAACACAGTAAAGAACCCTAGAAGAGGTTGATGCAGGGTTCGGGTCCTCAGATGCATATTGGATACAGGCTATAGGTGCCAAAAGTCCTAAGCTGATATTGTCCATCAATGGGAAATTTTTTCAAGGCCTATTAGATACTAGAGCTGATGTTCAGTGCTCACTGCTGATTGGTGGCCCTCACATTGGCCAAAATAGTCCTCCATGACACAGTTACAAGGAATTGGTCGAAGTAAGAGTCCAGAGCAGAATAGCAACATACTAATTTGGAGAGATGATGAAGGACATGAGGGAACTTTGCAACCACGCATTGTTCCAGGACTGCCAGTTAATCTGTGGGGGAGAGACGTGATGAGCCACATGGGAGCATATCTTCAGTCCCAGTGATGTAGTTACTAATCATGTTCAATCAGGGACTTTTGCTAGATCAGGGATTGGGAAAGAATAGCCAGGGATGGAAAATGCCATTGTTATCTGTTTCTAGGCCTCACTTGATAATTGCTACAGGAGAATTGAAGCCTCTCTTTGACATTTTAAAAGGTGATCCAGATTCTAAATCGGCCAGGGGCTTGACAGAGGAGGCCAAAACGGCATTGTCTCCGGTAGAACAAGCTACTGGGAATCAGCAAATACAATATACAGATTACAACCAGAAATGGGCAGCATATATTTTAGCTACCATTCATACTCCAACTGCAGTTTTATGGCAGGAAGGGCTTTTGCCATGGTTGCGTTTACCTGTATCACATGCTGGAGTGTTGACACCTTATTATGAGGCTGTGGCATGTTTAGTTCAAATGGCTTGAGCTGAATCTCGTAAGATTTTGGAAAAGAACCTACTATAATAGGACTTACATTTACAAAAGAGATAGATTGGTTATTTCAAAATGTGGATTCCTGAGCCATAGAAAAATTATTAAACAATGTCACTCCTGTCCTGAACATCATTCGGTACCTCATTGTGGAGTAAACCCTAGGGGATTAAAGCCTAATCAATTATGACAAATGGATGTAACTCACATCCCTGAGTTTGGAAATCTAAAATATATTCATATGTCCACTGATACTTATTCAGTATTTCATACAGCCAATGTTTAAATTGAAGAAGCTACTAAACATGTTATAACACACTACATTAAATGTTTTGCTGTAACTGGCTTACCATCTATCATAAAAACAGACAATGGCACAGGCTACACTAGTCAAACTTTGCAACATTTCTGTGCTCAGTTATCCATTGTGCATAAAACACGTATACCATGCCAGGTTTAATGTTTCCTGTGTTCAGTGTAACCTGACTAATTGCATTTCAGTTGTTCCCATGGGAATGCATGTTATGGTATTTCAGCAAATTCCATTTATTATGATTCCTGTAAATGTTACAAAACCTTGCTTGGTACACCATTCAGACTATCAATGGATTTGTGCTACTCCTAAGGTATTCAATCAGAGTCAACACGATTGGGAGAAAAGAGTGCATTTACAAGGGGTTTGGCATAATGAAATTTTATCCTTATATTTGGTCCATTTACACTAAAAAGTAGTAAATATAAAAAAATACAGAGCCACTTAATGTTGATGCAGTAAAAACTGCTGCCGAGTCATTAGAAAAACTTAAAAGCCTCTTTGCTTTCATGGTCTTTAACCCCATGGTTGGGAAGTATTGTAGCCTTGGGCCTATGTCTTCTCCTTAGAATTTGCATACTCCCTCCATTGGTGAAGTATATCCTCAGCACATTCTGGGATATTAAGGCTAACGTGCACAATGTTCGGTTCCGAACTCTACCTTGAGTAGAGTTACCCCTTGCAGAGGCTGGTAGCCAGAGACAGGTAAGATTCTCTCAAACTAAGTTAAACTAAGGCAGGGCATGAATGATAAGCATTCATGTGCCAATGACAGGTAAGGCTTATCCTTCGGAGAGAACAATCTAAGACAGGCACAGACTTTCTGCCCAAAGCAGAGAAGGCTATTGTTCCTTAAAAAATAAAAAAGGGGGAGATGTTGGGAGCTATTTACCTGCTTTGAATATGCCCTGGTCTAGAGTTAGGCAGAGGTCAATCTTGCTGTGGACAGAAGTGCTGTGGGAGCAGGATGTTTTACTAGCTTGCAAATTTACGGCACGTGAGGGGAAGTTTGTCTTGGGCGCAAGGCTGAGGACCATTGTAAGAAGATGTGGGTGGCTTGAATGGTTCTACCTATGTAAATGCATGCTTGTTTTTGCTTGGAGCTCTTGACCTTGTTGTTTTGTTCCTCATGCAGCTGTAAGGGTATAAAAACACTGAGCAAAATAAAGTCGGGGCCTCAGTATTGACTAACAGCCCTCCTGATTCTATCTTTCTCTCTCTTCATTTCTCAGTCCTCACTCCCCCTTCAGGTACACTTTGATTCTTCCAGCAGGCTCCAGCAATAAACAAATCCATGTGTTCCTGGAAAAGACTTTCTGTAGAGTTAGGCTTTTTATGCTATTGACCATTTCTCTACAGCGATTTGTGAGAAAATGTATTTGATAATTATTTGCTTTCTTATGAAGCATGCAGAAAACCAAGGCAAACACAAACAGAAAGACAGGAAACATGGATGTGGGAATTGGGCAGAAATCCCAATTTCAGCTGAGGATTATTGACAACTACTGGGGGATGGAGAGCTGGTTTTCCTGAAGTGTGTGATGCTAGGTGGTTTAAGAGGGGTTTTCTGGATGGACTCAATCCTAAGCACACAAATTTCATTCAGATTTCTTAACACGTATGACTGATAAATGAAGTCAGAATGACATGGGGGGGGCACACCAAGCATACTCCCATAGACACAACCCCAGCAAAAAATTGGTCCAAGAAATACTGGCAGCTGATGAATGCTGGGTGGGGAAGAGCTGATCTTCTTAAAGCAAAGGACACTAGAGGGGAAGAGATTATCTTCTTTAAGGGTAGAACTCGGCATAGATGACTAGACCCCATAGGACCTCCACAGGCCAGAATCCACCCTGTGTCACAAGAACACGGGTGGAACGAAGCAAGGTCACGTAGCACAGGATAGGACCGTACAAAATCATACAAAGTGCTGCCTCAACAATTTTTGATGGATAAAATAAGCTTTTATGACAAGAATGCTGGTTGTCACAAGGCAGGAGAAATCTAAGATCAGGACTAATGATGTCCCGATTCCAGAGTAAATGTGCTGACTGCACTGTCCACAGCAGCTTTCCTTCAGCCCATCTACTGTGGAAGGGTTAAAGGCATCAGCGTTTCATGCCGTGGTAAAATCCAACAGGCTGCACACGTCCATCCACCCCAATTTTTCACTCAGTTTGGCCACCATCCATCAGCATGCTGAGTTACACAGACACAGATGGAAGTCAATGCTTCGTATGCTGGAGTGTGTACGTGGCACAGAAGCCATACGCTTCGTTCAGGAGGATATGCAGTGCTAAGTCCCTTTGGGTGGGGTCTTGCTCTGGCCTTAACCCAGCAGGCTGGTCCTACACACGTCTTACCAACTGGACAGAGGAAGACTGTTTATGGAACCAAGCTGCTTCCTGTAGGGCTCTGAGAAACAGCCTGCCCCATGGGGAAAAAACCCTGGGGGAGGCCCCATCACCAAGCACAGCAGTCCCTGGAATGCAGTTAAGTCCTACAGCTGTGTTCCCAGGGTTCCTAGGAAAGTCCTCCATGCCGTCTTCTGGGATGCAGATGCCATCTCCTGGGATTCAGATACTTCTTCAAGCTGAAGTCTTGACACTCAACTGCATTCGCAAAGTGAACAGACAGCTCCCTTTGCTGCTGCCGGTCTGGCTCAGCTTCTTCCATCTTTACTCTAAACCCCATTTCTTTTCTCCTCTCCAAATTTGAACACTGACAGTGGGAATGGCACTCAGGCCCATTGACACTGCAATAGAGACAGAACAGGAAAGAAGAGAGAATTGATCAGGTCTCCCAAACAAATCTGCCTAATTTTTAGAGTGTCTGATTCAAACCAGGAAGGGCGATCAAGGAAGGAAGAGGGACAATGGAGATCTGATGCTTGTGGTGCTGATCAACACGATGGCATCAGTAGAATGGAAGTCTCATCCACTTGTTGACTACATATTAGTATTCTGTGGGTTATACTAACAACTTGGATGATTTATGTTAATATGTGACATGTACTTTAGCAGTGTATACAGCACCATTGTCAGTGTTAGAAAGTACCGTTAAGCATATTTCCTTAGGGCTTTACAATCATGACATAGTTACAGGTGCACGTTCTGTATGTAAATGTTCGCTGAGATCATAGGGCACCACAGAAAAATTAGTGCTGCTCTCATGTAACATTGTACATCCATTTTATGCTCATACGTGTTTTGTTTAAACAACTTGGGCTAGACTTGATATGTATTTCGTAAGTAAGCAATGGGGTATCTGATACCCAGGTTCCAACTTTCAGAAAGCTGTGGCTGCATTCTATAACATGCCAAAAGAGCGTTCCTGAGAAAAGCCTGTGGATGGTCCTGACACGGCCTCTGCTCCACAGATAGGGAAAGAGAGAGACAAAGACACCCATGATTAACCATGTCCTCGATCCGTGGCTGTTTGACTGAGAAACCCCTTCCAACCAGTCTTCAGAGGTCCTGTGGGAGCCATGATACAGGGAACTCATGTGTCTGAGTGTCCACACGACCGATAGATTGTGCTTATGTGTGGTATTTTGTAAGGTTGCAATCCAAACACACCCATAATACATCACAATGACCCTTCCAATTGTGCCCCTTCCATCAACTTTTACTCCAGTATAAAAATCTGGGGAATAAGAATGTAAACTTAGATGTTGCATGGCTGTTGATGTGATTGACTTGGCAATTTTCAGAAGCTATATGCTAATATTCATATTCATATTTATTTATATTCGTATTCATATTCTTATTTATTTATGCTCATTCATATTTGTATTCATATTCATATTTGTATTCACATTATTTATATTTACATTCAATACATATTAATATTTATTTATATTCATATTTATATGTATATTATATTCATTTATATTCATATTCATGTTTATTTATTTTAATTTTGTGTTAGTAATTATATTCATATTTATATTTATAGCCATAATTATTCATATTTACACTTATATTCATATTTATGTTTACATTTATATTCATATTTATTGACATTTTCATTATATTGATATTTATTTATATTTGTATTCATATTATTTGTATTCATATTCATATTGATATTTATTTATGCTTATATTTATAGTCATATTCATATTCACGTTGATATTTGTTTATATTTATATAATTTATATTCACATTTATTTATGTTAATACTTATATTTCTATTTATTTATGCTTATATTCATTTTCATATTATTTGTTTATATGAATATTCATATTTATTGACATTTATATTACTATTGATATTTATTTATATTCATATTCTTATGTATATTCATATTTATTTGTTTATGTTTATAGTCATATTCATATTCATACTGATATATTTATAGCATGTATATTTATATTCATAGTCATGTATGTTTATATTTATATTCATAATATTTATATTTATATTTCGTGTGCCTACACACCTAACGTAGGTAATGGGCACAGGGCAGCAACATGGAGCGGGCCATGGTGGGGAGAGCTCCGCACCTCCATCAACAGGGAAGAGAGGGAGGACTGGACTCCGGGAGGGCTGGGGACGGTCACGGTGGAGCCTGTGGGGACCTTTCTCATTTCAGCCTCCACATGGTTATTCTTTATTTGAAGTAATGTGAAAAACATTGAACAAGTGATGTGATGTGACCTTTTCAGAAATTCACTCTAACAAAGGAAGGTCTACAACTTAATGTCAAGATTTCAAAGGAAGCCCGACAGTGACACCATCCTCTGTCATGTTGTGGGAACTCTCAGGGGGGTGATCCACAGAATCTGTGCACAGTGGCACAGTGCCCGAGACACAGAGCAGACCTGTGCGTGTTGAAGTTGGAGACACAGTGTGTTGAATTAATGCCACTGATGGTGGATGGGTGAGGGCTTCGTGTGAGAGGGATTCGAAAGGGAAAGTGCATAGGAAGGGGCGGCCGGGCCGGGTCTGCACCTGGGACAGTTGTGTCCTCTGAGGCTGAAGGCAAACTGGGTGCAGGTCTCCCAGGAGGGAGAGCCCAGACTGAACGGACAGGTTCTCAGAGTCAAAACCCCAGGGGCAGCTGAACTCGCAGAACCTGCAAATCCACATTCCCTGAGTGTCCTGGGGACACAGGGCTCCTCTGTGTCCCTGTTCACTGAAGCCGTCCACCCCGCGGCTCGGGACTGAGAGCGGGGCTCGTCACTCAGACCCTTCCCGTTGTCTAACCTGGCACTGTGTTTTGAAATGATGTGACAACGAAAGTTGGCATTAGTAAGCCGGTCATGAATGATTGCCAGTACTGCAGAAGGTGCTCACGGGAAAGGCCATGGCAGGTCTCCCCTGCTGGTCTGAGCCAGGAAGCGTGGCCCTGGGCGGTCACTGGCCGGCTAGGTTGCAGTTTGCTGGAGGACAGTGTTTGGTATCCAGTAACCACTGTAATGTGCAGGGCTGTATGAGAAACTGAGGAACAGAGAGGTACAACCACCCGCGAGGAACATGTCTCTGATGTAACTCACTCTCAGCATAGCCGCTGAGAGCCGAAAGCATGACAGTAAAGAGGCATTTCAGTCAGTGTCTCCTTAGCACAGTCCCCAAGCACAGAGAGAGAGACAGAGTGCTGCCCTCGGAACTCCTGGGAAGCTGTGACTGGCAATGATACTGGCAAAACAGCTTATGATCCCTTGGGGGAATATCCTCCCAGTGTGCACTAGACAACATCTATCTCCTCAAAGGTTTCCATGGACAAAAAAATGTGTATTTCTAGCAAGTTCATCCCAGGGTAATCAAGAAGTTTGCTGAGAAACAGAGTTCAGTGAGCTGTAGATTAGGAATAGAACATTAATAGTGACAACTGATTTCTGCAGGAATTACCTCATGGTGCCGAGGGGAGACCGTGATATGGATCCAAAGAGTGTAATCTGGATGAATAATATGTTGGACAACAGAAATTTTATTCCTAATCTAATTTGATTATCAATGATTAAACCAAGGCCTTTTCTTCGAAGTTTTCCCTACACGTCTGTGAGGATCTTTCTTTTTTTTCTTTGTATTGCACTGAATTTTTTGTCTTCAATTATAGATTAATGTTTTATGACCTTCAGCAGTGACAAGCTCATCATCTATCATGCCGGGGACAGGGACGGAGCTGGCCCGCAGTTTCGTTGTCTTCAGGTGACCAGACATCTCCAGTTGTGCTGGACTCTGTAACTCTGTGCAAGGTGCCCACTGGCGTGGATGGCAACTGCCAGAAAGCCGCATCCCATCAGTTACATGGTGTGGTCATCCTGATGTTATCACTCAAATAGCAGGAATCTTTTTTGAGATCCTTTCACCCCACGCTGTTCTAAGGAGGACTCAGGGTTCTCACTCTTGGTCTGTTTAATGGCTTTATCCGTGTCACAGTCACAGAGCTGCCTAAGGGGAGAAAAAGGCTGCGGAGGCCACGTTGGGCGGTCACACATTGGTCTGATGTAAAGCTGAACCACCTGGTGTTCTAAACTAATCCCTTTCTGGTTGGACTTGTGCTGACCAGACGCTTGAAACCTGGAACCCACAGTTTGTTGCCAAGTGTAAGGATAAGGAGAGAGTCTGGTTAGCACAGCAAGCACCTTTCCTCCGGGGTGTCTTTAATACGATCACTGACAGTCCCCTCAGAGGCCTCTTCTTATCATCCGCTCCTGCCGTTCAGCTCTGGCCAGGGCTGGGTAAACGTCATCCGACTAGGTGGTCTGAGATCTGAGTCTAATCCGTTCTGGAGGTGGATGACTATTCTCCAGGCCCAGTTCTGCAGGATCTTATACAACGTTCCCTGTCTCGCCCTCCAGAGCTTCCTCTTGACCTTCCCGCGTCTCCACAGTCCCTGAGCGAGCAGAGCCGGGTCTGGTCAGACCCGCGTCTTTTCTTCCTGCAGATTCCTGAGTTCTCCAGTATCCTTTCCTGCTTCTTCAGGACTCAGAGCAAGTTGCTGAATTCGGTTTATTTCCTCATAGCGATGGAATTTTTAATACCCTGTGACCATATGTGGTTTTTTTTTTTTTTTTTTGTCCTTTTTAATCTTTTCTATTTGCACAGCAACAACCATGGATACAAACCTCAGAGTAAACACGGGCCTTTATGTCAGGAAATCAGCCAACTGTTAACATGTATGCAATTCAATTAAATGTAGGCAAACTTGTGACTGAACCTTTAATCTCCCTTCAAGCATTCTCTCTGATCAATTCTTCAAGTTTGTGGATTGTGTGTCCAGTGCACTCCAAGTCCCTGCTCTGCTTGGAAAGTGTTCACCTGTCCAGGCCATTTCCCTCTCTGCCTGTCTGAGCTTTCAGCAGAGGGTCAGACCGTGAACCATAACAAGCTGCACATCCTCCCCCTTAGGACGCCATCAGGGCACTGTGGTAACGTGGACTTTTATAAACCTGTATTCACATGCAAGGCAGCCATTGTAAAGAAGTATAAAGCCAATTCCAGGCACCGTATGAACCAATGTCTAGCCTTAGATCCTACCTGACTTGGATTGTTAGTGAGCAACGTTCACATTTGATCTGCCATCCCTCACATGTGGCTAGGAGTGGAAACTGGCCACCTGACTAGAATAATGAGTACTTCCCTTTCTACCCTGGATCAAGTTGTAAAATCAAAGATTATTATGGTTTAAATGTCAATTTATAGCCCTTTGAATGTGCCAGTGTAAATTATGGCAAGATCTAGTGTATAAAATATTACAATTAATTGCTTAAAAAACCAAAGATATCAAAACATGTGTATATGTCTTTTGAAATTGTCAAAATAGTGACAAATTAAAAACAGACCCTTCCTTTACTCAGCTCAGCACACATGAGCGGTAAAGGAGAAGCCTGCCTCCTTAAGCGCTCTCACTGGCAGATGCTGTTTCTGTCTTGAAGTGACCCTTGTCATTCGATGTTATAATGGAACTGTTTTAGGAAAACAGTCCTGGGGATCAAAGGCCAAAGGAGTCCACAGAAACCTGCTGGAACGCGTGTTTCCTGGCATTCAGACTGCACTATCCAGCAATGAATGCTTGTAGTGTTTAACTCATGCTCTTAGGTTCCTCGGCTGCACACACTCCTGCAGGAGGAATTTCTGCTTTCTGGCTGTCATTTAGGCTGCAATTTTATCCTGCAAATACTGTACCAGTGAAGATATGTGAGGGAGACCAACGAATGTGTTTCTTAAAGAAACAGCTCTCTCTCTCTCACACACACACACACAAAACACACACAAACACACACACACACACACACACCTGTTTGTATGAGTGTTCTTAAATATGACTGAATTGATTGAATTCTTTCATCATCCTTGTTATTATTTTTTTACTCTCTGTCCTGGGTTAATTCTAGGGAGTTCTCATTGAAGAATTCTTCTGCAGGATGGGCTGGGATTGGTGGGGACATATTATTTTGGTTTTCCACATTATTATTTTTTCATTGTGGTTTTCTTCTGTTGTTTGGGATTCTTCTGTGAAATGCAGGCCGGCCTTAGTTCAGTGGACATGAGTTCCATTTGCCTAACTGATGTAGCTTGGTTTGTTTCTGATAGGGTATGAGCTGGTTTAAATTCAGTTTTTCTCTTTTTATTTTATTTTTCTAATTTGATATAATATTTTCTTTGTGTGTGTGTATGTGTATGTGTGTGTGTGTCTGTGTCTGTGTGTGTGTGTGTGTGAATAAGTGTATTCCTGCACATTTTTAAGGGTACCATGTCATACTATCCAGAGGAGGTCAGAAGGGGACCTTGGTTGCTCAGAAACTGGAGTTCAAGATGTTTGTTAGCCACCAGAAGGGTCCTGGGAACCAAACCTGTGTCTGCTGCAAGAGCAACCGGTAATGTTAACTGCACCGCAGCGGATCCAGGCAGAGTAATAGGAGCTGTCCAGGACTGCCCGGTGGCCCTGACCTCTCAGATGCAATTCAGGAGGACGCCAAGGTCTGCTGAACAGAGATGTGAAAGGGATGTGCTGGTCCTTACTAGCCAGTGGGGAAGCCTCAGGATGGAGTGGGGGGGGGGGCTGCAAATGGTCCTGAAGCAGGCCAGGTGCCCTGGTGGGATTTGGACAACCCACCCCAGGCTGAGTCAGGCAGTCTCCAGCACTCTCAGAGGGAGGGTGGGCATGGCGAGGACTGGGAGGAGGAAGTACTGGCTCCTACTTGCCATTGAGAAGCTTTAACCCTGGAACGATGGGAGGGACTGAAGATTCCAGCGGCCAAATGGAAAGAAACCCTGGAGGGAAAGGGAAAGGGGTGTGTGGGAGGGAAGGAGACTGGGGCTGCAGTGGCTGGAGTCGGTAACAAGGGGTATTTGATGGGAAGGGAACCGAGGCGTTATGCGGAGAGCAATATGGACAAAGGGAAGAAGTATCTCAAGAGAGGGGGTGACAGGAGACAGGCGTTATCGGGGCCATGCTGGTACTTTATCAAGGAGGGAGGAGGAAGAGTTAGACGGAGAGGGTGCAGATCTTTCTAAAGTCTTAGATGGTGAGAAAAGGCAGAGGGACATCTAGTTTAACTCCTGCTGTAAAGTTACAGAAATTTGCCTTTGGAGTGTCGATCAGGATAATGGAAGAGATTCCCAACGCCACACGGGCTATTGGCACAGTCCGGGATGACCCCCTAGAACTGAAGCTATCACCCTTTGGCTGAGGACAGAGTGTATTTGAACACAGCACCTGCATCAGTTTCGCTGGACCTGACCTGACGCCTCCTTCCTGGAGACCGGCCGCTCACATCAGAGGATGCTGTGCAAACTGCTAAGGGAGAAAAGCAATTAGTTGCTCAAACCCAGCTTGAATGACTAATAACCACACAATGGCAGGCATAGCAAGCTATTTATGTGCATTCGTGGTATTTATCTTTTGGGGTAATCAAGGGCTACCTAATTGGACTTAAAGTCCACCCAGTGGGAGGGAACTCGGGCGTGGCACCATAAACGTAGCCAAATACCCATGCCGCACAGGTCGTAGCTCTTAGAGAAAATGCTAAGTCGATCACATTCCTGGGCAGATATAATTACATACCATATTTGCATTAATGGAAGCGTATTCCACTTACCACTCGTCAATGAAGCTGCATTCGTCACAGACAGTGAGCATTATTCCATATCTGGTCACACCCAGAAAATAATTGTGAGATTCACAACCCTGAGGGGTGCTTAGACAGTGGATGGTCTACACCCAAGGTGCAGAAAGCAAGGTGTAGACAGAACACTGATGCATCACTCAGCTGTCATCAGCCAAGCTTCTTCATGGACTAGAGCATGATGGACACAGATCCGCGGAACTGGTTAATAGGTGGAGAAAAAGAGACTGCGAGGTGCGTGTCCCAGGCCTGCACACTCATGTTAAGATTTACCTACCCAGGGCTCAGGGAGAGGGCTGGGAAGACTGTATGAGCCAGGGGAGGAGGTGATGATCACGTGGAAATAGAGTCCTCTTGGCTCCTGGGAACTTGCTCCTGTGTGTACGGTGACAATATGACCTTACACGTGCAGATCCATTGCAATCTCAGCCAAAAAAAGCAGCATAGAACTCGGAGTCCGGCAGGAGGCCCCGCAGCTGATGAGGAGCGCTGGCAGCTGATCCAGGTGACAGAATGCTGGTCTGGAAGGGAGCGACTCTTGACAGGCTGACGAGGCTCCAGTAGATGAACTCCCAATGAGGGACACCTGGCTACAAGGCCTTGACTCCACAGGTCTGCCAAATTCATGAAATCCAGTGGCTTCCTTTGCAGGGGGGTCGAAGAACTGCAAGGCAGCTGAATATGATTCAGACGTGTTGCATGAAGTCCACAAAAATTCAGGAAAAATAGATTTACTAAAAAGGATAAAAAGCATTTTGTAAGTAGATATCACAGTGGATAGTTCATAGACTTTATTTGCATATTCAGTGTTCTGTGGTTGACATTGATAAAAGAGTGCCTTTTTTATTCATAGGTGATTCTAACTTTGGAACTACAGACCTACCATGTTCAGGGTCAGGATGTCTTCATATGAACCATTATGCATACTTCCTGCACTAGGATTAAGCCAAGACTTTTTCTTTGATGGGTTTCTCACAACTTGTGTGGATCTTTTTTTGAAACTTTATATCACGTTTTATATCTTCAAGTATAGGTCAAACGAATCTTTGATTTCCTAAGGGGTGATTAACAAATCCTCTATGGTCTAAGGGACACGTAAGCAGTGCTCACCCTTCACACTATGACACACCTGTAGCCTAGGAGTCTGAAAGCCTGTGGTATGTTTCTACAGGACTTGGGTGCTCCCAGCAAAATACTGAATCTCATGCGTGACTTTGACACAGTCACCTTTATATCATCAGATGAGTTATAGCAAACTTTTCTGGAATATTTTACTCTCTAGCTGTGCTCGAGGATACAGGGTTTTCTCCGGGTCGGTTTGTTGATGCCCCTCCTGGTCACAGTCACAGGCCAAGCCCAGCAAATGAGAACATCGTGGTGGCCACTTTGAGGACAACATGCTTCAGTGGGAAGTGCGAGGAGCAGTTTTGCAAGGAACACTTACAACACAGCGCAGTTCCTGAGTGCACGTAAGGAGAAGGAATTTGTTTCTCTGTAAAACTGAATCAAGTTTCAAAGCTAAGAGCTCCCCTGGATATACCTGTAGTGACCAGGCGCTTGAAAATTGTACCCACAATGACTGTAGAGCTGTCAGCGGAGAAAGAGAATCTGCGTATCAGAATTAGTCCCTTTCCCCACTGTAGTATAATATTATCGTTGACAGTCCTCATTAGAGGCCTCTTTTATTGAGTTCTTCAATTAAATTATTTGTGTGTTTCATACACCACATCTTAACCAATCTTAATCACCTTCATACCCCCTTTCTCACTGCACCCTCCCACAGTGCTCCCCTACCTGGAATTCATACACTCTGTCATTGTCTACAGGCCTATTGTATAAAGTTCCTGTTCCTGAACATTCCTCAGTGCAGGTTCATCCACTGAGGCCTAGTCCACCTATCCAGAGACCATCAATTTAAGAAGACCAGCTCTTTCTCCCCCAACAGTCATCAGTGGCCAATATTTCTTCACCTAAAATTGAGCTTTTGTCTGCTTGAGTGTGCATGGGTCTTGAGCATGCCAACACCATTGCTGTGGGTTCAGATGAGCAGGGCCCCAGAGCTTGTAGGGCTCTCCATGTGGTCATGCACCTCCTCAATGGCTCTTACAATCTTTCCACCCACTCTTCTGCAATGGTCCATGAGCCCTGAGTACATGAAGTTTAATATATGAGTCTTTTCCAGGGACCCACACTCTGCAGACTCTTAATCTACGCAGTTTGGCCATTTGTGATCTTTTGTGTTCCTGGTCCTCTGTTGCATGTGGGAGTTTCATTAATGAGAATTGAGAGATTCGTTGATGTTCTCTTGTTCCATGTTGCATGAGTCTTAGGTGTAGATGTACTGCTCAGGCATGGGCAATTCACAGACAGTGTCGGTGTGTGACCAGCTATTGTCCTCTGTAGTGGTCTCTGTCTCGTGCAAAAGAAGCTTCTTTGATGAGTGGTGACTGTGATACTTGACTTTAAGTAAAAGGATACACGTTCTGTACTTAGTAAGAAATTAAATTAGTCTAGGGATGTGACACGCTTGGGGATTTCCCTAAGATCTATGACATCTTCAGTCATGGGTATTTGGCTATGAATACAAAACCACACATGAGTTTCCTCCCACTGAGTAGGATTTAATTCCAATTAAGTAGTCGCTGACTGGCCCCAAGATAAAAGTGCCACTACTGCCCCAGTGTTGTATGCTGTGCTGGTCATTTTTGATGCGGTTATTTGGTTATGAAGCTGGAGTTGGACCATTGATTGATGTTTTCTCTTGGCTGCTTACATAGTGCTCTCCAGAGCTGAGAGCTAGCCCTTGGGGGAAGTGGCTCCAGGTCAGTTCCAACTCATTGCTCCAAAGTCAATCTCTGTTCTGTCCTGTCTTCAGCAATAGGGTCTTATCTTCAAATTCGTGAAGCAATCAAGGGCTGTGGCCATACCCTATGTAATTTTGGGAGTGTCTTGGACCATCCCGGCCAACAACTCAGGGACAGGTTTCGCCTGACTGGCACAGTTTCTTGCTGTGTAGCCTCCAGCTATGCACATGGGCTCATGGAGAGATACTGTACGTGGAGTCTGTCAGTAGGTGGTTAGACTAATATGATTTCTTCTGGTGTTTTATATTCGCTAGGTTTTATTTATCTCTCGTTCTGTCTTCCTGTCTAACCCTCCCTCCATGCCGTCCCCATTTAAACTGTCTCCACCTCCCCATTTCTCCCTTCATAATATCAGACACCTAGGCTCCAGCCCTCTTGAGTGCCTTCTTTCCCTTTGCCCCCATAGCTCCTTGCACAGCCCTCCCTCTCCCCTTTCACTTAAATATTCCCACTTTTATCTATTTCTCCCCCAGGAACACCTGTCTCCTATTATTCTTTTCTCTCGGGGTCCTTCTTTCCTTTACCTCCCTGGTTCCTTTCCATTTCCTGGATCCTGTAATTACATCAGGATACCTACTCACATATGAGGGTTTGGTACGAGGATCCACAAATGAGGGAGAACACATGTCATTTGTTTTTCTGACTCTTTATTACTTCAGTTACCATAACAGTTTCTAATTCCATCCATTTACCTGCAAATATCATGATTTCATCTTTCTTTACCACTGAGTAGATCTCCCCTGTGTAAATGTAGCACATGTTCTCCGCCCTGCTTTCCATAGGGGTTGAAGGCGTTTACAAGCCCAGCAGTGTCAGTGAGTGCTCCCCTTCCCCGCATCCTCTCCTGTCTGCAGGCTGTGCAGTTATTGATTCCAAATACAATGCATCATATTATTAATAATGCATCACAGATTATGTGCATGAACCAACACACACCCATGTCATGTGGGGTGATGACATTCATAAGCGCCCTTCTTTCCTCAAAATGCTCATCTGACCTCGCAGAAGTCAGTGTCCTGGAGTTTGTACACCCCTAGCACTGTGCGGTGGACAGCTCTCTGCAGCGTCAGGAAGCATGCCAGGGAAGGTTTCAGAACATTCCTCGTTCTTCCTTCTTTGATGCTGTCCTGTATTTTCCCATGTATTGCGTTGTTTCCTAAAGTTGTTATTCCTTTCTTTGTGCTTAGTTTGAGTGACTTGTATAAAGTTTTTATGCTCTACACGTAGAGAGTGCTACTAATTTAAAAATTACCTTTTCTTCTTTTTACATGAATTTTTATTGAATTTCAGTGAAGGGCATGCTGAAGATTTTGATATTTATACCCTATCGCAGGCTCCCCCGGGGATCTCAGCTCCCGTCCAGCAGGTCAGCTCCCGGGGAACTTCCCACACAGGAGGCTGGGAAAAGTGAGTGCACTGTCCACCTGCTGCCATCCTCCAGTCCCGGAGACAATCAGATGGACAGGGAGTCCAGTCAAAGCAGGAATTCGTTTATTAGGAGTTACATAGTATTTTATAAAGGCAAAAACCACAAGGATTTCCAAAGCAGGAGTCAGGGAACCAATCATTCTAAATGTCATCTCAGCACACAGGCTGCAAGCACTCAATGTTACATGAGCTTCTACAGATATAATGAGCATAGCATGAGCTGTTCATGAGGGAGGAAGTTCTAAGACCCAATCAAACTTTTGTCCAAACAAGTTAAGTCATACCCAAGCTGCTCCCTTTGTACTTCCTCTGAGCTCCATCTTTATAATCATGAGGCCCCACAATACCCCTCCCATCAGTGCCCCCCTCTTAAACCTACACAAACTTTCCCTGGAATTTAATGTATAAGGTCGTATGTGATCAATCCAGTCCAGCCAATTCTGTGTCCTCAAATGTCCTTAGGGGGGATTTTATGCACTAGAGCCTGCTTAAACAGTTTTCTATACCAGTTGTGCGTTATATCAGGTCAATTGACCTTTCAAACCTACCACCCCCATCCTGCCTGCTGTGACGGTGTTATGAACAGACACTTGGACTCTTGGTTTGACGATGGAACAAATGAAGCAATGGTGAGCAAGGAGCTGCATTTCCCAAATAACATCATGCTGAGAAAAGAAAGAGGACAAGGTGCTGTTCTAGAGGGACTGTGGTTCCTTTCAGGATTTTGTTCTCCAGCTTCCAGAGCAGGGACAGAATGGTACACTGAGGCAAAAAGCACTTTTTTGATAGATTCTGCAGAAAAAAGCATTCTCTGGGTCTTTTTTTAGGAGTAGAGGATAGTAACAGGAGCCCTTAGATGCCCTCTTGTGGATCTTCCTGGAAGCATTCTCCCTATCTATCCTGAGCTCTTAGGAGAGGTTTCAGAAATTATCTGTCACATCACTAAAGTCATACCTGTGCTATGTTCTGTGGATGTTTTCTCATCTAATCAAAGTGCATGTATCAATTATGTCTCATAAAAGCGTTCCTATTCTTTAAAAATCAAGATTCTTTTCAATAGTTTAACTGGGAAAAAAATTTTCATTGCAGAGTCTGTTGGATGGACTGAAAGCAGAATTGATTGCATAAGAAACCAATTTATTTAGTAATTCAAAAATGTGCTCCATAGCTTGGAAGAAGAAGGAATCCATGGGCTCTTGCTTCCAGGGGGATCTGAAGAAAACATGAGAGAAATGGATGAGTCATTGTCATTCCAAAGATCTGGATTTGAGGGAAAGGATGGCTCAGACACTAGATCTGATCTGTAGAAACGAGAAGGAATAAAACTAAAATGAAGGTGACCCAATGCTGTGCACCTAAACTTTCTGAGACCGTTAGTAAAAGTTCAAATTCACTAATGACTATGGGTCCCTTGTGAGCAGCCATGTAATTCTACAGCCCCATGACAACCTGATCATGATGGGAACGACATGAAACAGGGCAACAACACAGACCTCTCCTGGATGACATGGCGTCTGTCAGGTCATTTTACCTCACAACGCATAATAAACCAGCACCAATGAAGATACGTGTGATTAAAGTTTGAGCAGACTTAAATAATGTGCGTCTGCTTACCCAGTAGATGTCTTTAAGATTTGCACGTATCTGTAACAGATAGTTATGAGAGAAGAAATATAAACACAAATGAATCATTGGACTCATTTCCTACATCTAAAGACTATTTAAAAGAGTTTAATCTTGAAGAAAAAACTCTGAAAATAACTGTTCTGATTGTTCTTTCAGATGCATTTTTGTCTGTGTGGAGCAGAGCGACATTACCGGTGGGAACGGCATACTGGATGTTCTCCTTGGGAATGCCGTGCTTCACAGCGATCTGATAAAACTCCTGCAGTTGCTCCGAACTCACACTTGTCTCCTTCCCTGCATCACATGAAACACAAGGCGGGGGGTGGTCACTGGGATGCTGGGAGACTCATAGTTGTTCCTGACATCACCCTGTGACATGAACTGCCAGTGACTCTGTCACCCCTGCTTCACTCCTCCTCCTCGCCTACAAAGTGAAGGTGCTCAACTAGGTCTTCCCGGGCAGAGATGGCCAAGTTTAACCAAGTCAAAGTTTGGGGATGGACTCCACGGTCCATCCTAAAGGCTGTAGACGACACTGAGGACTATTTGTACTGCAGCCCGATGACTGCATTCACATGTACACCTGAGCCAGACATGCTCAGAGGGGTGATGTTTGGAATTGGGAACTGGGAATCTTTCCACATGCTTGGTACCCAATTTCTTTCTGGTACATTCCAGAATCTGTTTCCTGATGCTCTTGATCACTAGGGACATGCCCAGCTGGATGGAGATCAAACTATGTCAGACACTGTGACACATGTTGTGACAGGAAACTCAAGCAACCCTCCTCAACACTGCGCAACACAGTCTCAGTACGTGTCTGCTTGACACGTGCATGTAATTCCAACAATCTCAACAATGCATCTGTGGGGACAAAGTCTCTCTCAAGAGAGTTTTTGTGAGTGAAGGTCACTGTGCTGCAGGACTGGGAACACGTGTATTGATTATGAACAGAGCCAGTCATTTCAACCGTGTCACTGTTTAAACAGTTCTCATAAAAAAAGAAGAAATCATGACAAGTTTGAAATATAATTATTTGCTAAATTCAGGTTTCCAGTCTTTCTTCTTCAACTACCATAATGCAATAACTTTGGTGTGTGGTTCTAGAAATTCCTTTATGCACCGTGCCAATGAAAGAATGCCCTGTGTGAATTCTGTGACTGTCTTTGAACTGAGCCCATGAACAATGCTTTTCCTGACAGCAGGAAGCCGTGAGTCACAGACTCAACGTGAAAGTTCAACTCTCCTAGTGGAGCTGTGTGCAGGACGCACACGCCGAGGGGAGAGCGGCACACCCACATGGCCATCTCTCCTCAGTTGACTGTCCCATCTCCGCTGCTCATAAAACATGCTGTGGGTACTCACCAATAAGTGTGATCATGTGTGTGGTCTTCTTGTCCAGATCCACATTAACGTTATAAACATACATGAGTTTTTCTGTCATTGTCAGGACTTGGAAGATACTTAAACCAATTGTCTCAACTGAAAGACAATGAAATCCACACAGTGGAACTACGCTTTTCTTTCCTTTCCATTTACACAAATTAATACCACAACTAATGATTGCTTTTACTTCAGTGATTGCTTAACAAATACCATTCTCTAAGTGCTTAGAATTATCGGGAATCGTTCTTCAAGTTATAGAAACATTTTCCTTTCAAGCCAACTAAAATAAGAAGATACCGATTTGTTTAAGGTTAAATAAGTATAATACAGTGAGACGTAGGGATACAGCAAAAAAATCCTGGAAATGCATAGTCAAGCATATTGACTGAAACCTTGTCAACCTTTATTCAAATTGATATTGTTTCTATGACCATATATTCAAGAACCGTCCTGAACAAAGCCTTAAATTTTGTGTTCTGGTCGCATTTTGTGGAGTCAGCATCAGATTTAGGGACTACACAGTCATCAAACATATATTAAATATCAGACTCATCAAGTCTCAGGACATATATTATTTAAAAGGTCAGTTCTTAAATAATAATTATGGATTTTTCTTGAGAGTTGTATGCAGTTATTTTAAAGAGCAGGCATGGATGTCCAAACTCTTCTTCTCTGTCCTTTTAATAAATTTCAAGTGGAGAATAATCCACTGTTTCGCACTTCCTGTCATTGTGACTATTCTCAAAGTTCCCTAGGAATTAAGCTCATCCGACTCTACTTTTTAATAATGAATGTAGCAAACAGATGTTTACCGTTCTTCCAGAGTCAACAGACATGAAGAGACTAAAGGAAAACAAATGAAAAGAAAAGATACTGTCCTTTTTTTATGCCAGAAATCTTTTCTATACTTGTCCATGACTGAGGACCACATCAGATATATGTTCTAAGACTTCATTAAGGAGAGAATCACTTCATAATATCTCTAAAGAACTTCAAATCATCCTGTCTCTGATTCAGGAAGATTTTTACTCTGCATCAATAACTGATACTCAGTGACACAGAATATTCCAGTGACGCAGAATATGCCAATGTGTAAACATAGAGATATACTCACCAGATACCCTGTAACTGCCTTCCAGTGTACGCTGGCCCACGACGGTGATGAGTACACAGTTCTCCCCAAACCTACAGAACAGAAAGACAGTGCCATCCTGATTGCACATGCACCTTTCCTACTCCCAGGATAAGGCCAGAAGAAGGACAGAAAAGACCACGTGTTTTCAGTGCTAACGATGACAAATCCTCCTACATCCAAATTTCCTATCACCACTCATTGCTTTTGCATTACTGATACTGGAAATTCCGAGTGTCGGGGTGGAAAAAATCTTCCGAGGGTAGAAACAGCTCTCTTGTGGACCACAGTGTGTGAGCTATCTCAGTGACTGGATCACTCCTTTCTGCCTTCCCTGGAAGCAATCAGGAGACGCTAATGCTCCCACAGCTTACAAACATTTAGGAGACGGATGTTTGCGTTCATGGCGTGACATTAATGTAATGGAGGCAGCAGAGTATCACACATGCCTCCCACAGACACCAACACATGCATCAGGTACATTCTTGTACATGTTTACCTATTTCATTTCCTCCTAGAATGCAGCACATGTGCTAAGCATGCAGATCACATGCATGTCAGGCTGTAAGCATGCATTGATCTCGTTAATACGGTGATCATCGGGAATCTTTATTGCAGACCCCACACTGAAATGGACCATGAAGTGAATGAGTTCTAGCCTGTGCTAATGACAAGAAACATTTTGAAGATTCTGACACAGGTCCAGGGAACAAGTTAGCTGTTGGCTCTGATCAGAGCCTAGACAGTCAGGCGTTTCCTCACTGAATTTATATTTGTTATCGCTGACCTATTTCCACAAGAGCCGCAGACAGCACAGTGTGCGCAGACACCGAATAGGGATGACACCAGGCATTCCTGCTGATGTCTGGATATAACCAGCTGAGAAACCAACCTGTAAATGCACACTCAGCATTGTCAACTTCTAGAATACTAGTAACTCACTGAATGTATGAGTGTGAGCTCCATGTCCCCTTCAGAGGACTGTTCAAATGCTTTAGGGTAAGCACCACTTACTTGATGTAAAAAGACAAAGTGATGTTCTCACATCCTGGACTGCATTCCATGTGACGATAGTAAGCTCTCAGAGGCCCGCCTTCCATTATCATCGCCACATAATCTGAGCCTATGTAAAGGGTGCGCCAGTCCCCATTGACCTAGAGAGGAAGAGCCCCTCGGAAACATTAATGGATCCATGTTGTATTTCTGCACCGACACACAGTATAACTATTACTCATACTTTATCTCAATTGAGATAAACGAACTCTCACATGTCATGCAGCTTCTCCTCAAAGTCAATTCCTAAAGCATGGCGTCATGAGTCCATTTACCTGAAAAACTTTTACATCAGTATTGAAATAAACAGCCCTATGTCATCCAAACTTTGCACTCTCTACACTTGAAAGCTTGTAATCTTAGATTCGTGCATAGGTACCAGTGTTATAGACATGTGTGATGCATGCCAGGACAGAAGTTATGTTTATAAATGGGGCAACCATGAAACGTGTGTTTACTCTTATTGAGGCCGATATGTAGCCCAGGTTGACCCTGAAATACATTATGCGGACAAATAGCACCATGAATTCTGATTCTTCTATCAGCCCATCACTGCTGAGATCACGGGGTGGCTGCCTGCACCCTATAACTCTGCTCTGCTGGGAGTAAGACCCGGACATTATTTGTGCACAGCAAGGTACTTCACAAATAGTGGCATCGCCAGCCCAGATTACATTTATAATATATACAAAAACCTCAGTGTGAATCTCTGTGTGTGTCTCTCTCTCTCTCTCTCTCTCTCTCTCTCTCTCTCTCTCTCATTCAAACACATGAATTGTCCCCTCAAGACGTTCTTCTCATACCTGTTTAGGCGTGATTTTTACATTTTCACCATGGACCATTCCAAGAACCAGAGAAAGGAGAAGAAATTTCATCCTGGGGGAGCCTCACTTCCTTCTCGGGCCGCTGCTCTGTGTTGGTCGCTTGTTGCAGATGTAGAGGATTTCTGTCTTGTAGAGCACTGCTTCAACCTGTGATTAGAAAGAGTTCATCATGAGTCCCTGCTCTTTCTCCAGAGAATCGAGGCTGTCAGGAGTGCTGTGTGCTAAAATTTTGGGTCATTTGTTCAGGAGATTAGCTTTAAGATGAAGGGGATGTACAGGGCTGAGCTTCAAGAAGACTGTGGACATGAGAGATGGCTGAATGATGGAGACATTGGGGTCTGCAAAGTCCAGGTGGTCCAAGAGCTGCTTCATTGAAAAGATAAACAAGATAGACAGCCCCTCAGCCCAGTTAACCAAAATAAACTAAGAGCAATTCCAAATCAACAAAATCAGAGATGAAAGGGGAAATATCACAGCAGACAACAAAAAGATCCAGAACATTCTATGTGAATACTTTAAAAGCCTATGTGCTATTAAGCTTGAAATCAAAAAAGAAATGGATGCATCTGTATAATCATGGGCATCACCAAAGCTAAACCAAGAAGAGATTAAGAGAGGACTTTAAGATGCAAGAGAGAGATCGAGAGACTGAAAGGGAACAAGGCAGATGGAGGGGAGGAGAGCTAAACAGAAAATGTGAGAAAACCCAGCAAGCACAGACGGACACACATTAGGACTAAAATAAGAACATAGAACTAAGTCCGAAATTAGTCATCAGTTAGTCATGGTCCGTGCACAAAACAAGAGAGAGAAGACTGCTTTCGTATCAATTTTCACTTCGATGTGTGCAGCTGTCTGTCTTTCCAAAACAAACGTCCAGTCTGAAGGGAGACGAGGTCTCGCCACCTCCTCACGTCTCAGCCACAAGTCCCGAGATCACCATTCTGTTCCACCAGGATGATCCATGCTGGGGATTTCACTAGGGAAAACTGGCAGAGAGAAGTAAGTGTTCAGCCCAGAGTGCTCACACGTGCCTGTAATCTGAACATCCAGAGGGCAAGGTGGGAAAACCTGAATCACACGGCCATGGGGAATAGCAACAGTTCAACCCAGAAAAACAGGCCACTGAAACTCAGTGGATCCATGCACAGCGACGGACATCTGGGGGCACATACCTGACTCCATAGACATAACAAATAGGAAAAACATGAAGCTGTGGAAGTGGGCTGCGGGGAGGGGTGAATGTCAAAAGAGGAGTCTAAATACGATTCAAAAGTATTGAAGCCAAAAATTCAAGAAAAATATTTTATACAAATTAAATATATCTTTTTTTAAAGGACAGAAAAGGGCTCCCTCCTTGCAAAGAAAAATAGGGAGGAGGAGGAACATCAGGAAGATGCTGAAGGAGAGGAGACAAGCAGGCAGCCAAGGTTAGAGGAAGAAAGAGTGTCAGAGAAAAAGACACAGGAGACATGGCAAAAGAGTAAAATAAGATAAATTAAAAACCAGAAGGGATTTCATTGATGGCCAAGCAATTAAGAGCACATACTGATCTTCCACAGGATACAGGTTTGATTCCTAGCAACAACTTTAGGTTGCTCATGGCCATCTATATCTCCAGATGTAAGGGAACTGAACCTTCTGGCTTCTGTGGATACCCATCCTCAAGTGCACATTCATACAGACATAATTAAAAACAAAGTAAATCCTTTAAATATAGAAAATGGCTCTCCTTCAAAGTGGATATAACCCCAGTATATGGCACTCGAGCAAGACGATCAGTCCCGTTGAGGCTGGGTGTACAAGAAATGTCACAGTAGCCTCCCTAAGAGGGGCTCGTCACGTCCAAAACAAGCATCACAAAACCCGTTGAAGGACTGGAGAGGTGATGTGTGTCTATGATTCAAACAACGGGGAGGCTGAGGCACGACTGCGTAGTTTTCCTCTGATACACAAGGACATGTTATCTAAGGGAGGATGGGGTGAAGCACCGTGGAGGATAACAGGAGAGTGGGAAGTATCGAGAGGGGTTAAAGTCAACTAAAGGAGGAAAGAGATGGAGAAGGGTAACACCCCCTACACCAAGTGTGCGCCTGTGACGGAAGAAACACAGCCTGGGAGGAGGACGGGACGAAGGTGTGGAAAGGATGGCTTGAAGGAAATCGGGACAAAAGTTAGATAGAAGGAAAGGAAGGTGATGTGGGCTGAGGGAAAGGCAAAGTCCTCAGAAGGGGAAAGACATCGCCGAAAATAACGAGAAGTGAAAGGACATGGTTCTGGGGAAACAGAACTCGGTTGGATGTGAAAAAAAGAGGTGCAAGAGGATCAGAAAGGGGATGGGATGGGATGAGGGAGTGATGGGGTTTGGAAAGTGAGGAATGCAACCCCCAATCCAACAGACAGCAGAGAGGGAAAAGACTTCCACAGGGTTGAGCTTTTTGACACAGGGACAAGGGAGCATGGCGGGGTGGAGGGCAGAAGATTCCAGCAAGCAGGTGAAGGGGACAGAGTCATCACAGGGTTGGAAGGAGAGGATGGAAAGATGGGGAAATAGTCACAAATGGGTGGTGTTGTGACATAAGACAGGGTTCAGAAGCTGAGCTGGAAGGAAACACATTATGTGGAAATAAATGATGTTGCATTGTTATACTAAAAATGACCAGGCAGGCAGGAGGAACGCCCATGAAAACACAGTGGCTTGAACCCGAGAAGCAGCATTCACTGTAAGCAACACTTGGCAGTAAAAACAGAAGGATGAGGAGGTCACAGTTGTTCCTGCCCACATAGCTGTGTGGGTTCCACATGACACCAGCTCAAAGAAGACAAGCTGCTAGGGACATGGGTGAAGCAACAGGAATGCTTGTTGGACAAGAGCATGACGTGAAATCCCCCCTCCACGTCGAAAGTGGGTCCTAGATGTGCATCGCCTGTAACAGGAGCATTGTGAGCCACAGCAACGGGAGCCCTGCTGGGAAGGACACGGAGTTTGCAAGGAGGACCATGAACAGCAGTGAGGTAGCATGAGGAAAATTGGCTGCAATGTCTGGGGGTTGAAATCCGTGAAAGGAAACAGCGTTATAGGGAACGGAGACAGAAAGAGGAGGTGGAGCAGAAAGTGGGGAGGATGGGGAGCAGCTTCATAGGGTGGAGAGTGGAGAGCGGAAGGTAAACACACCCACCAAATCCCAAATTAATAATAACGAACAGCCTTCTAGGGACGGGAAGGGGTGACAGACTGCACATGAAACTACAGCAAAAAGGCACTTGGTCCTGTGGCTGCCAGGATCAGAGCTGAGAGAAAGTTGAAGACACTGGACAATTCCACAAGGCCACTAGGAGGCTCACGCCTTCAGAGTGGGAGTCCTCACAACAGGAACATCAGCACGAAGATTTCCATCCCCTCAGCTGTGAGGAGCGTCCACCCAGCCTCCCAGAGAGACCAGCACCAATGAGAAATTCCACGCATAGGAAACATGACCAGCCTCCAAACTGAACGACACCGCAGCACCTGTGCCAGGGGACAGCACTGCGGGTGGTCAGCAGGGATACTGGGACCCCGGCATGAACAGCTTCCCACCCCACCATGCGGCAGGGTGTCATAAAGCTCTGTCACCCAGGGAGACAAGGAGCTTTTCAGACACCACATCAAAGAGGGAGGGAGACCGTGGGTTAAGAAGCATTATTGTCCCCACGTTTGTGAGAACAGGGGCCAGAAGGGTTCTGGAGCATTTCCAGCCAATAGACTGA
This sequence comes from Eospalax fontanierii, assembly GCA_035773235.1. Lineage (NCBI taxonomy): Eukaryota > Metazoa > Chordata > Mammalia > Rodentia > Spalacidae > Eospalax > Eospalax fontanierii. Next base: position 453,458 of record CM069525.1, on the reverse strand, counting down.
GTAGATGTCCAGGGAGAAGACAGCACGGTGAGAGTCTGTCAACGTACTGTATCCTTTCTGGCTTTATTCTCTTGGGAGAGTGCCTTGGCCTCAAGTGATGAGGTTACCCTTGGGGCTCCCGAGGACGCTCACACCAGGGAGTTCAGGAGGGCAAGATGATAGAAAGAGATGTTCAGTGAGAGTGGCAGCACATGTCTGTAATGGACATGCAGTGAGCTCGGGCAGGAAATCCCAGCTGTGTGCACATGTGGAACAGGCAGGGTCCAGTCTAGTTCCAGCATTTGTTTGTCGCTCTCTCTCGCAGTGGAGCGACACTCACCCAGAAGGCACACCCCCTCACCAGGTCCTCTGTCTCCCAGCCAGCAGGAGGGAACTTTGAGGAGGATCCAGCACCAAGCTCATGTCCCACTTCCCTTGGATTACCCCAGCCCCCTCCCCACGGTAGGAGAGGGCCTTCACAGGGAATCAAAAAGACATCGGGTGCTGCGGCCTGCCCGTTCTCAGCCTCCTGGCCCGCTCCAGAAAACAATCAGGCCTGGCCGGGGTCCCCGTCTTGACCAAAGAAGCGTGCAGCTAGTCACCTCTTTTGATGATACAGCTTTATTGATGTGACTTCTTCAATGGTAACGCAGGGAGCCGTTTACTGAACTTATCAGGCACATTATAAAGGTTTAGAGTTACAGGTATTAGGATACAGCGGGAAGTTTCTACCAATCATTTTACTGGTCACTCTGATCATGCTTTTACATTACATAGAGGCTACTACTGTGTACATGCTGTTCATGAGGGACGAGGTAATTTTCCTCCAATGGCACTTAAGACCCTAGTTCACTTAATTAGCATGGTATGTGTGGTATGTGCTTATCTCTTCTGGCTAGTCTTTTTTTAGCTCCTCTCAGTGCCACCTTGCCCAGGCCACAAGGTGCCAGCCGGACAATTAGGATTTCTTAAGGCCCAACATTTGTTAATTCCTTGCACAAAGACAAGAAAAATGACCATGTGACGTTTGTTACTGCTGGCACAGATCTGAACCCTGCTGCTCTGGAGGCCGAAAGAGCAGCAGGAGGCTCCATGTGGAGTCAAGGCCAGCTTAGGAAGCGCACAGAGACGTCACCTTTCCAGCCTTCATTCTCACATTCTGTGCATGGATGGAAGTGTTTAGAGGCAGGGTCTCAGCTACTCCAGTCTCCCAACCCCACACTGTTCCCTGCTCCCCTTGGGTGCAGGCCCACATTGCTCATTCACCCCACATCTCTGGACCACCATCATCTCCCAGACCCCACTGCGATCCTCTGCCCTTGCCCTCGGATCACATCCAATTTCCTCTTGAGTTTGCTATAAACTTCAAAGGCTGCCCCAACCCTAAATTTTCCTAGGATTTCAGAGACCAGCCTTCTTCCCTTCCTATGTGAAAGCCACTCTACCATCTTTCCCCAAGCTCACGTTGTATTGAATTCCTGAGACCAGCCTTCCAGCCTTCCACCCTTCCTGCCTTCTATCTCAACCTGCTTAGTATTGAGACCAAACAAATACCCTGAGAAACCTGAAGTGCACCGCAACGCACCTGTCATATCTGGCCAAAAGCAATGTAGCAGAACCGACACTCAAATAAACAGAGAGAAATTAGAATTTCCAATCTGACAATCAATGATCAAAACACATCCACATGTCCATTACATATGCAAAGACATATGTAATATGAAAACCAAGAGAATGTGCCCCAGCAAAAACAGGATTATCGGGAAAGGAGACAGAAGAAGAGGAGAAAGATAGGGGGAGAGTGGTGAGGATGGAGAGAAGGTGGGGAGCAACTTCAGTCTGCCTGCTTGTGTACGCAGTTGTGTTGATCCCTGTTGGGCTCCTTTCAAAATTCCCGGTAGCTCCCTCGAGAGTGCTATAAAAAACTTACTGAACTGAACGTGTTGCTTTTTCATGGTAACAGAACCCAAATGAGCCTGGCCATAAAATAAACTTTTTACCTTGCCCGTCAATCAGTATGGTGACCCTTATGGCAGCATATAACAATATACACATCAGAGAGAAAATTGAAATCCCAGAAAAATTCCAGAAAGGAAGTACAAGTGACATCCTTAAAGAGAGACTCTAGAGGTGTGGGCATCATTAGAGAGATTCCACTCACCTCCCCGGTACAGAGCTGAATCCACCACCTCAGTGATCAGTTAGCATTCGTGGAGAAAGGCCACAGATCAGAGAAGTCCTAGCAGCCCAGAAAACCTGACAGTGTCACCATCGCCCCACCTGAGGGCTCACAGTGCCAGTCAGTCATCAGGGCCATGGAACCTGAGAAGAGTGAGGCTCTGAACTGGCCCCCACAGTCAGGGTCACAAAGAACCTGTTGCCCAGAGACGATGTGTGTTCAGAGGACAGTGCCAAGGTTCCAGGGGAGAAGGGAGGGAGATGGTGGCCTGAAGCAGCAAGGCTTCAGCAATGCTTCCCCTATGGTCTGTAAAGTCCTCCTCAGAGTGGCTTTATAACCTTGTCTCATGAAATTCATTTCCATGCCTTAGCGGGCAGGGTCTGGTCAATCCGAGTGAATAAAACAGAAACTGGTCTTCCATTTAGAGAGACTGATTTATTTAGGGCAACTCACAAAGTTATTGTTTAAACATATAGCCCGCCACCATCCGCCCTTTCTTTGGCAAGTACCAGCACAGCACCACGGCAGCGCAGGGCTCCTATTCCATTCCCAGCTTGAGTTTTGCTTCCACTCACACAATTCTTAGGACTGCAGAGATGCTGCCTCCTGAGTTTTGGCCTTCCCTGGGCCTGGGGCCAGGGCACATTTCCTCCTGCAGTGCTTTGAGTATTCTCTGTGCCCCTAGCGGGGACTCTCCGCCATGTTTCCTCTCCTCTCTCCCTGCCTTCCTGCCCCCTTATTGTTCAGAGGGCGGGACTTTCCGCTGCATGAACCAATATTAAAAAAAATAACCTCATAGAGAAACATGTACCTACAATACATGCCTTCATCACAAAGAGTCTCAGCGAGGCAAAAGGACAGGAAGGAAGACAGAGCGGGGTGAGAGTCAGCCACATATCCCTGTGACGTTGTCTGCTGATGAAAGAATTTTTCATGGTGCTGAGCAGGGAACAGCTTAAAGGAGAGGGAAAAAGAGGAGACAGGGAGGGTCCTGGGAAGGACCTTAGACAGGGTGGATGGGGTCAGAGCTGGGAGTGACTGAAAAGAGGAGTGTGTGCAAAGGGGAAGAAGGAATGGATGTGTCCAGGCTCTGAGCACTGGAGAGAACCTGGAATGGGAGAAAATGGGAAGAGCTGGACACGGAAGGATCTCTGTGACAAGCAGGCCTGGACCCCGCACCCTTCATGCTGATGCAGGAAGATCATCTTGAGAAGAGAGACAGAGACAGAGAGACATACAAAGAGACACACAGACACAGGGTATGGTTACTTGGTGCTCACAGCTGTAAGGCCAGCTCCTGAGATGCAGAGGCAGGAGGACCGTGAGTCCAGGTCAGGCTGGGATCTGAAGTTCAGGATCACCCTCAGCTTCACAGGAAGCATTAGGATACTCTGGACTGCATGAGATCCAACTTGAAGAAACAGTGGTCATCACACAAGGCATGCAATCCATTCCAGCCACTGTGTAGATAGAGACAGACGGTTCTGAAGTTTGAGACCCGCATTAGCCGCACAAACAATTAAAGGTCTGTGTGGGCCACTTAGTGAAGCCTCGTTTCACTACAATTAAACAGAAGGAGTGTGGGAATGACAGTTATTTCGGATACACATTCCCTATTTCCGTGGTGGCAGGAGGAACACACACACACAAACACAGTGGTTTCAAGCATGGCATGGTAGTAGTCCATGTGAGCCTAACACTGTGACACAAAGGCAAGAGGATCAAGATCCTAGTTAAGATATTCCTGGACTACCATGTCAGATGGAGGCCAGCAGAGGTCACAGGAGACCCTGCTTAGAAGGAAAGGAGGAGGTGGAGAGGCACTTAAACAAGGAGCGATGCTTGTTGGGCGAGCAGGAGACCCTGAGTTTAAGTCCCCAGCTCCATGGAGAGATCAGAGCATGGCTAATACTCACTTGTGACACGGGAGTTGTGCAGGGCAGAGACAGAGGATTGTGGTGCTGGTGTTCTTCAGCACAACGAGTGTGGAGAGCTGCAGATTGCCGCGCCTTAAAGATGGCGCCTGCTTCCGCCTTCCACCATCCCGAGGGTGAGCGCTCTCTGGAGTAAACAACTCCATATTTGGCTGTGGCTGAGATCTGGGCCTGCTTCCGCATATGTGCGCCTATCTGCTTTCACCACGTGGTAGTTTGGGGTTGGCTGGCAGGAGGGGATTTAAGTCTCTGGGGGGTTTTCCCCAGGGTCAGAAGTCCGAAGTCAGAGGTTGGAAGATTGTTCAAGGTTCCTGAGTAAACTGCTTAAAGAAGAGTCCGGTGTTGCGTCTTCCTTGCTGGTCGAGGTGGTCGTGACGAGTGGTGGTCCGTACGGGGAACTTCTTCAAAGGACTCAGAACTTTTTGCAGTCAAGGCAGTGCACTGGAAAGTCCTCAGGTAAAGTGGGGATCCGCGACAAAAGCGAGTACTTTGCTAAGTCCTCGGGTAAAGTGGGGATCCGCGACAAAAGCGGGTACTTTGCTCCCTCTGTAGATAGAGACGGAGCGGGGAGAGTTCGGAGATTATAGTGAACCGAAAGTAAAATAACGGGTTGAGCGCATGGACTTTTACATGATCCTTGCTATAGGGATGGTCATTAGTTTTGTATTCTGGTACCTTATTTTTGCCTGTTTTTGTAGAGAGTGTACAAGAGGTACCCAAAAAAAACATTATGGGAAATACTAGTTCTCACCCAATGTTTTTGGCTCTAAATGACCTACTTCGTTCTAAGAATTTAAAGCTTAAGAAAAGCACTTTGGAGAGATTCTTGGAGGAGTGCGATACCATTGCACCGTGGTTCACAGTGTCCGGAAGTCTCACGGTTCCATCATGGGAAAAGCTAGGAAGAGATTTGGACTTTGCTGCTGATCAGGGGACGCTTAAAGGAGGAGTTAGGCCTGTGTGGAAACTAGTCCAGGGTTGTCTCGAAGATCAAAAGTGCAGTGCCGCAATAAAAAATGGACAGGTAGCTTTAGAAATGTTACAAGAGGAAAAATCTGAGAGCGCAAGTAGTGTTGGGGATTCGGAGATTATAGACTCTGAAGACGAGTTGCAAGCGCTCATAAAACAAGTGGAAAGCACAACGTTAAAGAAAGGAAACAAGGAGAGAAAAAAGGGAAAGATGGAAGGAGAGGACGGGGGTGAAGCTGTACCCTACAGAACAATGCCTTCCGCTCCTCCGTATTATGCGGAGGGAGGAAGTGGTTGTTCGGGCCGTCCTTCTGTCCCAAAGTGTCGAGAGAGGTGCGATCAGAATTACACCTAGCCTATCCTGTGTTCCAGGACCCTCAGGGAAATAGATATGAAGAGCCGTTGGATTTTAAAATTATCAAATCCCTGGCTGAGTCTGTAAGAACATATGGCACTAATGCCTCTTTCACTGTGGCCCAATTAGAGGCTCTACAAAGACACTGCATGATGCCCGGTGATTGGACAGGGCTGGCTCGTGCATATCTGAGTCCAGGGCAGTATTTAGATTGGAGATCATTTTTAATTGAGTATGCCAATGAACAAGCTGCCGCTAATCAAGCCGCAGGGCAGCCCGCTTGGGATAGAGACATGTTATTAGGACAGGGTCGATTTGCCAATCAACAGACCGGCTATCCAGTTCAGGTGTTTGAAGAAATTAACCAAATTGCCATAAAAGCCTGGAAGTCCTTGCCTAATAAAGGAGAAGTGAGTGGAAACCTTACAAAAATTATACAAGGCCCGATGGAGCCTTTTTCTGATTTCGTTGCCCGCCTAGTGGAGGCTGCAGGAAGTGTATTTGACAATCCAGACACTGCCATGCCCCTGATTAAACAATTATTATATGAACAGTGCACCAAAGAGTGCAGAGTAGCCATTACTCCTTATAAGAACAAAGGATTGGAAGCCTGGATGAAAGTGTGTAGGGAGTTAGGGGGTCCCTTGACCAATGCAGGTTTAGCTGCAGCGGTAGTCCAGTTGACTCAAAATAAAAGAGGAAGTTCTGGCGCTTGCTTTAGGTGTGGCAAAATGGGGCATTTAAAGCGACAATGCCCTGAAAGAGGAGGTGTAACCGATACTGGAGGAGGGCAGTGCCCCAAACAACCCAGATTATGTCCAAAATGCAAAAAAGGAAAACATTGGGCGAATGAATGTCGCTCTGTAAAAGATATCAATGGGCAGCCATTAATTAAGGATTGCAGTGGCGCTCATCCAAAAAACAGCCAGTGGGGCCCCCGCCTTCAGGGCCCGCAAATATATGGGGCAATAGAGAATCAGAAAGAGGAACAGCAACAGGAGAGATGGCCGACCCTCCGTCATTCCAAAGACCGAGGAGAGCCACTGCAGGTTCAGCAGGATTGGACATCCATTCCACTACCCGACTCATACTGACTCCCCAAATAGGGGTCCAGTTATTAGAATCAGATTTTCAAGGACCCCTGGAGCCAGGCACGGTTGGACTTCTCTAGATCCTCCACAGCCTTGAGAGGTCTACGGGTCCACCCAGGAGTGATTGACCCAGACTATACTGGGGTAGTTAAAATTATGGTAGAATCACCAAAAGGCATTACCGCCATTTCTCCTGGAGATCGAATAGCTCAATTGATACTTTGACCTAGTTTACATGATAAGTTTGCTGCGCAAAGCAGAGAGAGGGGAAAGAATGGCTTTGGATCTACTGGAACAGACTTAACCTTTTTGTCTTTGGATTTGGATCAAAGGTCAGTTCTGGAATTGAACATAGATGGAAAAAAGATCTTGGGATTGTTAGACACAGGAGCAGACAGAAGTATCATTGCTAGAAAAGACTGGCCTGTAAGCTGGCCGTTGCAGGCCTCCTCTCAAACACTCAAAGGTTTAGGTTATGCAAATGCTCCAGATGTGAGTGCAAGACAATTGCAATGGAAGGATCACGAAGGGCATTCTGGTATTATACAACCCTATGTGTTAGAACTTCCTATTTCGCTATGGGGAAGAGATCTCTTAAAGGACATGGGATTTAAATTGAGTAACGAGTATTCCCCTGTTTCTCAGAAATCATGAAAGATATGGGATTTCATCCAAATTATGGAATAGTAAAACACCTTCAAGGGAGAAAAGATCTCATACCAACACAACAAAGAAGTCCTAGGCTCGGGCTGGGTTTTTCATAGGGGCCGCTGGGGAAGGAATTCCTATTACATGGAAAACAGAGGAGCCAGTAAGGGTTCCTCAGTGGCCATTGTCCTCTGAAAAGTTGAGTGCAGCGAAAGACCTAGTGGCGGAACAGCTAGCATTAGGACACATTAAGCCTTTGGTGTCTCCATGGAACACTCCTATTTTTGTAATTAAAAACAAGTCTGGAAAATGGCGATTATTGCATGACCTATGAGCCATTAATCAACAAATGCAAATCATGGGTCCAGTGCAAAGAGGTCTACCTTTGCTTTCATCCCTGCCTGAATATTGGCATGTTATTGTAATTGATATTAAGGATTGTTTCTTTTCCATTCCTTTATGCGAGAAGGATAGTAAAAGATTTGCCTTTACCGTTCCATCTTGTAATCATGAGGAGCCGGAACTGACTATTACAACTCTTGAACAGATAAGATTTCTGACTCAGAATTCACAAACACCTGTAAAAACAAATTTCTTCCTGGCCAAAAGTTTACCTTAAACATTAATCAGATGTCATGGGGAACCCCCGCCCTATAAAAACGGCCTACTGGCCAGCTAGGCAGAGGCTAATGGGTTATCTCACTCTCTAGGGAGAGATAGCCTCTTGCACTCTCCCTGGGGAGCTTTTCCATCTCAATCTGGAGCCAGGCATGCCAGCCCAGTTCCCCAGCCCAATCCCCCAAGATGAGGGGGATAGTCTCCCCCATCTCCTCTGGGAGTCTAGCCCTAGGGGAGGTAGTATTTTCTCAACTCCTGCAAGAAAGTTAGTCTTTCCTCTTTCCCAACTGGGAAGACAGTCCATTGCCCTTAATAAACTGGCCTGTTAACTCCCAGTGCTCTGGTCCATTTGTGCGCTGTGTCTCTTGCACCCAGACCTTACACACTGACCCTCACAAGAAACTGGAAGAACCAATTGAAATGAACTTGAATGTTTATGTGCACAATGATGCTAGTTTGCCACATTTTCTTTGATGAAGAGGGACAAAGGAAGTGGGTTAGGAAGGGTTCCAAAGGCAGCAGAGAGAATACTTCACAGAGTATCTGGAATGAAAGATCTCATTACATTTGTGTCACTTGACACTGTTTATCCAGATGGAAAAATCACAGATTCATTTTGTGAGAAAGTTTTCTAGGTCTGCTATGATCTCCAGTTCACAAGAGAGAGAGAAAAAAGCATGCTGTCCCTCTTCTCCAAATAAAAGAGAGTTCTACTTTCCTATAAACTGATGCTTAGAGCTCACTGAATTTTTTACCTTACAAACTTCAAGTTTGTGTGGTGACCCTGACGACTGTAATAACCAAAACGACTCCGTTTTGATCTGTAAAAGAATCATGCTCCAAAGTTTACTAGTCAGACATTAGCAAAGTTATCAAATGCTTTCAGTGTCAGATTTGTCAAACTTGCATCAAAATAACGTGACAGAGGTCATATAATTCAAACTACCAACTCCTCTGTCTGTCCTCACATCGTTCTTCACATATTGCGTGACGGAGGAAGGAGCATTAACGTTTGTGTTCAGGGAGGAGCTGATTTGACAAGAAACGTGACTAAAGAATGGAAGTGCGTTGCTCTGTGTACACTTATTCCAATACCGAGGAAATTAAAAAGAACAACGAAAAGACACTTCCAGTCTTTTGTTTCTTGACAACCAGCAGAAAAATATCATTTAATGAAACAGATATTCCTTTGTTCTTATTCTTTTCTTATTTATAACACTTAAAAGTGTAAAATGCCACAACTGCAAAATTATAAAAGAGTCTGTGTTTGTTCCTTTGTTGCAATGCACTGCGCTGAGTGTCCAGTATCGTTCCAATCATTCAGCACTAGGCACACGGGTTCCCATCCCTCACGGGCATCACAGGAAGGTTGACAGATGTGCGGACAGTGTGCACGTTAATGTGACCCGCTATGCACGGACCTTGTACTCAGCTGTTTCTTAAGGTGGTGAAAGTAAAGACAGATAAGTGAGCTCAGATGCTCGTCTCCACAAAGAGTTGCACTTTGTTCTTGGCATAATTTTGAAGTCTGCTCGTTCCATTTCTCTCTCCTGGCACACTTGTACCAACTCTGTAGAGTTCAATAGGTGATGGGAAAAGGCTGCAGCTACTGACTCAGTTTCTCACTCAATTCTGAGAGATGCCAAGGTCACTTCACCCATGTTACCACTGCCCACGGATGAGGTGAGATGTATCAGCACACGGTGCATCTGACAGAGCTGCCACTGTCCCAAAGAAGAGGCTGATTTCGAGAAGTACTCACAGTGTCTGTCCACACCGAGCAATGCCTCAGAGAGGCCTTCCTGCACTGTCTAGAGTGACACTCAGAGATGACCAGTGCTGAGGGACGGAGGAGAGGGATGGAGGAGAGCGCTGGCTTCACGACTGTGCAGAGAGGAGAGGAAGAAGGAGGGAGAGACTGAGAGACAGAGACAGGAAAGGAGGAACATGGAAGGGAGCAAGGGGGATCACATGAAAGGAAGGAGGGAAGGAGGGAAGGAGGGATGGAGGGAGGGAAGAGAGAGGGAGGCATTCTGGAACTTTCCCTGAAGTTGTCAGCAGGGACATAGAAGAAAACGTAGCTGAACAGAACAGCAGAGAAGATGCAGTGAGCTGCGACCCCCCATGGTCAAGGTCTCGAGGCCCTGGCCGGAAGTACACTTTGCATTAAGTTCACCGTGTGCTTTCATCTGCAAGGTAAAACAAATATTTTCCCCCATGCTGCTATTGGTTCTGGTGTTTAACAAAACACGAGAGAGCAAAGTAGAACAGGGCTGACAGAGGGGCTCAGGGGATAGAAGGACATGGTAACCTACCACGTGTATGTTGAATTTAACGTCGCATAAATCAGAGAATACCCAACACAAGAAACTCAAGGCCTAAAAACATTTGGAAACCATGATATTAGAATGAGTTATGTTTCCCTTGAACGTTCACAGAAACTGAAAATTAAACACAAAAGCATCATCACCCAGATTAACAAAAACACAAAATGTGTGATGCAAACATGTTCTGAGAGGGAAAGAAGTTTTATCCAAACTAAGTTTGTGTCCATGGGACGGAAAGAAGAGAGTTAGGACCCAGAGGTGCAGGTGCGCTCTCCTTCTCGGCTGACTGTCCTGATCCCATGGCGGCTACAGCGAATGGCTTCCTGTGGGCGTCAGTCCTGCAGGTGCCGTGGAATTCTCTGTTTCCCCGAGACTGCAGGTTCCCACGGACTGCACGGTCTGTCATCTCAAAGACTTCAATCTGTCTGGCTGCCAAGTGGCGAGACTTTGTACACAGACACAGACTCTCTTCAACATCCCACAGAGCAGAAGCATGTTTAGGGACCTTCATGTCTACGCCCCCCTCCCCCTTAGAATCAGAACAAGAAATGAAAGAGACTTAATCAGGTGGACACATAGAAACCTACCAAATTTACACAGCTCCAGTTCCCACAGGGAAGTACAATTAATAATGGGAAAAGAGGAGAGCAGAGATCAGACATTTGCTGTGTTACAACACGGTGCAGGTAGAAGCAAATGACAATATGGTGTGTTGGTCAAAAGATGGAAGAAGTAACATTGCTATTTCCAGTGTATCTGTTAACAAAATCCACTCTCCAGCTTCACAAGTCAATTATCTGCTCCTGGGACCTCCCCTAGGGAGGCAGGTTTACCTGCAGTTATGCTAAATAGATGGGCAGAAAACCGAGTATGTTAATGAAGTGGTGAGCTTTTATCCCCCACAATCTCATCTTCCCGTGCTGTTCTCTAATCCTCGGCCCAGAGTCTGCAGTCACTGGTCCAGTACAGTAATTTGGCTGATACGGAACATTGGAGTCTGAGTGGTCCTTCCCAGAGGCCTGAACATCGTAACATTAGGAGATCCAGCTGAGACCCTGGGAAGAGAGACCCTAGACTCAGGGCAAGTGCCTGGGGTCTGACCCAAACCAAGGAGTGGACCTCTTCACAACTTATAAGGCCTCAGGGCATTGCCTTTGTTTTACAAAATTGCAAAATCTAGAACATATTTAAAAATAAAAGATTGGCTGATCTTGGAAAAAAGAGCATCTGGAGATGCACTGATAAGTTCCTGGTGTCTGGACATCTTGGGATACATGGGCAGATGAGATGCTGTCATTTAACCCCAGTCTCCAGGGGAAGAAGAGACGTCTTCTTACCCCACTGGTTTCTGGTGTGTGAACAGACACGACCACTGTATGTTTTGTATGTTTGTTCTGAACTTTTGTGTCTGGTGTTTTCTTTTGTGATCTCATCTGTCTTCTTTTGGTGCACCTGTAATTACTGATGTAAAAATGAGAGGACAGCCCACTCTGCCAAAATCCTATTTGAGTGTATGTTAAAACACTTCCAGAAAAGAAACCGTCAAAAAGTTAAATGTGGAGTAAAACCATGTGGCTGCCAGTCAGCCTCCTGTCTGAACTCCATACAGTTTCTAATCATGGAAATGTTTTTATCCTGCTCGTCATCTGGTCTCAGGACTTTGAGGCTCTAAAGGCCTTGAGCCTCTGCAGAGAAGAGAAAAAATGTTTTAAAAGCCATTTCTTTCCTTAGGCTTTTTCTCAACCATGGGTGACTTCATGTTCGGGAAAAGAACAGTTAAAGGAGCTTGAACTTTCATCAGTCGCCTCAGGCACTAAGCAGACAGCACTCAGAGAATACTGACCAAAGACAGCTGCTTTCTGCCTAGATCTAAGGAGTTTAAGTTTTAGTGAACAGGAGAGTCCCATGCCGTGCTCCGTGGAGATGGGTGCCCTCAGGGCAGCAGCCCAGGGATGTGTGACGGGACACAACTGCTCATTCTTTTCTGTCTTTTCAAGTTCTTATTTCTCCAGTAACAAATTGTATCTAGGAGTGAAGAGATCTAGAGGACACTCGGATTCAGCATCACACTGTGTGAGCTGCATGAGCTCTGCTCCTGCATGAAACCGTGCATTCCCTTTCTCCTGTTAGTTCTGCATAGAGCATTTAACTGGGTGCTTTCTAAAAGTGGAAAGGGGATTCTACTCACTTTTCATCTGTGAGCTACGTGGATCCCACAGGGGATTCTAAGAATGAAGGTTGGACATGAGAACTGTCCTGTCATTTGTAAAGATGACGTCTCCTTGTGCTTCCTAAATTGGTCTTGACTCCAGGCAGAACCTTGCCAAACTCCCATGTCCTGTTCGCCCCGCCTCCAGAATAGTAGGAATTCAAGTCAGCGCCAGCAGTGACAAACGTCACATGGTCATTTTTCGTTTTGTTTCTTATCTTTGTGGAAGGTATTAATACATGCCTGACCTACACCAGTCACTCAATTTAATCAGGGGCTCATTTTATCATGTGCTTGGATGCCATCATGCCTGGTGAGGTCAAGAGAGGGGCAGCCTTGTGTTCTGGTCTCCATCTTGATTAATCACATCAATATGGGGACAGTCACATGACTTGGCTGCCATCCTGGACAGTAACATTTCAAAATGGCAGTGACCTGTTTGACCTTGATGCCATCTTGATCCAACCACATGGCGTACTTATAAAAATGGAGACACCCAGGCACTTACTGGTTCTACTGAATTCCAGGGGATCATGGCAACTGGGAATTCCCTGGACTGCAGGCATTTCATCACATGTCATAATCTTTCTGGAATTTATGTTTTTGTTTCAGTTTTCATCTCTGATTCTTAATGGGAAAATAGAAAAGCAAGAGACTCTGACACAGACTTTTGTCACAAGGCCAGTGCATTTTTATGTCAGACTAGGGAAACAATACCAGACCTCCATGATGGTAGTTTAAAGTTTAACATTATTTTGGTCTGTTTCTAAAAGGAATTACTTTGAATTTTAACTTCTAGTATAATATATATTTACTGGGTTTTAAAACTTTCTGAAGGTTTAACCTTGTCTTATGTATTTTCTGGTTCTTACAGAGAACTATTTTGGGTTCTGACATTGTTTCATGACTTATTTACTTGTTTTTAAGGGAAATTATTTTGGATTTTAACATCCTTTATCTGGTATATTTGTGATTTCTTAAAATGATTATTTTAAAATCTTACATTGTTTTATGTAATCTGTTTGTTAGTTTCTAATGGGAACTTAAAGTTTTCCTAGCCATGGGCCTCCAAGACTAGCCAGGTACAAAGTGAGCTGACTCTTTTGTGATGGGAAAGACCTGGGAAGCTCATGTGAATTTGCAGCACTCCAGGGCCAAACCGTAGCAGATACGAGCTGCTACCAGGACACAGCCAGCCATGGGCAGTACAGAGGAATAGCCTGCACGGGCGGGAGGCTGAGATGCGGCCTTCACTGGTCTTCATTCCTGCCTTTTTGTACTGTGATCCAGAGTCTATTTTTCTCTGACATAGAGGATTTCCCTATGTTGCTCCAAGTTTCCTTTTATTCCTGCTCCTTCATTCCCTGGACACCACTGCTTTTCCCTGTCTATCACAATGTCCTGGACAGACTACAGGGAAAGAATGTTCTCGTATCAACTCTTCCATGGTTCTTTTAGGTTCCATTGTTTTCTGTGTTCCTTATTCTCCAGATTATGGGCATTAGTTCAAATTATGAATGGTAAATTATAATATTCACACAGACTAAGAGACCTGTTTAAAAGAAACCACCCAGAGAGATAATAGTCTTGCTTCTCATCTAGCTAAGAAAACAAAATTTGAACCGACAAGTCAGATCTTCTAGGAAAAGGATCAGGAAATATGTAAAAGAATATTAAGATTCAACCAACAGGAAAGTCAATCAGAAAACTTCCCCTAATTTATATAGCAGTAACCCTAATGTATATTATAAAAAATATAAAAGAGAAAGGGTCCTTAATATTTCAGGTTGTTGTCGCTATGAATAGACACAAACAAACTGATTATGGATAGAAGCTTTCATGCCTCTGGTCACAGCAAGTATAACCAGAGAGGATCTCAAGTTTGACATTGGTTAAGGGAGAAACTCCATCAGCCTGGTCCTGCTTGATCTTGGGTGCTTACTGCCAAGTACCCAGTGTTTCATAAAATTAAAAAATATCAAATAAGGTAATCTCTTATTATCAAATGTTCTGTCTCTTGTCAATCAATCCCTGTTTCCAGTAAAGGACCAAGCAGATGTAAAGACTCCCCTGCCTAGACAAATGTACACAGGCTATTAGCAGGACAGGTGTTTTCATTCCTGCTAGTAGTAATGGGACCCAGCGGCTCACCTACCCAATGTAAACCACTTAGTTAAATTCTAAGAGGAACAAATGCCTTTTTTTGTCAATCACATTGGTAAATTGTCACGTGCTGCTTGAGGTCACTATGAAGTTGACTCTGGAGATGGTTGTGACCTTCCCACTCACTTCAGACTCAGCCTGTTATCTCAAGAATGTTCTTCTCAACTTTTTCTGGGTTCAGGTTGGCCCCCTGACCTTCTGACAAGGAAATGGAAAAAAACAGCTTCAGAGTAAAGACATTGTGCTATTGAGAATCACTAAGGGATAAACTAATATCAACAGAGGTTATTGTTATTCATCTCATGGTATAAAATGTCTATAGCAAAAGGAGGTAATGGGATTCTCTATTTTGTCACAACAATGAGAAAAGTCACTAACACAGACCAATCCAAATGTATAGGAAACCAACAGGACAGATTTTGAAAACGATATTAACTGTTTTTAAGGTTTTCTATAAGGTTTACCTAGAAACATGTAAACTGCCGTGTGTACACCAGTAATATTAATTCATCACATTATCCTATGTGTGTAATTTGCATTCCATGTTCTTTTGTTAAGATGATGCTGCCCAGTGCTCTTCTGAGCCACTAACTGCCATCTTCATGACTCAGCTGTGCCTACTTGCAAAAGACCATCGCAGTTGGGCTTGTTGACGGTGGTGTTTCTTCATTAGAGGAGGGTAAACAGGGTCACTGTTCCCTCATGTGAGTATCCAGACACTCCCAGGTATAAGCCTCCCCTCCCAGCCAGCTGTGTGTAATTCTGCCCTAATCACAAATGGTCCTCTGGAATTGGGGAAGAAATCTGGGGAAGACTAAAAAGATAGGACTTGACCCATGAGGTTATAGAAAAGTCAACGTCTGTGCTGGATAAAAACTCTACAGTGCAACTACTCTAGGACCATCCACACACCTGTCATTAACACTTCACTCATCTCTAGGAGTAAAGCCATTCATTCCCCAGGGTGAACTTTAATGTGATCAAACACCGGTGTGACTCTAAAACCTTAAACATTGCTTAGTTCCCCAGAAAGAAAGTTCTCACAACAGAAGAAAAATATACATCTTAATGTTATACTGTCTCACTGTATTAAAAGTATTTTTCAAAGATTTATACATAAAAATTATAATGACTGGATATTTCCAGAATTAAAACATAAATAAAGAAGTCTACACAAATGATTAAAGATGTAAGATGTTATAGTATATAAAAGATAAGACAGTTTTATAGACATATATATAAAATCTTAAAATTTCTAAAATAATAGTTCAGTCAAGTAGTTTAAAAAAAACCAACATATATGTCTAGCCAAGGTTTATTGAAGAATGTTTTGTTTTTGCCCAAGCTTTATCTACATAGCACATGGTAATTAAAAGTGCCAGACTGACGGACCTAACCTTCCTCGGTGTTTAATAACCCTACTTACAGGACTGCATTAATCTTGTCAGAGTGGTTTAAGGGACAAGTTTTGTCCTCTGCCCTCCAAGGTCAACTAAGTCCCAGGGAACTGTGGGTCATGTCTTGAAATGTCCTGTAACTGTGATGAGTCACCTGGAGGTCAGGGAGACCCACTAAAGGATTCAAACCAGCGTCCCATCTGCAAAGAGGAGGGTCAGCACAGGACCCATGTTTCGAGTGAAGCCCGGATCTAGCAGGACCTTCTGACTGATTTCACACAGGTGCAGCTGATAAAACAAAGGCCCAGGGAGTCAGGGGCTCCTCAGAAACCCAAGTGACCCCCTGAGGAACAGATACTCAACTGACTTTAAGAGTAAGAATAATTTGGTTTATTTGGGTCAATTGTATGATCTTAAACACCCAACAGGAGAAATAATCAAAGATTAAGTGATTGATATGCTTCTTTAACAGTACAGGATATTGTATTTCCCAGACATTAAGTTCATATAAGATGTTATTTGCACAACTTCTCAGTAAGGATTTTGTTCTTAACAAGAAAATGCTGCTCAGATGTCAGACTTCAAATCCTGATCTAATCTAAAACTGCAGTGCCTACCTGAAGCCAGACAGACAAGCCCACTCCTGCTCTCACCTAAAATGACACGATGACTAATTTCCTTCCTCTGCCTGCCTAGAAGCCATCTGGGGAGAGAACTTACCCAGAATCTAGTCACTCCAAGCTGTCAAAGTGCCTGGAAACAAATCCTGGCTTCAAGACTCTCAAGTCCAGACTTGAGAGCCAAAAGGGGGAACCGGTGGATGGATGGATGCTCTTGACAGCCAACCTCAAGCAAATCTAAAGGACTCTGACTCAGCCATTTGAATCTTGCCTTGTTCTGCTTTCCTGTCTAGAAAGTATGACGTTAATTACTCCTGCGATTACTTCTTCACAACTCCCAGGCACCAGTCAAGGACTTCCTTTGCGTCTTAGAGCTAACGGTTATACAATGCAGGGGTCTTTTAAATAAACTCACGGAAGGGGTACCCCAATTCTCACAACCTGCTGCTGGAGCCCACAGGCAGAATGAACTGTTCCTGAAGAGGGGAGTGAGGACTGAGAAATAATAAAAGAGAGAAGAGAAAAGATAGATTAGGGAGGGCTGTCAGTCAATACTGAACCCCTCACTTTATTTTGCTCAGCATATTTATACCTTTACATCTGTATGAGGAACACTACAACTGTGAAGGGTTCAAGCAAAAACAAACATGCATTTACATATGTAAAAGTATTCAAGCCACCCACATCTACTAACAAAGGTCCTCAGCCTTGGGCCCAAGGTGAGCTCCACTCAGGAGCCATAAAGTATTTGCATAGGAGAGCATCCTGCTCCCACAGCACTTCTGTGACTGACCTCTGCTTGACCCTAAACTAGGGCATAGTTCAAGGCAGGCAAATGGCTGCAGACAACCTGCCCCATACTTCAGCATGGAAAGAGCCAGAGGGGTCAGTGCCCCAATTCCCTATTGGCAATCAGTGTGACCCCTTAAAAAATAACATAATAAAAATAAAAATATAAAATATATAGTCAGTTTAGGGTAAAAAGATGCCCCCAAATAATGGCCAGTTTCTTGGCTAAAAGCCAAAGCATCCTGTGCCCTTTAGCACCCTACTCTGTGCCAAAGGCCAAAAATGCCTGCCGTAAGCATTTGGAGAACTCTTATCTAACCCCTAAAGGATTTTAGGGTTATCTCTTCAGAGGGGGAATGTTAAAATGACAAATAACCCAAGAAAATTACCTGAGATAGACAAGATTATCTCCAGGGTATCTGTGGAGAAAACCCAGCTCTCCAGCTTCAGGAGTCAATCATTTGCTCTAGGCCCACTCCTAGGGAGGCAGGTTTACCTGCAGTTATGCTAAATAGATGGGTGGAATACTTAGTATGTGAATGAGGTAGTGAGCTTTCATTCCCCACAACCTCATCTTCTGTGCTGTACTCTCTAATCCTCAGCCCAGAGAGTGCAGTCACTGACCCAGTTCAGTAAGTTTGGCTGATTCCGAACATGTGGAGTCTGAGTGGTCCTTCCCAGAGCCCTGAACCTCATAACAACATGGACCTCGACTCACTGAATTCACAGAGACAAAATCACACACATTACAAAGAACACTAACAGATAGGAATTTACACAGTAAATGAGTCCATGATGATAGATTTAAATTATTATCTACATATGGACCTCAGGAATCAGGGAAATCAGAGAACTTGTAATAGGTATGTAATTTAAATAAGGTCTCAGCTAAATTCTGGATTGGATTTTTAATAACAAAATAAACATTCTCCTTGATCATTTTATGACACTCATAGTTGGTTATTCCACCTTATAGTTCTCAAACTCAAGAGGAGCCAGTACCATGGGTAATTCCCCTATTAAGGAAGGGATCAGTCCTTACAGTGAGGCTGTCTGGATTACTGTCCTAGCTAGCTTCTTTACAGTACACGTCCAGGTCCCAGTTTATCCTTCAGGAAGCCAGCAGAGGGGCTCGGGCAGGAGAGCAGAGCCAGAGCTCTAGCAGTGTGCATGGTTTCCAGTGCCTCCTCCTCCAGCCTCTCACCAGTCTCCTTTTCCTACAACACAGGACCAACTGCTCAGGACAGGGAAAAGTCAGAGTGGGCTAGACTATACCACACCAAGGAATAGTCTAGAAAGTGTTTCCTGGGCAAAGGTGAACCCTAGAGAGGAATTTCCCCAAAGGGCGTTCCTTCTTTCCAGGTGTGTTAAGCATCCACCCAAGGCAAAACTGAATTTGGGCAGCGTCAATAGCTCAGTGACTGGCTCCTGCAATCCTTGCAGGATCTTCTCGGACACACAGGGCAGGACAGCTCTGCTTCCCAGGGTCCATCGCCCACAGCAGGACCAGGAGAAAGTGGGCCCCACTAGCGTGGGCACTGTCCTTGTATTCGCCCCCATCCGGACATTTCCAGGATGATGCTGTCTGCACTGCTCCTGAGGCTTCACAGCCACAAATGTGCTCTCCTGGCCTCTGTGATTTACCTCTCAGCTTCTCACTATGAACCTTCAGGTCATCAGGCGTCATGCTGTCAAATCCGGTTCCAGTGTGAGAAACGTGAATGTTACCAATGTTAAGTCAGTAGACATCTGACCACAGCACCTCTGTGCTGTTTCTGAGGTCAGGCTTCCCAGAAGATTTCATGTTCATGATGTTGATCTACAATAATCTCAGCTGGTCCTTCAACTCCAGCCTTCCAGCACTGAAAGTTCCAGTTTAAAAAAAAAAAAAAAAAGTAGGTTTCTGTTCCAAAAATGTTTAATCCAAAACATATCAAATAAAAATCCCAGAGTGATTTCCTTCTGAAACTTCCTAAGCCCGGCATAAGTCTTCCTCATTTATCTCATGACAGCTCTTCTCAGCTCCACCTTGACATCCCGTTAACCCTGACAACTCAATGACTTTTCCAGCACAGAATTCAAAGCTTGTAATTTCCTTTCCAGAACAGCCTGTTCACGTCCTTCGCTGTGGGAGTGCACTCTGGCACCAATTTCTGCCTTGATAGCTGTATTTCTATGGTAAATTCCAGACATAAGTGTAAGGATTATTTGTTTGCGAGGCATAGCAGAAATCAATCAGAGACGGGAATTGACTGAGCTGGTTTTATCGGGAAAGGGATATCAGCTGGGCCTAGCCCCTCCCTAGCTGGTCAGTAGGGCTTTTTATATGGAAAAGGTACCCCTTGGCATCTGTTTGATGTTTAAAATAAACTTTTAGCCAGTAAGGAATCCCCTCTTTTTACAGCTGTTTGTGAATTTTTTGAGTCCAGAACCTTATCTGTTAAGGAAGCCCGGTGTCCTTTGTGAATTTGGGGTCTGGAGTCTTATCTGAGCTATTTGCAGCTATTTGCAGGGCCTGGATTTCTGAGGAGAAGTTGCAAAAGTAGGTCTTTTCTCAGGCATGTTTTGTAAACTCTGGCTCCAAGTTTCTTTCCATCTTCCTGAGTTTGAAACTGTTGGGGGTTTCAGTCACATCTTACAATAAGAACCTCTTCCATGAAATGGTGGATTATTTTCTTACACTTCCAGCCAGAGCATTTCAATAGAGGCAGGAATTCAGGGCAGGATCCTAGGCAGGAACTGAAGCAGGGAAGGCAGCAGCTTCCACAGGCCTCAGCCTGGTTCTTCCACAATACAGCGTCACCTGGCCTTGTGTCTCATCAGCTCCAGGATGCTGGTTCCTCTGACATCATGGAACCATCATGAAAGTCCACTGCAGACATGCTCACAGGACGACCTGATGTTGGCAATTCCACAGTGAGGATCTCTGCTCCATAGAGGCTCTAGTTTGTGCTAAAATGGACAGAAAGCAAACTAAATGATCATCCCTGTTTCAAGTGAACCAGCACACATTCCTGTTAAAGCATAACCTGTTCCTGGCTTTATCATCAAGACCTCATGTTGACATCATAACATAAATTAAAGTCCATCCTTTAAATGTCCCAACGTGCTCCAGTGTCCACTGTTACGACCAGAGAACAGCTCCTCAAGAACCACCATGGAGTCCGGAGTGTATGCAAAAAAGACAAAGAGCCTTTACTCAAGCTTAAGCTTTGTCCCCCAGACCTCACCAACACAGTGGATCCGTTCTGGGAGCCCCGAGCAGAGAGGTTAGGAGCCTTTTATAAGTTTGAGATAAAGGAAGGTGGGGAATAACGGTTACATTCTGTTTGGTAATAGGAGCCCATGCACCAAGCATATTTTAAATTAATTGGTTGTAATAAACTATATGGCAAAATTGGTTAATAGAGGTTCGGAGGTTTCTTATTGGTGGGTGTTGCCTTTAGGGCAAAGGAATGTGTTGATTATTATTCAAACATTTTTGCTAGTTTTTGTTTTAGCCTTATTTAATCTTGTGGCCTTGTGACTGCTTAGAAGGAAGAAAGAACGAGATGGAGTTATATTTATCCATTTTCTGACGTCCTATAGCCAAGCATTTTTTTACAGAAGCGAAGAGAGCAGTTATTGGGTTGAAAAGGGGTTCCAGGGGTCCCACACCCACTGCTTTTTAAGTTCAGTATCCCTAAAACAGTCCCAAACCTGCTCCGTGTGGGCTCAGTAAGAATTTAATCAAAAGGTAAATATTTATTACAACAGCAGCCCTCCCAGTCCTGCGGACTGGACTAGGGGACCCCGCAGCATGAGGACCGATTCCGCAGCACTCCTGGTCATCCATGAGGGAGGCGGCGCAGAGGGCGGCCCGGGAGTAGGGGCAGAGGTGGGGACAGGGAGTACCGACCTTGAGGTCCCGCCGGGGTTTCCGGGTGCGGGTTCCCTGGGCGCTTCAAAGGCGACCCCGGAGCGGCCATAGAGCTGCGGTCCCGAGACGCAGGTGGTGTCAGTGCCTTTGCAGCAGCCCTGGCATTAGCAGAAGCTGCGTCCGAAGCTTCCGGGGCCCAGCAGCCGGGGCCCAGCGACTTCCGGGATACACCTGTCGGGGCGCAGTGACTTCCGGGATCCCTCAGGCGGGGAGTACCGGCTTCCCTGGTCCCGTAGGCGGGGCAGAGTGACGTCCGGGCGTCCCCCACCTTATGCCCCTTGTGGCTCATAAACTTCCGGAATCCCCCAGTAGGGACTCAGCGACTTCCAGGGTTCCCCAGTCGGGGCCCAGCCACTTCCAGTGACCCCGTAGGGAGGGTCTGAGGCATCAGAGCAGCAGCAGGTGCAGGAGCAGCTGGAGGCGGAAGCCGGCGGACTCCGAGGTATCCCGCGGGGACCAAGTGGTGTCAGGGTAGAGGACGGGACTTGGGGGTCGGGGAGGACCGGGCGGAGGGGACGTCCCTGGCCTGGCGGAGACTCGGTGCCCACTACCCGCGTCGCTGTTCAGAGGCAGCCAGCACCGTGGGCGAGCACTGTGCATGGAGTGTAGCGGGACCGGAGGGTATTGGATCGGTGTGTGGCCGTCGCCCCGCCCTCCCGCTTCCGGGAGGGGAGCCCCAGGGAGGAGTCCGACCTTCGGCCCGCCCTCGCCAGCTTTCAGGAGGGTGAGCATCCACGAGAGCACCTCCCTGCCCTCGCGGGAATCGGGTCGGGCGTGCGCACTGCGAGTCCCCGGCCGCCTCGCCCCGCCCTGGTGCTCCGAGCTCCCCTGGATGCTGGGACTCTGCACAAGTATGCAGATGTCTGCTCACTCATTCTGGGCGCGTGGGGCGGGAAAGACCGGGCGGGCTCCCGGTGCTGGATTCCCGCCTGGTCGCAGCCACCCCAGAAGCACGGGCGTTCCGTGCTAGCCTGGTGTGCATCCGAAGTTCTGTGTGAGCAATTTTTAATCAGAGCCCGACGCAGTTCAGTGGCCGGGTGGGTATCGGGCTGGTTGACCGAGCACTCAGCACCCAGTACCATCCGGGAACGGCCTTAATCGGATTAGACGAATCCGGGACCCCGGAGTCTCAGAAGTGGATTCAAAGTCCGCTGGGACTTTCAGGAGCCCGAGGGCCGCGTCGACCCCACGTCCCAGGCTTCCGGGCGCGGCCGGACTGGCCCTAGCATCTTTCATTTCTCTACTTTTTCTCTGAAGTTCCTTCTCCCAGCCATGTGGCTGCCAGTCCGCCACGTGTCTGACCCCATGCAGGCTCTAAACCTGCATGACTTTTTGGCTTTTCTTCTTTTCACTGTATTCTCTTCCTCCAGGCAGCTGCTGAGATCCCCAGCTTGCCTGTCTTGAGGATTTTTCTTCAAATTCCAATAAAATTGTCTTAAAGCTTCCAATTGGGTCCATTCTTAAATTCTTTTATGAATGAGACTAAGAACCCTCTAGGGGACGCTCTCATTTCACCCCGTTTCACCAGGATGGGCTTTGTCACTCACTTCCTCTCCCTCCCCCTCCATTTTCCTTTCCTCCTCCGTTGCACCAGCTCCATTTCCGCCCCAGGACACGGGCTCCCCGAATCCCTCCCCCCCCCACCGGAACTGCGCCCTCATTCCTCAGGTCCGCACTGGGAGTGCCCGCTTAGAAGTTCTGTGTGTCACGCAGGGCTCTGCCTGGTCTGTCCCGCCGTATCCAGCGTCTCAAGTTCCGCCTCTGGGACAAGGTGCCCTGCCAGAGTCAAACGGAGCTCAGAGAGGACTCCCCACGCAGTGCTCTCCCGACTCAGGACTCCCGGCACAGTGCTCTCCGGTTTCAGGACTCCCTGCACAGTGCTCTTCGGGGGTCAGGATTCCCCGCGCAGTGCCCTCCTGATTCAGGACTCCCCGCGCAGTGCTCTGCCAGGTGAGGACTCTCCATGCAGTGCTCTGCCCCAGTCAGGACTCCCTGCCCAGGGCTCTCCCTGGGAAAGGACTCTCTGCCTAGTGCTCCTCCCGAGTCAGGACTCCCCATGCGGTGCTCGTGGAGACTCAGGACTCCCCGCCCAGTGCTCTGCCCCAGTCAGGAGACCCCAGGCAGTGCTCACTCCGAGTCAGGACTCCTCGTGCACTGCTTTTCCCAAGTTAGGACTCTCCACGCAGTGCTCATCCAGACTCAGGACTCTCTGTTCAGTCCTCCTCCCAAGAAAGGACTCCACGCGTGGTGCTCTTCCTCAGTCAGTACGCCCCGCACAGTACTCTTCCATCGTCAGGACTCTCGGCCCAGTGCTCATCCAGATTCCGGACTCCCTGCTCAGTGCTCCTCCCAAGAAAAGACTCACTGTGCTGTGCTCTCCCTGGGAGAGGACTCCCTGCTGAGTGCTCTCCCCAAGAAAGGACTCCCTGCGAGTTCTCTCCCTGACTCATGACTCCCGCGCAGTGCTCTTCCTGCGAAAGGACTACCTGCCCAGTGCTTGTCCAGAGTCAGGACTCCCCACCCAGTGCTCCTCTAGTGGAGTCCGACAGAACTCTGTCCCTAGTGCTCTTCCTGAGAATGGACTCTGCCCAGTGCTCTTCCTGAGAATGGACTACCTGCGCAGTGCTCCCTCAGTGGAGTCTGGGAAGGACTCCCCCGTGCAGTGCTCTCCCCAAGTCAGGACTCCCATGCATTCCTCTTCCTATGTCAGGACTCCCTGCGCAGTGCTCTCCCCCAGAAAGGACTCCCTGCGTAGTGCTCCCTCAGTGCTGTTCGTCTAGGACTCCCTGCGCAGTGCTCTCCGTGGCGAGCCGCCCCGGGTGCTGGGACTGAGAAGGGCAGCCATTCATAGACCTGGAATTCAGATGGTTGTCTGAGTCCCGGCCTTCCGGTGGTGTCCCAGGAGACCGATTTGCAGTCACCTTCAGGAAGTGAAGTCGGGGCAGAAGGTCACATAGCTGGCACGCAGCATCAGTTTCACTTCTCCAGTCTTCAGTCTTCAGCTTTCAGGAAGTGCTGCCTAGGGATGACCTGCGCACAGTAGGACTTCCCACCACACAGAGTACAACTTCCCAGGGCACAGAGTAGGACTTCCCTCTGCGCACAGTAGGACTTCTCACTGAACAGAGTGGGACTTCCTGCAGGCGTTTTGTGTGGCTGTCTGCACCCCGCCCTGACGATTTCGTGCTCAGCACACTTTTCCCTGCCATTCAACCCGGGTCATGCCTGTCCTTCTGCCTCCGGCTTCTGTTCTTCAGGTCCCACGGCTTCCGGTCCCGCCCTGCAGTCACACACATGCATGCGTCTCAACCAGACATGCACACGGGTAATCCACACACCTCCTGCACATACTGCACAACGCTCGTCCACTCCTGTCCACACGCCTCGTCCATTCACGTGTACAAGCCGCGTGTGCGCGTGCTCCCTGTGTGTGCAAGGCCCACAGAGGCCAGAAGGGGAAGCCGTCACCGTGTTGAAACCTGAGCTCACACATAGCTAACATGTCATCATGAGTGAGGCATGAGCAGACACGGCCCGTGCATGGGGAATATATTGGAGGAGGGAGGGCGGCGTGGCGGGCGGTGGAGGCGCGGTAGGGGGACTGGGAACGGAACCGGTAGGGGGAGGGGACTGCGGTGGGGGGGAACCGGGAGAACCGACTGGGCGATGCCGTGCGCAGGGGAAGGCGCAGTCCTTGCTCATACTGTTTCTGAGAAGAGGTGGAACGTCCCCGACGGCTGCGGCTGCTGTCAGGCTGGAAAACATATAAAGAACATGTTTGGGTTGTAACCACACGACCTGTGAGCTCAGCACAAACACGCGGTCATAGCGGAGACGATGCGGACGCCATCCCGCCAAAGCATGTTCGTGCGTGCTACACATGTCAGTGCACGTCGAAACGCGTCTGTGTATCCATGTGTGTATGTCGAACAATTGACGCACGTATGCACGTGTGTCCACGTAACCGTGGTGAAGACGAGACGGGCCAGAAGGCCGCAGAGCCGTCGGGACCGACCCGGAGGACACAGTGCGGACCTGCGAATCTCAAGGTAGTTTGAAGAGCGTGGGCATCCCGTGTCCCTGTGGACACTTGTCCTGCTTGCCCGGCCTTGGCCCGACGGCTCCCGTGAGCCCAGCGGCTATGCAGCAGCGGGACGCTTTCATGGGACCGCCAGGCCACCCCGCTGCAAGCCCCTGAGGGGTGTCGTGTCCTCTGGCGTCCCTGTCACTAGGCCCCCGCGGGACACGTGTCTGCAAGACAGTAATCAATTAATCAGTGAGTCAGATAATCAATCACTCAATCATTCAGTCAGTCAGTCAGTCCATCCATCAATCAATCAGTCCATCGGTCAATCAATCAATCCGTCAGTCAATCAGTCAATTATCAATACTGTTTATCATCACCTGTGCGGAGTTTTTGTTCAGACGTGGACAAAGCACAGGATTTTGAGTAGAACTAAGCCCAGCGGCTCTGAGTGCCCCCGTCACGTGTGACAGACGCGTGTGTGTCAGCTCTGTGTGTGTGAAGGACCCTGTGCTTTTTTTCTGTACGTGCATGTGTGCGTCCCGCACATGTGGAATGTGGAGGTGAACATGTGAGTACTTTGTTCATCACCCTCCACCCGAGTGTGTGTGCTGGAACTCGGAAGTTCAGAAGCATTAGCTGCCCTGGGATCTGTGAGTTCAGGGTTTCCTGTCCTTAAACTGGGTACTGGAGCTGCCAACGCTCAGTTCCTCCAGCTGTCACCGCCCTGAGCCACCACGTGCCCCTCGGACAAGTGCTCACGCGCTCCCTGCACACCATCCACACCCCTCACACATGCTCCCGCGCCTGCCGGGCGCTACCTGTGGCCAGTACGCGCTGGACGTTATCCTCGATGCCGACCTCCTCCACGAGACCTCCTCCACGAGGGCCATGACATCTGCATCTCCTCCTTTGTCAGCTGTTTGCCTCAAGCGGGAATTCAGAGGACACGGCGGGGGGGTGGGGGGGCGGTGGCGAGGTGCTCACGGAGCCGGGCTCTTTCTGCTGGAAGCCATGGTCCCAGCAAGGCGCTGAACTGAGTCCTCATGGGACTGACTGAGTCGCTGGATCCGGGATCTACACGGCGGAGGGAGGGAAGGGCTTTTGGGACCCCGTCTTCTGTCGTCCACACATGTGCCGGGACACAGGCCGTCTCCCCCGGTATATACATGTAAAGGTTATTTAGAAGAATCTCCGCGGCTGGAGCGGTGCTTCGTGGGATTTGTGTTCAGTTCCCAGCACCTAGCACCCGGCACCCGGCACCTGGCACTGGACACCCAGCACTGGGCACCCAGCACTCAGCGTAATTCCCGTTTCAGAAGACCTGATGCCCCGTCTGGCCTCTGTGGCCGCTGCGCACACACAGGAAGACATCTCCAAAGGGAAAACCAGGGCGAGGTGCATGCGCTTCATCTCAGCACTGGGGCGGCAGAGGTGGGAGGATCCCTGTGAGATGCAGGGCCAGCCTGGTCTACGCAGCCCTCGTGTGCTCTTTTCCCAGGTGACGGTCGAGCGTGTCCCAGTGACATGGTCAAAGCTTCGCAGCACCGCCGACCCACAAAGACGAAGAGTTCGGTCTACACGTGGATGCTCCTCCGCACCCGGGAACTTAGCGCACAGTCATGTTGGCACGCCCGCCTCCCCAGAGCGCGCATTCCACCTTGACCTTCCTCTGGTTGTAGCGATAGAACAGCGGGATCTTCCTGTCCACAAACTGGATGAAGAAGCCGCTCTTCCCTTCAGCTGAGAGCGCCAGAGAGGTGTCAGCGCCATGCTGGGCATGCAAAATGTGTGCACAGGACACAGCACGCATGTGCACGGGACACACCACACGCATGCACAGGACACACCGATACTTGTGCATGGGATACCGACATGTATACACAGGCCACACCCTTATGTACGCACAAGACACTCCAACATATATACACAGGACATATCCACACACTTGCACAGAATACACTCATAGGTATACAAAGGACACATGCACACGAATGCACAGGACACACGGACACATGTGCATGGGACACACTGACACGTATGCACAGGACACACAGGCACATATGCACAGGACACATCAACATGTATGCACAGAACATACTGACACACATACACAGGGCACACTGATATGTATGTAAAAGGACACACTGACACACATGCACAGGACACAATGACATGTATGCAAAGCACACACTGACACATATGCACAGGACATATGTATGAACAGGACACACCAACATGTATGCACAGGGCAAACAACACATGTGCACAGGACACACTGACACGTATGCACAAGGCACATTGACATGTATGCACAGGACACACCAACACGTATGCACAGGGCACAGACACACATGCACAGGGCACATCGACATGTATGCAGAGCACACAACAACATGTACGTGTATGAGACATTGACACTTATGCACATGACACAACACGTATGCACAGGACACTTGGACACACACATGCACTCGCATACTCGTCTCGCTAATAAACATCCTCGCATTATAATACTCTATGACCATGTGGGTTCATGTGCCTGAAAGGCCTGACGCAGGTGTCTGTGGCTACTGACCACCGTGGGTTAATCCTGGCCGGGGCTTTGGGCGCTGTGCATCTCAGGGTTCTAGTGAGGCCACCGCGGAGTATTGCAGCCCATGGATGGGCTCTAGAATGCCGTGTGACAACCGTGGAAACGTGTGTGGATCACATGTCACATAACGGTGAGAAGCCCCAACCCTGGCAATTCCTCCTCAAGTGAAACACGAGAAAAGGCCACAGAGGGGATTTGTTCTCACAGAGGAGGAAGGGACGGTCTTCTGACCATCGCAGTGTGTCCTCTGCGATCATGACCACCATGTCCTCTGCCGCCGTGTGAAATCTCATCATCAAGTGCGAAGAGCGGAGGCAGGAGCCGAGCCGGTCAGCGGTTAAGAGCATGGGCTGTCCCTGCTCAGGAACCGGGTTCGGTTCCCAGTACCCACACAGGCCAAGAACCATCCTCAAGTCCCGGTCCAGGGGATCCGACGCCGTCCTCAGACCCCTCTGGCATCACATGACACAGTTGCGCTCACACACGTGCAGGCAACGCACACACAGAAACAAGCAAAATCACAGTCAAATATGAACAAAGTGTGCTCTTATCTTGGGTGAGGACCCGTCGGGTTTTCCAAAGTGGCACGTCTGCTTCCCAGTAAAGGTCACGCGGGAACCCCGAGGTTCAGATGCAGACACAGAGAGGTCCACGCAGCACGACGTACTCACATGTCGCCTCGTAAATGTCTTTATCTCCTTTTTGTCCCAAGACCTTGTGCTTGGTGCATTGCCCCATTTTCCAGGAAAACAAAGACAAGTGCGGGTGTATCTTGATGCTGTGTTCCCCACCCCTGCTGGGGGCACAGGAGGGTCCTTGAGGGACGGTGCTGGGATCTTAGGGTGACCAGGACCGACCAGGATGGGCAGCAGGCACCCTACAAAGGGCGTGGGGAGTGGGGACACACGCATGACACTACAGGCCTTGATACACACAAATACAGGGACGACGTGCACACATGCACACACACAGACGTGCACACGTGCATGGACACAGACTCACGTGCATGGACACATGTGCATGGACACGGACACACACATAAACAGACGCACGCCCATGCATGCACAGACACATGTGCATGGACACAGATGCACATGCACACACACATCTGGACACATGTGCACGGACACAGACACACACGCACACACGCACACGCACACCTCCACGCACATACTAGCATGGACACAGATGCGCATGCATGTACACAATGCACAGACAGACGAGACATACACGCACGAGCACACACACATGCACGTGTGCACACACATGTGCACAGATGCACGGACACAGATGGACACACATTCACATGGACACAGATGCACACACACCTCAAGGCACTCACGTGCATGGACACATGTGCAGGAACACAGCCTCACACACACAAGCACACACTCACGCCCACACACACGGACACAGATGAGCACACACAGAGTGGGTCATGTTTAGATCCCGTCCTAGAACCGCAATGCCCTTCTTGACCCCCATCACATTTATGTACTCCGTACGTGTGTGCATATGTGCATGCGTGTGTGTGTGCATTTTGTGTGTGTGCATGTGTTTATGTGTGTGTGTATGTGTCCATGCGTGTCAAGCCCGGTGGCATATTGTTTGTGTCCCCACATGCCTTCTGTGTGTATCTCTCTGTCGTGGAATATGTATTAATCTTCCCTTTAATCTACGTGCGATCTCCCCGTGTCTTTCACAGCCATCATCTATCTTCGCCGTCCTCCATGTATCTATTACGTATTGATTGTCTGTTATTTATCTTCCTAATGTCTGTCCCCTCCCCATCTACCTATGATCTGTCTTTCTGACTGTGTACAATGTGTGTGGCCATTGTCCGTCACAAATCCATCATGTATGTCTCTGGAGTGGATCTCTAGCAGTCCATCTCCTCCCGCATGCCACTCTCTGACAGTCCGTATCGACCATCGATCTGTGTGTAGCTATCCACCATCATTCTAACTACTGGTCACCTGTCAATAATCTGTGTCAATAATCGGTCACACATTGCTGTGGACCCTCCCTGTGCTGCTGTTGTCTGTCTAGGAATCGGTCTATCTCTATCTACTAATTGCTATTTGTTTTTAAGTTGCGTTAGCGCCGGTGACACAGAGGCAGACGGATGTCTGTGAGATGGAGGCCAGCCTGGTCTACACTGCAAGCGCCATGCCAGCCTGGTCTACACCACAAGTTCAGGGCCAGCTGGGCCTGCAGGGAGATGCTGTCTTCGGAAAA
The DNA here is from genome assembly GCA_035773235.1 of Eospalax fontanierii. Lineage (NCBI taxonomy): Eukaryota > Metazoa > Chordata > Mammalia > Rodentia > Spalacidae > Eospalax > Eospalax fontanierii. Next base: position 423,403 of record CM069525.1, on the reverse strand, counting down.
GCCGCGTTGCGGCTCTAGGAAGCTATGCACTGACTGCTAGTCTCTACTCGCGCAAGGCCCTGGACCTGTGTTTGCACACTTGCACATGCTACGTCCCCGAGGACGGCAGTGCCACGGCCTCAGTACACCTTTGGCTGTCTATGCCGTCCTTTCCCGCAGTTCTTGCTTTGCAAACTCCATTCATGGGTCGATGTGTGAAGCTCTGCTGTGGGCGGAGTCACATGGGCTCTAGAAGCACTGTTCTGTCCTCTATGTATTGTGTACATGCCTGTTGATACGTATGACTGTGCTTTAAAACACTGAATTTACACAGACACAGGCACGCACAAACACACACGAAACACGCACACACACGTGTACACACAGGTACGCACACACAGACATATATACATATATACACATGCATATACATACACATGCACACACATGGACACACAGACATGGACACACATGCACAGACACACATATACCTACACTGACACACACATTCACATATATACACACAGACACACATACATACACATAAGACACACACACACATAACACACATACACACAGACATGCACACACACATACACACATACACACCGTACGTGTACACACACATGCATGCACACACATGCACAGATGCATGCACACACATACACATAACACACATAACACATGTACACAGAGACACGCGTGTGCACACACGCCATATGTGTACATATGCACACATACATGTAAACACGCGCACAGATGCATGCACATATACACCCATAGACACACACAGACACAGATATACACACACTGACATGTAGACATGCAGACACACAGAGACATGCACACACACATACATGCACAGACACACATATATTATACATACACACTGACAGATATACACAGACACATGTACATGCACATACACACACAGACATACAGACACATAACCCATGCAGAGACACACAAACATACATACACACATGCACATCCATACACACGTACAGACAGACACGCACAGACACACATATACATACATACTGACACACAGACACACATACACTCAGAGACATACACACAGACACACAGACACATTCCCAGACGCACAGACACGCACTCATAGACATTAACATTGGTACATGGCATGATTCACCAACATCCGCATCCGTCTAGAAACGTCAACGCCGGCTGTGAGCCCTCCTGAGGACCCGCCTGCTGGGCACGGTGCGTGTCACGGCTCCTCAGGTGGAGACACAGCTGCGCGTGGACACCGCCGGCCGGTGTGCTTCCTTAGCGTCTTACTTGACGTAGAAATGCAGGTAGATGGTCGTATGGTCGTGCAGTTATTGCGACACTCAATGTGGCGTAAGTGCGTTCTCAGGAGCCCATCTTCCTTGATCAGGTCCACGGCACTGGATCCCAAGTACACGGTGTGCCACCTCCCCTGATCTGGAACGAGAGGTCGGGGCAATGGACTCGGTGGCAGCCGAGTGGGCTCAGCACTCCACTACCCGGGGCTCATGTATGTACCCTGTACACCCACGTACACGGCCAAGGCTGACCCAGTGTGACTGGCTGCGTGTGTACATACAGTGTGACATGTTCTTCCCATGAGCGAGGCATGTTACCGTCATGGGATGTGGCAGTGACTAAGTCACACACGCTACGGGTGCGACGGGGGAGTCACAGAAAATGGCCATGGGACCTCACGTGTCTGTGTGCTCTATGCACGGAAAGTCTCTGTGTCTCAGTGTCTCTCTATCTCTGTCTCTGTCTCTGTCTCTGCCCCATCCTCCCTCTCCACCCCTGAAAGTGAGTTTGCCCTGACAAACTGCCGGGATTAGTCACATACTAAAACACGACAGGTCCTGCTCTTCTGGTCTCTGCAGGTCCTGGCCAACCCCACCTCCCACCGGTCTGGACCAGTTTCACTAAGACCCGGCTCACTCACTTTGTGTCACGCATTCTGTCTCTCTCTGTCTCTGTGTCTCTGTCTCTATCTCTCTGTCTCCATCTGTCTCTCTGTGTCTCTGTCTCTCTGGGTGGTTCTGTGTGTCTGGCTCTCTGGCTCTCTGTCTTTTTCTATCTCTCTCTGTCTCTGTCTGTCTCTCTGTCTCTGTCTGTCTCTATCTCTGGCTCTCTGTATCTCTGTCTCTATCTCTGTGTCTCTGTCCCTCTATCTCTGTCTCTCTCTATCTCTCTCTGTCTCTCTCTCTCTCTCTCCGTCTGTCTCTCACTCACACACGCACCTTTTTCACGGTCGACTTATTTAGTTTACAGGAAACACAGACTAGACTCAGTGCTAGAATGAGAACTGTGGTCTTCATCTTCCGGCCGTAGTGCTCCCTGGTGCTGCCCTAGGTGCTCTCCGGTGCTCCCTCCCTGCACATGCTCCGGGGCAATGCGGACATGGGAACAGTCCGGCCTCTTATAGGGTCCCATGGCCCCAGGCCGAACCAGAGGCGGCGTTTACGACCCGCACACATCCGGGTTTGCAGCTGGGCAGACAGACCCTGCACCGGGCTGTTTGCCGACACCGAGTCCACACATGTTTAGCTGAGACGTGCAAACAAGCACTACGGGGAACTCCGCAGCCCAGATCCTCGTGGCATGGACAGGCCCGAGCAGCCGTTTCCACGGGCCAACAGCCAAGACCGCAGCACCTGCCCGCAGGGCGGGCCTAGGCCACGCGGAGTCTAGCCTGCAGCTGCAGTCCTGAGCCCGGGCGGAGGGTCTAGCCAGCAGTCGTGGTCCTGAATGCTGTCACGCTCTAGAGCGCTGTTCTGGGGTCACTTTCTACACGGCTGTGCAGACAGAGACAGAAAACCTGCAGGTGGCACCATCTCTATTTTGTAAAATTCATTGTCTGAGGCAGGCTGTCCCTGCAGCCCAGGCCAGCCTGGCCCTCACTGTGTAGCCCAGGCTGTCTCTATCTCACCCACATCTACGTCCTCAGTGCGTTGTCGGCCCATCAGCGCTTCAGGTGTGATTCCCACTTTTCTTTCCCGTCATCAGGGGCCGAGCACCCGTGGATGGCAGAGGTCTCCTCTGACACTGACAAGCCGGTGTTGAAGCCTTGTGCACAGGAGCTGCGTGAGGACACGACAAACATGCCTGTGCACACCCTCCGCCCCAGCCATGTAGCTTGGCCGTACAAAACACAGACCGAACCCGCAGACTTTGGGAGCTGGGGGTCGACGCTCCTCGTCTCTGTCCCCTGCTGTGCCTGGGGGGGACCCCGTCCCACTGCCTCAGTTTCCCAGGGGGTCATAGCACAGAGCGTGAAGGAGCTCGTCCTTACTATGTGAAGGAGCCCGTGGCGGGGACTGAGCAAGGCCCAAGGCCCACTGTCGGTCCTCCCCATCCTCAGCACACAGAAGAGCAAAGGCTTGAATACTGCACACGGTGCAGAGAGGTGTGTGTTCTGGGACACGGAAAGACATCGGTCCACGTGACGACATCGTCCACTAGGACTCAGAATAGCGGAACCCGCAGGATTCACCCCGTGCCTAGGGCTCGGCTCTGCGCCTTTCCACATGCTTCCTTCTGATTTGGCTTCAACCCCGTCTTAGTGTTTCTTCCCAGAGCTCAGCATCCGCCCTTTAAGGGACACGGCTGCTGCGGGGATGTTTGGGAAAACATAGATGGCAGGAAACACGGACGGGACTCACGTTTCCATTGTAATTACACTCAGAAGTGTGCGGCTGGGAAGGCCTCTGGGAACACGGAACATGGCTGTGTCGGTTGTGGGAACCGTCCATGGGAAGCCATGGAACAGAATAACCAATATGCTAACATGTTAAGGAAGACCAGAGCCCAGGAGACAGTCACATGGACATGTTCATCGTCCCTAGGGGGAAGGTGGCGGATCAGGAAGGTCTCTGTACAGCCAATGTTTGTCAAAGGTCACACTTCCAGGGAGGAACCCGGCCTGTCGGACAGTCGGATGCTCCGTTGACGACTGGGTCTTTGGAATCTTTTCAGTTGAAGCCCCTGCGTTTATGTTTATGCGGCGGACAACATGTGTCCAGGATGGGGGGGCCTGCATGTGTTCCCACAGGATGATGGCTTAACGAGGGATGTGTGAGCTACAGGTAGGGGACCTGCCGCCCCAGGAGGACGTGTCTGTGCCTGCTGTGTGTGCTGGGGTCCTGAGCTACTTATGCCCTTCCCTAAGTCCACAAATAAAAACAGCACCGGCTGGGCCATTACCGAGGTCACGCTGGGACGGCGATTACATGACAATGGTGGCCCGGGCAGGCTTCCAGCCTGGGAGTAACACGGAGACAGGGAGAAAGGTCAGGAAACAGGATCAAGGAGGTAGGAGCCAGGATCAGCCAATCCGTGGGTCTGTGGTGCGGATTAGCATCCAGCTGGATGGGACCTGGAACCTCCACTGCCACCTCCAGGCTATTTTCCACTCAGGATGAGCTAGTGTTTAACTTGGAAGATGCTCGGCCCGCACGATACCGGCTCTTTGTCAGACGCTGTGTTATTTGATTTGGTTTTATTTTATTTAGGAAGGTCAGTCACTCCGTGGAAAATCGGAGGAAAGCTCAAGGTGAATCGGCAGGAGAAAGCTGACGTCTTCACGGGAAGCTAGCCACCACTGCAACGGATGACCTGGCCGAGAGTCAAGGACGGATCCCCCGTGAAGGTGCGCATTTGTGTCCTTGAACTGGGGTCATGTAGGACAGCAGAGCATGATCTGAGAGTCACATGCAGGAAGGCAGTAAAGAAGAGAATGGTGGCCCACAGGAGGGACAGACGGGCGAAGTGTGCGTTTAAAGCGATGGCCCTGAAGAAATCACGGAAGATGACGTGTACAGACCAAACACGCATGAATAGAGGGTTCAAAAGCCTGCGCATGTTTACCAACCCAGAAACCGGACCAGAACCGCTCCTCGAAGGCGCACTGCGAGGGGACGCGGACTCCAAAGTGACTGCACTGGATCAGCCTCCTGAGACTGACATCGCACTGTGCGTGAGAACTGAGAGCGGAAACGTGCTTGACACAATTTTCTGTTTAAAAGGTAAATGGTCGGTCACAGCTCAAAGTCCAGCCCCCGCCAGGCAGAGGCAGACGAACTGGGCAACATGGGCCAGCCTGGTCCCATGGCGAGTTCCCGGCCAGCCAGGGCTCCAGGGACAGCCCAAATCAAAAAACAACCAAATCACATCTGGAGGTCAGTCCCTGGAGCAGTGTGGAAGGCCAGATGAAGAAGCCACGTGGATCAGGACCAGCGTGCTACGGGGAGAACACAGAATACATTCGAACATGCATGTGTTACGTACCACGACCTGGAATGATCCATAGACACTCACCTGAACCCAGATTCCCCAGCCTGCAGCTACCCAGTTTGGATTGTTACACGCGTGTGTGCCAAAGGCACACCCACTTTCTGCCCTTTGCTGTTCACGTGTCGGTGTCACAGCTACACAGCATGCGTCCGGTGTTTTCGTTCCAAGCTTTTTGCTGTTGGCTTCAGGGGAGTCCCGTGTTTTTCTCTCACTCAGTTTGCATATACACGGACCATGTTGGGTCTGTGGCCAGAACGGCCATCAACCCGTGTATCTGGAGAAATTGATCAGCAAAGCCACAGTGAAAGTGGCCGTGCATTCTGACGTGCGTTCCTTCCGTCACGCTACGTTTTTATGAGCTTCGTGTGTGAGTGCCGTCATGTGTGTTGTCTCGTGTATGAGCACCATATGTATGTCCCTGATTCCCTTCAGTGCCCCCCCAACCCTCTCCCTGCTCCTTGTCCTGCTCTTTGTTATAAGCTCACATGTGTTAACCAACCACAGTGCAGACGAGAAGCAATGGCTCAGCCATCGCCGCGCTGCTTCGACTGAGGGAACGTCACCTGAACATCACGGAATGGGGCCGGGAAGCATGATTTATCTATCTGCATCTATGTCTCTCTATTCATCAGCTACTCGTTACTCTATTGATCTGTGTATCATCTATCTATGACCTATCTATCATCTATCAATCTTTGATCACCTATCTATGATCTATCTATGTATCAATTATCTATCATCCATCATCTATCAATCATCTATCATCTATGATCTATCATCTATTTCTATGTACCGTGTCTCTACCTGTCAATCATTTGTCTATTCACCATCACCAATAATCCATCTATCATCTGTGATCTACCTATGTATCAATCATCTATGATCTGTGATCTATCAATGATCTATATATCAATTATCTATCACCTATCTATCTATCTATCTATGATCTATCACCTATTTATCATCTATCTCTGATCTATCAATCATCTATCATCTATGATCTACTATCTCTCAACCTGTCAATCATCTGCCCCTCCGCCGTCACCAATCATCCATCAATCACCAGCTGTCTGTCATCCCTATGTGTTTAAACATGATATATCTTAAATACAAGCTCGACTGGGACAGAGCAGCCCTGGTCACTGTCTTTGGCTTCGATGTCACGGTGTGATGTCTGGCTGAGGTGTCCTAGGCCAAGGACATTGAAACCCCTGCATTTCAGGTAAAAACCGTCAAAAGAGCCCGAGAAACCTGCTTTTCCGCTTCTTCCCCACCAGAAACCGGCTCCTTAAAGGCCCAGTGTTGAATTTCTGACTGTGACGGGCTCTGTGTCTGCCAGCAGCAAAGGTCAATGACAGCTGCATTCAAGTTGATCTTCAAGCTAATCTCATCAGCAGTGTGACAGGACAGCAGCCATGCGGTCACTGCCAACCCGGGCGGGCGGGAAGATGCAGAGTGTCATGATGAAGACCTGGTCCGACCCGTTGTGCCCAGATCCGCGCCATATAAGGTGGCCGATTTTGCCTCGTCTCCATTAGCCGACCCACTCTGAGCTGACGGTGGACAACGACAGACGACCACTGCATCCAGCATGGTGCACACTCTGCTGCTGGTCCTCGGCGTCGGCCTGGTCTGCGCCCATCCGGACCACGTGCCCGAGCTGAAGCCTTCCGAGGTGAGCACACAGTGATGGGACAGGGACGGGGAGGAGGTCTCCGTGGTCAGTGTCTCTCTGTGTGTGTGTGTGTGTGCCTGGACATGTGCATGGTGATATAGATGAGGTCTCATGGTGTGTGCGTGTGTGTGCGCATGGACATGTGCACAGTGATTGAGACGAGGTCTCTGTGGTGTGTGTGTGTGTGTGCGTGGACATGTGCATGGTAACAGAGACGAGGTCTCCGCAGTGTGGATGCTGCGTGATTTCCACAGTCTCTCCTCCATCAATTTCTCCTCCTGCATGTTGCTGCGTCATTGCTTGCAGTTGGTCACAGATGGACGCAGGTGGGAGGGCAAAGGGCTGGAGCGTCGCTTCTGGGAGAGTTGGCAGCAGGCTAAGTGATTGACGAGTCTCCCAGGTTCGAGCGTGTGCGTGTGAGTGTGCTCATGTTCGAGTGTGGATGTGACTTCCGACACCATCTGCAGGCAGCATGGGTAGTCGACATGTGCATCGTGACCAAGCGTCACACTGACCGCACGCTCTGTCCTACCCAGGTCAGCGGGGCCTGGCACACGCTGTACATCGGCGCCGACAACGTGGAGAAGGTTGGCCCTGGTGGACCGCTGAGAGCCCTGCTGCGCCACCTCGAGTGTGGAGACACGTGCAAGTTGCTGTCTGTCACATTTGACATCAAGTAAGTGCCCCCCGCCCCGCGACGTCCCCAGTGGCAGAGGTGGACGTGAGCTCTTCACTTCACCTTCTGACGCCCAGCTCGTATCAGGGAATTGAGATCTGGGCCTCGTTCCCAGAGGGATTATGGACCCGTCGTGCTCTGAGCTGTCAGCACCTCCTTCTGTCACAGCCAGCATGCTTAGCATGCACCGTGCTGCCTCTGGTGACACGAAGGCAGGGCTACATAGATACACATACGTGCACAGAAACACATTCGCCTTCACAGGCCTAGGGTTCCTTGATGCCGAGGGCCCAGGCCTGAGCGTGGACATTGCATGTGTTGGTGGTCCAGCGCTGTGTCTCGCCAGGTGATGTCTCAGGAGACGCAGTGTAAACTGGACTTGGCCTGGCCCGGTGGTCAAGAGGGCTTGCTCTGTCCAGAAGGGATCTGCACCCCACAGTACCCCGCCACACACCGGGAATGCTGGCGAGGTTGTCGTGCACAACACCCCAGAGTGAGGCTGTGAGCTCACATCAGCTTAACGTGTCTTGTGACAGCAGCTGCTCCGGGACGGCCACGTCTGGGATGATTCAGGCAGGGCCAGGCTGCTCGGGAGGACGGGGAGCTGAAGGTCTGCATCGTGGTTTGCATTTCAGGGTCGACAACGACTGTCAATCACACACCATGGTGGGAGAGAAAGACAAAGACGGTTTTTACACAACAGACTGTGAGTATATGAAGATTGAGGATGCCAAGTGCCCCGACATGGGCGGTGTCACACGCGTGCCCTTGGCTTCAGGCCGCACATCTTGAAGTAAAGAAAATTTAAAATACTCAAACCTTGTCCCCAGCATGGAGTTCTCATACTCTGACCATGATCCTTGTGTGTTATTTACATAATGAGGGGAGTTTCACATGTAAAGGGTTAAGGATTGTGGTCTGCAGCAGGCAGAGACACGAGGATCTCTGTACGTTCAAGGCCAGCCTGGTCTACATAGTGCATTCAGGGTTAATATACAGACACAGATATATATATATATATATATATATATATATATATATATATATACATATATACATATATATATACATACACATATATATAGTATATAGCATATATAGTATTATAAATGATATATAATACATGATATAACATACAACACATGTTATATAGTATATGATATAACATATAACATGTGATATATAACATTTAATATACGATATAGTCAAACAACAACATATGATGTGTGATATATAACATGATACAACATATAACATAATATTTGATATATGATATACGATATATACCGTATGATATACGATATATAATAGATAACACATGACATATGATATATGACACATTATATGACATACAACATATACCATACGATATATGATATATAAAATATAACATGACGCATGATGTATGATATATACTACGTGATATATGATATATAATATGATACATACAATATGATATAACACATAACATATAACACACAATATATGATGTAATATACAATATATAACATATATGATGTATTGCATATAGCACATAACACATACCATATATAATATACGATATATGATATATACTATATGATATATAGAGAGATACGTGACATGCAGAGAGAGAGGGAGAGAGCAAGCTTTGGTGGCTGTGGAGATGCCATGGACTTCAGCATCTGCTGTTCCTGCAGAGCATGGACTGCCGTTCCATTCCCAGCACCTGTATCACGTGGTGCACAGCCAGCTGTGTCTCCCATGCTAGGTGTTCAGCACCCCTCCCCCAGTCGCGAACTGCACACACCTACACACAGGCGTGGACACACAGACACACACCCATACAGTTAAGTCAACCAGGAGGTGGGCGGACAGCTTGGCACTCAGAGCTCTGTGCTGGGGGAGGACCCAGGTTTTATGCCCAGCACCCGTGTGGGAGGCACATGACGTCCTATCACTCCAGCTTCAGGGGATCTGGTGCCCACATTCTGGCCTCCGTGGTTCCCGTGCTCACGTATGCAGAAAATCACGTAGACATGCTTGTCTAGTTATCCATTAAAGTAAACTATGCAAAAACTAAGGAGAGCACCGACTTGTCTAAGTGGGAGGACCTAGCTGACGGTCACAGACATGTGGTTAGCAGATGCCAAGGTCCTGCTGAGTCCTGGTAATGCTTAGGAACCAGGAGCATGCATGTCTAATTCCATGTCATGTCATGGCTAAAGTGGGAACAAAGCCTAGCAGCCCAGAAACAGCCGGGTCTGACATAACGGGAAACAACCCGCAGACCCCGGGTTCTGAGTCATGTCTGTTTGTGTCGCAGTCTTGGGTAAGAACTACTTCAAGGTGATCAAGAAGGAGAAGGACGTCATCGTCTTCCACAATTTTAACGTGGACGTTGATGGAAAGGAGACGAACATCATTCTGGTTGCGGGTGAGTATGGCCCACCCTGGGGCACAGCCGAGGTCTCGAACACTGTGTCCATGTCAGCAGAGGGGAGGAACACGTGTGTGAATTGTCTGCATAGAGTGCAATGTCCTCACACGAGGTTCTAAACCCACGATGCTCACTGCGGTCTCGGGAGAGTCAGTGCATTTCTAACCCTCCTGAAAGCTTCTCTCTGCAGCACTAAGCCAGATCAGCACGCACGAAAACCCACAAGAAACCAGTCACGACTGCTCCAGCCCAGGGACACAGAGCACACACTTCAGGGTCCACAGCTGAGGCTCGGGGAACATGAGAGACAGATGGAGAGGTGGGGGGATGTAGGGTGTTGTAGACATGGCCCAGCTTCCGTTGAAACCACAGCAGACTGGTTCCCTTCTCAAGGCCCGCGTGGACACGGCGCAGGCTGAGGTTCCAACACGGATGGGGAACACCACAAGGTTTCACCCCGCATAGAGAACCACAGGCAGACAGGGTGAATCCGGTTCCTCCCAGGATGGGCTTCCTAACAGGCTGCCCGGCCCGAGTGCGCGGCCATCAATACCTGTCTGCATGAGGAACTCGGACGGTTTTATTATATACGTATGTATATTACATGTATGTATGTATGTATGTTTGAATATATGTATATATGTGTATGTGTATATATACATGTATATATGTTCTATATTTTATATGTATGTATATATGCATATATGCTTATATATAGTATATATGTATGTATGTTGTATAGATGCATGGATGCAGATTGTATATATATGTAGCATATGTGTGAATATATACCGCATACATGTATGGATGCATATTGCACGCATGTATATGTACACACATATACGCATGTATATAGTATATATGTATGCATATATGTTGTGTGTTACACGTATGTATATATTGTATATGTTTATGTACACGTATATATTGCACATATATGTATGTATGTGTATGCACCGTATGTGTATGTGTGTATATATAATATACATGCGTGTATACATGTATATATGAGTGATACTTAAAGGGGATGCCAGGACATGGAGGGAGTTGAGGCACATGGTTAGACTTGAATGTCTGAGAGGCAGAGTGCTTGGTGACACAAATACAATACTCGTGTTTGAAGCTTTTGAAATCACCCTGAAATTCTGACCAGCGGCACTGAGATCCACGTGAGGTGAGCCTGCTCTGTGCTAGGCCGTGAATGGATGGCTCACATGCACACAGACTGCCTGGATCAGGCTACTGCGTGAACCACAACGGGAAGCATGAAGGGAGGGTCTGTGCAGCCACACCCGTGTCTAAGTGTGTCGGAATGGGAGCGCTGCATATGGCCTTGCTGGCTGGTCAGCGGTGCCCAGACAGCGTGTCTCGTTGCTCTTCATCGCTCCGTCCATGCTACTGCATTTCTGTGCACTGTGTCCTGATCACCTTTAGACACCCCCTCCCCAGCCACGCCTCCTGACAGCCGCCCATGGGGTGTCCCACAAGGCCACATTTCTTCATACGTGACTGCTTGGCTGACTTCCTGAGTGCCGCACACGGGCCCATGGCAGAGGCAGTGGCCATGACATCTCCATTTCCAGTAGATTCATCTCACGTCTTGGGATGGTGACGTCCACGGGGAGACATCGTGTTTAGGATTCTTCCTTAAAGTCCAGCATGACTGACCGTGTCCCATGATGGACATCTCTCTGTCGTGTTCCTCGCCACGCAGGCCGAGGAGACGATCTGACCGACACACAGAAAGAGGAGCTCGAGGGCCTGGCGGACGAGTTCGATATACCGAAGAAGAACATCCAGCACGTGGTTTCCTTAGGTAATGTACACGTCACATCACATGCAGACGTGTTCGTCTCATGTGAGTGGATCTCTGCACCCTTGAGTTCAGTTTTCCCAGTGAAAAGGCGGCACTTTGTTTAACTGCTTTGTAAAAGTGACCAGACATGTTGAACAATGTCCGTGATCTTGTTGCTTCTCTCTCTCTCTCTCTCTCTCTCTCTCTCTCTCTCTCTCTCTCTCTCTCTCTCTCATCTTGTTGCTTCTCTCTCTCTCTCTCTCTCTCTTCCCCTTCACAGACACCTGCACCTACTGAGGACCTTGGTTGGGTAAGTAGACACATGTCCCAGAATCCCGCTCACATCTGGACGAGTTGTGAACTTTTCTTGAGTGCATAATATTTCAGCAGAGCCTAGGGGACACAGTGACCTTGTTAGTTTTCTGCTGCTGTCACGGAACACATGACGGAAACTGACATGTAGCAGGAAGAGCTTACTGTGGTTTACCCAGTTTAGGAAAAGTGCGTTCCGTGAGCAAGCCTTTACTGTGCCCGTTAAGAGGTGCACTCGCCCATCGTGCCTCTGAATGTCCACGTCGACACCTTCAACACGCTGACATTTGCTGTTTTGTGTTGTTCTCTCCGCAGGTTCCCACACAGTTACAGGATCCGGAAGACGTGCTATGATGCCACGTTGCACGTGAAATCAGAGCCCTGAAATGAAGTCCCACCACCCCCAGTGTGTTCTTTTCTCTCCTCCCCGTGGGGACCAAGTCCCTCTCTCATGGGTTCCTTTCTGTTTTCTTCCCGAGAAGCCGTCTCTGATTGATTCAATAAACCGATTTCTCCCGCAGACGTGTCTGTGGTCAGTAAACAGACTGTGGTGTGCGGTGGAGGAGAGGGTCAGCCCGGTTCACACCCTGGAAAGCAGTCTGGGTGGGGGGAAGCAATGGCCGGGAGGTACTAAAACTTGGTCCTCCCGCAGAGAACCAAGCTCTGATCCCAGCTTGCCACTGCTCTCAGGAAGCTGGGAGCACTCAGGGAGGAGGGAGCACAGACTCTGACGGGATTCTGTGACTCTACTCCCAAGAATGTCTGTCTCCTACTTCTTAAGCCTTTCAGAGCCGCACAGTCAGCCGCGGACCTACGGACATTTCCTTGACAACCAGAGTCAGTTTAATTTACAGGCCACATGCCCTGTGCGGGAAGGTCGCTGTCTGAAACACAGACATAGGGAAGGAAGGCAAGTATGTAGTCTCACCAGTGTCCCTCCCCGCACACCCTACTGTGTGCCATCCTCCCACTCTCAAGCCTGCTATGCAAAGGAGGCAGAGGGACGGGTTTGCAGGATGAAGCACACGGTGGCCACGCAGGGCCTGGAGACATTGTGTGGGCTGCCACTGTCAGCATGTATTCTGATCAGGAGTGTGTGTGTGTGCGTGTGTGTGTGTGTGTACCCGTCGTGCACCGGAAGTTTGTTCACACTGTGCGGGAGAGAGGTCAGGGTTGCCCGCCTACCCAGTCTCCTGACACATCCATACAAAGAAACAGGAAACACACGCAGACTCGCTCAGACAGACATGACCCCGAATGCTGGGGTTTTCCCACCGCTGAGGCACAAGCGTGTGGCCCTCTGTGCCCTCCTCGATCTGCTCTGCTCCTACAGGCCGTGGATTCGCGTCTGCTTCTGGTCTGGGCGAGCTGCGGGCACTCGCCCTGCTCGGTGCCCCTCCGTCGGGGCCGGGCCCAGAACCGGGCTCAGCCTCCAGTGTTCTCTCCCTGCGGGCACGCACAGCCGACCCGAGTGTGAGTGTGCAGAGCCGCGGGACGGGGTAGGGGGAGACCAAGTGGACAAGTGTGCAGGAGTGGGGAGGAGGGGAAGAGGGGAAGGAGAAGGGACGGGGAAGGAGGAGGAGGACAGGGAGGAGGGGGAGGAGGTGGCAGAGGAGGAGAGGGAGGAGGATGGGGAGGAGGGGGAGGAGGTGGCAGAGGAGGAGAGGGAGGAGGATGGGGAGGAGGGGGAGGGCCGCCCTCCCTCTATGGAGCACCCTGGGCGACCTCCTGGTGGCCCCAGTGGCTGGGGACTCAGGCCGTTAGGAAGGACCCAGGGGGGAGTGTGGGCCAAGCTCCGCCGCCCACCGCAGCGGTGTGGCTCATAAACTTGGGACAGGAAAGTCCTGGCCTGGCCTCCCGGCCTACCCCGGCCTCTCCCCCATCTCCGGCCTTAGGGCTGTCCTCCTCACCCTGACTGAAGTGGAGTTGAACAGGGAGTCCCTCGTCTGACCCGAGTCCCCGTTTCCTGGAAGGAGGCCACACTGTGAGACCACAGGATGGGGCGGCCTGGTGGAGGAGGTTCCGGCTGGGGGTCAGGAGCACAGCCCCACTCCAAACCCTGCACCCATGGGCACAGACACGACATTTCGGTCCTCATTCCGGCCTCGGAGAACCCGTGTGTCACTTTCATCACGTCACCACCCAGGAGAGTGATGAGTGCTTGGAGAGTGATGAGTGCTTGGTGATCAGTGTCTTCTAGGATGTGACCCACAGTGGGTTGTGCAAGGCTGTCATTGATCTCGACAGGAAGACATGTGGCCTGTGAGGACCTGGTCACCCACACAGCACCACATCACAACACCCGTGGGTCATGTGGCCTGTGAGGACCTGGTCACCCACACAGTACCACATCTCGACACCTGTGGGGCTGCCCTCACCGGTCTGGACACAGTGCGCAGGTGGATGTGGCTTCTTGAGGACAGTCCATTCAGCAGGTGGCTGGCTAGCTGGACCCAGCACTGAATCCCGGCCACTGACGATCCTGTACAGCTCTGAGTTGGGCCTCTGCTGTGTGGAGATGCAGCCCAGCTCTCTCGAGGTCCCCGGCATTCTGACAACCTTCTCAGAAGGTGGAGAAAGAGGATTCAGGGTGTAGGGGGCCAGGACCTGCTGACTCCTCTGGCTTCTCCCCAGGATCAAGGAGCAGGACGTGGCCTGTGGCCAAGGCTGGAATTCAGGCCTTTGCTCAAGGCCACAGGCTCACCTCTGTCCTGATCTAGAGCTCTCTCAGGGGTCTAGCCTCAACCCACCCGAGGAGGCCCTGTTCAACCCACCCGAGGAGGCCCTGTTCCATCTGTGGATTGCAGAGACCATGGGGCCAGCGTCAGCCTCAGCTCGTGCCATGGACACCTCCAAATGACAGACGTTCCAGAAAGCCCTCCTCATGGACGGCAGCTGGACGGCTCCCTGTGGCCCCAAGAGGTGGAGACCAGCCTGTCCAAGTGCTGGCCTCCACGAAGGCCGACATGAGGTCCACATCTGCTGGGTGCACATGGTTGCACATGGTTGTCCACATGACTACCATCCTGACCTCCCCAGGGTTCGTGGTTTCTGGGGTTGTCAGATGCACCCCATGCAGGGAGTCAAGACATGGGGGTGGCTCTGCTCAGGCCCACTGCATGCGACTATCCCATCAGAGCTCAGACTGAGTATGCGCCACACAGAAGAGAAAGGGGATCTCAAGGTCAGGGTCAGAGACTGGCCTGAACTTGACAAAACAGCAGAGCTGGCTGTCAGCGCCCAGAGGTCTCCGCAGGCATCAGGCTTGAGCGGCCTGGGCCTTAGGCCTGAGGTCATCAGCCCCCAGGACTGGGCTTAGGGCCATGCAGACTGCTTGGGTCTGGGCCCAGCGGCCTCAGTCCTCACCGTGCCTCTCCAGCCTCGAAGAGGCCCGGACTACGCTTTCCTGGAGCTGTCTCCCCGCAGGGCCCTGTGTCCAGCCCCCAGGGCTGACTGCCTCGGGCTCCTGGCAGAGGGACAGGGATGTAGGCCCTCAGCATGGGGACAGGGGACAGGAGAGGACGGACCTCCGGGGCCGGCCTCACCCCCTCAGATGGATCCAGTCCCAGAAGCCAGTGTGGCATGATGCCCGGTGCTCACAGCCACCTGGATACCATGGTTGTCTCCGGCCCGTGTGCTGGGAGAGAAACCAGGCTGTGGGGTCTAGCCTCAGACCTCTGCAGCAGGCACCAAGGCCTGCACCTTTCAATAACCGCCACTCCGCAAAGAGAATGATGATAATACTAGTAATATCAAAAACCACTTAAAATGCTGAATTTCATTTAAAGCAAAGACTCTTTACTGTTGAGTACAAAAAAGAAAGAAAGAAAAGAAATAGTTGCATTATTTGGCTGACAGCTCCCAGTGAGAGGATCTGGTTGCACGGTGCCGGGAAGGCGGTGGGATTTCCATCTGGGTGAGCTGCTCTGCCCAGGGCTCAGCCGGCTTTTTGTACAAGGTCTCCTGACAGTGTCTTGTGTCATCTCCAGGAAGCTGGTCCCTGTGACATCATGCCGCAGTCAGGAGCGTTCCCTGCAGACGCATGCACGGCACAAACTGATGCTGGAAATTCCGCAGTTGGGGACCCACCCTCTCAGTGACTTTATTTTGTGCCAAATGGAGAAAAACATTCAAAATAATTTACACTTTTCAAGTTCACACGTGATCGTGTTCGTGGAAATATAATCTGTTTTTCCAGGTTAATGGACAAGATCATACGTGAACATCACATCCTGCAAATGTTCCATGGAAGTAAGAATTCCACCACTTTAAACGTCCAGAATCTCTTTAAAATCATCCTAAATCTGCTCAGCGTGGGCTCCGTGGCAATTGAAACAAGCCGTTACTTGCTTATTACCATATTTATTACCACGAGTGCTTAGAGCCAGGTCAACACAGAACCAGGACAGAGCGTCACCCGCCCAGGGCCCGAGGTCTCTGCGGGAAGATGGTTTGCTGGAAGTATCAACCCAGTGCAAACCGCATGTTTCTTTTTACGTTTTGGGCCTCCACCTGACCTGGAAGTCCCTATGTAGATCAGGCTAGCCTTGAACTCAGAAACATCCACCTAAAGGCATTTGGAATCATGGCCAGACAAATCACTTGTCTTTGTAAGATGCAACTGAAGAGAACCCCAGCACCTGGATTTGCTCACACCCCCTCCGGTTTCCCTCCCTCACCTTGTCCTCTGATTCCGCCCCCCCCCCCCCCACAAAAAGAAGAGATTTCCTTCTCTCTCTGTACTCAGAAGGCCTTGCATCTCCTTGCTGTCTCACTGTGGGGTCCCCTCGCCCCCATTCCTCCCCACTCAGATGTTGCTCTCCCTTCCAGACCCCTATGGATCCCTCTTCGTATTTTTTTTTTCTTTTTACAGACCTTCAACAGAACGCTAAGGGATCCGCTGTGGGATTCTGGGTATTGAGCAAGGCAAGCAACCCCGGATACCCCGAAGGGACGGCAGGTGTCTGGCCTGCTCTGCCTGATGTGATAACCTGGCCCCAGGAAATCACTGTGGATATGAATCTTCTTCTCCCCCACCCGAGACCAGAACCAGGTTTCTGGGTTTCGTTTCCTCATTCCTGAACTTCCACGTCAGCCCTATAACCTTTCCGCCTTTACCCCAAAGACCCCACCTTTACCTTTCCCGCCTTCTGTAATGATCAGAAAGGCCTCCCTATATAAACCCCTGTCTTGGTTTTGATAACTGAACTACCCACCGACTCGTAGTATCCTGGGAGCTCCTCCTCCCGCAGACTCTGAGCCGCCTGAGGCCCCTGTTCGATAGTCCTCCATTCTCTGGCATGGCTGGAGCACAACAGCCGTGCTGGAGATGGAGACACACCCACAGTCCCCAAAGCCCTTCTTTCCACTGACAGGCCACAAAGCCAACCCAGTTTGCAGGTCTGTCTTTCTGTCCTCTCTTCTGGCATGTGGGGCTCTCCCCATTTAATGGTCTCCAGTCTGGGGTGTCATCAGGCTGACATTTCCTCATATTCACATGGCCGCCAGGCCCGAGTGCCCAACAAATCCATCTGCCACCACCACCCCAGTGCTCTCAGATCTATCCCCGCCCCCGCAGTGCGGTGTCCGTTCACCTCTCCCTCACCACACACCCCAACCTTGTCCTTCCTTCCCTCCCCAGCAACCCAGCCGGCTTCAGGCACATGCCCCACCTCACAGGTACAGTCTCTTGACAGAAGGCCTGACCCTGGTCCCACACCGCGTAGATCCGTCCATCTCACAGCCCAGTCTGCCCACTAACAAGGGCCCCGCAGCCCCTCGGCCCCCAGGAGGAGGTGCTGAAGAACAGGAGAATGCGGACTGGGCCACCCGAGACACAAAATGCTTGACTGGCGGCAACTCAGCCTCGAGACCCCCGCGGCAGCCAGGCCCATGCTTCGAGTGTGACAACGAACGACACTGGGCACGAGCCTGCCTCTGACTTGTGCCACTCCCAGGGCCATGCCCACGATGAGGAAAATGAGGACACTGAAAGGATGACTGCCCTCCATTACAGAGTCAAAGTCATGCTGCACCCTAAATCCCCCCAACCTGCCTCCAGCTCTTCTCCAGGGACAGAACTCACCCTCCTGGCCACCAGCGATAGACCTGACCCCACAGCAGAGGAGCCCAGAGCTGCCCACAGTGCACACAAGGCCTGTCTCATTTGCCATGGGGGCAATGTGGTCTGTCCTTCCTTCCTACTCGGGTAAAGCACACCCTCAGCAGCTCTCCATGGTGGGAGTCAGTGGGACTCCCCACACCCCCAGGGCTACTCCACCTCTTCCTGCATTCTCTGAGATAGCCCTCACAGTGCTTACCCTTTTGGCCAGGCCTTGGGATGCAACCTCACTGGTCTTAATTACTGCCTTTCTTTGCTCTGTGATCTAAGCCGTTTTCTCTGAAATAGAGTATTTCCCATCCATTCATGCCCTGGGATCTGCTACATAGTCTTCCTCATTCAAACAGATTATTATTC
This sequence comes from Eospalax fontanierii, assembly GCA_035773235.1. Lineage (NCBI taxonomy): Eukaryota > Metazoa > Chordata > Mammalia > Rodentia > Spalacidae > Eospalax > Eospalax fontanierii. The sequence continues at coordinate 404,768 of CM069525.1, read as the reverse complement.
ATCTCATAATATCAAATGTCTATAACACTCAGTGATTAAGCTACAGAGATTCTAAATTTCAATGTGATATTGTGTTACTATGCATCAGTTGCTTCTCCTTACCTACTATTTAAACTCCCTCAAGGTCTAAAGCAAGGATTTTGTAGATCTCTCTCTCTCTCTCTCTCTCTCTCTCTCTCTCTCTCTCTCTCTCTCTCTTTCTCTCTCCTAGAATTTTGTCCTTTCTCTAAGTTCACCTGGGAACTTACAAAGTGTAATGTATACACAGGTAATTTCAATTCATGACATTATGTGTATTATTTTAGTCAGATGATACTGCACAGCATTCTTCTGAGCCAAATAACTGCCATCGTCATGACTTCAGCTGAGTTTACTTGCAAAAGATCATCACAGTTGGGTTTGTTAAGCAGGGTCATTGGATACTCACCTGAGTATCCAGCCATTCCTCCCAGCCAGCCGTATGTCATTTTGCTCTAATCACAAATGTCTCCTTAATTTTTTAAAATTATTCTTCTCATCTCCCTTCTAGAGCAGCAGCCATACATATGGGCCATCAGACACCGAGTTGCTATTGAAATAATCAGCTTCTGCTTACCTTCCCACCAGGGGAATATGAAAAGCGCCTAACCATTCCAGCCTCCTGTGCCATCCCCCATCTCCCATCATTGCCCATAAAGTCAGCAGGAAGAAGTCAAAGGAGAAAGCTGCTCCTTCACTCCTATGACACTAAATGCTGGGATGTGAAATGTGGCTGAAGAGAAACCTCCAAGCAGATCCAGGACTCTGACAGATGCCTTGGAGAATCCAGCCAAGCTCTAGAATTCACAGGCCTCTGTGAAAAGGGACTGCTGCTCCTTAACACCAATGAGAAAAGCTTCCTGTGAAGATAAGCTTCCTGACACCAGTTATAGGCTGGTTTTTGTTAATTACCTTCCCCCATTGAAAAAGCCCCCTGAGCATCCCAGGAGCCTCCAGCTTCCTCACTCAGGACCTGGGAGACCACCCCATGCCCTTACTAGGTGTCCTTCTAATTCCCATGCCAGAGTCTCTCGTTTGTTCATGCTGGGTCTCACTCCGAACAAAACCCGAACCCAAACCTTACAATCGTAACATGAGTTTAATGTCTTAATCTCATAAAAACATAGTAAAAAATAGATGTGTCATTTCTCTACATATTTTTTTTCCTTTGCTTAGGCTCACATTGCAAGAACAAAATTCTAGATTGAGTAGTCTTGTCAAAAGGCACCTACACAGCCTTCTTTACGGTTTAACGTCCACGGTCATACGAGATAAATCCAGGCCAGCCAGTTCTGTGTCCCCAACGTCCTGAGCTGTGAGTTCATCACTGGAGCCCGCGTAACCACAACAGTCCCACACTGCAGTGTTCCTGCCATGCGTGTTCTCCACGGAGCTACGTTTCCAAGCCCCCAGCAGCCTCCAGGCTGGAGTGATGGTCTCCTGACAAGACTCTTGGCCTCTAGGTTTGGCGGCCACACTAATGAAACAGTGGAGAGCAAGGAGCTGGGATTCCCAAATAACCTCCTGCTGGGAGAGGACAAAGGAGGGGGTGCTGCTCTGCAGGACTGAGCTGGGTCTCAGATTCTCCTCAGAGACTTCCAGAGCAGGGAGAGAATTAAGCTGCCAAAAAGCCCTCATGACGCAAAGCTTTCTGGGGGCATTTAGGCAAATAGAGCTTTTTGAGCGATTCTGCAGAAAATAAATTCCCCGACATTTTATATTAATAGACGACAGTAGCAGGTTTCCTAACACGCCCTCTTATGGATCTTTCTGGAAGCATTCTCCCTATCCATCCAGTGCTCTAAGAGCTGTTTCAGAAACTCTCTGTGACATCATTAAAGTCAAACTTGTGCTATGTTCAGTGTGTATTTTCCCATCTAATCAAAGCATATATGAGTTACATTTACAAAGGAGTTCCTATTCTTTAAACAGAAAGATTGTTTTCAAGTGTTAAATTGCAAAAAAAAAAAGCATTGCAGATTCTATTGCACAGATAAAAGCAGAACTGATTGCATAAGAAACCAATTTATTAAACTATTGAAGAATTTGTGTCATAGCATTGATGAGAAAATAAAACACGTGGCCGAGGCTCTTGCTCCCTGGTGAGATCTGGTGAAAGTGTGAGAGAAATGAACGAATCTTCTTCATTCCAAAGATCTGGACTGGATGGAGAGGACGGTTCAGAAACTAGATCTGATCTGTAGAAATGGGAAAGAATAATACTAAAAGTAGGTGACCCGATGCTGTGCACCTAGAGTTTCTGAAGTTGTTAGAAACAATTAAAATTGGCTGATGAATGCCGGTCCCCTGTGAGCAGCTATGTAATTCTACAGCCTGTGACTGAAACCCCCAACAGTTTCAACCTAAGGAAGATGGAAGGAAACCTGGAGCTGGAGTTTACAAAACATGCATGAGGAAAGACTGACTTTTACAACTTCTCCTCAGAAATCCAGGCCCTGCAAATAGCTCAGATAAGACTCCCGACCCCAAATTCACAAAGGACACCGAGCTTCCTTAACAGATAAGGTTCTGGACTCAAAAAATGCACAAACAGCTGTAAAAAAGGACTACTTCCTGGCCAGAAGCTTGCCGTAAACATCAATCAGATGTCACGGCAATCCCAACCCCCCTCCCGTAAAAGCCAGGAGTGGGCTGAGGGTTTTTAAGGCTTTGAGGACTGGGACTAGGAGGGGCTTCTGAGACCTAGATTTGGACTGGGACTGGAACTGGGACTTGAGCTTTTGGGCTGAGCTCGCTCTCCCGGGGAGTTTGCCTCTCGCACTCTCCCGGAGGGAGCTCATCCATCACGATCTGGAGCTTGGCACACCAGCCCGGTTTCCCCGGAGCCCCAGTCTCAAGATGGGGGTGAGGGGGTTAGCCTCCCCCGTCTCTCTGGGGAGGCTAGCCCCCAGGGGGCCTAGCAGTTCTCCACTTGTGGGTGCGGAGGAGCTAGTCCCATCTGGTCTTCTCTCAATAAAGCCGGGTCCTGTTAGCTACCAGCGGAGTCTCTGGTCCCTTCTGTCTGCTGCATCCCTTGAACCCAGAACCTTACACAGAGCATGATGGGAATGACATGGAACAGGGCAACAATACAGACCTCTCCTGGATGACACTCTGTTTGTCAGGTTGTTAGACCTCACAGCACAGAATAAACTAGCACTAACGATGACACGTGTGATTAAAGTTTGAGCAGGCTTAAATAACGTGCGTCTACTCACCCAGTAGATATCTTTAAGGGTCGCATGTATCTGTAAAAGATAGTTATGAGAGATGAAATATAAACACAAATGAATCATTGAACTCATTTCCTACGTTAAATAGTATTTAAAAGAGTTTAATTTTAAAGTAGCTCGGTTTTACTAGAGAAAATCTGATGAAAAATATGCTCTGGTTACGTCCATGCAGACGCCTTGCTGTCTGTGTGGAGCAGAGCACCATTACCGTTGGGAAGGATATCCTGGATGTTCTCCTGGGGAATGCCGTGGTTCTCGGCGATCTGATAAAACTCCTGCAGTTGCTCCTCGGTCACAGCGGTCTCCTTCCCTGCATCGCATGAAACACAAGGCGGGGGGTGGCCACTGGGATGCTGGGAGACTCATAGTGGTTCCTGACATCACCCTGCAATGAACTGCCAGTGACTCTGTCACCCCTGCTTCACTCCTCCTCCTCGCCCACAAGTCAAGATGCTCAGTGAGATCATTCCACGTGCATATGGCCACATCTCATCAAGTCAAAGTTTGGGCACGGGGCCACTGTCGGCCTAAAGATCTGTGGACAGCATTCAAGATTGTCCGCACTGCAGCAGATGAGCGCACTCACACAGCTTTGTGAGAAAGGCATGCTGCGGTTACTGAGGCTGGACCTGTGAGCTGGGAATCTTCCATGCTCCGGGCACCCACTATCTTGCTCTACCTTCCAGAGTCCATTCTCTGACATTCCAGGACTTCTGACATGCGCAGTTGAAGGGGGAGCAGCCTATCTCAGACACTGTGCGCACTCATTTGTTGAGAGGAAAGATAAATAAGTAAAAACCCTCCCTTGGCATTGCCAAACAACAGCTCGGTCTGTGTCTGCTTGAAATGTGCGTGTAATTCCCACAATCCCAACATCACGGCCTCGTGAGCTAAGTCCTCTGGCAGGACATTTAATGTGCGTGAAGGTCACTGTGCTGCAGGCCCGGAGCAAGTGTATTCATGATGAACAAACCAATCATTCCAGCCGCATCACTGCTTAAACAATCCTCACAAAAAGAAGAAATCATGACACGGTCTGAAATTTAATTATCTTTTAAATTTGAGTTTCCAGTTTCTTCCTCGGGTCCCGTAATGCCATAACTTTGGGATGTGATTCTAGAAATGCCTTCATGCACCGTGCCAATGAAAGAATGTCGTGTGTGAATTCTGTGACTGTCTTTGAACTGAGCCTGTGAACAATGCTTTTCCTGACAGCAGGAAGCCGTGAGTCACAGGCTCAATGTGTGTGCATCCTCCTCTCCTCACTTATCAACAAGGTTGACCGTCCCGTCTCCGCTGCTCATGAAACGTGCTGTGTGTACTCACCAATAAGTGTGATCATGTGTGTGGTGTTCTCCTCCAGATCCACATTGACGTTGTAAACGGACATGAGGTTTTCTGTGAGCGGCAGGAGTTGGAAGGTGCTTAGACCGGTTTCCTCAGCTGAAACACAGTGAAATCGCCACAGTGGACTGATGTGCTTTTCTTTCCTTTCCATGTACACCAATCATGCCTATCACATCAATAATTGCTTTTACTTCGGTGATTGTGGAACAAATATCATTCTCTAAGTGCTTAGAATTCTCTCTGATAGATCCTCATGTGACAGAAGCATTCTCCTTCATCCAAAATATAATTCAGTGAGATGTAGGGTCACAGCAAAAGAAGGCCTGGACACGGCACAGTCAAATATATTGATTGAAACGTTATCAACGTGTACTCAAATATTCAAATCAGTGTTATTTATATTACCATTTTCAAGAACATTCCTGAATAAAGTCTTAAATTATGTAAACACGAGAAATCACCGCATTCTGGCTGCCATCTGTTGATTCAGCATCAGATTTAGGGAATAAAGATTCATCAGACCAGTAGAAAATATCAAACTCGGTGTCTCTATTTTATATATTGGTTATTACAGAACAATAATAGGGTGGTTCTTTCGATATATGAGTATATACAGAGAGAGAGTTATTTTAAAGAACATGCACAGTGGTGTGAAGTCTTGTTCTCTGTCCTTTTAATAAACTTCAAATGGAGATTAATCCAATATTTTATATTTCTTTCCTGGTTACTGTTCTCATACTTCACCGGGAAATAAGATATTCAGGCTCTATTTTTTAAAAATAATGAATGCCTCACACACGTTTAACATCCTTGGATAGTGCTCAATAAAGAAAGAGAGACTAAAGGAAAACAAATGAAAAGATTTTTATGCGTTAAATGTTTTCTATAATTGTCCAGGTCTGGAGACCACAGGAACCATACTTTCTAAGATGCAATTATTTGTAGGATCACTTCATAGTGTGGGAAAAGACGTTCAGATCACGTGTCTTTGCATCTTCCTGTAAATGCTTTACAGACTCAGTAGGGTTTTTCACCTTGCATCAATAACTGGAAATGAGTGACTCCAAATGCTCCAGAATGCAGAGTCAGGGGCCCGGGCCTGCAGTACCTGTCCTGAACGTGTAGCTAGACATGGGTGCACATGCTCCCAACACATGTTTGAACTCAGGCCTGTTTGGCCATGTGCCACCATAGACGTCCTCACTCACAGTATATCCTGTAACTGCCTTCCGGGGTCCACTGGCCCACGACGGTGACGAGTGTACAGTTCTCCCCGAACCTAGAGGACAGACAGACAGTGCGGTCTGCAGTGTGCACTCAGCCTCCCTGCTCGCTGCGTGGCTGGAGAGCAGCAGAAACTGCAGTGTGTTTCAGGTTAAATATGACAAATGCCTTCACACACCTGGGTTCTCCATCGCTAGCCGTTAGTTTTGTATTACTGTGTTGCTTGCATTAATACCTGCAGAAAGTTCCGATCTCCAGATGGAAACTGAGGGTGGAACCACACTCTGATGTGTGATGACATCACTGACTGGGCAACTCCGACCTGTCCGTAGCTGGCACTTTCCACTGAGACAGGCATGATGTTAATGCACGTTACACACATGTAGAGTGGAGTGCTTTTTGTATCCATGTCAAGACATTAGTGTGATGTCAGCAACTGCGTTGCAAATACAGCCTCATACAGATGCTAATCCATATATACCCGTAGACACATGTCCACATGGTGATAATTTTATTTTCTCTGTTTAGAACCTAGAATAATTCCACACCCATGCGAATCACACAGATAACATTCCTTCCGTGCTGGAAGCATGCATTGATTAATCTAATACTGTGATTACGGTGCAGACCCACACACGGACGTGGACCATGACCTGAACGAATTAACTACAGCCTGTGGGGAATACCCGGAAACATTTTGAAGACTCTAACACAGGTCCGGGGTCAAGATAGCTGTTGAAACAGATTCCAGTCTACGAAGACGGGAGTGCTTCCTCACTGCGTTTGCACAGTTAGTACCAATGTCTATGACACAGAGCCGCAGAAGGCGTCTCCCGGTTTTCCAGACATGACTAGCTAAGAATACGGTGCTGGGACCACGTACCCCCACCCCCCCGGCCTCAACAGAATCCTAATAATTCAAGAAAATTTGAGTGTGAGCTCCGTGTCCCCTTGAGAGGTTTCTCCCCATGCTCTGGGGTAGACATCACTTACTTGACGTAGAAAGACAACGTGACATTCTCGCAGTGGGGACTGCATTCCATGTGCCTGTAGTAAGCTCTCAGAGGCCCGCCTTCACTTATCTTCTCCACGTTGTCTGCGCCAGTGTACAGGGTGCGCCAGTCCCCGTCGACCTAGAGGAAGGAGCCCCTTGGAAAGGTTAGCGGAGATTTTTCGTATTTCTTCACCACCACACAGTATAATCATCACTTCTATTTTCTCTAAGTTGAAAAAAAAAAACTGTGCCCAGGAAATGCGCTTCTCCTTCCAGAGTTAATTCCTAAACCACCAGGTAATGACTCCCATTCGCACGGAAAACCTGGATATGAGGTTTTGAAATAAGCGCCCCTGTCGTGCACACTAGACAATCTGCAATGACAACTCTTCTCCATAGATTCCTTCGTAGGTGGGCCCATGTTCTACGCATGTGTGTGTGCTGCAAACAATGCCGGGACTGCTGGGTGGCCCCGGTCCTCTGGGTTTATGCTCTGCTTTAAATGAGATAGGGTTTCATTTGTGCAAGGAAAATACTTCATCAAATGATCTACATCGTCAGCTCAGAATATCTTCACCTCACACACACACACACACACACACACACACACACACACACACACCACCCCCAGTTTAAGTTACTCTCATACCTGATTCGGTGTGAGCTCATGATCTTCACCATGAACCAGACCAAGCACCAGAGCCAGGAGCAGAAACTTCATCCTGTGGAGCGTGTCTTCTCCTGCTGCCGTTCTTGAGGAGACTCGTGCTTAGAGACACTTGAAGTGCCGCGTCTTTATAGTGCTCACGGGTGACTCTCGTGAGATTCATCATGAGTTCCTGTTAATCTTTCTCCGGAGAATCGTGGTTATCAGTGAGGCTGTGTGAGACTTCCCGCTAGTTTGCTCAGGAGATTAGAGTTAAGATGAAGCGGACGCACAGGCTGAACTTTAAGAAGGCTTTGGACTTGGGAGACGGCTGAAAGATAGAGGTGTTTGTGTCTCCAAAGCCCAGGTCGTCATAGGATCTAAGAAGTGCAAAACATGTTTCTCTGAGTATGATTTTGTCTTTCCACTTGCAAGAATATTCTGAAGCCGATTTTCTGGAAATGAATGGCAGATGTCCTTGATTGTACTAAATTATATCATTAAACTTCATTTCCCGAGTCATCATATCCTTCAAACTTTATAAAGTGAATCATTATATCCTCAGACTTTATATTATGGGTCACAATATACTTAGAACTTTATATCCAGAAACATTGTTTCTTCAGTATATTAAACATGATTCATTATAACCTTAAACCTCTGTCCTGGATCGCAGGTGTCAACGCAGTTCTCATGTAGAACCTCTGCAAAAATTTATGAACAGAACGTGAGAATATATGTCTATGGATTAACAAATTGGCAAGAAATTATCAGGACAAAAACCATTGTGGGGCTTGGTTTAGTCCCCTTTACATGAGGATATTCATGATGGGTACTGTAAATCTTAGCCAAAATCTCGGGTTGGTGAGGTCATAGAGCCTAGTTGACAACTTACTCTTAGTTTTATTGAAAAAATGTACATAGTACCAAAGTCATTTCTCAGCATCCATCTTTATACACAGAGAGCAGTGAAGCTCTCAGGCCCATCACAGCAGCTCTTAGCGCTGAGTCCTTGGACAGTGCAGGGAATCAAAACCGGCAAAAGACAAAGAAAAAGTATTAGTAGAAAGCTCAGGCCCAGATGGGGCATCTCAACCCTGCACCTGCACACAGTGATCCGGGAGCGTCATGAAATGGGGACAGAAAGATCTGGAGGGTCAGAGACCACGCGGGATTGACTCCTGTCAAGCACAGTCTTCATGTCCTGACAGGACTGTGGCACTAATGATCTCCAGTCAGCTGTGGTTGCCTTCAGGAGACCTAAACACGATCCATTCCGTCCCATTCCTGCAGATGACAGTGAGCACAGGAGACCCTGTTTCTAGTTGAGGAACTTGTGCTGTTTGACGGGCACGGGAGCAGCTGTCAGTTTTCTTTCTGGGTTTCTGCGGGGGGAAGGTCGGCCATGCATGCAGCAGCAGCACTGACTGGACTCAATTTGTTGTAACTATGATGTCAGAAACCGACGTTCCTAGAGAGAAGGAGGGGGCCTGAGGAGGGGCGTTGGGAGTGGGGCACACAGATATGTTCTTTCTATTAGTGTAAGTATTGATGGGGTCACTGTCGAGGTTTTCTCCACCGTGCAGGAACCAGAGCAGTCCTGGAGGAGGCTCTGTGTGGAGCTGGGCTTCCTATGTCACTGGTCATTGTCGCCATGGCAATTCATGAAATAATATCTTTTCATAATTATTTGCGCTCTCATGATCCAGGTGGGAATTTCCCCTGATTTTAATTCTCATTAGTGATTCAACTGTACTGCTTCATGCAATGCATGTTACTGAGGTCATTGAAGTGAAGTGTTCATCAGTGAACCTTGGCTGGCTTGCTCGTCCTAACTTAATCCTAGTTACTTACTTTGTCCCTTCTGTCTTAATCCTATTTGCTTCCTGAGCATTCCAGAGAAATCTTTGTGACTGTTCTGTGATGACTGCGTAGACAAACAAGATATACTCTTCTTCCAAACGTTATACAGCCTTCTGACCTGTGCATCATCTTATTCATACAGATCTTGGTCTTTAAAAAGTAATGCTTTGGCAGTCTCATAAATACATATTTTCGGAGTCCCCCCCGTATCCCCGCACACTCATCCTAGTGTTTCTTTTAGTCACTGATTCGAGTTTGTGGTGCCCAGGTGCTGCAGCTTGGTGCAGAGGGACTGTCCCCAGCAGAAAATCGCCGGGTACTTTTTTTACAGTTTGAGTCAGACTGACACAGTCTATCTCTGCGTTGAGATTCAGTCCCATAAAGCACATAGTGAATGTCCTTTACACTTTTCCAGACACTGACCTCTGGACTGTGTACCTGTTTCTTTCTTCCCTCGAAGCACTCCACGACTGCAGGACAAACCTGTCCCTCTCAGGACTCTCAGTGATGGAGACTTTGATACTCCTCCCTGTCCCCCCTCCTGAGAGATGATGTTTTAGTGACTATTCTGGTGCTGGCATAAACCTCCATGACCACGCAGTTTCTAGAAGGAAGGTTTGGGGCTCGAAGGAGAAGAATCCCCAAAGCCCGCTCCTCGCCTGCTCCAGCACTGCAGCAGCCTAGGGCTCCGTGACTCTCCAGGAGCCCCGCACTGGGCACCTAAGGCTGAGTCCTGTGACCTCCTGACAAACATTCCCATTGAACCAAGAAGGGGATCCTCCCGGGCTGCCCGGGCTGCCGCCGCTAGCGCCGCTGTTCTGTTGCCCGTGACTGAGACATGTTCCTTCTGCATGTTGATTCTCCCCTGGCTGCGCTGAGCTTAAAGTGTAAGATACACGTGTGCCCTGTGCTCATACCGGTGTGTCCTCAGCACTGGGGGAATGTGGCTATGTATGCAGGACACGGGGGCTTCTGGATCGCTCCAGTGGCAGACGTTGGATGGAAGACGGTAGATACTGTCAGTGTTTTCTAGGAGCCGTTCTGGGCATCATGACCGGGAAGCCACAGCCATGTGCTCAGCACCTCACTGCAGTTGTGCTGCCTGCGAGCTGCCAGCAGGAAATCTTCTTGTAAGGAGTCTTTTCAGTCCTGCCATTGTAACCTGTTTCTGCACACACGCCCGCAGGAGGCCATTCCCCTCTGCAGTCTTGGACATGAGAACATCTGAAGTAATCCTTTCGGCTGCAAGTCGATTCTGCAGATATTGGAACAGCTAAGATATGAGATGAGACAGATCCACACCCATGAAAAGAAGTGTTTTTCACCAAGAACTTTGAACGTTCGCTCTTCGTGAGCACAGGCATAAGCAAAGGTGCTTGGATCTCGACGCTAATGTGGAACGCTTGTCCTCGGTGGCCTGAGTTCCAGAAGACAATCTCCACCCTCCAAATCCATCTCCAGAGTACTTACTGAGCTCAGTGTGTGAGTGAGGAGAATCAGTTTAGATCAATATTCGCGTCAATATACCGTGGGCGCCCTCTGGCGTCGGCATCCAATATTCTACGTGAACCTTTCTTTTGACCACTGCTATCCAAAAATTAGCTGTGGGTTTTGTCAGAAAGACTCTCCCTGTAGCCACAGCCGTCCTGTGGCTGTATGTATCCCTGGCTGCCCCTTGTCTCACGGAGATCCTCTGGCCTCTCTCCAGGTGCTGAGATTAAGTGACTCTGCCTCCACAGATGGCTCCCCACACACAAATTTATCCTTCCAGTGCACAATAAGTATCTTAACACACAGAAGAGGGAGGCCGAGGACCGCTCTACGCCCTGGCCCGCAAGCCTCCTGCTAATCACTAGTGGCTGCGGCGACGCCCTGACCGCAGCCCGGGGACATCTGCAGCCCCAGCTGTGCAGGATGAGGCAGAGGACCCAGGACACATCAGCAGGCAGCGTTCCTCCTCCGCCACGACGCGGGTGCTGCGGATGCGCTGCGATTCCTCCTGAAGGACTAGACCCGTGAGCTTCCAGACATCATTTTTCCCACAAACCACGAAGAGTTTTGGGCTTTCTCCAAGAAAAGGAAGTCAGAGAGGACAGAGGCTGGCACAGTGCTCCCTGTGCTCAGATTCCACACCTTAATTCCCCACATGGAGGCGCAATTCAAGGTCCCGTAAACAGAGACCTGAAAACGGAGGCAACTAAAGGACTGACGGTATTTGTACAGAGACAGTATCAGAAGGCGTTCTTCCCTGATCTTTTCTGAGTCACAGGAACAGAAGAGTGAAACCCAAAGCAAAGTCACATCCAAGACCAAGGTCACGGACCAGAGCAAGGTCACGGACGGTCGAGTAAATGCAATACAAAATCTCTCAAATTGGGCGTTGCAGAAATTTCTGCTTAGTTGAATAAGTTTCTATCCAAAGAATGCTCGTACTCACTGGGCCAAAAAAGAAACTTGAGACCGAGTGTGGCCAGTGTGTCCTGCAGATTCCTGTGCGCTGCAGAGGTCCATCACCCCAGTCTGCGTTCAGTCCCCCGCCCCCCCCCCCCCGCAGCTTCTTTCCACAGACATGCATACACGTCAGAGTCCCAAAAAACACAAAGATGCGTTGAGTAACTTACAAATTTCTTGGCCTCAATATATGCAGAGAGAGAGAGAGAGAGAGACAGAGAGAGAGAGAGAGAGAGAGAGAGAGAGAGAGAGAGAGAGAGAGAGACTTAACAGGGTTTCCTTTAGACATCTACTGACTTTCACCGGGAAGAAGAATGAAGAAAAGAGAAGGGCAGTGGAATGTGGGGTGCTCCAGGGGGGACAGTCCAAGATAGCGCTGTCATGTGCATTCCAGAACGTAAAGGAAGTAGTGGATCTCATGGTGACTGACTATACACAGAACGTAAAGGAAATAGTGGATCTCATGGTGACTGACTATACACATGCAAAATTTAACAGACTGACGGGAGTGGGAGTACGAGTGCCATCGCTCCTTCCAGAATGGAATCTCCAGCCCATATGTATGGGGCATAATGCAGGGTGGGCCTAGCTATGCCACCTGCCAGGAGGAATGAAGGAATGGCTCTCGTGGGTGTGGTGCTCCACACTGGTTGGTTGTGAAGCCAGTTTCTGCCCAGCACCTGGAGGGAACCTGATTTCACCTGGGAACAAACTGCAATTGGCTGTAGTTAGGACCCCACCCCATAAGGCTATTGGCTAACAAGACCTATAAAACACTCTGCTCTTTCTTGAATAAATGAGTTTGCAGCAGACCACCACTGCTGGCTTTCTGCTCAACTCCCAGAGTCTGTGTGTTGGCTCTGCACCTACTCAGCCCTCCCCCACGGTGGAGATCCTTCGGTCCCCCTCGGGCTGGCCCTGAGTGCTGGGACCCCCAACACATGGATCTGTAGTGGAGTGTTTAGTAGTATCTAAGTGTGCACACGTGCTGACGTCTGAGCCTTGGGTGTAACCCAGCAGGAGATCTGCCCCAAGGACGCCTTCTTCTCTCCTCTCTGGGCACACATGGATGCACGTACAAACACGTAGGTGTGACACACACACATAAAATAAATACAGAAGTATTATCTAAATGGATATTAGACCTGATATATAGTATATTTAAATATTCAGTTTTCTGTGGATTATACTGATGAATGGCATCATTTTTATTACCTTGTTGGTACAGACATCACCATGCTCAGTGTTAGAGAGTACCGTTAAGCATCCTTCCTTAGAGCTTACAGAAGAGTAAAGAAGTTAGACACATGTGCCGTGTTTAAATGTTCCTTGCGATCATGTGAGTAATACAATAGTATCATTTTCCAATAATATTCCCATACTGTGTCTCTGCACTAGGACCTGTGAGAGATGATTATTTAAGGAAATTAAGCTTCACTTAATAGATATGTCATTACTGCAAACTGCTGTATCAAACATTTTGTGGCTGCCATCTTGAATAAATAAAGACAATTAATGGTAGAAACTTGAGGCTTCATTCTGTGACCCGCCTCTAGAATTGCCCAGATCTCGTCTCTTCATGAGTGACTCTGAGGAGTCTTGTCGGACTTTCTGCTTTTCTCCCTGCAGATAGGAACGTTTACCCTCTTCATATTATTTTATGTATGTGTGTATGTGTGTATGTATGGACTGTTTACTCTCTTTATATTATTTTATGTATGTATGTATGTATGTATGTATGTACTGTTTACCCTCTTCATATTATTTTATCTATGTGTGTATGTATGTACTGTTTACCCTCTTCATATTATTCTATGTATGTGTGTATGTATGTGTGTATGCATGTATGTATGTATGTACTGTTTACCCTCTTCATATTATTTTATTTATGTGAGTATGTGTGTATGTACGTATGTATATATGTACTGAAAACCCTGTTCATATTATTTTATGTATGCCTGTATGTGTGTATGTATGTACTGTTTACCCTCTTCATATTATTTTATGTATGTGTGTATGTATGTATGTATGTATGTATTGTTTATCCTCTTCATATTATTTTATGTATGTGTGTATGCATGTATGTATATACTGTTTACTATCTTCATATTATTTTATGTAAGTGTGTATGTATGTATGTATGTATGTACTGTTTACTCTCTTCATATTATTTTATGTATGTGTGTATGTGTATATGTATGTACTTTTTACCCTCTTCATATTATTTTATGTATGTGTGTATGCATGTATGTATATACTGTTTACCATCTTCATATTATTTTATGTATGTGTGTATGTATGTATGTATGTACTATTTACCTTCTTCATATTATTTTATGTGTGTGTATGTGTGTATGTATGTATGTATGTACTGTTTACCCTCTTGATATTATTTTATATATGTGTGTATGTGTGTATGTATGTGCTGTTTACCCTCTTCATATTATTTGATGTAAGTATGTATGTATGTATGTATGTATGTATGTACTGTTTACCCTCTTCATATTATTTTATGTATGTGTGTATGTGTGTATGTATGTACTGTTTACCGTCTTCATATTACTTTATGTATGTGTGTATGTGTGTGTGTATGTATGTATGTACTGTTTACCCTCTTCATATTATTTTATGTATGTGTTTATGTATGTATGTATGTACTGTTTACCCTCTTCATATTATTTTATGTATGTATGTATACATATGTATGTGCTGGGGACCAAGTGAGCTCTGTCTTGCCCTTCCTGCAAATGTAACATCTTGTGATATTTGTTGACACCAATTATGTTATCTTGGAATCTCTTAAGTGCCTTTTAGAGTTTCTTATTGTGTAAACAGACAAGTTCCAGTACCTGTAGCTGCCCTTGACTACACATACCCTTGGCTCCTGGATCTTCCAGGGATTTGTTTCCTAGGAACCTTTGCCACCACGCCCCATCTAGCCCCTGCCTGCCCTTTTAGTATCTCCTTCCTGATATTCACATAACCTTATGGTGGGCTTTTGTCTCTGTTATTTACCACATTCCTGTATGGGTGCCTGACTCCCCAAAATTATAAATACCCCCTAGAAGAATAAAGATTTGCCGATTTGATCAGGAGACTGTCTTGTCAGCCCTCTGTGTTCCTTTTGTCTCTTTCATCCCAGGTTTCTGAGGACTCGTGCTCTGTTCATGCCCTGCCGGCCGGGGCATGTATGCATGTACTGTTTTCCCTCTTCATATTATTTTATGTATGTGTGTATGTATGTATATATGTACTGTTTGCCCTCTTCATATTATTTTATGTATGTGTGTGTATGTATGTACTGTTTGCTCTCCTCATATTATTTTATGTATGTGTATGTATGTATGTATATACTCTTTAACCACTTCAAATTATTTTATGTATTTGTGTATGTATGTATATATGTATGTATGTTCTGTTTACCCTCTTCATATTATTTTATGTATGTGTGTATGTGTGTATGTATGTATGTGTATACTGTTTACCATCTTCATGTTATTTTATGTATGTGTGTATCTATTATGTACGTACTGTTTACCCTCTTCATATTTTCTATGTATGTGTGTATGTGTGCATGTATTATATGTATGTACTGTTTACCCTCTTCATATTATTTTATGTATGTGTGTATGTATGTTTATATGCATTTACTGTTTACTCTCTTCATATTATTTTATGTATATGTATGTATGTATGTACATATGTATGTTGTGTTTCCCTCTTCATATAATTTTATGTATGTCTGTCTGTATGTATGTATGTATATACTCTTTACCTTCATATTTTTTAATGTATGTGTATATGGATATATGTATGTTCTGTTTACCCTCCTCATATTATGTTATCTATGTTTGTATATATGTATGTACTGTTTACCCCCTTCTTGTTATTTTATGTATGTGTGTATGTATTATGTATGTACTGTTTACACGCTTCATATTATTTTATGTATGTGTGTATGTATTATGTATGTAATCTTTACCATCTTCATATTTTTTATGTATGTGTGTATGTGTGTATGTATTATATGCATGTACTGTTTACCCTCTTCATATTATTTTATGTATGTGTTTATGTATGTGTGTATGTATGTACTGTTTACCCCCTTCATAGTATTTTATGTATGTGTGCATATATGTATATACTGTTTACCATCTTCATGTTATTTTATGCATGTGTATGTGTGCATGTATTATATTTGTACTGTTTTCCCTCTTCATATTATTTTATGTATTTGTTTATGTATGTATGCATGTTAGTATGTAATGTTTACACTCTTCATACTATTTTATCTATGTGTGTATGTGTCTATGTATGTATGTATATACAGTTTACCCTCTTCATATTATTTTATGTATGTGTGTATGTGTGTATGTATGTATGTATGTACTGTTTACCCCCTTCATGTTATTTTATGTATGTGTGTATGTACATATATATGTATGTATATACTGTTTAATATCTTCATGTTATTTTATGTATGTGTGTATGTATGTATGTTCTCTTTTCCCTTTTCATATTATTTTATGTATGTGTGTATGTATGTATGTACTGTTTACCCTCTTCATATTATTTTATGTATGTGTGCATGTATGTGTGTATGTATGTATGTATGTATGTACTGTTTATCCTCTTCATATTATTCTATGTATGTGTGTATGTATGTATGTATGTACTGTTTACCCCCTTCATGTTATTTTATGTATGTGTGTATGTACATATATATGTATGTATATACTGTTTAATATCTTCATGTTAATTTATGTATGTGTGTATGTATTATGTATGTACTGTTTACCCTCTTCATATTATTTTATGTATGTGTGTATGTATCTGTGTATATATGTATGTTCTCTTTATCCACTTCATATTATTTTATGTATTTTTTATGTATGTATGTATGCACTGTTTACCCTCTTCATATTATTTTATGTATATATGTGTGTATGTATGTATATTTTTACTGTTTACCCTCTTCATACTATTTTATGTATGTGTGTTCGTTTGTTAGTATGTACATACTGTTTAACCTCTTCATATTTTTATGTAGGTGTGTATGTATCTATGTTCTGTTTACCCTCTTCATATTATTTTATATATGTGTGCATGTATGTATGTATGTACTGTTTACCCTCTTCATATTATTTTTGTGTATATGTGCATGTATATATGTACATATGTGTGTTCTGTTTCCCTTTTCATATTATTTTATGTTTGTGCGTATGTATGTATGTATGTACTCTTTACCTTCTTCATATTATTTTACGTATGTTTGTATGTATGTTTGTATGTACTGTTTACCCTCTTCATATACTTTTATATATGTGTGTATGTGTCCTATTGAGACTAATTTGTGTTTGGCAAATCTCCTGTGGGCTTAGTTTCCTGAGTTTGTCAGACTCACCCCATCTCACCCTTCATGAACCCTGATGGCCTCAGTTCATTTGTGTCTGTTTAACACCCTGCCAAGCTGAGCACTCTGAGAAAACAATGTGCTGTCTGTATTCTAAGTAATTTCCCGTTCCTGAATAGTTCAAAAATCATGAGATGTGAGGGAAATGCATGTTGGGATGTGTTCTGTGTTCACGGAGTTCCACGTGTAAGGAGCAAACACCGTGTGCTCTGCTCGTGGATGGGGCGTCCCTGCTCTACCCCCGGCCTTAGGAGCAGCGCCTCGTCTGCAGCAGCCGGGCTGCGCACACCGCTCTCCCTGCTATTTGCCATTGACAGGCTGAACTCGGAATGTCTCTAAGTGCATGGCCCTGTCTAGCACAGAAGAGTCCATTCTGCACTGCCTGCAAGAGGAGGATAGATACTGATTCCGAATCCGAGCATTCTACTGCTAATAACACAGCCGATCATGCAGAAGGAGCAACAATGCCGATGAGGAAAGCAAGCAACTAAGTGTGACATGCGGGATGGGACATTCCTAGTAAAGTGCCACAGAGTCTCGTCCTGTCACACAGAAGTAGTTTTCCTTGAGATTTTTAATTTGCTGAGATGCGGGAATGTGGACAAATAAATTACAGTGTCGGGGAAGAATGCCTTTGACGTTTTAAATATTCCTTTTTGTTTTTTTACTGCTCTTCTTGGTTATTATTCACTTGTATTTCATCAATTTCTCCTAACACGGTTATTTCATTCTCTATGTTTCCTTTCATATAATTGTACAAGTTTTCATATTCAGAAAGTGGAGATTATATGTGAGAGGATGTTTTTAATTTTCAGAATACTCTACTTTGTTGTTTCACTGATATTCTCACTTATTTCTCTCTTGCTTTTACTGATCTCTCCTTAAATTATAAATCCTTCCATATGCTTCCTTTTGATAAAATGTACAAGGATTTTAAGTTCTAGAAGTGGACCTATATGAGTAATTGCAATGTTTTGTTTTTCTGTTTTGTAAAATATGTTTTATGGATGTTTACTGGATTTTATACACTGCGTTCTGATCATACTCAGACCTCCCGGTGCGCATCCCACTCAAACCCAGCCACCTCCCCTGCACTGAATGCACTGATTCCAGCAAGTCTATGTACACACAGGGCCTGGGCTGTGAGTTTATCACTACAGCCTGCTTAAGAACGATCTTCTCATGCTCCAGTTTCATGCACAAAGCTGCGCGCTGTCAGGTGAATCTGGTTTTTCAAACCTCTGGTGACCATCATGCCTGGACGGCGGCATTTGAACAGACAGCGGCCTGTGCCTTTAGCCTCCACACTGTGCAGAGCGGTCAGGAGACCTGCATGTGCGAGTGTGCTGGGGGAGGGCAGAGGACAGGGCAGGCTGTGGGGAGGTGGGGTAGGGGCCTTTCTACAGCCACTTCCACAGCGGAGAGATGAGCGCCCAGAAGGCAGCAGGACAGAGACATTTGGGGATGTTTAGGCCACGAGCACTGTTGAGAGATTCTGAGGACATAGAGCATAGTCCAGTCATTTATTTGAATTAAGGAGTATTTCCCAAGAGGTTGTCTTCTGGATATTTCTGGAAGCTTTCTCTTTATCATTCCTAATTTTTTAAAACAGTTCCCCAAAATTTTCTGTCATATCATTAATATCATATTTGCACTATGTTCAGTTTGGTATATTGCCAGGAGCCAACCAGACTCCATGTTAAGATTTATTACTCTCTGAAAAACCCAGCATGGCTTGTGATCATGGTCTGGAAAGTTCCCAGACCTGATCAGCAATCACTCTTTCTTGGAAAGGTTGTTTGTGCGGTTGTTTGTGCACAGTCCTTAGAAATTTACCTCTGACCTGACCCTTGCTTAGCCCTTGCTTAGGAATGCTTTTGTTATTTAGGAAATTATCCCTCGATACCTTTCAATGATTGTTTTCTGCTTTTCTAATATGTATATAAAGACCTGAGGAAGAAATAAACTTTGCCAATTTGATCAGAGAAACTGTCTTGTCGTTCCTCCGTGTATCTCTTGTTCTTCTCATTCCAGGTTCCTGAGGAGTCTCTGCTCTCGTTGCTGCCCTGATGGCCACAGCAATTGGTGCCCAACGTGATCTCGGACCTCTCTTCAACCTGCGAACGCCGTCTTCCCCACAAAAGGAAGAAGGATCTTTCACGCACCTAGAGCCACCGTGGCCGAGGGGGTAACACATCGGCTCTGCAGCAGAGGTCACCATGGCTACGCCGAAAGCGCGATCAGTTTCACATTTGATGCCCCACAGACTTTGAATGGTAAGCAAACCATGGGACAAAAAATAAGCAAACATGATTTTTTATTGCTGGCTTGAAAGAAGCCCTCAAGGTGCATGGAGTTAAAATAAAGAAAAAAGATTTTTTGTATTTTTTTCAGTTTCTTACGGACATCTATCCTCGGTTCCCTCGGGAAGGAACCATTGATGGAAAAAAGATGGGGTCAAGTAGGTAATTGTCTTAAGGATTTTTATCAGACTTTTGGCCCTGAAAAAATACCTGTTTCTGCCTTTTCTTATTGGAATTTAATAAATGATGTTTTAAAAACCCACCCTCTCCTTCCCGACATTCAGGATTTAATTACAACTGGGGAGGATGCGTTACAGCATGCCTCCAAACCCCCCTCTAAATGCACTTCCCCTTGTCCCTCAGTAATTGTAAACATAGAACCCACAGGTGAGCTGGAGGAGCCAGTACGTGGTGTTAAGATTAGGAGACAAGCCCTCAAGACACGAGTAATTAAGGTAAAGAAAAAAGATTTAAATAAAATCCCCATAAGGGACATCGGCTTCAGCTGAGCCTATCCCACTCTGAGGACAGGTGTGGTTTCTTTTTAACTTCCTTCTTTTTCCTTCGGTCTGAGCCCTCGTGAAGGACCCCTTATGTCATGGGTCAATTGGCGCTTTCTGACCAGGGCGACTCTCTGGTGTTAGCTAAAGGCCTGACCAGACCCCGACTGCCCAACTGGGTGTGGGCAATGACCTCCTATCTAACTCTCTCTGATTAAAAAACCTGGTCATGCAACGGCCAATTAAAAGCTATTGAGCAGTCGCCAGTCTCTTAAACTTGCGGTGAGGCTTACATGTGTGTACTGGACTGAATCCCCCAGGACCCTTCCACGGACCTGGGAAAGTTCTTCCTGTATAGCACATTCTCTCCTTTCCTATCATGAACAATGCACCAGCTCTATCAAGCTACAGTTGAGGGAGTGAGTTCCATCAGAGCTTGTTGCCTCAGGCCAGGTTAAAGCTGTAAATACCTTGCCTCTAGAGTTAAGAAAAAAAAATGTTTTAAAAGACATTCCATTCCTTTGGCTTCTCGCCACCATGGTTCCCCTATGTGATAAAATGGCTAGCCTAGAGTTTTTTGTGTCTGTCTTTTGTTCCCTTCTCTTATGATTTGGCAATAATCCAGATTTTGTCATTTTTTTGTGTGTCTGTTTTGTCTTAAATGTTGTGACTGCTGCCAGAGTGAGTCAAAAAATGTCAAAATACAGCTACTTTAAATGTAAAATTAAGCAGTTATTCAAGAGTCTTTAGATCCCAAAGAAAAAGGGAGAGAGGAGGAAGCTGTTAGATATCTGTAAGAGGAGGATTTTCCACCATTCATTGCCCAGCAAAGCCAGAGGCTGAGCTAAAGGAAAAACATTTTTAAAAAACTGTGGCATTTACAGGGTGTGATTTAATCTCTGTCCTTACAAACGCATTTTCCTACAGCAGCTCATGGTTGATCAGGCTCTTTCTTTTGTTAATTGCTCTGGGTTTTGTTACTTAGTTACCAGGTAAATCATGTCAATTCCAGCGGCCTGGCACCTTGCCCTAGGGTGCTTTGATTTCCACAACAATTACTGAATAAGGTTTCAGCCCTTCTGCAGCTTGTGGTTTGCTATACTGAGGATATAGCTCAATGATAGTGTGCTTGCTTGGCATGTACAAGGTGGTAAGTTCAATTCTTGCCTATAAATTTTATGCTTACTTTTACACAATACAAGCACAACTAATCTTTTCCCAGTCAAACTGTTGTGTACCTGGTGATTTCTTTACTATGGTATTTTGCTACACAACAAAAGTGATGACAACAAAATTAGGACGGATGTTTTCATCCCTGCTAGTAATTACTAAACTCAACAGCTCTTATGTCCCATGTAATCCACTGAGTTAAAAAGAAATAAATCTTTGCGTGTAAATCTTCGATAACACTGAAAGATTGACTCTGGAGCTGGATTGGCCATCTTGTTTCAGACTCAATTGTGTTGTCTCAGCATGTTCTACAAAACTTGCACAGGTTCAGAATTGGCCACCTGATCCTGTGACAAGCAAATACTAGAACAATACAGCCTCAGTAAAAGGACATTGTGCTGGTGAAGATAACTAAGGGATAAACTAATTTCAACAGGTTATTATTCATCTTCCTCATATACTCAAGGTAGCACTGGCTGCTGCTTTAAATTACATCTCATGGTATAAAAGAAATAAATAAAATAAAAAGGGTTTTAAAAGTTATTTCTTTCCTTAGACTTCCACTCCACCTTGCTTCTCTTCATAGATGGAAAAAGAGCTGTTAGAGGGCCTGACTGCCACCTTGGACAAAAAAATTTTTCAAAATGGCCACACCCAGGAATTTACTGGTTCTATAGAAGTCCAGGAGATCATGTTAATCTGGGAATTTCCTGGACCACAGGCATTTACTCACATGTCCTAATCCTATTGCAATCTATGGTTTTGTTTTTGTTTTCATTTTAAATTCTTGATGAGATCATAGAAAAGCAAAAGATTTTCACATCAGCTTTTGTAACAAGGTTAATACATGTCAAATTAAAAAGAGACAATGTTAATATTTTAATATCATTTTGGTCTGTTTTTAATGAAAAGTATTTTAAATTTTAACTTTTAATATGGTATTTATTGATTTTAAAAATGACTTTTTTACAAGGAACTATTTTAAATTTTGATATTTGTTCATATAACATCTTTATTTGTTTTTAAAAAGAAATTATTTTGGAGTTTATATCTTTATATGATATATTTATTGATGAAACTTTTTAAAATCTTACATTGTTTTAAAGGAAATTTAAAAAGGTTTTCCTAGCCATAGGCCTCTAAGACTAACTAGGTACAAAGTGAGCTAACGTTTTGTGATGGCTAAACCTAGGAAGCTCAGGTGAATTTGCAGTACTCCAGTGATAAACTTTACAGGAGAAAATCTGCTATAAGGACATAGTTTCAGCAATGGGAGGTAAAGAGGAATAGCCTGCTTAGATGGGAGATGTGAGATTCAGCCTTCATTGGTCTTAATTCTTGCCCTTTTTGCATTATGATTTAAAGCCTGTTTTTCTAAAATAGAGTACTTCCGTCTCTGATGTTTAGTTGCTTCAAGCTTTCTTTTCCATGTCCTGAGCATCACTGCTTTTCACTTTCTAGTTACAATGTCCTACACAGAATAAAAGAGAAAAACAATTTTTTATAGATTCCTTTAGGTATCAGTGTTTTCTATGTTTTTTTATTATGGGTATTTAGTTCAAATTTTTGCATGGTAAACTATAATATAGTTTTTCTGATCCAGACAAAGAAAGTACCCTATGAGCTAGTAGCCTTGCATCCTGTTTAGTTAAAAAAAGTTTGTAACATATTAAATTTCTGAGGTTGTGATTAACACAAATAGACTAATTAATTATGAGTATAAGTTTTCATGCCTATGGGATACATCAGATAGTCAGAGAGGAACTCAGGTCTGACAAGAGTAAAGGCAAAAACTTCCGTCAGCCTGGTCATGCTTGATATTGGATGCTCACCAAGCACCCATGGGCTCACAAGATCAAAATTACTAAGTGAACCAATAAATTAATATTAAATGTTCTAATTAATCAACCCCTGTTTTGGATTAAATGACCCAACAGAAGAAAAGACTCGCCTGCCTTGATAAATACATACAAATCATAAGAAGGACAGGTATTTTCATTTGCACTGGTAATGATTAAACTTAACAACTCTCCTGTACAATACAAAAATCACTGAGTTAAATCCTAAGAAGAAACAAGTGCCTCTTTGAATAAATAATATTGATAGATCATCATGTGCTGTTTAACAAGGAAAAGAGCAAAACAGCCTCAGAGTAAAGCTATTCTGCTAAAATAGATAAAGTAAAAAAGATTTTATAAAGTAAAAGATTATTAAGATGATGTTACACAGCATTCCTGAGTTGAATAACTGCTGTCCTCATGACCTCAGCTGTGTGTATTTACAAAAGTTCATTAGCTATATGTAATTTTGCCCTAATGACAAATGATCTCCTGCATTTAAGGAGAAAATTAGCTATACTCAGGTCACCTATATACCTGTAAACTTTAATATGATCAAACACTGGTTTGATGCTAAAGCCTTAAAAAGGGAGTAAACATTGATTAGTACACCCAGGAACACAATTTTTTAAATGTTATTACATTTCATAATACTAGATTATAGATTAGAAAAGAAAAAAAGAAAGTTTATGCAAATGATTAAAGGTTTGAGTTAATGTGTTGTAATATATAAAAGTTGAGAGAAATTTATGTATATGAATCTTGAAATTTTTAAGATAATGGTTTAAATAGTCTAAAATTAAATATATGTTTGGTTTTTGTATTAAAAGTATTGATTAATGGCAATTCTACTTTTTCTAATACTTTGTCACATTAGGCTTGCCCCCCAAAATAAAAATCTTACAACAAACAGGGACAAGCTATTATAGAGCACAATCACCAAAACATTAAAGCATAATTATAAAAACAATAAGGGGGAATAGAGAGCCTGTGACCCCACGTTCAGCTCCAACTATCATTGTCTAAAATTTTCAAAAATCCAAAATGGAACCTAAATTTTTCAGACACTGGAGTAAACAAGAACAGCAACCAGAAGTACATGGCTCTATGTTCCCTATGGATGAGCCACAGCCTTTTTTGGATCCCAGCCAGAAGTTAAAAAGAAAGAGAAAAATTTAACACCTTAGCTCAGGAGGTAGAACCCCCTTAGGTCTTTGTCTTCCTTCACAGGTTGCTGTGAATGCCAAAGACCTACTATGGATAATGATAGAGTTCACCTTGGACTTGGACAGGACAAACCTCCAACACCCACCAATCCAATGGAGAATCAAGTCCGGCACCACCTCTCGAATAGCCAGCCAGACAACTGCCTTCACGGCACCGGACACTTGGTGGCCTGACCTATTTGGCCAGAGAGAACTGGGACATTAATGACTGGATAGATATGGGGGGCGGGGCAGAATGCCTAAACCCCCGGGAGGCTGAAGCAATGTACAAAAACAGGCCTAACACCATGTATTAATGCAAACCTTTATCAGGGAAAAAAATTATTCTTATGTGTTAATAATAGTATTGCCAGAGTTAAACTATGTTTCAAAATAGAAAATGGCAATCAGTTATGTTTCACAAACTTATGGGGTTTATCAAGACCCTATTACTGGATTTTTACTGCTTGTCAGCTTTGGACCCTGGGCATTTAACAGAGTCATGACCTTTGTACGATAGCTGCTTGACTCCATAGCATCAAAAACCCATTTGATTATGTAACTATAGACAGGGGTCTTGGAATGCCATATATATATATATATATATATATATATATATATATATATACACGCATATAACAAGCTCAGGGGCTCCCCTGTACCTCATGAGCATAAGTCTGCCTCCAACTGAGAGTGTCAGACAAAGTACTGCAAAGAGAATATTCAAAATTGGATATGTCAGGGTCTCTTAAAGACATACCTAACTGCATAGAGGTACATGTCAAAGAATAACTCCAAACCTCTCCCCAGCAAAAGACATGATTGCCTACAAGAGGCTATGGGGGTTGGGCCTCTGTCTTTCTCTCCGTTTGCAGCCGCTACCACCGCTCAGGGACCAAGCTTCAATCTTTTTATTTTTTAACAGAAGGGAGGAAATGCCAGGAGCCAACCAGACTCCATGTTAAGATTTATTACTGTCTGAAAAACCCATCATGGCTTGTGATCATGGTCTGGAAAGTTCCTGGACCTGATCAGCAAGCACTCTTTCTTGGAAAGGTTGTTTGTGCGGTTGTTTGTGCACATTCCTTAGAAATTTACCTGTGACCTGACCCTTGCTTAGCCCTTGCTTAGGAATGCTTTTGTTATTTAGGCAATTTTCCCTCGATACCTTTCAATGATTGTTTTCTGCTTTTCCAATATGTATGTAAAGACCTAGGGAAAAAATAAACTTTGCCAATTTGATCAGAGAAACTGTCTTGTCGGTCCTCCATGTATCTCTTGCCCCTCTCATTCCAGGTTCCAGAAGAGTCTCTGCTCTCATTGCTGCCCTGCTGGCTGGGGCAATTGGCGCCCATTTAAACAAAATGTGACAACACAGACGTTGTACAAAGAAATTCCTATTCTTTAAACTGCTAGTTTTTTTAATAGCAAAATTTAAAAAGGAATTTGATATTCATTCCATAGTCTGTTGAATACACTGAATGCAGAATTGATTGTCCAAGAAATGAATTTATTTAATTAATCAAAAATACGCACCATAGTATTGACAAGTAATTAATCCAGGTGTTAGAGGCTCTTGTGTACAGGTGACATCTGACAAAAATGTGAGATAAATGGATGGATCTTCATTAGGAAGATCCAGAGTTGATGGAGAGGATGGTTCATAATCTATATCTGATCAGCAAAAGCAGAAAAGAATAGAAGTAAAATTTAGGTGACTTGATCACATTGGGGTCACCAGATCTGTCGCTCTCTCTCATGGTGGAGCAACAGGCACTGGCAGGTGCATCCCCTCACCAGGTCCCCTGTCTCCCGGCCAGCAGGAGAGAACGGCAAGGCGGATCAGGCACAAGTCTCATGTCCTACTTCTTTTGGATTGCCCCAGCCCCCTCCCCACGGTAGGAGAGGGCCTTTACGGGGAAATCAAAGGGATGTCGGGTGTGACAGCCTGCCCATTCTCAGCCTCCTGGTCCACTCCAGAAAACAATCGGACATGGCTGGGGCCCCCCGTCTGACCAAAGAAGTGTGCAGCTAGCCAGTTCTTATGATGATACAGCTTTATTAATGTAACTTCTTCAATGGTACTGCAGGAGTCCGTTTACTGAACTTATCAGATACATTATAAAGGTTTAGAGTTACAGGTACTAGCATATAGCAGGAAGTTTCTACCAATCACTTTACTGGTCACTCTGATCATAATTTTTACTTTACATAGAAGCCACTACTGTCCACGCACTGTACACGAGGGACGAAGTAATTCTCCTCCAATGGCACTTAAGTCCCTAGTTCACTTAATTACCATGGTATGTGTGCTATGTGCCTATCTCCTCTGCCTAGTCTTTGTTTTAGCTCCTCTCAGCACCATCTTGCCCAGGCCACAAGGTGCCAGCCAGTTAATTAGGATTTCTTAAGGCCCAACAGACATGGACATAAAAATTTTGAAAGTGTTAATGAAAAATAAAATTGACTAATGAATATGGCTCTCTGTGAGGAGGCAAGCACATCAACCAACCTTCACTGAACCAACCCTGATGGAGTTCAGCACCAAACATGAAGCACATAGGCCTCTGCTAGATTAACTCCGGGTTTTCAGGTTATTGGAAAACACAAATACAGAATAACAGAAACACTGAGGTCAGGATGCCATTAAAATCTGAGCTGACTTAATAATGCATATCTACAAAATCTGAGCTGACTTAATAATGCATATCTACTCACCCAAAGGATGTCTTTAAGGATGGCACGTGTCTGTAAACACAGTCATGAGAGATAAGTGAGAAACAGAACCATGTTATTGGACTCACTTCCTATGTCTACTGAGCTTTTAGAAGAGATTGGTTTACAAACAGCTCTCTAGAGCCTGAATAAAGCTTGGAGGCAAGAAGGGCTCAGGTGACTCCATTTCACATGCATTTCTATAGAGCGCAGAGCAGAGCACGTTACCTGTGGGCACGGCATACTGGATGTTGTCCTTGGGAATAAAATGACTCTCAGCGATCTCATAAAACTTTTGCAGAAGTTTGTCACTTACACGGGTCTTTCTCCCTGTACCACGTGAAAGGGCGGAAGGGATGCTCGTTAGGATGTGGGAAACTCATCACAGTTCCTGTTGTAACAAAGGTAATGAACTGTGCTGTGGACATTCCACACCAATTCCATCGTTCTCCTCTCCACAAAGTCAAGATGCTCAACCAGATTCCGCAAAGAGAGGTGAACACATTTAATCAAGCCAACAACTACGGACGGGGCTCGGTGCATCCTGAACACATGTAGACAGTGTCATTGTACTTGAGTGGAGCACACCATTCACATGCACACTCTAGAAGGACTTGTTCCGGGTGGTGACTTGTGGAGCTGTGAGCTGGGAGGCCTTCCACACATTTGTACCTATTCTCTTTCTTCTGTCTTCTACAATCCATTTCCTGGTTTTCCTGATCACTAGCTACATGAGAAGTGGGACGGACCTCAGCCTGTCTCAAAGACTGGGCGCACTGTCATGTTGTGATGGGACACTGAAATGAAAAGACAACCCTCCCCCAGTGTTTCAATCAAAGGCTCCATCAGTATCTTCTGGAAATGTAGCTGTGACTCCAATAATCTCTGCAATCCAGCCTTGTGGACTAAGTGGTCAAGAGAGTTCATGGGAATGAAGGTCTCTGTGTTGGACTGGATGGACCAAGTGTATTCCTCAAGGATAATTAAATGCTTGCAATTGTGTCATTCTTGAAACGATTGTCATAAAATGGGAAATCATGATTTACACTCAAATTCAATTATGTACTAAACTGAGATTCCAGGTTTTGTCATCATGTCATATCATGCAACAACATTGCTATGTGACTGTAGCAATCATGTCATGTATTGTGCTGGGAACAGTATATTTCTGTGTGAACTCTATAACTGTCCTTGAAACAGGCCAGGAAAGGATTGATTTCCTTACACTATGAAGCTATTAATCATCAGAGACTCAGGGAGAAAGTGAAACGTCACAAGGGAACAGTGTTCTGGTCCATGCAGTGATTCTAGAGGAAGGCACCCACAGTCCTATCTCCTTGATTAAAATCATAGCTGACATTCAAGTGTACACTAAGGTGTGCCAGACTCACCAATAAGTGTGATCATATGTGTAGACAGCCCTTCTGGATCCACATAAAAGTTATAAACAGACATGAGGTTAGCAGTGAGTGGCAGAATTTTGATGGTGCGTAAACCAGTTTCTTCAGCTGAAACAAAATGAAGTTGACACTCAGCGGAATTATGTTTTTGGCCCATCTCCACCTAACAGAATTTATTGCTGTCTCAATTAAAAATTGCCTGTACTTCAAAAACTGCTTTAAAACAATCTCTACATGCTTAGAATTATCTGTGATAGATCCCGATGTGCAGGAAAGATTTTCCTTTCAACCAGCCTAATGCGAAGCATTTCAGATGCTGAAAATGAGAAAAATTCAACACAGGTACAGGTAGCATATGAGCAGGAATGACCCTGGAAATGCTCCCACTGAGCCCACTCACAGAAACCTTGTCAACCCGCATTCCAATCCAGGCTCTTTCTATGACCACATACTAAAAACCAGCCCTCAATCAAACCTCAAAATGATCCATTATTTTATTTGTATTTCTTTCTGTTTAGCCAGCATCATATTGGTGGAATAATCTGAAACCAAAGCTAGTATCAAATACCTAAAGTATTTAATAATTCATTTATTAATTAATAAAAGAATTGTAGTTCAGTTCATATGTAGGTATTCTAAAAATATGCAATGTTCTGAATTCTTGTTCTCTGTCATTTAAATAACTTAAGAAAATAGTAATCAATATTTTACTTTTGTACATTTTAACTATTCTAATACTTGCCTGGGAATTGTGTTAACCAGAGTCCATTTTGAAAGTAATAAATGTAGAAAAGAGAAGTTTAACATTCTAAAAATTACTCACCGAAAAAGAAGAGATAAAAGAACATAAATGAAAAGATATTGTCTGATTTTATCCATTAAATGCTTTCTATAACTGTGAATATATGAACAAGACATGAAATATATTCTAAGGTGTCATTAACAGTAGGATCTCCTCATCGTATGCAGTCGTCATGCCTTTGCAGGAGCTGTGAAGGCTTTGCGTTAGGATTTTCACATCGCATCAGGAATTGGTAATTGTGGCACAGCATGCTGCAGAACGCAGAGATCAGGGGCTAGGACTGCAGCACAGCTGTGCAACATGGGACTAGACATGGTGCACATACTACCAACATATGACTGGACTCAGTGTTGGTTTCTGAAATGTGTTCAAGGAAGTGGGATACTCACCATATATCCTGTAACTGCCTTCTGTTGTCCGCTGACCCAAGACTGTGATAAGAGTGCAAATCTCATTGACCCTAGAGAACAGAAATACAATGCAGTTCTGATTATGCACATGCCTTTCCCACACACAGGGTGTGTCTTTAAGAACTGTAGAAATGACCCTGTGTTTTCAGTTCTAAAGATGACAAGTCCTTGATATCTGATGTTTCTGTTATGGGTCATTGCTTTTGCATTAATGTGTTGATACTGGAAATTCCCAGTGTCGGGAAGGAAAACTCTTCTGAGGGAAGAAACAGCTATCTTCTGGACCGCAGTGTGTGAGCTATCTCAGTGACCGGATCCCTCCTGTCTGCCTTCCCTGAAAGCAACCAGGAGTCGCTAATGCTCCCACAGGTTACAAACACTTGGCTGAGGGATGTTTGCATTCATCGTGTGACCTTAATGTAATGTTGGCCACAGTGTATCGTACAAAGCCTCCCACAGACACCAACACACGTATCAGGTCCATTCTTGTACATGTTTACCTATTTCATTTCCATTGTTCTGCTCGTAGAACAATGCAGCACACATGCTAAGCACGCAGATCATGTGCATGTCGCGCTGTAAGTGTGCACCAATCAGGTGAATACTGGGATCCTATTGCAAACCTGGAGTCTTTCTGTGTGGACCCCACACTGAAGAGGACCATGAAGTGAATGAGTTCTAGCCTGTGCTAATGACAAGAAACATTTTGAAGATTCTGACACAGGTCCAGGGAACAAGTTAGCTGTTGGCTCTGATCACGGTTTAGAAATTCAGGCGTTTCCTCACTGAATTTATATTTGTCATCACTGACCTATTCTCACAAGAGCCGCAGACAGTACAGTGTGCATGGACACCGAATAGGGACGACAGCAGGCATTCCTGCTGATGTCCGGTTATAACTAGCTGAGAACACCAACCTGTAAATGCACACTCAGCATCATCAACAGAATACTAATAACTCACTGAATATATGAGTGTGAGCTCTGTGTCCTCTTCAGAGAATTATTCAAATGCTTTAGGGTAAACATCACTTACTTGAGATAAAAAGTCAATGTGATATTCTCACAAGTAGGACTACATTCCAGGTGACGGTAGTAAGCTCTCAGAGGCCCGCCTTCACTTATTTTTTCAACGTAATCAGCGCCTGTGTAAAGGGTGTGCCAGTCCCCGTTGACCTAGAGAGGAAGAGCCAGTTGGAAACGTTAATGGATGCATTCTGTATTTCTGCACCAATGTACAGTATAACTATTACTCATACTTTATCTCAATTGAGATAAACGAACTCTCGCATGTCATGCAGCTTCTCCTTCTCACAGTCAATTCCTAAAGCATCACGTCATGACTGCTTTGACCTAAAGAACTTTTAGATCAGTATTGAAATAAACAGCCCTATGTCATCCAAACTCTCTACATGAAAGCTTGTAATCTTAGATTCGTGCATAGGTACCAGTGTTATAGACATATGTGATGCATGCCAGGACAGAAATTGGGTTTATAAATGGGGCAAACATGAAATCTATATTTACTCTTATTGAGGCTGACCCACATGTAGCCCAAGTTGACCCTGAAATACATTATGCGGACACATAGCACCATGAATTCTGATTCTCCTATCAGACCATCACTGCTAGGATCACAGGGTGGCCGCCTGCACCCTGTGACTATGCTCTGCTGTGATTGAGATCAGGGTGTTAATTGTGCACAGCAAGTACTCCACAAATAGCCGTATGGCCAACCCAGATAACTTCTGTGATATATTCAAAAAACTCAATGTGAATCACACACGGACACACGCACACACACACACATACAAACACATAAATTGCCACCAGATGAAGTTTTTCTAATACCTGTCTAGGTGTGAGTTCTTCATTTTCACCACAAACCACTCCAAGAACCAGAGCAAGGAGAAGAAATTTCATCCTGGGGGAGCCTGGCTTCCTTCTCGGGCCAATGCTCAGTGTTGGTCGCTTGTTGCAGATGTGGAAGATTTCTGTCTTGTAGAGCACTGCTTCAACCTGTGATTAGAAAGAGTTCATCATGAGTCCCTGCTCTTTCTCCAAAGAATCTAGATTGTCAGGAGTGCTGCGTGCTGAACTTTCAGCTCATTTGTTCAGGAGATTAGAGTTAAGATGAACAGATTAGAGTGGATGTACAGGGTTGAGTTTCAAGAAAACTGTGGACATGAGAGATGGCTGAATGATGAAGACATTGCAGTCTGCAAAATCCAGGTGGTCCTGGGCACTGAGCTCTGCTCAAGACAGTATTCTCACTCTTGGTCTGTTTTATCCCTCCGCTGCCTATCACAGAGTCACACATCCAGCCTGATGGAGGAAAAAGGCTTCAGAGGCCACTCTAAGACCATCATGCTTGGGTTTGAAGTAGGAGACTTCAATCCCATCTTCAGAGACATCTTTTTATGGAGAACAAAACGCATCCCATTTTACCAGTGTATGGAGCAAAGAAGCTATTTATTTTTCTCTAAAAGTGAGCCCAGTTGTCTAAGCTAAGATCCTCCCTGGATATTCCTGTGCTGAGCAGATGTTGAAGACCTGTCCCCACAATCTATTAGATTAAGTTGGTTCAGGCACAAGGACACCTGCATATCTGAATCAACTCCGTACTCCTGAGGATCACGGTCTGTATTGACAGTTCCCATTAGAGGCCGTTTTTGATCATCCGGTTCTACAGTTCAGCTTTGGCCACAGCTGAGCAATCATCATCAGACATATTTCATGTGAGATCTGGTCAGTCACATAGAGGAGGTGCCTGACATTTTACCTCTGGGCGACTCACCAGGGTCTTACACAATCTCCCTCGTCTTGCTCTCCAGAGGACCCTCTCCCATCTCCCTCTTGTCCCATCCCTGGCCAACCATTCAGAAGGGGGTCCTGACAGATTTCTTGTTCTTCTCATGGGAAACACCTAAGTTTTCTTTCTCCTTATTCCTGACGCAGAAGAAAATGGCATCCATTCAGATTTGTGCGCTCATACTGATGAGACATTTTATCACCCTGGGCCCTTAGTGAATTTTTTTGACCTGTTTCATGTCGTGCTACTCATTCAGGACCCAGCATCCCTTAAAACTCTGCAGTAGATACTGACCTTTGTGTACCTTGAAGTCAGCCAACTTTTAATGGTTATAAATTTTAAGTAAAATCTCAGCAACATTATGCACTGAGTTTTTACCGACCCCACCAACATTCCCTCTGATCTATCTGTGAAGATCACAGTTTGTCAGTCCAGGTTTCATTTTTCTGTTAGAGAGGAGGCAAGCAAGATGTTGCTCACGGTACCCCACGTATTAGATACAGTCATACCAGCGAGGCCGTGGGTTCAAAGCATGGTTAGTGCTCTCTTAGTGTCATAAAACTCTGTGATCAAATCATCAATGCAAGGAAGTAGTATTTGACTGGCCCCAGGTGTGGTTCCCACATAACACAGCTTTTCATTCTGGCGTCATCCCGGCAACTCCATTATGACTATGTCTCAGCTTCAAACAATGCTTCATGTTCACAAACGCCCTCTTCTGTCCTCCAGTGCCTGCCTCCACTTCTCTCCATGACCCTTCAACCCAGACATCTTCACTGCATCCAAGTTGGCGCCATCACAAATGCCACCTGGACCTTCAGGGTGTAAAGCCCCAGTTTCTCACCGTGAGTCCTTCAGATCATCAGTTTTCATACTGCCCAACACATTTCAAGAGGGAGAATCGTACACATTACCAAGTTTGGTTTCCAGATGGATGGGTAGCCTTCACCAACTCTGGGACACGGTTTCTATGTGTTGCCCTAAGAACCAACTTTCAGAAGATTTCACATCACCTACGTTATCTCTTGATAGACAATCTGTTATTTCAGTCTCAGGCTACCAGCACTGGTTGTCTGAGGAAAGAAGAATTGGTTTCAGTTCCAGAGATTCTCGGGGAAGGGGGAGGTTCTTTTTGTGACAGAGTCTCCCTGTACCCCAGCTAACTTCGAACTCACTATGTTGATCAGGCTAGCTTCAACTTACAGTGAAATCCTCCCTAGTACTGGGATTAAACACTGTGCCCCACACCAGGCTCAGTTCCAAAGATTCTTAAACCAAAATATATCCCAAAAAAGGCCCTGAAAGAGTCTTTCTTTCTTTCTTTCTTTCTTTCTTTCTTTCTTTCTTCCTTTCTTTCTTTCTGAAACTTCACAACCCAGGCCTCTGTCCTCCACATTTCTCTCAGCATAACTGTCCCCAGCTCCACTGCAACAGAGCATTAAACTCTGAGAACTCGTGTGCTTTGCAGCCCCAAGTGCCGAACACTTCTACATCCTTTCCAATGCCCCTGTGCCATGCGACTCACAGTCATAGGCCACTCTTTGCTTCCAGCTTCTGTCCGGGTAGGTTTGTGTTCCTGAGATAAATGCCATTACCGTAAGCACCTGGGAAGGAAATGCTTTATTCTTTGGCTTACAACTTCCAATCACATTTTTTAAATGCAAGGGAATAATTCAGGACAGTTACCTGCAAGCAGGAACTAAACAGAGGATTTAGAGTGATCTGGGTCCAAGGCTGACAGGCAAGAGGGGGGAGATGGTGAACATTGTGATTTTTATGGCATCAGGGGAATAGAGATGCTGTGAGCAGGATTTAATTTTCCAGAGTCCTAGGTGGGCCAGTCTGTGTCCGTGAGATGAAGAGTCAGAGAAAGATGGGGTTGAAGCCCACCTGAGGAGGGTCTTAGCACTCTTTGCTAGAGGGTAAAGTTAGTCTGGGTTAGCGCCACATCCTGTTAATCTAACCTTGGACACAGACACACTCTTACTTGTAGCTCCCCCACAGCTCTACACTACACTCTCACCTCTGGTGGGCTGTGAATTCTCAAAGTGGCACCATGCCCATCCCCTTACTTTGGCCCAATCTTCCCACTGCTTTAGGACTATGCCATTATGTAAAGGCTGAGACCTCTGCATACTGTCAGAGAATGTCGGAATTCAGGCTCTGCCTAGCAATTTTCCCAACTTCTGCTCTGCTCAATGACTACAAGTACCCAGACCTTAAAAGAGAGCCTAAAATCTGATTTCACCTAACCTGTGCATCTGAGAGAACTTGAGAGAAGCTGGCCTAGAGCAATCTGGTCCCTCCAATATAAATCAAAACAAAACCCTGAAATCATGACCAATCATCTTTTCATACCAATTAACAAAAAAAATTAAGTCTCATGAAGTACACAAATAGAACCAGACATCAAGAAAACAAAGGAAGGCTCTAGTCTCACCTCAGACATACTAACAACAAGAGAAATCCACATGTCAAGAACACAAGTAAATAATAATAATATGAAAAATCCAAATAATACATCCTCACCAAACATCAGGAGTCTATAGAAGTCTACAACAAGAATGCCATAGAGATCATCCAGGACACTGAATTTGAAAGAACAATCATAAACATGATCAAAGAATTCAATTAATTTAAAGAACACACCAACAAACAAAGACTAAAAGAAGATAGGGATGAACTTTTATTTCAAAAAAGAGGTACAAATGTTGAAGAAATTTCAGGCTGAAATGAAGAAGAATGGGAAAACCTCAGCAAGCTAATTTGAAATGATGGGAGAATGCCTCACCAATTAGAATGAATAAAATGAAAAACAGATAACAAGACTGGATGATAAAGTTGAAGAATTGTAGCACTCAATGAAAGATTATGAAAATTTTAAGAAACACAAGACTGGAACCTGCAGGAAATGTGAGACACCAAGAAAAGAATGAATTTACACATCATAGGCATAGAGGAAGGAGGATAACCTCAGGACAATGGTACTGACAAGACTGTTAACTGGATTATAGAAGAAAATTACCCAAAGTTAAGGAAAAACATCTCCTTAAATAAAAAGAAGCACATAGAACAACAAATAGACAGGACCAAAAAAGAAAATGCCCACAGCATATCATAGCCAAAACCCTAAGCATACAGAACAAAGAATTCTGAAAGCTGCAAAAGAAAAACAAATCACATATAACAGAATTATAGCTGAGATTTCAATGCAAACTATGAAAGCCAGAAGGGCCTGGACCAAATATTCCCAGTTCTAAATGACCATAGATGCCAACCTAGAATACTTTACCAAGAAAAAATGTCTATTGTACTTGAAGGGGAAAGACATGAATGGGCTGAAAGAATTCACGCTGAGAAAACCAGCCCCTCAGAGAATACTTGAAACAATGCAAGGAGCTGAACAAAGGAACGAGTATATTCAAGGGGCAACAGAAAGAAACTAAATGAAGGTACAACTGGGGAGCCACAGAGTTAGACAAAGATGCAAACAGAATTTAAAATGACGAGCATCAATATACACCTTTCAGTAGTAACTTTAAATATCGATGGACTGAAATCCCTAGTGAAAAGACACAGTTGACTAATTCAAGAAATAAATTCCATCCTTTTGTTGTGTGCAAGAAACCCATCTCACCTTCCAGGACAGGCACTATCCTATGGTGAATGAATGGAAAGAATTACTCCAAGCAAATGGCACTAAGAAGCAAGCAAGAGTGACCACTCTAATCTCTGAGAAAACAGACTTCAAACTAAAACTAATCAGAGGAGATAAAGAGGGTCACTTCATTATGATCAAAGGACGATGAGCCAAGAAGATATTACAAAAATGAACATATATGCACCAACCCTGATGTACCCAACTTCCTAAGAACAGTACTATAGGACTTTAAGACACAGATTAATCCCAAATCACTAATAATAGGGGACATCAAAACCCCACTGTCTCCATTACACAAGTCAACTGGACAGAGAATAAACAGAGAGACATCTGAATTAAACAATACTGTACATGAAATGGACCTGATAGAAACCTTCCAATATTCTACACAACCACTAAAGAATGCAAATCCTATTCAATATCGCATGCAACTTTTTCAAAAGTTGAACACATACTGAGACACAAAACAAACCTCAAGAAATAAAAAAGCTGAAATAATTCCCTGCATTCTATCAAACCACAATGTGACAAAGCTAAAAATCAACATCAGAAGAAGTCTTAGTAACTACATGAACTCATGGAGATTAAACAATACACTCCTGAATGATGAATGAGTCAAAGGAGAAATTGAGAAATAAAGTATTTCTGGAATTAAATGAAAAGGAGAATACAACCTAACATAAACTCTGGACTCATTAAATGCAGTCCTAAGAGGGACATTTATAGCTCTACGTGCCTATTTTAGAAAATCAGAAAGAGCACAAATAAATGACTCAACATTACAAGTCAAGAATCTTGAAATACAACAATAAATGACACCGAAAACCAGCAGACAAAGAAATAACAAAAATCAAACCAGAAATTAATGATTTGGAAACAAAGAAAATAATAAATAAGAAACCAAGAGCAGGTTCTATAAAAAGATAAACAAGATACACACCACCTTAGCCCACTTAATGAAAAGAAAGTAAGAACAACTCCAAATCAATAAAATCAGAGGTAAAAGGGGAAATATCACAGCAGACAACAAAAAGACCCAGAACACTATCCGGGAATACTTTTAAAGCCTATGTGCTATTAAATTTGAAAACCTTAAAGAAATGGATGCATCTGTAAAATCATGGGGATCACCAAGCTAAACCAAGAAGAGATAAGCAATTTAAACAGACACATAACATATAATAAAATGGAAACAGTAATATAGAAACCTGACCAAAAAAGCCAAGGCCCAGATAAATTCATAGCAGAATTCTACCAAATATTCAGTGAAGATCTATAATATCCAATGTTACTTCTACTTTTTAAATTTTTTTCAAAAATTGAAACAGAAGGAGAACTCTCAGATTCCTTCTACGAAGCCAGCATCACTTAATTCTCAAACCAGGAAAGATCCATCCACCAAAGAAAACTATAGGCCCATATCCTAAATGAACATTCATGCAAAAATTCTCAACAAAATACCTACAAACCACATACAGACTCACATCAAAAAGATCATCCACCATGATCAAATCAGCCTTATTCCAGAGACTCAGGGATGGTTCACTATATGTAAGTCAATAAATGTCATAATGCACATAAATGGACTCAAAGACAAAAGTCACATGGTCATCTCAGTATATGCAGAAAAGGCCTTTGACAAAATTCAACATGCATTTATGTTAAAAGTCCTAGAGGGAACTGGACTGGATGAAACAGACCTCAACATAATAAAGCTACAAACAACAAACCCGCAACCAACATCATTCTGAATGGAGAAAAGCTGGGCGCATTCCTGTTAAATCAGGCACCAGAGACAGCTGTCCACTGTGTCCACTCCTTTCTAAAACAGAGCTTGAAACTCTTGCTAGAGCAATAGGACAAGAGAAGGAAATTAAAGTAATGCTCATTGGAGAAGAAGTCAAATTATCCCTTTTGTCGGGAGCCATTTGCCTGCCTTAAACTTTGCCCTAGTTTAGGATCAAGCAGGGATCAGTCTTGCTGTTCCCAGAAGTGCTGTGGGATTAGGGCATTTTGCTATGTAAATGATTTATTCACCTGAAGGAGAGATTATCTTAAACCCAAGGCTGAAGATCCTGTAAACCCAAGGCTGAAGATCTTGTAAATCCGTGTAGGAAGGTCTGATTTAATCACCAAGAACACAGCTTATCTTAAATCCTAGGTTTAGCACCTTTTGTTAAGTAGATGTAGGTGTTTTGAATAATCTCGCATATGTAAATGATGGTTGTATTGTTCCTATAAATACACTGAGCAAAATAAAGTCGAGGCCTCAGTATTGACTGAGAGCCCTCCCGAGTCTGTCCCCCCCCCCCTCTCTAATCCTCATTCCCCAATTCAGGTACGGTTCGATTTCTGTTGGCGGGCTCCGGTACCCTTTTTGCAGGTGACATGATATTATACCTAAGGAACCTGAGAGAGAATAATAAGAGATAAGTGTTACTAAGGGAGAGGTAGATAAAGGCGGGACATTTGGATGGAGGGGGGAAGGGTTACAAGGAACTATGAGGACAGAGGGAAAGAAGAAGATCAAGTGAGGTGGGGCAAAGGACGCTGGTATTATAAGGAAGAAATGGGAAATAGAGGGACACTAAATGTGGAAGGCATGGGCAGAATGTTAAACAGACACAGAAAGAGACAGAGAGAGAGACAGAGAGAGAGAGAGAGCAAGAGAGAGAGCACTGATAAATAATGCTGAGCTAGTTTAAAACACCAGAAGGAATCATATAGTTCCAACAACCTAATGACGAGTTCAATGTATAACATCAGCGTGAACCCCTGTGCATAGCTGAAGACTATGTATAAAGAAACAGCACCAGACAGGAGAAACTTTAATTGGATTTGTTGAGTTGTTGGCCAGTGTGGTTGAAGAGACACCCAAAATGACAGAGGTGATTGACACAGCCTTTGATGGCCTTCCTGAACTTGAAGGTTAGACCACAGTGCTGAAGACTAGACACACTTTGGAAAACAGCTTCGGTGCAATGGAGCTGGAACTGACCTGGAAGCAACTTGCCAGAGGACTAGCTCTCATAGCTCTGGAGAGCACTGTATAAGTAGCCAAGGAAGAACATCAATCAATGCCCAACAGCAGCTTCGTGACCAAATCACGACATCAATGACTGGCACAGCATTCAACACTGGTGCAGTAGTGGCACTTTTATCTTTGCACCAGCAAACAGTTACATATTAGAGCCCACTCAATGTGGTCCTATGACCATAACCAAATCAATATGACTAAAGAGGTCACAGAGCTCAGAGAGGTCTCCAGGCCTGTCACATCCCTGGGCTACTGGAAAATCTTACTAAATGCAAAATATGTAACCCTATATATACAGCCAGGAACTCTAGTCACCACTCATCAGAGAACCATTTTCTACACTCGATGGGGACTAATACAGAGGAGCACAGCTGCTCACACATAGACATGGTCTGTGAACTTCCCAGGCCTGCTCATCAATCTACAAGCCACCTCTACTCCCAAGGCTCACCCAATATAATGAGGGGTAAAATGGAGGAGAAAGAAGGTGGAAATGTGGTCAGGATGGAGGAAGCACACAGAAAGCAAAGAAAGAAAACTGTGGGAAGGATGCGAATGCTTAAATGGATTCATAGAAATTAAATGTTTAGGAAAAATCTTGATGAAGTGACCATCAAGTTCATATCATAGAGAAAACTGAAGACACAGGAAAATTCCAGAAAGTAAGTAGAAGTGACATCCTTAGAGAGAGACTCTAGAGGTGTGGGCATCATTAGAGAGATTCCACTCACCTCCCAGTATAGAGCTGAATCCACCTGCCTCAGTGATCAGTTAGCTTTCATGGAGAAAGGCCACAGATCAGAGAAGTCCTAGCAGCCCAGAACACAGTGTCCCCAAGGCCCACCTGAGGGCTCACAGCGCCAGTCAGTCATCAGGGACACAAGCTGAGAAGAGTGAGGCTCTGA
The DNA here is from genome assembly GCA_035773235.1 of Eospalax fontanierii. Taxonomy (NCBI): domain Eukaryota; kingdom Metazoa; phylum Chordata; class Mammalia; order Rodentia; family Spalacidae; genus Eospalax; species Eospalax fontanierii. Next base: position 364,822 of record CM069525.1, on the reverse strand, counting down.
ACCGTCCCCTACAGTCACGGTCACAAAGGGCCTGTTGCCCGGAGACCATGTGGGTGCAGAGGACAGTGCCAGGGTTCCAGGGGAGAAGGGAGGCAGACAGTGGCCTGAAGCAGCAAGGCTTCCCCAACAGTCTGTGGAGTCATCGTCAGAGCGGCTTTATGGCCTTCATCACAGAGTCTGAGTGGAGGGAAAGGACAGGAAGGAGACAGAGCAGGCAGAGAGTCAGCCATCTTCTCTCTCTCCGTGTGACGTTTGCTGATAAAAGCATTTTTCATGGTGCTGAGGAGAGAACAGCTTAAGAGAGGGAAATGAGGAGACGGGAGGGTCCTGGGAAAGGAAGAGGTCATCCTAATTGCCAATAGTGGATTGGGGCACTGACCACTCTGACTTCCTAAGGGCTGAGAAGGCTGTCATAGTTGGGGTACCCGTTCAGAGAGTCTATCTAACAGAACCCAGAATTGCATAACTCATAGCTGAATGGAGAAAAGCATATCCTTGGCTGGTGCCTGGGAGATGTGAAGAAGTAAAGGCAGGAGTAAAGAACATTATACATTTTAGATAAGGAACCAGAAAAGTCAGAACAGGGAAAATTTCAAATGTCCAAGTCAAAGTCCATAGAATTTCTTGCTCAGGACTTCTAAGAGCATCCTTACACAGGGTTCCTCCTTGTTTTTTCTTTCACCTGCCAAGGCTGGAGTTGACAATCTTGAGGTCAGGATTTGTTTTAGGCACCCGGGTAGGTTGTTGGAGTGACTAGAATCTATACATTCCCTCCAAAATGGCTTTTAGACAGGGAGACAACATAAATTAGCCATCATTTAATTTTTAGGTTAGAACAATAGTGGGCTTACCTTTCTTGACAGTAGGTATGCACTGTAGTGTTGAATAGGCCAAGATTTGATTCTTACGCCTGAATATCATTTTCTTGTTAACAACAAATACATTAGTGAGAAATTGTGTAAATAATATATGAACTTAAAACTAATGTCTGGGAAGTACAATTCCTTGTACTCTTTAAGAAGCGTACCAGTCACTATAATCTTTGGTCATATGTTCTTTTTGAGTGTTCAAGATCATACAGGTTGCCTAAATAAAGCAATTTATTTTTACTCTTAAGGTCAATGGAGTATCTGTGCCTCAGGGGACTCACTTGGGCTTTGGAGAAGCCGCGGGATCCCTAGGCCTTTCTTTTAACAGTTCCACCTGTGTGAAAAAAAGTCAGAAAGTCTTGCTAGACCCTGGCTTCACTGGAAGGATTGAGGAAAACTTTTCCTGTGCTGACCCTCCTCTTTGCAGAATGGACACTGGTTTGAGTCCTTCTGGTGAGGTGTTCATGACCTCCCTGAGCAGGACAGGTGATGCATCACAGTTACAAGACATTTCGAGAGATGCCCCATAGTCCTCTGGAAATTAGTTGACCTTGGAGGGCAAGAGACAAAACATTGTCCCTTCAAGTCCCTCTGACCAGATTAGTATAGGCCTCTAAATATGGTTGTTAAACACCAAAGAAGGTTAGTTCCACCAATCGGGCACTTTTAACTACAGTATGTTATGCAGCTAAAGCTTCGTCAAAACCCAAACTTTCTTGAACAAACCTTGACTAGACATATATTTTGTTCCTTAAAGTACTTGACTGAACAGTTACCTCAGAAATTTTAACTCTGTCTCATGTTTATACCATAACATACAATCTTAGACCTTCAATCACTTGCATAGGCTTTCTCTCTTTTTTTTCTTTTGTATTCTGGAAATATCCAGCCATCATAATCTTCGCATAAATCCTTCTTTGTAAAATCTTTCCTTTTCTTTTTGCCTTCTAGTTTTCTTTCTAATACCTTGAGACATCATAACACTAAGAAATAAGTTTTCTTTCTGTTGTGAGAATGCTCTTCCAGTGGGTACTAAGCAATGTTTTCCCCTTTCTAAGGTTCTAGTGTCAACCCAATATTTGAACTCATTAAAGATCATCCTGGGGAGTGACTCTACTCATAGAGATGAGTGATGTCTTACTGGCAGGTGTATGGATGAGCTGAGAGTAGTTGCACTGCAAATTCTTTACCTAGCATGGATGTTGACTTTTCTATAACCTAATGGGTCAAGTCCTCCCTTTCCAGCCCTTCCCAGATTTCCTCCCCTAATCTAGGAAACCATTTTGGATTAGGACAAAATTACCTACAGCTGGCTGGGAGGAGCGACTGGACACCCAGGTGATGGTCCAATGACCCTGCTTGCCCCTCCTTCAGTGAAAGAATACTTAGTTAACAAATCCAGCTGTGATGATCTTTTCAAGTAGGCACAGCTGGAGACACAAAGAAGGGAGTTATCTGGCTCAGAAGAGTGCTGTGCAGTATCATCTTACTCAAAGACCATGGAATATATTACAACACATTAACTCAAACCTTTAATCATTTGCATAAACTTTCTTTTTTTCTTTTCTAATCTATAATCTAGTATTATGAAATGTAATAACATTTAAAAAATTGTGTTCCTGGGTGTACTAATCAATGTTTACTCCCTTTTTAAGGCTTTAGCATCAAACCAGTGTTTGATCATATTAAAGTTTACAGGTATATAGGTGACCTGAGTATAGCTAATTTTCTCCTTAAATGCAGGAGATCATTTGTCATTAGGGCAAAATTACATATAGCTAATGAACTTTTGTAAATACACACAGCTGAGGTCATGAGGACAGCAGTTATTCAACTCAGGAATGCTGTGTAACATCATCTTAATAATCTTTTACTTTATAAAATCTTTTTTACTTTATCTATTTTAGCAGAATAGCTTTACTCTGAGGCTGTTTTGCTCTTTTCCTTGTTAAACAGCACATGATGATCTATCAATATTATTTATTCAAAGAGGCACTTGTTTCTTCTTAGGATTTAACTCAGTGATTTTTGTATTGTACAGGAGAGTTGTTAAGTTTAATCATTACCAGTGCAAATGAAAATACCTGTCCTTCTTATGATTTGTATGTATTTATCAAGGCAGGCGAGTCTTTTCTTCTGTTGGGTCATTTAATCCAAAACAGGGGTTGATTAATTAGAACATTTAATATTAATTTATTGGTTCACTTAGTAATTTTGATCTTGTGAGCCCATGGGTGCTTGGTGAGCATCCAATATCAAGCATGACCAGGCTGACGGAAGTTTTTGCCTTTACTCTTGTCAGACCTGAGTTCCTCTCTGACTATCTGATGTATCCCATAGGCATGAAAACTTATACTCATAATTAATTAGTCTATTTGTGTTAATCACAACCTCAGAAATTTAATATGTTACAAACTTTTTTTAACTAAACAGGATGCAAGGCTACTAGCTCATAGGGTACTTTCTTTGTCTGGATCAGAAAAACCATATTATAGTTTACCATGCAAAAATTTGAACTAAATACCCATAATAAAAAAACATAGAAAACACTGATACCTAAAGGAATCTATAAAAAATTGTTTTTCTCTTTTATTCTGTGTAGGACATTGTAACTAGAAAGTGAAAAGCAGTGATGCTCAGGACATGGAAAAGAAAGCTTGAAGCAACTAAACATCAGAGACGGAAGTACTCTATTTTAGAAAAACAGGCTTTAAATCATAATGCAAAAAGGGCAAGAATTAAGACCAATGAAGGCTGAATCTCACATCTCCCATCTAAGCAGGCTATTCCTCTTTACCTCCCATTGCTGAAACTATGTCCTTATAGCAGATTTTCTCCTGTAAAGTTTATCACTGGAGTACTGCAAATTCACCTGAGCTTCCTAGGTTTAGCCATCACAAAACGTTAGCTCACTTTGTACCTAGTTAGTCTTAGAGGCCTATGGCTAGGAAAACCTTTTTAAATTTCCTTTAAAACAATGTAAGATTTTAAAAAGTTTCATCAATAAATATATCATATAAAGATATAAACTCCAAAATAATTTCTTTTTAAAAACAAATAAAGATGTTATATGAACAAATATCAAAATTTAAAATAGTTCCTTGTAAAAAAGTCATTTTTAAAATCAATAAATACCATATTAAAAGTTAAAATTTAAAATACTTTTCATTAAAAACAGACCAAAATGATATTAAAATATTAACATTGTCTCTTTTTAATTTGACATGTATTAACCTTGTTACAAAAGCTGATGTGAAAATCTTTTGCTTTTCTATGATCTCATCAAGAATTTAAAATGAAAACAAAAACAAAACCATAGATTGCAATAGGATTAGGACATGTGAGTAAATGCCTGTGGTCCAGGAAATTCCCAGATTAACATGATCTCCTGGACTTCTATAGAACCAGTAAATTCCTGGGTGTGGCCATTTTGAAAAATTTTTTTGTCCAAGGTGGCAGTCAGGCCCTCTAACAGCTCTTTTTCCATCTATGAAGAGAAGCAAGGTGGAGTGGAAGTCTAAGGAAAGAAATAACTTTTAAAACCCTTTTTATTTTATTTATTTCTTTTATACCATGAGATGTAATTTAAAGCAGCAGCCAGTGCTACCTTGAGTATATGAGGAAGATGAATAATAACCTGTTGAAATTAGTTTATCCCTTAGTTATCTTCACCAGCACAATGTCCTTTTACTGAGGCTGTATTGTTCTAGTATTTGCTTGTCACAGGATCAGGTGGCCAATTCTGAACCTGTGCAAGTTTTGTAGAACATGCTGAGACAACACAATTGAGTCTGAAACAAGATGGCCAATCCAGCTCCAGAGTCAATCTTTCAGTGTTATCGAAGATTTACACGCAAAGATTTATTTCTTTTTAACTCAGTGGATTACATGGGACATAAGAGCTGTTGAGTTTAGTAATTACTAGCAGGGATGAAAACATCCGTCCTAATTTTGTTGTCATCACTTTTGTTGTGTAGCAAAATACCATAGTAAAGAAATCACCAGGTACACAACAGTTTGACTGGGAAAAGATTAGTTGTGCTTGTATTGTGTAAAAGTAAGCATAAAATTTATAGGCAAGAATTGAACTTACCACCTTGTACATGCCAAGCAAGCACACTATCATTGAGCTATATCCTCAGTATAGCAAACCACAAGCTGCAGAAGGGCTGAAACCTTATTCAGTAATTGTTGTGGAAATCAAAGCACCCTAGGGCAAGGTGCCAGGCCGCTGGAATTGACATGATTTACCTGGTAACTAAGTAACAAAACCCAGAGCAATTAACAAAAGAAAGAGCCTGATCAACCATGAGCTGCTGTAGGAAAATGCGTTTGTAAGGACAGAGATTAAATCACACCCTGTAAATGCCACAGTTTTTTAAAAATGTTTTTCCTTTAGCTCAGCCTCTGGCTTTGCTGGGCAATGAATGGTGGAAAATCCTCCTCTTACAGATATCTAACAGCTTCCTCCTCTCTCCCTTTTTCTTTGGGATCTAAAGACTCTTGAATAACTGCTTAATTTTACATTTAAAGTAGCTGTATTTTGACATTTTTTGACTCACTCTGGCAGCAGTCACAACATTTAAGACAAAACAGACACACAAAAAAATGACAAAATCTGGATTATTGCCAAATCATAAGAGAAGGGAACAAAAGACAGACACAAAAAACTCTAGGCTAGCCATTTTATCACATAGGGGAACCATGGTGGCGAGAAGCCAAAGGAATGGAATGTCTTTTAAAACATTTTTTTTTCTTAACTCTAGAGGCAAGGTATTTACAGCTTTAACCTGGCCTGAGGCAACAAGCTCTGATGGAACTCACTCCCTCAACTGTAGCTTGATAGAGCTGGTGCATTGTTCATGATAGGAAAGGAGAGAATGTGCTATACAGGAAGAACTTTCCCAGGTCCGTGGAAGGGTCCTGGGGGATTCAGTCCAGTACACACATGTAAGCCTCACCGCAAGTTTAAGAGACTGGCGACTGCTCAATAGCTTTTAATTGGCCGTTGCATGACCAGGTTTTTTAATCAGAGAGAGTTAGATAGGAGGTCATTGCCCACACCCAGTTGGGCAGTCGGGGTCTGGTCAGGCCTTTAGCTAACACCAGAGAGTCGCCCTGGTCAGAAAGCGCCAATTGACCCATGACATAAGGGGTCCTTCACGAGGGCTCAGACCGAAGGAAAAAGAAGGAAGTTAAAAAGAAACCACACCTGTCCTCAGAGTGGGATAGGCTCAGCTGAAGCCGATGTCCCTTATGGGGATTTTATTTAAATCTTTTTTCTTTACCTTAATTACTCGTGTCTTGAGGGCTTGTCTCCTAATCTTAACACCACGTACTGGCTCCTCCAGCTCACCTGTGGGTTCTATGTTTACAATTACTGAGGGACAAGGGGAAGTGCATTTAGAGGGGGGTTTGGAGGCATGCTGTAACGCATCCTCCCCAGTTGTAATTAAATCCTGAATGTCGGGAAGGAGAGGGTGGGTTTTTAAAACATCATTTATTAAATTCCAATAAGAAAAGGCAGAAACAGGTATTTTTTCAGGGCCAAAAGTCTGATAAAAATCCTTAAGACAATTACCTACTTGACCCCATCTTTTTTCCATCAATGGTTCCTTCCCGAGGGAACCGAGGATAGATGTCCGTAAGAAACTGAAAAAAATACAAAAAATCTTTTTTCTTTATTTTAACTCCATGCACCTTGAGGGCTTCTTTCAAGCCAGCAATAAAAAATCATGTTTGCTTATTTTTTGTCCCATGGTTTGCTTACCATTCAAAGTCTGTGGGGCATCAAATGTGAAACTGATCGCGCTTTCGGCGTAGCCATGGTGACCTCTGCTGCAGAGCCGATGTGTTACCCCCTCGGCCACGGTGGCTCTAGGTGCGTGAAAGATCCTTCTTCCTTTTGTGGGGAAGACGGCGTTCGCAGGTTGAAGAGAGGTCCGAGATCACGTTGGGCACCAATTGCTGTGGCCATCAGGGCAGCAACGAGAGCAGAGACTCCTCAGGAACCTGGAATGAGAAGAACAAGAGATACACGGAGGAACGACAAGACAGTTTCTCTGATCAAATTGGCAAAGTTTATTTCTTCCTCAGGTCTTTATATACATATTAGAAAAGCAGAAAACAATCATTGAAAGGTATCGAGGGATAATTTCCTAAATAACAAAAGCATTCCTAAGCAAGGGCTAAGCAAGGGTCAGGTCAGAGGTAAATTTCTAAGGACTGTGCACAAACAACCGCACAAACAACCTTTCCAAGAAAGAGTGATTGCTGATCAGGTCTGGGAACTTTCCAGACCATGATCACAAGCCATGCTGGGTTTTTCAGAGAGTAATAAATCTTAACATGGAGTCTGGTTGGCTCCTGGCAATATACCAAACTGAACATAGTGCAAATATGATATTAATGATATGACAGAAAATTTTGGGGAACTGTTTTAAAAAATTAGGAATGATAAAGAGAAAGCTTCCAGAAATATCCAGAAGACAACCTCTTGGGAAATACTCCTTAATTCAAATAAATGACTGGACTATGCTCTATGTCCTCAGAATCTCTCAACAGTGCTCGTGGCCTAAACATCCCCAAATGTCTCTGTCCTGCTGCCTTCTGGGCGCTCATCTCTCCGCTGTGGAAGTGGCTGTAGAAAGGCCCCTACCCCACCTCCCCACAGCCTGCCCTGTCCTCTGCCCTCCCCCAGCACACTCGCACATGCAGGTCTCCTGACCGCTCTGCACAGTGTGGAGGCTAAAGGCACAGGCCGCTGTCTGTTCAAATGCCGCCGTCCAGGCATGATGGTCACCAGAGGTTTGAAAAACCAGATTCACCTGACAGCGCGCAGCTTTGTGCATGAAACTGGAGCATGAGAAGATCGTTCTTAAGCAGGCTGTAGTGATAAACTCACAGCCCAGGCCCTGTGTGTACATAGACTTGCTGGAATCAGTGCATTCAGTGCAGGGGAGGTGGCTGGGTTTGAGTGGGATGCGCACCGGGAGGTCTGAGTATGATCAGAACGCAGTGTATAAAATCCAGTAAACATCCATAAAACATATTTTACAAAACAGAAAAACAAAACATTGCAATTACTCATATAGGTCCACTTCTAGAACTTAAAATCCTTGTACATTTTATCAAAAGGAAGCATATGGAAGGATTTATAATTTAAGGAGAGATCAGTAAAAGCAAGAGAGAAATAAGTGAGAATATCAGTGAAACAACAAAGTAGAGTATTCTGAAAATTAAAAACATCCTCTCACATATAATCTCCACTTTCTGAATATGAAAACTTGTACAATTATATGAAAGGAAACATAGAGAATGAAATAACCGTGTTAGGAGAAATTGATGAAATACAAGTGAATAATAACCAAGAAGAGCAGTAAAAAAACAAAAAGGAATATTTAAAACGTCAAAGGCATTCTTCCCCGACACTGTAATTTATTTGTCCACATTCCCGCATCTCAGCAAATTAAAAATCTCAAGGAAAACTACTTCTGTGTGACAGGACGAGACTCTGTGGCACTTTACTAGGAATGTCCCATCCCGCATGTCACACTTAGTTGCTTGCTTTCCTCATCGGCATTGTTGCTCCTTCTGCATGATCGGCTGTGTTATTAGCAGTAGAATGCTCGGATTCGGAATCAGTATCTATCCTCCTCTTGCAGGCAGTGCAGAATGGACTCTTCTGTGCTAGACAGGGCCATGCACTTAGAGACATTCCGAGTTCAGCCTGTCAATGGCAAATAGCAGGGAGAGCGGTGTGCGCAGCCCGGCTGCTGCAGACGAGGCGCTGCTCCTAAGGCCGGGGGTAGAGCAGGGACGCCCCGTCCACGAGCAGAGCACACGGTGTTTGCTCCTTACACGTGGAACTCCGTGAACACAGAACACATCCCAACATGCATTTCCCTCACATCTCATGATTTTTGAACTATTCAGGAACGGGAAATTACTTAGAATACAGACAGCACATTGTTTTCTCAGAGTGCTCAGCTTGGCAGGGTGTTAAACAGACACAAATGAACTGAGGCCATCAGGGTTCATGAAGGGTGAGATGGGGTGAGTCTGACAAACTCAGGAAACTAAGCCCACAGGAGATTTGCCAAACACAAATTAGTCTCAATAGGACACATACACACATATATAAAAGTATATGAAGAGGGTAAACAGTACATACAAACATACATACAAACATACGTAAAATAATATGAAGAAGGTAAAGAGTACATACATACATACATACGCACAAACATAAAATAATATGAAAAGGGAAACAGAACACACATATGTACATATATACATGCACATATACACAAAAATAATATGAAGAGGGTAAACAGTACATACATACATACATGCACACATATATAAAATAATATGAAGAGGGTAAACAGAACATAGATACATACACACCTACATAAAAATATGAAGAGGTTAAACAGTATGTACATACTAACAAACGAACACACATACATAAAATAGTATGAAGAGGGTAAACAGTAAAAATATACATACATACACACATATATACATAAAATAATATGAAGAGGGTAAACAGTGCATACATACATACATAAAAAATACATAAAATAATATGAAGTGGATAAAGAGAACATACATATATACACAGATACATACACACATACATAAAATAATATGAAGAGGGTAAACAGTACATACATAATACATACACACATACATAAATTAACATGAAGATATTAAACAGTATATACATACATATATATGTACATACACACATACATAAAATAACATGAAGGGGGTAAACAGTACATACATACATACATACACACATACATAGAATAATATGAAGAGGATAAACAGTACATACATACATACATACATACACACATACATGCACACATACATAAAATAATATGAAGAGGGTAAACAGTACATACATACATACACACATACATAAAATAATATGAAAAGGGAAAAGAGAACATACATACATACACACATACATAAAATAACATGAAGATATTAAACAGTATATACATACATATATATGTACATACACACATACATAAAATAACATGAAGGGGGTAAACAGTACATACATACATACATACACACATACACACATACATAAAATAATATGAAGAGGGTAAACTGTATATACATACATACATAGACACATACACACATAGATAAAATAGTATGAAGAGTGTAAACATTACATACTAACATGCATACATACATAAACAAATACATAAAATAATATGAAGAGGGAAAACAGTACAAATATAATACATGCACACATACACATGCATAAAATAACATGAAGATGGTAAACAGTATATACATATATGCACACATACATAAAATACTATGAAGGGGGTAAACAGTACATACATACACACATACATAAACACATACATAAAATAATATGAAGAGGGTAAACAGTACATGCATATAATACATACACACATACACACATACATAAAAAATATGAAGATGGTAAAGATTACATACATAATACATACACACATACATAAAATAATATGAAGCGTGTAAACAGTACATACATAATACATACACACATACATAAAATAACAAGAAGGGGGTAAACAGTACATACATATATACAAACATAGATAACATAATATGAGGAGGGTAAACAGAACATACATATATCCATATACACATACATTAAAAAATATGAAGGTAAAGAGTATATACATACATACATACAGACAGACATACATAAAATTATATGAAGAGGGAAACACAACATACATATGTACATACATACATACATATACATAAAATAATATGAAGAGAGTAAACAGTAAATGCATATAAACATACATACACACATACATAAAATAATATGAAGAGGGTAAACAGTACATACATATAATACATGCACACATACACACATACATAGAAAATATGAAGAGGGTAAACAGTACGTACATAATAGATACACACATACATAAAATAACATGAAGATGGTAAACAGTATACACATACATACATACACACATACACACATACATAAAATAATATGAAGAGGGTAAACAGAACATACATACATATATACATACATACACAAATACATAAAATAATTTGAAGTGGTTAAAGAGTATATACATACATACATACACATACATAAAATAATATGAGGAGAGCAAACAGTACATACATACACACACATACATAAAATAATATGAAGAGGGCAAACAGTACATATATACATACATACACACATACATAAAATAATATGAAGAGGGAAAACAGTACATGCATACATGCCCCGGCCGGCAGGGCATGAACAGAGCACGAGTCCTCAGAAACCTGGGATGAAAGAGACAAAAGGAACACAGAGGGCTGACAAGACAGTCTCCTGATCAAATCGGCAAATCTTTATTCTTCTAGGGGGTATTTATAATTTTGGGGAGTCAGGCACCCATACAGGAATGTGGTAAATAACAGAGACAAAAGCCCACCATAAGGTTATGTGAATATCAGGAAGGAGATACTAAAAGGGCAGGCAGGGGCTAGATGGGGCGTGGTGGCAAAGGTTCCTAGGAAACAAATCCCTGGAAGATCCAGGAGCCAAGGGTATGTGTAGTCAAGGGCAGCTACAGGTACTGGAACTTGTCTGTTTACACAATAAGAAACTCTAAAAGGCACTTAAGAGATTCCAAGATAACATAATTGGTGTCAACAAATATCACAAGATGTTACATTTGCAGGAAGGGCAAGACAGAGCTCACTTGGTCCCCAGCACATACATATGTATACATACATACATAAAATAATATGAAGAGGGTAAACAGTACATACATACATACATAAACACATACATAAAATAATATGAAGAGGGTAAACAGTACATACATACATACACACACAATACACACATACATAAAGTAATATGAAGACGGTAAACAGTACATACATACACACATACACACATACATAAAATAATATGAAGAGGGTAAACAGTACATACATACATACATACATACATACATACTTACATCAAATAATATGAAGAGGGTAAACAGCACATACATACACACATACACACATATATAAAATAATATCAAGAGGGTAAACAGTACATACATACATACATACACACATACACACACATAAAATAATATGAAGAAGGTAAATAGTACATACATACATACATACACACATACATAAAATAATATGAAGATGGTAAACAGTATATACATACATGCATACACACATACATAAAATAATATGAAGAGGGTAAAAAGTACATACATATACACATACACACATACATAAAATAATATGAAGAGAGTAAACAGTACATACATACATACATACATACACACTTACATAAAATAATATGAAGATAGTAAACAGTATATACATACATGCATACACACATACATAAAATAATATGAAGAGGATAAACAATACATACATACATACATACATACACACATACATAAAATAATATGAAGAGGGTAAACAGTACATACATACACACATACAGGCATACATAAAATAATATGAACAGGGTTTTCAGTACATATATACATACGTACATACACACATACTCACATAAATAAAATAATATGAAGAGGGTAAACAGTACATACATACATACATGCATACACACATACATACACACATACATAGAATAATATGAAGAGGGTAAACAGTACATACATACACACATAGATAAAATAATATGAAGAGGGTAAACAGTACATACATACATACATACATACATACATAAAATAATATAAAGAGAGTAAACAGTCCATACATACACACATACACACATACATAAAATAATATGAAGAGGGTAAACGTTCCTATCTGCAGGGAGAAAAGCAGAAAGTCCGACAAGACTCCTCAGAGTCACTCATGAAGAGACGAGATCTGGGCAATTCTAGAGGCGGGTCACAGAATGAAGCCTCAAGTTTCTACCATTAATTGTCTTTATTTATTCAAGATGGCAGCCACAAAATGTTTGATACAGCAGTTTGCAGTAATGACATATCTATTAAGTGAAGCTTAATTTCCTTAAATAATCATCTCTCACAGGTCCTAGTGCAGAGACACAGTATGGGAATATTATTGGAAAATGATACTATTGTATTACTCACATGATCGCAAGGAACATTTAAACACGGCACATGTGTCTAACTTCTTTACTCTTCTGTAAGCTCTAAGGAAGGATGCTTAACGGTACTCTCTAACACTGAGCATGGTGATGTCTGTACCAACAAGGTAATAAAAATGATGCCATTCATCAGTATAATCCACAGAAAACTGAATATTTAAATATACTATATATCAGGTCTAATATCCATTTAGATAATACTTCTGTATTTATTTTATGTGTGTGTGTCACACCTACGTGTTTGTACGTGCATCCATGTGTGCCCAGAGAGGAGAGAAGAAGGCGTCCTTGGGGCAGATCTCCTGCTGGGTTACACCCAAGGCTCAGACGTCAGCACGTGTGCACACTTAGATACTACTAAACACTCCACTACAGATCCATGTGTTGGGGGTCCCAGCACTCAGGGCCAGCCCGAGGGGGACCGAAGGATCTCCACCGTGGGGGAGGGCTGAGTAGGTGCAGAGCCAACACACAGACTCTGGGAGTTGAGCAGAAAGCCAGCAGTGGTGGTCTGCTGCAAACTCATTTATTCAAGAAAGAGCAGAGTGTTTTATAGGTCTTGTTAGCCAATAGCCTTATGGGGTGGGGTCCTAACTACAGCCAATTGCAGTTTGTTCCCAGGTGAAATCAGGTTCCCTCCAGGTGCTGGGCAGAAACTGGCTTCACAACCAACCAGTGTGGAGCACCACACCCACGAGAGCCATTCCTTCATTCCTCCTGGCAGGTGGCATAGCTAGGCCCACCCTGCATTATGCCCCATACATATGGGCTGGAGATTCCATTCTGGAAGGAGCGATGGCACTCGTACTCCCACTCCCGTCAGTCTGTTAAATTTTGCATGTGTATAGTCAGTCACCATGAGATCCACTATTTCCTTTACGTTCTGTGTATAGTCAGTCACCATGAGATCCACTACTTCCTTTACGTTCTGGAATGCACATGACAGCGCTATCTTGGACTGTCCTCCCTGGAGCACCCCACATTCCACTGCCCTTCTCTTTTCTTCATTCTTCTTCCCGGTGAAAGTCAGTAGATGTCTAAAGGAAACCCTGTTAAGTCTCTCTCTCTCTCTCTCTCTCTCTCTCTCTCTCTCTCTCTCTCTCTCAGTCTCTCTCTCTCTCTCTCTGCATATATTGAGGCCAAGAAATTTGTAAGTTACTCAACGCATCTTTGTGTTTTTTGGGACTCTGACGTGTATGCATGTCTGTGGAAAGAAGCTGCGGGGGGGGGGGGGGCGGGGGACTGAACGCAGACTGGGGTGATGGACCTCTGCAGCGCACAGGAATCTGCAGGACACACTGGCCACACTCGGTCTCAAGTTTCTTTTTTGGCCCAGTGAGTACGAGCATTCTTTGGATAGAAACTTATTCAACTAAGCAGAAATTTCTGCAACGCCCAATTTGAGAGATTTTGTATTGCATTTACTCGACCGTCCGTGACCTTGCTCTGGTCCGTGACCTTGGTCTTGGATGTGACTTTGCTTTGGGTTTCACTCTTCTGTTCCTGTGACTCAGAAAAGATCAGGGAAGAACGCCTTCTGATACTGTCTCTGTACAAATACCGTCAGTCCTTTAGTTGCCTCCGTTTTCAGGTCTCTGTTTACGGGACCTTGAATTGCGCCTCCATGTGGGGAATTAAGGTGTGGAATCTGAGCACAGGGAGCACTGTGCCAGCCTCTGTCCTCTCTGACTTCCTTTTCTTGGAGAAAGCCCAAAACTCTTCGTGGTTTGTGGGAAAAATGATGTCTGGAAGCTCACGGGTCTAGTCCTTCAGGAGGAATCGCAGCGCATCCGCAGCACCCGCGTCGTGGCGGAGGAGGAACGCTGCCTGCTGATGTGTCCTGGGTCCTCTGCCTCATCCTGCACAGCTGGGGCTGCAGATGTCCCCGGGCTGCGGTCAGGGCGTCGCCGCAGCCACTAGTGATTAGCAGGAGGCTTGCGGGCCAGGGCGTAGAGCGGTCCTCGGCCTCCCTCTTCTGTGTGTTAAGATACTTATTGTGCACTGGAAGGATAAATTTGTGTGTGGGGAGCCATCTGTGGAGGCAGAGTCACTTAATCTCAGCACCTGGAGAGAGGCCAGAGGATCTCCGTGAGACAAGGGGCAGCCAGGGATACATACAGCCACAGGACGGCTGTGGCTACAGGGAGAGTCTTTCTGACAAAACCCACAGCTAATTTTTGGATAGCAGTGGTCAAAAGAAAGGTTCACGTAGAATATTGGATGCCGACGCCAGAGGGCGCCCACGGTATATTGACGCGAATATTGATCTAAACTGATTCTCCTCACTCACACACTGAGCTCAGTAAGTACTCTGGAGATGGATTTGGAGGGTGGAGATTGTCTTCTGGAACTCAGGCCACCGAGGACAAGCGTTCCACATTAGCGTCGAGATCCAAGCACCTTTGCTTATGCCTGTGCTCACGAAGAGCGAACGTTCAAAGTTCTTGGTGAAAAACACTTCTTTTCATGGGTGTGGATCTGTCTCATCTCATATCTTAGCTGTTCCAATATCTGCAGAATCGACTTGCAGCCGAAAGGATTACTTCAGATGTTCTCATGTCCAAGACTGCAGAGGGGAATGGCCTCCTGCGGGCGTGTGTGCAGAAACAGGTTACAATGGCAGGACTGAAAAGACTCCTTACAAGAAGATTTCCTGCTGGCAGCTCGCAGGCAGCACAACTGCAGTGAGGTGCTGAGCACATGGCTGTGGCTTCCCGGTCATGATGCCCAGAACGGCTCCTAGAAAACACTGACAGTATCTACCGTCTTCCATCCAACGTCTGCCACTGGAGCGATCCAGAAGCCCCCGTGTCCTGCATACATAGCCACATTCCCCCAGTGCTGAGGACACACCGGTATGAGCACAGGGCACACGTGTATCTTACACTTTAAGCTCAGCGCAGCCAGGGGAGAATCAACATGCAGAAGGAACATGTCTCAGTCACGGGCAACAGAACAGCGGCGCTAGCGGCGGCAGCCCGGGCAGCCCGGGAGGATCCCCTTCTTGGTTCAATGGGAATGTTTGTCAGGAGGTCACAGGACTCAGCCTTAGGTGCCCAGTGCGGGGCTCCTGGAGAGTCACGGAGCCCTAGGCTGCTGCAGTGCTGGAGCAGGCGAGGAGCGGGCTTTGGGGATTCTTCTCCTTCGAGCCCCAAACCTTCCTTCTAGAAACTGCGTGGTCATGGAGGTTTATGCCAGCACCAGAATAGTCACTAAAACATCATCTCTCAGGAGGGGGGACAGGGAGGAGTATCAAAGTCTCCATCACTGAGAGTCCTGAGAGGGACAGGTTTGTCCTGCAGTCGTGGAGTGCTTCGAGGGAAGAAAGAAACAGGTACACAGTCCAGAGGTCAGTGTCTGGAAAAGTGTAAAGGACATTCACTATGTGCTTTATGGGACTGAATCTCAACGCAGAGATAGACTGTGTCAGTCTGACTCAAACTGTAAAAAAAGTACCCGGCGATTTTCTGCTGGGGACAGTCCCTCTGCACCAAGCTGCAGCACCTGGGCACCACAAACTCGAATCAGTGACTAAAAGAAACACTAGGATGAGTGTGCGGGGATACGGGGGGGACTCCGAAAATATGTATTTATGAGACTGCCAAAGCATTACTTTTTAAAGACCAAGATCTGTATGAATAAGATGATGCACAGGTCAGAAGGCTGTATAACGTTTGGAAGAAGAGTATATCTTGTTTGTCTACGCAGTCATCACAGAACAGTCACAAAGATTTCTCTGGAATGCTCAGGAAGCAAATAGGATTAAGACAGAAGGGACAAAGTAAGTAACTAGGATTAAGTTAGGACGAGCAAGCCAGCCAAGGTTCACTGATGAACACTTCACTTCAATGACCTCAGTAACATGCATTGCATGAAGCAGTACAGTTGAATCACTAATGAGAATTAAAATCAGGGGAAATTCCCACCTGGATCATGAGAGCGCAAATAATTATGAAAAGATATTATTTCATGAATTGCCATGGCGACAATGACCAGTGACATAGGAAGCCCAGCTCCACACAGAGCCTCCTCCAGGACTGCTCTGGTTCCTGCACGGTGGAGAAAACCTCGACAGTGACCCCATCAATACTTACACTAATAGAAAGAACATATCTGTGTGCCCCACTCCCAACGCCCCTCCTCAGGCCCCCTCCTTCTCTCTAGGAACGTCGGTTTCTGACATCATAGTTACAACAAATTGAGTCCAGTCAGTGCTGCTGCTGCATGCATGGCCGACCTTCCCCCCGCAGAAACCCAGAAAGAAAACTGACAGCTGCTCCCGTGCCCGTCAAACAGCACAAGTTCCTCAACTAGAAACAGGGTCTCCTGTGCTCACTGTCATCTGCAGGAATGGGACGGAATGGATCGTGTTTAGGTCTCCTGAAGGCAACCACAGCTGACTGGAGATCATTAGTGCCACAGTCCTGTCAGGACATGAAGACTGTGCTTGACAGGAGTCAATCCCGCGTGGTCTCTGACCCTCCAGATCTTTCTGTCCCCATTTCATGACGCTCCCGGATCACTGTGTGCAGGTGCAGGGTTGAGATGCCCCATCTGGGCCTGAGCTTTCTACTAATACTTTTTCTTTGTCTTTTGCCGGTTTTGATTCCCTGCACTGTCCAAGGACTCAGCGCTAAGAGCTGCTGTGATGGGCCTGAGAGCTTCACTGCTCTCTGTGTATAAAGATGGATGCTGAGAAATGACTTTGGTACTATGTACATTTTTTCAATAAAACTAAGAGTAAGTTGTCAACTAGGCTCTATGACCTCACCAACCCGAGATTTTGGCTAAGATTTACAGTACCCATCATGAATATCCTCATGTAAAGGGGACTAAACCAAGCCCCACAATGGTTTTTGTCCTGATAATTTCTTGCCAATTTGTTAATCCATAGACATATATTCTCACGTTCTGTTCATAAATTTTTGCAGAGGTTCTACATGAGAACTGCGTTGACACCTGCGATCCAGGACAGAGGTTTAAGGTTATAATGAATCATGTTTAATATACTGAAGAAACAATGTTTCTGGATATAAAGTTCTAAGTATATTGTGACCCATAATATAAAGTCTGAGGATATAATGATTCACTTTATAAAGTTTGAAGGATATGATGACTCGGGAAATGAAGTTTAATGATATAATTTAGTACAATCAAGGACATCTGCCATTCATTTCCAGAAAATCGGCTTCAGAATATTCTTGCAAGTGGAAAGACAAAATCATACTCAGAGAAACATGTTTTGCACTTCTTAGATCCTATGACGACCTGGGCTTTGGAGACACAAACACCTCTATCTTTCAGCCGTCTCCCAAGTCCAAAGCCTTCTTAAAGTTCAGCCTGTGCGTCCGCTTCATCTTAACTCTAATCTCCTGAGCAAACTAGCGGGAAGTCTCACACAGCCTCACTGATAACCACGATTCTCCGGAGAAAGATTAACAGGAACTCATGATGAATCTCACGAGAGTCACCCGTGAGCACTATAAAGACGCGGCACTTCAAGTGTCTCTAAGCACGAGTCTCCTCAAGAACGGCAGCAGGAGAAGACACGCTCCACAGGATGAAGTTTCTGCTCCTGGCTCTGGTGCTTGGTCTGGTTCATGGTGAAGATCATGAGCTCACACCGAATCAGGTATGAGAGTAACTTAAACTGGGGGTGGTGTGTGTGTGTGTGTGTGTGTGTGTGTGTGTGTGTGTGTGAGGTGAAGATATTCTGAGCTGACGATGTAGATCATTTGATGAAGTATTTTCCTTGCACAAATGAAACCCTATCTCATTTAAAGCAGAGCATAAACCCAGAGGACCGGGGCCACCCAGCAGTCCCGGCATTGTTTGCAGCACACACACATGCGTAGAACATGGGCCCACCTACGAAGGAATCTATGGAGAAGAGTTGTCATTGCAGATTGTCTAGTGTGCACGACAGGGGCGCTTATTTCAAAACCTCATATCCAGGTTTTCCGTGCGAATGGGAGTCATTACCTGGTGGTTTAGGAATTAACTCTGGAAGGAGAAGCGCATTTCCTGGGCACAGTTTTTTTTTTTCAACTTAGAGAAAATAGAAGTGATGATTATACTGTGTGGTGGTGAAGAAATACGAAAAATCTCCGCTAACCTTTCCAAGGGGCTCCTTCCTCTAGGTCGACGGGGACTGGCGCACCCTGTACACTGGCGCAGACAACGTGGAGAAGATAAGTGAAGGCGGGCCTCTGAGAGCTTACTACAGGCACATGGAATGCAGTCCCCACTGCGAGAATGTCACGTTGTCTTTCTACGTCAAGTAAGTGATGTCTACCCCAGAGCATGGGGAGAAACCTCTCAAGGGGACACGGAGCTCACACTCAAATTTTCTTGAATTATTAGGATTCTGTTGAGGCCGGGGGGGTGGGGGTACGTGGTCCCAGCACCGTATTCTTAGCTAGTCATGTCTGGAAAACCGGGAGACGCCTTCTGCGGCTCTGTGTCATAGACATTGGTACTAACTGTGCAAACGCAGTGAGGAAGCACTCCCGTCTTCGTAGACTGGAATCTGTTTCAACAGCTATCTTGACCCCGGACCTGTGTTAGAGTCTTCAAAATGTTTCCGGGTATTCCCCACAGGCTGTAGTTAATTCGTTCAGGTCATGGTCCACGTCCGTGTGTGGGTCTGCACCGTAATCACAGTATTAGATTAATCAATGCATGCTTCCAGCACGGAAGGAATGTTATCTGTGTGATTCGCATGGGTGTGGAATTATTCTAGGTTCTAAACAGAGAAAATAAAATTATCACCATGTGGACATGTGTCTACGGGTATATATGGATTAGCATCTGTATGAGGCTGTATTTGCAACGCAGTTGCTGACATCACACTAATGTCTTGACATGGATACAAAAAGCACTCCACTCTACATGTGTGTAACGTGCATTAACATCATGCCTGTCTCAGTGGAAAGTGCCAGCTACGGACAGGTCGGAGTTGCCCAGTCAGTGATGTCATCACACATCAGAGTGTGGTTCCGCCCTCAGTTTCCATCTGGAGATCGGAACTTTCTGCAGGTATTAATGCAAGCAACACAGTAATACAAAACTAACGGCTAGCGATGGAGAACCCAGGTGTGTGAAGGCATTTGTCATATTTAACCTGAAACACACTGCAGTTTCTGCTGCTCTCCAGCCACGCAGCGAGCAGGGAGGCTGAGTGCACACTGCAGACCGCACTGTCTGTCTGTCCTCTAGGTTCGGGGAGAACTGTACACTCGTCACCGTCGTGGGCCAGTGGACCCCGGAAGGCAGTTACAGGATATACTGTGAGTGAGGACGTCTATGGTGGCACATGGCCAAACAGGCCTGAGTTCAAACATGTGTTGGGAGCATGTGCACCCATGTCTAGCTACACGTTCAGGACAGGTACTGCAGGCCCGGGCCCCTGACTCTGCATTCTGGAGCATTTGGAGTCACTCATTTCCAGTTATTGATGCAAGGTGAAAAACCCTACTGAGTCTGTAAAGCATTTACAGGAAGATGCAAAGACACGTGATCTGAACGTCTTTTCCCACACTATGAAGTGATCCTACAAATAATTGCATCTTAGAAAGTATGGTTCCTGTGGTCTCCAGACCTGGACAATTATAGAAAACATTTAACGCATAAAAATCTTTTCATTTGTTTTCCTTTAGTCTCTCTTTCTTTATTGAGCACTATCCAAGGATGTTAAACGTGTGTGAGGCATTCATTATTTTTAAAAAATAGAGCCTGAATATCTTATTTCCCGGTGAAGTATGAGAACAGTAACCAGGAAAGAAATATAAAATATTGGATTAATCTCCATTTGAAGTTTATTAAAAGGACAGAGAACAAGACTTCACACCACTGTGCATGTTCTTTAAAATAACTCTCTCTCTGTATATACTCATATATCGAAAGAACCACCCTATTATTGTTCTGTAATAACCAATATATAAAATAGAGACACCGAGTTTGATATTTTCTACTGGTCTGATGAATCTTTATTCCCTAAATCTGATGCTGAATCAACAGATGGCAGCCAGAATGCGGTGATTTCTCGTGTTTACATAATTTAAGACTTTATTCAGGAATGTTCTTGAAAATGGTAATATAAATAACACTGATTTGAATATTTGAGTACACGTTGATAACGTTTCAATCAATATATTTGACTGTGCCGTGTCCAGGCCTTCTTTTGCTGTGACCCTACATCTCACTGAATTATATTTTGGATGAAGGAGAATGCTTCTGTCACATGAGGATCTATCAGAGAGAATTCTAAGCACTTAGAGAATGATATTTGTTCCACAATCACCGAAGTAAAAGCAATTATTGATGTGATAGGCATGATTGGTGTACATGGAAAGGAAAGAAAAGCACATCAGTCCACTGTGGCGATTTCACTGTGTTTCAGCTGAGGAAACCGGTCTAAGCACCTTCCAACTCCTGCCGCTCACAGAAAACCTCATGTCCGTTTACAACGTCAATGTGGATCTGGAGGAGAACACCACACACATGATCACACTTATTGGTGAGTACACACAGCACGTTTCATGAGCAGCGGAGACGGGACGGTCAACCTTGTTGATAAGTGAGGAGAGGAGGATGCACACACATTGAGCCTGTGACTCACGGCTTCCTGCTGTCAGGAAAAGCATTGTTCACAGGCTCAGTTCAAAGACAGTCACAGAATTCACACACGACATTCTTTCATTGGCACGGTGCATGAAGGCATTTCTAGAATCACATCCCAAAGTTATGGCATTACGGGACCCGAGGAAGAAACTGGAAACTCAAATTTAAAAGATAATTAAATTTCAGACCGTGTCATGATTTCTTCTTTTTGTGAGGATTGTTTAAGCAGTGATGCGGCTGGAATGATTGGTTTGTTCATCATGAATACACTTGCTCCGGGCCTGCAGCACAGTGACCTTCACGCACATTAAATGTCCTGCCAGAGGACTTAGCTCACGAGGCCGTGATGTTGGGATTGTGGGAATTACACGCACATTTCAAGCAGACACAGACCGAGCTGTTGTTTGGCAATGCCAAGGGAGGGTTTTTACTTATTTATCTTTCCTCTCAACAAATGAGTGCGCACAGTGTCTGAGATAGGCTGCTCCCCCTTCAACTGCGCATGTCAGAAGTCCTGGAATGTCAGAGAATGGACTCTGGAAGGTAGAGCAAGATAGTGGGTGCCCGGAGCATGGAAGATTCCCAGCTCACAGGTCCAGCCTCAGTAACCGCAGCATGCCTTTCTCACAAAGCTGTGTGAGTGCGCTCATCTGCTGCAGTGCGGACAATCTTGAATGCTGTCCACAGATCTTTAGGCCGACAGTGGCCCCGTGCCCAAACTTTGACTTGATGAGATGTGGCCATATGCACGTGGAATGATCTCACTGAGCATCTTGACTTGTGGGCGAGGAGGAGGAGTGAAGCAGGGGTGACAGAGTCACTGGCAGTTCATTGCAGGGTGATGTCAGGAACCACTATGAGTCTCCCAGCATCCCAGTGGCCACCCCCCGCCTTGTGTTTCATGCGATGCAGGGAAGGAGACCGCTGTGACCGAGGAGCAACTGCAGGAGTTTTATCAGATCGCCGAGAACCACGGCATTCCCCAGGAGAACATCCAGGATATCCTTCCCAACGGTAATGGTGCTCTGCTCCACACAGACAGCAAGGCGTCTGCATGGACGTAACCAGAGCATATTTTTCATCAGATTTTCTCTAGTAAAACCGAGCTACTTTAAAATTAAACTCTTTTAAATACTATTTAACGTAGGAAATGAGTTCAATGATTCATTTGTGTTTATATTTCATCTCTCATAACTATCTTTTACAGATACATGCGACCCTTAAAGATATCTACTGGGTGAGTAGACGCACGTTATTTAAGCCTGCTCAAACTTTAATCACACGTGTCATCGTTAGTGCTAGTTTATTCTGTGCTGTGAGGTCTAACAACCTGACAAACAGAGTGTCATCCAGGAGAGGTCTGTATTGTTGCCCTGTTCCATGTCATTCCCATCATGCTCTGTGTAAGGTTCTGGGTTCAAGGGATGCAGCAGACAGAAGGGACCAGAGACTCCGCTGGTAGCTAACAGGACCCGGCTTTATTGAGAGAAGACCAGATGGGACTAGCTCCTCCGCACCCACAAGTGGAGAACTGCTAGGCCCCCTGGGGGCTAGCCTCCCCAGAGAGACGGGGGAGGCTAACCCCCTCACCCCCATCTTGAGA
The DNA here is from genome assembly GCA_035773235.1 of Eospalax fontanierii. NCBI lineage: Eukaryota > Metazoa > Chordata > Mammalia > Rodentia > Spalacidae > Eospalax > Eospalax fontanierii. Next base: position 341,592 of record CM069525.1, on the reverse strand, counting down.
CTGGGGCTCCGGGGAAACCGGGCTGGTGTGCCAAGCTCCAGATCGTGATGGATGAGCTCCCTCCGGGAGAGTGCGAGAGGCAAACTCCCCGGGAGAGCGAGCTCAGCCCAAAAGCTCAAGTCCCAGTTCCAGTCCCAGTCCAAATCTAGGTCTCAGAAGCCCCTCCTAGTCCCAGTCCTCAAAGCCTTAAAAACCCTCAGCCCACTCCTGGCTTTTACGGGAGGGGGGTTGGGATTGCCGTGACATCTGATTGATGTTTACGGCAAGCTTCTGGCCAGGAAGTAGTCCTTTTTTACAGCTGTTTGTGCATTTTTTGAGTCCAGAACCTTATCTGTTAAGGAAGCTCGGTGTCCTTTGTGAATTTGGGGTCGGGAGTCTTATCTGAGCTATTTGCAGGGCCTGGATTTCTGAGGAGAAGTTGTAAAAGTCAGTCTTTCCTCATGCATGTTTTGTAAACTCCAGCTCCAGGTTTCCTTCCATCTTCCTTAGGTTGAAACTGTTGGGGGTTTCAGTCACAGGCTGTAGAATTACATAGCTGCTCACAGGGGACCGGCATTCATCAGCCAATTTTAATTGTTTCTAACAACTTCAGAAACTCTAGGTGCACAGCATCGGGTCACCTACTTTTAGTATTATTCTTTCCCATTTCTACAGATCAGATCTAGTTTCTGAACCGTCCTCTCCATCCAGTCCAGATCTTTGGAATGAAGAAGATTCGTTCATTTCTCTCACACTTTCACCAGATCTCACCAGGGAGCAAGAGCCTCGGCCACGTGTTTTATTTTCTCATCAATGCTATGACACAAATTCTTCAATAGTTTAATAAATTGGTTTCTTATGCAATCAGTTCTGCTTTTATCTGTGCAATAGAATCTGCAATGCTTTTTTTTTTTGCAATTTAACACTTGAAAACAATCTTTCTGTTTAAAGAATAGGAACTCCTTTGTAAATGTAACTCATATATGCTTTGATTAGATGGGAAAATACACACTGAACATAGCACAAGTTTGACTTTAATGATGTCACAGAGAGTTTCTGAAACAGCTCTTAGAGCACTGGATGGATAGGGAGAATGCTTCCAGAAAGATCCATAAGAGGGCGTGTTAGGAAACCTGCTACTGTCGTCTATTAATATAAAATGTCGGGGAATTTATTTTCTGCAGAATCGCTCAAAAAGCTCTATTTGCCTAAATGCCCCCAGAAAGCTTTGCGTCATGAGGGCTTTTTGGCAGCTTAATTCTCTCCCTGCTCTGGAAGTCTCTGAGGAGAATCTGAGACCCAGCTCAGTCCTGCAGAGCAGCACCCCCTCCTTTGTCCTCTCCCAGCAGGAGGTTATTTGGGAATCCCAGCTCCTTGCTCTCCACTGTTTCATTAGTGTGGCCGCCAAACCTAGAGGCCAAGAGTCTTGTCAGGAGACCATCACTCCAGCCTGGAGGCTGCTGGGGGCTTGGAAACGTAGCTCCGTGGAGAACACGCATGGCAGGAACACTGCAGTGTGGGACTGTTGTGGTTACGCGGGCTCCAGTGATGAACTCACAGCTCAGGACGTTGGGGACACAGAACTGGCTGGCCTGGATTTATCTCGTATGACCGTGGACGTTAAACCGTAAAGAAGGCTGTGTAGGTGCCTTTTGACAAGACTACTCAATCTAGAATTTTGTTCTTGCAATGTGAGCCTAAGCAAAGGAAAAAAAATATGTAGAGAAATGACACATCTATTTTTTACTATGTTTTTATGAGATTAAGACATTAAACTCATGTTACGATTGTAAGGTTTGGGTTCGGGTTTTGTTCGGAGTGAGACCCAGCATGAACAAACGAGAGACTCTGGCATGGGAATTAGAAGGACACCTAGTAAGGGCATGGGGTGGTCTCCCAGGTCCTGAGTGAGGAAGCTGGAGGCTCCTGGGATGCTCAGGGGGCTTTTTCAATGGGGGAAGGTAATTAACAAAAACCAGCCTATAACTGGTGTCAGGAAGCTTATCTTCACAGGAAGCTTTTCTCATTGGTGTTAAGGAGCAGCAGTCCCTTTTCACAGAGGCCTGTGAATTCTAGAGCTTGGCTGGATTCTCCAAGGCATCTGTCAGAGTCCTGGATCTGCTTGGAGGTTTCTCTTCAGCCACATTTCACATCCCAGCATTTAGTGTCATAGGAGTGAAGGAGCAGCTTTCTCCTTTGACTTCTTCCTGCTGACTTTATGGGCAATGATGGGAGATGGGGGATGGCACAGGAGGCTGGAATGGTTAGGCGCTTTTCATATTCCCCTGGTGGGAAGGTAAGCAGAAGCTGATTATTTCAATAGCAACTCGGTGTCTGATGGCCCATATGTATGGCTGCTGCTCTAGAAGGGAGATGAGAAGAATAATTTTAAAAAATTAAGGAGACATTTGTGATTAGAGCAAAATGACATACGGCTGGCTGGGAGGAATGGCTGGATACTCAGGTGAGTATCCAATGACCCTGCTTAACAAACCCAACTGTGATGATCTTTTGCAAGTAAACTCAGCTGAAGTCATGACGATGGCAGTTATTTGGCTCAGAAGAATGCTGTGCAGTATCATCTGACTAAAATAATACACATAATGTCATGAATTGAAATTACCTGTGTATACATTACACTTTGTAAGTTCCCAGGTGAACTTAGAGAAAGGACAAAATTCTAGGAGAGAGAAAGAGAGAGAGAGAGAGAGAGAGAGAGAGAGAGAGAGAGAGAGAGAGAGATCTACAAAATCCTTGCTTTAGACCTTGAGGGAGTTTAAATAGTAGGTAAGGAGAAGCAACTGATGCATAGTAACACAATATCACATTGAAATTTAGAATCTCTGTAGCTTAATCACTGAGTGTTATAGACATTTGATATTATGAGATGAATAATAATCTGTTTGAATGAGGAAGACTATGTAGCAGATCCCAGGGCATGAATGGATGGGAAATACTCTATTTCAGAGAAAACGGCTTAGATCACAGAGCAAAGAAAGGCAGTAATTAAGACCAGTGAGGTTGCATCCCAAGGCCTGGCCAAAAGGGTAAGCACTGTGAGGGCTATCTCAGAGAATGCAGGAAGAGGTGGAGTAGCCCTGGGGGTGTGGGGAGTCCCACTGACTCCCACCATGGAGAGCTGCTGAGGGTGTGCTTTACCCGAGTAGGAAGGAAGGACAGACCACATTGCCCCCATGGCAAATGAGACAGGCCTTGTGTGCACTGTGGGCAGCTCTGGGCTCCTCTGCTGTGGGGTCAGGTCTATCGCTGGTGGCCAGGAGGGTGAGTTCTGTCCCTGGAGAAGAGCTGGAGGCAGGTTGGGGGGATTTAGGGTGCAGCATGACTTTGACTCTGTAATGGAGGGCAGTCATCCTTTCAGTGTCCTCATTTTCCTCATCGTGGGCATGGCCCTGGGAGTGGCACAAGTCAGAGGCAGGCTCGTGCCCAGTGTCGTTCGTTGTCACACTCGAAGCATGGGCCTGGCTGCCGCGGGGGTCTCGAGGCTGAGTTGCCGCCAGTCAAGCATTTTGTGTCTCGGGTGGCCCAGTCCGCATTCTCCTGTTCTTCAGCACCTCCTCCTGGGGGCCGAGGGGCTGCGGGGCCCTTGTTAGTGGGCAGACTGGGCTGTGAGATGGACGGATCTACGCGGTGTGGGACCAGGGTCAGGCCTTCTGTCAAGAGACTGTACCTGTGAGGTGGGGCATGTGCCTGAAGCCGGCTGGGTTGCTGGGGAGGGAAGGAAGGACAAGGTTGGGGTGTGTGGTGAGGGAGAGGTGAACGGACACCGCACTGCGGGGGCGGGGATAGATCTGAGAGCACTGGGGTGGTGGTGGCAGATGGATTTGTTGGGCACTCGGGCCTGGCGGCCATGTGAATATGAGGAAATGTCAGCCTGATGACACCCCAGACTGGAGACCATTAAATGGGGAGAGCCCCACATGCCAGAAGAGAGGACAGAAAGACAGACCTGCAAACTGGGTTGGCTTTGCGGCCTGTCAGTGGAAAGAAGGGCTTTGGGGACTGTGGGTGTGTCTCCATCTCCAGCACGGCTGTTGTGCTCCAGCCATGCCAGAGAATGGAGGACTATCGAACAGGGGCCTCAGGCGGCTCAGAGTCTGCGGGAGGAGGAGCTCCCAGGATACTACGAGTCGGTGGGTAGTTCAGTTATCAAAACCAAGACAGGGGTTTATATAGGGAGGCCTTTCTGATCATTACAGAAGGCGGGAAAGGTAAAGGTGGGGTCTTTGGGGTAAAGGCGGAAAGGTTATAGGGCTGACGTGGAAGTTCAGGAATGAGGAAACGAAACCCAGAAACCTGGTTCTGGTCTCGGGTGGGGGAGAAGAAGATTCATATCCACAGTGATTTCCTGGGGCCAGGTTATCACATCAGGCAGAGCAGGCCAGACACCTGCCGTCCCTTCGGGGTATCCGGGGTTGCTTGCCTTGCTCAATACCCAGAATCCCACAGCGGATCCCTTAGCGTTCTGTTGAAGGTCTGTAAAAAGAAAAAAAAAATACGAAGAGGGATCCATAGGGGTCTGGAAGGGAGAGCAACATCTGAGTGGGGAGGAATGGGGGCGAGGGGACCCCACAGTGAGACAGCAAGGAGATGCAAGGCCTTCTGAGTACAGAGAGAGAAGGAAATCTCTTCCTTTTGTCTGGGGGGGGGGGCGGAATCAGAGGACAAGGTGAGGGAGGGAAACCGGAGGGGGTGTGAGCAAATCCAGGTGCTGGGGTTCTCTTCAGTTGCATCTTACAAAGACAAGTGATTTGTCTGGCCATGATTCCAAATGCCTTTAGGTGGATGTTTCTGAGTTCAAGGCTAGCCTGATCTACATAGGGACTTCCAGGTCAGGTGGAGGCCCAAAACGTAAAAAGAAACATGCGGTTTGCACTGGGTTGATACTTCCAGCAAACCATCTTCCCGCAGAGACCTCGGGCCCTGGGCGGGTGACGCTCTGTCCTGGTTCTGTGTTGACCTGGCTCTAAGCACTCGTGGTAATAAATATGGTAATAAGCAAGTAACGGCTTGTTTCAATTGCCACGGAGCCCACGCTGAGCAGATTTAGGATGATTTTAAAGAGATTCTGGACGTTTAAAGTGGTGGAATTCTTACTTCCATGGAACATTTGCAGGATGTGATGTTCACGTATGATCTTGTCCATTAACCTGGAAAAACAGATTATATTTCCACGAACACGATCACGTGTGAACTTGAAAAGTGTAAATTATTTTGAATGTTTTTCTCCATTTGGCACAAAATAAAGTCACTGAGAGGGTGGGTCCCCAACTGCGGAATTTCCAGCATCAGTTTGTGCCGTGCATGCGTCTGCAGGGAACGCTCCTGACTGCGGCATGATGTCACAGGGACCAGCTTCCTGGAGATGACACAAGACACTGTCAGGAGACCTTGTACAAAAAGCCGGCTGAGCCCTGGGCAGAGCAGCTCACCCAGATGGAAATCCCACCGCCTTCCCGGCACCGTGCAACCAGATCCTCTCACTGGGAGCTGTCAGCCAAATAATGCAACTATTTCTTTTCTTTCTTTCTTTTTTGTACTCAACAGTAAAGAGTCTTTGCTTTAAATGAAATTCAGCATTTTAAGTGGTTTTTGATATTACTAGTATTATCATCATTCTCTTTGCGGAGTGGCGGTTATTGAAAGGTGCAGGCCTTGGTGCCTGCTGCAGAGGTCTGAGGCTAGACCCCACAGCCTGGTTTCTCTCCCAGCACACGGGCCGGAGACAACCATGGTATCCAGGTGGCTGTGAGCACCGGGCATCATGCCACACTGGCTTCTGGGACTGGATCCATCTGAGGGGGTGAGGCCGGCCCCGGAGGTCCGTCCTCTCCTGTCCCCTGTCCCCATGCTGAGGGCCTACATCCCTGTCCCTCTGCCAGGAGCCCGAGGCAGTCAGCCCTGGGGGCTGGACACAGGGCCCTGCGGGGAGACAGCTCCAGGAAAGCGTAGTCCGGGCCTCTTCGAGGCTGGAGAGGCACGGTGAGGACTGAGGCCGCTGGGCCCAGACCCAAGCAGTCTGCATGGCCCTAAGCCCAGTCCTGGGGGCTGATGACCTCAGGCCTAAGGCCCAGGCCGCTCAAGCCTGATGCCTGCGGAGACCTCTGGGCGCTGACAGCCAGCTCTGCTGTTTTGTCAAGTTCAGGCCAGTCTCTGACCCTGACCTTGAGATCCCCTTTCTCTTCTGTGTGGCGCATACTCAGTCTGAGCTCTGATGGGATAGTCGCATGCAGTGGGCCTGAGCAGAGCCACCCCCATGTCTTGACTCCCTGCATGGGGTGCATCTGACAACCCCAGAAACCACGAACCCTGGGGAGGTCAGGATGGTAGTCATGTGGACAACCATGTGCAACCATGTGCAGCCAGCAGATGTGGACCTCATGTCGGCCTTCGTGGAGGCCAGCACTTGGACAGGCTGGTCTCCACCTCTTGGGGCCACAGGGAGCCGTCCAGCTGCCGTCCATGAGGAGGGCTTTCTGGAACGTCTGTCATTTGGAGGTGTCCATGGCACGAGCTGAGGCTGACGCTGGCCCCATGGTCTCTGCAATCCACAGATGGAACAGGGCCTCCTCGGGTGGGTTGAACAGGGCCTCCTCGGGTGGGTTGAGGCTAGACCCCTGAGAGAGCTCTAGATCAGGACAGAGGTGAGCCTGTGGCCTTGAGCAAAGGCCTGAATTCCAGCCTTGGCCACAGGCCACGTCCTGCTCCTTGATCCTGGGGAGAAGCCAGAGGAGTCAGCAGGTCCTGGCCCCCTACACCCTGAATCCTCTTTCTCCACCTTCTGAGAAGGTTGTCAGAATGCCGGGGACCTCGAGAGAGCTGGGCTGCATCTCCACACAGCAGAGGCCCAACTCAGAGCTGTACAGGATCGTCAGTGGCCGGGATTCAGTGCTGGGTCCAGCTAGCCAGCCACCTGCTGAATGGACTGTCCTCAAGAAGCCACATCCACCTGCGCACTGTGTCCAGACCGGTGAGGGCAGCCCCACAGGTGTCGAGATGTGGTACTGTGTGGGTGACCAGGTCCTCACAGGCCACATGACCCACGGGTGTTGTGATGTGGTGCTGTGTGGGTGACCAGGTCCTCACAGGCCACATGTCTTCCTGTCGAGATCAATGACAGCCTTGCACAACCCACTGTGGGTCACATCCTAGAAGACACTGATCACCAAGCACTCATCACTCTCCAAGCACTCATCACTCTCCTGGGTGGTGACGTGATGAAAGTGACACACGGGTTCTCCGAGGCCGGAATGAGGACCGAAATGTCGTGTCTGTGCCCATGGGTGCAGGGTTTGGAGTGGGGCTGTGCTCCTGACCCCCAGCCGGAACCTCCTCCACCAGGCCGCCCCATCCTGTGGTCTCACAGTGTGGCCTCCTTCCAGGAAACGGGGACTCGGGTCAGACGAGGGACTCCCTGTTCAACTCCACTTCAGTCAGGGTGAGGAGGACAGCCCTAAGGCCGGAGATGGGGGAGAGGCCGGGGTAGGCCGGGAGGCCAGGCCAGGACTTTCCTGTCCCAAGTTTATGAGCCACACCGCTGCGGTGGGCGGCGGAGCTTGGCCCACACTCCCCCCTGGGTCCTTCCTAACGGCCTGAGTCCCCAGCCACTGGGGCCACCAGGAGGTCGCCCAGGGTGCTCCATAGAGGGAGGGCGGCCCTCCCCCCTCCTCCCCATCCTCCTCCCTCTCCTCCTCTGCCACCTCCTCCCCCTCCTCCCCATCCTCCTCCCTCTCCTCCTCTGCCACCTCCTCCCCCTCCTCCCTGTCCTCCTCCTCCTTCCCCGTCCCTTCTCCTTCCCCTCTTCCCCTCCTCCCCACTCCTGCACACTTGTCCACTTGGTCTCCCCCTACCCCGTCCCGCGGCTCTGCACACTCACACTCGGGTCGGCTGTGCGTGCCCGCAGGGAGAGAACACTGGAGGCTGAGCCCGGTTCTGGGCCCGGCCCCGACGGAGGGGCACCGAGCAGGGCGAGTGCCCGCAGCTCGCCCAGACCAGAAGCAGACGCGAATCCACGGCCTGTAGGAGCAGAGCAGATCGAGGAGGGCACAGAGGGCCACACGCTTGTGCCTCAGCGGTGGGAAAACCCCAGCATTCGGGGTCATGTCTGTCTGAGCGAGTCTGCGTGTGTTTCCTGTTTCTTTGTATGGATGTGTCAGGAGACTGGGTAGGCGGGCAACCCTGACCTCTCTCCCGCACAGTGTGAACAAACTTCCGGTGCACGACGGGTACACACACACACACACGCACACACACACACTCCTGATCAGAATACATGCTGACAGTGGCAGCCCACACAATGTCTCCAGGCCCTGCGTGGCCACCGTGTGCTTCATCCTGCAAACCCGTCCCTCTGCCTCCTTTGCATAGCAGGCTTGAGAGTGGGAGGATGGCACACAGTAGGGTGTGCGGGGAGGGACACTGGTGAGACTACATACTTGCCTTCCTTCCCTATGTCTGTGTTTCAGACAGCGACCTTCCCGCACAGGGCATGTGGCCTGTAAATTAAACTGACTCTGGTTGTCAAGGAAATGTCCGTAGGTCCGCGGCTGACTGTGCGGCTCTGAAAGGCTTAAGAAGTAGGAGACAGACATTCTTGGGAGTAGAGTCACAGAATCCCGTCAGAGTCTGTGCTCCCTCCTCCCTGAGTGCTCCCAGCTTCCTGAGAGCAGTGGCAAGCTGGGATCAGAGCTTGGTTCTCTGCGGGAGGACCAAGTTTTAGTACCTCCCGGCCATTGCTTCCCCCCACCCAGACTGCTTTCCAGGGTGTGAACCGGGCTGACCCTCTCCTCCACCGCACACCACAGTCTGTTTACTGACCACAGACACGTCTGCGGGAGAAATCGGTTTATTGAATCAATCAGAGACGGCTTCTCGGGAAGAAAACAGAAAGGAACCCATGAGAGAGGGACTTGGTCCCCACGGGGAGGAGAGAAAAGAACACACTGGGGGTGGTGGGACTTCATTTCAGGGCTCTGATTTCACGTGCAACGTGGCATCATAGCACGTCTTCCGGATCCTGTAACTGTGTGGGAACCTGCGGAGAGAACAACACAAAACAGCAAATGTCAGCGTGTTGAAGGTGTCGACGTGGACATTCAGAGGCACGATGGGCGAGTGCACCTCTTAACGGGCACAGTAAAGGCTTGCTCACGGAACGCACTTTTCCTAAACTGGGTAAACCACAGTAAGCTCTTCCTGCTACATGTCAGTTTCCGTCATGTGTTCCGTGACAGCAGCAGAAAACTAACAAGGTCACTGTGTCCCCTAGGCTCTGCTGAAATATTATGCACTCAAGAAAAGTTCACAACTCGTCCAGATGTGAGCGGGATTCTGGGACATGTGTCTACTTACCCAACCAAGGTCCTCAGTAGGTGCAGGTGTCTGTGAAGGGGAAGAGAGAGAGAGAGAGAGAGAGAAGCAACAAGATGAGAGAGAGAGAGAGAGAGAGAGAGAGAGAGAGAAGCAACAAGATCACGGACGTTGTTCAACATGTCTGGTCACTTTTACAAAGCAGTTAAACAAAGTGCCGCCTTTTCACTGGGAAAACTGAACTCAAGGGTGCAGAGATCCACTCACATGAGACGAACACGTCTGCATGTGATGTGACGTGTACATTACCTAAGGAAACCACGTGCTGGATGTTCTTCTTCGGTATATCGAACTCGTCCGCCAGGCCCTCGAGCTCCTCTTTCTGTGTGTCGGTCAGATCGTCTCCTCGGCCTGCGTGGCGAGGAACACGACAGAGAGATGTCCATCATGGGACACGGTCAGTCATGCTGGACTTTAAGGAAGAATCCTAAACACGATGTCTCCCCGTGGACGTCACCATCCCAAGACGTGAGATGAATCTACTGGAAATGGAGATGTCATGGCCACTGCCTCTGCCATGGGCCCGTGTGCGGCACTCAGGAAGTCAGCCAAGCAGTCACGTATGAAGAAATGTGGCCTTGTGGGACACCCCATGGGCGGCTGTCAGGAGGCGTGGCTGGGGAGGGGGTGTCTAAAGGTGATCAGGACACAGTGCACAGAAATGCAGTAGCATGGACGGAGCGATGAAGAGCAACGAGACACGCTGTCTGGGCACCGCTGACCAGCCAGCAAGGCCATATGCAGCGCTCCCATTCCGACACACTTAGACACGGGTGTGGCTGCACAGACCCTCCCTTCATGCTTCCCGTTGTGGTTCACGCAGTAGCCTGATCCAGGCAGTCTGTGTGCATGTGAGCCATCCATTCACGGCCTAGCACAGAGCAGGCTCACCTCACGTGGATCTCAGTGCCGCTGGTCAGAATTTCAGGGTGATTTCAAAAGCTTCAAACACGAGTATTGTATTTGTGTCACCAAGCACTCTGCCTCTCAGACATTCAAGTCTAACCATGTGCCTCAACTCCCTCCATGTCCTGGCATCCCCTTTAAGTATCACTCATATATACATGTATACACGCATGTATATTATATATACACACATACACATACGGTGCATACACATACATACATATATGTGCAATATATACGTGTACATAAACATATACAATATATACATACGTGTAACACACAACATATATGCATACATATATACTATATACATGCGTATATGTGTGTACATATACATGCGTGCAATATGCATCCATACATGTATGCGGTATATATTCACACATATGCTACATATATATACAATCTGCATCCATGCATCTATACAACATACATACATATATACTATATATAAGCATATATGCATATATACATACATATAAAATATAGAACATATATACATGTATATATACACATACACATATATACATATATTCAAACATACATACATACATACATGTAATATACATACGTATATAATAAAACCGTCCGAGTTCCTCATGCAGACAGGTATTGATGGCCGCGCACTCGGGCCGGGCAGCCTGTTAGGAAGCCCATCCTGGGAGGAACCGGATTCACCCTGTCTGCCTGTGGTTCTCTATGCGGGGTGAAACCTTGTGGTGTTCCCCATCCGTGTTGGAACCTCAGCCTGCGCCGTGTCCACGCGGGCCTTGAGAAGGGAACCAGTCTGCTGTGGTTTCAACGGAAGCTGGGCCATGTCTACAACACCCTACATCCCCCCACCTCTCCATCTGTCTCTCATGTTCCCCGAGCCTCAGCTGTGGACCCTGAAGTGTGTGCTCTGTGTCCCTGGGCTGGAGCAGTCGTGACTGGTTTCTTGTGGGTTTTCGTGCGTGCTGATCTGGCTTAGTGCTGCAGAGAGAAGCTTTCAGGAGGGTTAGAAATGCACTGACTCTCCCGAGACCGCAGTGAGCATCGTGGGTTTAGAACCTCGTGTGAGGACATTGCACTCTATGCAGACAATTCACACACGTGTTCCTCCCCTCTGCTGACATGGACACAGTGTTCGAGACCTCGGCTGTGCCCCAGGGTGGGCCATACTCACCCGCAACCAGAATGATGTTCGTCTCCTTTCCATCAACGTCCACGTTAAAATTGTGGAAGACGATGACGTCCTTCTCCTTCTTGATCACCTTGAAGTAGTTCTTACCCAAGACTGCGACACAAACAGACATGACTCAGAACCCGGGGTCTGCGGGTTGTTTCCCGTTATGTCAGACCCGGCTGTTTCTGGGCTGCTAGGCTTTGTTCCCACTTTAGCCATGACATGACATGGAATTAGACATGCATGCTCCTGGTTCCTAAGCATTACCAGGACTCAGCAGGACCTTGGCATCTGCTAACCACATGTCTGTGACCGTCAGCTAGGTCCTCCCACTTAGACAAGTCGGTGCTCTCCTTAGTTTTTGCATAGTTTACTTTAATGGATAACTAGACAAGCATGTCTACGTGATTTTCTGCATACGTGAGCACGGGAACCACGGAGGCCAGAATGTGGGCACCAGATCCCCTGAAGCTGGAGTGATAGGACGTCATGTGCCTCCCACACGGGTGCTGGGCATAAAACCTGGGTCCTCCCCCAGCACAGAGCTCTGAGTGCCAAGCTGTCCGCCCACCTCCTGGTTGACTTAACTGTATGGGTGTGTGTCTGTGTGTCCACGCCTGTGTGTAGGTGTGTGCAGTTCGCGACTGGGGGAGGGGTGCTGAACACCTAGCATGGGAGACACAGCTGGCTGTGCACCACGTGATACAGGTGCTGGGAATGGAACGGCAGTCCATGCTCTGCAGGAACAGCAGATGCTGAAGTCCATGGCATCTCCACAGCCACCAAAGCTTGCTCTCTCCCTCTCTCTCTGCATGTCACGTATCTCTCTATATATCATATAGTATATATCATATATCGTATATTATATATGGTATGTGTTATGTGCTATATGCAATACATCATATATGTTATATATTGTATATTACATCATATATTGTGTGTTATGTTATGTGTTATATCATATTGTATGTATCATATTATATATCATATATCACGTAGTATATATCATACATCATGCGTCATGTTATATTTTATATATCATATATCGTATGGTATATGTTGTATGTCATATAATGTGTCATATATCATATGTCATGTGTTATCTATTATATATCGTATATCATACGGTATATATCGTATATCATATATCAAATATTATGTTATATGTTGTATCATGTTATATATCACACATCATATGTTGTTGTTTGACTATATCGTATATTAAATGTTATATATCACATGTTATATGTTATATCATATACTATATAACATGTGTTGTATGTTATATCATGTATTATATATCATTTATAATACTATATATGCTATATACTATATATATGTGTATGTATATATATATGTATATATATATATATATATATATATATATATATATATATATCTGTGTCTGTATATTAACCCTGAATGCACTATGTAGACCAGGCTGGCCTTGAACGTACAGAGATCCTCGTTTCTCTGCCTGCTGCAGACCACAATCCTTAACCCTTTACATGTGAAACTCCCCTCATTATGTAAATAACACACAAGGATCATGGTCAGAGTATGAGAACTCCATGCTGGGGACAAGGTTTGAGTATTTTAAATTTTCTTTACTTCAAGATGTGCGGCCTGAAGCCAAGGGCACGCGTGTGACACCGCCCATGTCGGGGCACTTGGCATCCTCAATCTTCATATACTCACAGTCTGTTGTGTAAAAACCGTCTTTGTCTTTCTCTCCCACCATGGTGTGTGATTGACAGTCGTTGTCGACCCTGAAATGCAAACCACGATGCAGACCTTCAGCTCCCCGTCCTCCCGAGCAGCCTGGCCCTGCCTGAATCATCCCAGACGTGGCCGTCCCGGAGCAGCTGCTGTCATAAGACACGTTAAGCTGATGTGAGCTCACAGCCTCACTCTGGGGTGTTGTGCACGACAACCTCGCCAGCATTCCCGGTGTGTGGCGGGGTACTGTGGGGTGCAGATCCCTTCTGGACAGAGCAAGCCCTCTTGACCACCGGGCCAGGCCAAGTCCAGTTTACACTGCGTCTCCTGAGACATCACCTGGCGAGACACAGCGCTGGACCACCAACACATGCAATGTCCACGCTCAGGCCTGGGCCCTCGGCATCAAGGAACCCTAGGCCTGTGAAGGCGAATGTGTTTCTGTGCACGTATGTGTATCTATGTAGCCCTGCCTTCGTGTCACCAGAGGCAGCACGGTGCATGCTAAGCATGCTGGCTGTGACAGAAGGAGGTGCTGACAGCTCAGAGCACGACGGGTCCATAATCCCTCTGGGAACGAGGCCCAGATCTCAATTCCCTGATACGAGCTGGGCGTCAGAAGGTGAAGTGAAGAGCTCACGTCCACCTCTGCCACTGGGGACGTCGCGGGGCGGGGGGCACTTACTTGATGTCAAATGTGACAGACAGCAACTTGCACGTGTCTCCACACTCGAGGTGGCGCAGCAGGGCTCTCAGCGGTCCACCAGGGCCAACCTTCTCCACGTTGTCGGCGCCGATGTACAGCGTGTGCCAGGCCCCGCTGACCTGGGTAGGACAGAGCGTGCGGTCAGTGTGACGCTTGGTCACGATGCACATGTCGACTACCCATGCTGCCTGCAGATGGTGTCGGAAGTCACATCCACACTCGAACATGAGCACACTCACACGCACACGCTCGAACCTGGGAGACTCGTCAATCACTTAGCCTGCTGCCAACTCTCCCAGAAGCGACGCTCCAGCCCTTTGCCCTCCCACCTGCGTCCATCTGTGACCAACTGCAAGCAATGACGCAGCAACATGCAGGAGGAGAAATTGATGGAGGAGAGACTGTGGAAATCACGCAGCATCCACACTGCGGAGACCTCGTCTCTGTTACCATGCACATGTCCACGCACACACACACACACACCACAGAGACCTCGTCTCAATCACTGTGCACATGTCCATGCGCACACACACGCACACACCATGAGACCTCATCTATATCACCATGCACATGTCCAGGCACACACACACACACACAGAGAGACACTGACCACGGAGACCTCCTCCCCGTCCCTGTCCCATCACTGTGTGCTCACCTCGGAAGGCTTCAGCTCGGGCACGTGGTCCGGATGGGCGCAGACCAGGCCGACGCCGAGGACCAGCAGCAGAGTGTGCACCATGCTGGATGCAGTGGTCGTCTGTCGTTGTCCACCGTCAGCTCAGAGTGGGTCGGCTAATGGAGACGAGGCAAAATCGGCCACCTTATATGGCGCGGATCTGGGCACAACGGGTCGGACCAGGTCTTCATCATGACACTCTGCATCTTCCCGCCCGCCCGGGTTGGCAGTGACCGCATGGCTGCTGTCCTGTCACACTGCTGATGAGATTAGCTTGAAGATCAACTTGAATGCAGCTGTCATTGACCTTTGCTGCTGGCAGACACAGAGCCCGTCACAGTCAGAAATTCAACACTGGGCCTTTAAGGAGCCGGTTTCTGGTGGGGAAGAAGCGGAAAAGCAGGTTTCTCGGGCTCTTTTGACGGTTTTTACCTGAAATGCAGGGGTTTCAATGTCCTTGGCCTAGGACACCTCAGCCAGACATCACACCGTGACATCGAAGCCAAAGACAGTGACCAGGGCTGCTCTGTCCCAGTCGAGCTTGTATTTAAGATATATCATGTTTAAACACATAGGGATGACAGACAGCTGGTGATTGATGGATGATTGGTGACGGCGGAGGGGCAGATGATTGACAGGTTGAGAGATAGTAGATCATAGATGATAGATGATTGATAGATCAGAGATAGATGATAAATAGGTGATAGATCATAGATAGATAGATAGATAGGTGATAGATAATTGATATATAGATCATTGATAGATCACAGATCATAGATGATTGATACATAGGTAGATCACAGATGATAGATGGATTATTGGTGATGGTGAATAGACAAATGATTGACAGGTAGAGACACGGTACATAGAAATAGATGATAGATCATAGATGATAGATGATTGATAGATGATGGATGATAGATAATTGATACATAGATAGATCATAGATAGGTGATCAAAGATTGATAGATGATAGATAGGTCATAGATAGATGATACACAGATCAATAGAGTAACGAGTAGCTGATGAATAGAGAGACATAGATGCAGATAGATAAATCATGCTTCCCGGCCCCATTCCGTGATGTTCAGGTGACGTTCCCTCAGTCGAAGCAGCGCGGCGATGGCTGAGCCATTGCTTCTCGTCTGCACTGTGGTTGGTTAACACATGTGAGCTTATAACAAAGAGCAGGACAAGGAGCAGGGAGAGGGTTGGGGGGGCACTGAAGGGAATCAGGGACATACATATGGTGCTCATACACGAGACAACACACATGACGGCACTCACACACGAAGCTCATAAAAACGTAGCGTGACGGAAGGAACGCACGTCAGAATGCACGGCCACTTTCACTGTGGCTTTGCTGATCAATTTCTCCAGATACACGGGTTGATGGCCGTTCTGGCCACAGACCCAACATGGTCCGTGTATATGCAAACTGAGTGAGAGAAAAACACGGGACTCCCCTGAAGCCAACAGCAAAAAGCTTGGAACGAAAACACCGGACGCATGCTGTGTAGCTGTGACACCGACACGTGAACAGCAAAGGGCAGAAAGTGGGTGTGCCTTTGGCACACACGCGTGTAACAATCCAAACTGGGTAGCTGCAGGCTGGGGAATCTGGGTTCAGGTGAGTGTCTATGGATCATTCCAGGTCGTGGTACGTAACACATGCATGTTCGAATGTATTCTGTGTTCTCCCCGTAGCACGCTGGTCCTGATCCACGTGGCTTCTTCATCTGGCCTTCCACACTGCTCCAGGGACTGACCTCCAGATGTGATTTGGTTGTTTTTTGATTTGGGCTGTCCCTGGAGCCCTGGCTGGCCGGGAACTCGCCATGGGACCAGGCTGGCCCATGTTGCCCAGTTCGTCTGCCTCTGCCTGGCGGGGGCTGGACTTTGAGCTGTGACCGACCATTTACCTTTTAAACAGAAAATTGTGTCAAGCACGTTTCCGCTCTCAGTTCTCACGCACAGTGCGATGTCAGTCTCAGGAGGCTGATCCAGTGCAGTCACTTTGGAGTCCGCGTCCCCTCGCAGTGCGCCTTCGAGGAGCGGTTCTGGTCCGGTTTCTGGGTTGGTAAACATGCGCAGGCTTTTGAACCCTCTATTCATGCGTGTTTGGTCTGTACACGTCATCTTCCGTGATTTCTTCAGGGCCATCGCTTTAAACGCACACTTCGCCCGTCTGTCCCTCCTGTGGGCCACCATTCTCTTCTTTACTGCCTTCCTGCATGTGACTCTCAGATCATGCTCTGCTGTCCTACATGACCCCAGTTCAAGGACACAAATGCGCACCTTCACGGGGGATCCGTCCTTGACTCTCGGCCAGGTCATCCGTTGCAGTGGTGGCTAGCTTCCCGTGAAGACGTCAGCTTTCTCCTGCCGATTCACCTTGAGCTTTCCTCCGATTTTCCACGGAGTGACTGACCTTCCTAAATAAAATAAAACCAAATCAAATAACACAGCGTCTGACAAAGAGCCGGTATCGTGCGGGCCGAGCATCTTCCAAGTTAAACACTAGCTCATCCTGAGTGGAAAATAGCCTGGAGGTGGCAGTGGAGGTTCCAGGTCCCATCCAGCTGGATGCTAATCCGCACCACAGACCCACGGATTGGCTGATCCTGGCTCCTACCTCCTTGATCCTGTTTCCTGACCTTTCTCCCTGTCTCCGTGTTACTCCCAGGCTGGAAGCCTGCCCGGGCCACCATTGTCATGTAATCGCCGTCCCAGCGTGACCTCGGTAATGGCCCAGCCGGTGCTGTTTTTATTTGTGGACTTAGGGAAGGGCATAAGTAGCTCAGGACCCCAGCACACACAGCAGGCACAGACACGTCCTCCTGGGGCGGCAGGTCCCCTACCTGTAGCTCACACATCCCTCGTTAAGCCATCATCCTGTGGGAACACATGCAGGCCCCCCCATCCTGGACACATGTTGTCCGCCGCATAAACATAAACGCAGGGGCTTCAACTGAAAAGATTCCAAAGACCCAGTCGTCAACGGAGCATCCGACTGTCCGACAGGCCGGGTTCCTCCCTGGAAGTGTGACCTTTGACAAACATTGGCTGTACAGAGACCTTCCTGATCCGCCACCTTCCCCCTAGGGACGATGAACATGTCCATGTGACTGTCTCCTGGGCTCTGGTCTTCCTTAACATGTTAGCATATTGGTTATTCTGTTCCATGGCTTCCCATGGACGGTTCCCACAACCGACACAGCCATGTTCCGTGTTCCCAGAGGCCTTCCCAGCCGCACACTTCTGAGTGTAATTACAATGGAAACGTGAGTCCCGTCCGTGTTTCCTGCCATCTATGTTTTCCCAAACATCCCCGCAGCAGCCGTGTCCCTTAAAGGGCGGATGCTGAGCTCTGGGAAGAAACACTAAGACGGGGTTGAAGCCAAATCAGAAGGAAGCATGTGGAAAGGCGCAGAGCCGAGCCCTAGGCACGGGGTGAATCCTGCGGGTTCCGCTATTCTGAGTCCTAGTGGACGATGTCGTCACGTGGACCGATGTCTTTCCGTGTCCCAGAACACACACCTCTCTGCACCGTGTGCAGTATTCAAGCCTTTGCTCTTCTGTGTGCTGAGGATGGGGAGGACCGACAGTGGGCCTTGGGCCTTGCTCAGTCCCCGCCACGGGCTCCTTCACATAGTAAGGACGAGCTCCTTCACGCTCTGTGCTATGACCCCCTGGGAAACTGAGGCAGTGGGACGGGGTCCCCCCCAGGCACAGCAGGGGACAGAGACGAGGAGCGTCGACCCCCAGCTCCCAAAGTCTGCGGGTTCGGTCTGTGTTTTGTACGGCCAAGCTACATGGCTGGGGCGGAGGGTGTGCACAGGCATGTTTGTCGTGTCCTCACGCAGCTCCTGTGCACAAGGCTTCAACACCGGCTTGTCAGTGTCAGAGGAGACCTCTGCCATCCACGGGTGCTCGGCCCCTGATGACGGGAAAGAAAAGTGGGAATCACACCTGAAGCGCTGATGGGCCGACAACGCACTGAGGACGTAGATGTGGGTGAGATAGAGACAGCCTGGGCTACACAGTGAGGGCCAGGCTGGCCTGGGCTGCAGGGACAGCCTGCCTCAGACAATGAATTTTACAAAATAGAGATGGTGCCACCTGCAGGTTTTCTGTCTCTGTCTGCACAGCCGTGTAGAAAGTGACCCCAGAACAGCGCTCTAGAGCGTGACAGCATTCAGGACCACGACTGCTGGCTAGACCCTCCGCCCGGGCTCAGGACTGCAGCTGCAGGCTAGACTCCGCGTGGCCTAGGCCCGCCCTGCGGGCAGGTGCTGCGGTCTTGGCTGTTGGCCCGTGGAAACGGCTGCTCGGGCCTGTCCATGCCACGAGGATCTGGGCTGCGGAGTTCCCCGTAGTGCTTGTTTGCACGTCTCAGCTAAACATGTGTGGACTCGGTGTCGGCAAACAGCCCGGTGCAGGGTCTGTCTGCCCAGCTGCAAACCCGGATGTGTGCGGGTCGTAAACGCCGCCTCTGGTTCGGCCTGGGGCCATGGGACCCTATAAGAGGCCGGACTGTTCCCATGTCCGCATTGCCCCGGAGCATGTGCAGGGAGGGAGCACCGGAGAGCACCTAGGGCAGCACCAGGGAGCACTACGGCCGGAAGATGAAGACCACAGTTCTCATTCTAGCACTGAGTCTAGTCTGTGTTTCCTGTAAACTAAATAAGTCGACCGTGAAAA
Organism: Eospalax fontanierii; assembly: GCA_035773235.1. NCBI lineage: Eukaryota > Metazoa > Chordata > Mammalia > Rodentia > Spalacidae > Eospalax > Eospalax fontanierii. The sequence goes on along the minus strand of CM069525.1, from coordinate 322,353 downwards.
AGGTGCGTGTGTGAGTGAGAGACAGACGGAGAGAGAGAGAGAGAGACAGAGAGAGATAGAGAGAGACAGAGATAGAGGGACAGAGACACAGAGATAGAGACAGAGATACAGAGAGCCAGAGATAGAGACAGACAGAGACAGAGAGACAGACAGAGACAGAGAGAGATAGAAAAAGACAGAGAGCCAGAGAGCCAGACACACAGAACCACCCAGAGAGACAGAGACACAGAGAGACAGATGGAGACAGAGAGATAGAGACAGAGACACAGAGACAGAGAGAGACAGAATGCGTGACACAAAGTGAGTGAGCCGGGTCTTAGTGAAACTGGTCCAGACCGGTGGGAGGTGGGGTTGGCCAGGACCTGCAGAGACCAGAAGAGCAGGACCTGTCGTGTTTTAGTATGTGACTAATCCCGGCAGTTTGTCAGGGCAAACTCACTTTCAGGGGTGGAGAGGGAGGATGGGGCAGAGACAGAGACAGAGACAGAGATAGAGAGACACTGAGACACAGAGACTTTCCGTGCATAGAGCACACAGACACGTGAGGTCCCATGGCCATTTTCTGTGACTCCCCCGTCGCACCCGTAGCGTGTGTGACTTAGTCACTGCCACATCCCATGACGGTAACATGCCTCGCTCATGGGAAGAACATGTCACACTGTACGTACACACGCAGCCAGTCACACTGGGTCAGCCTTGGCCGTGTACGTGGGTGTACAGGGTACATACATGAGCCCCGGGTAGTGGAGTGCTGAGCCCACTCGGCTGCCACCGAGTCCATTGCCCCGACCTCTCGTTCCAGATCAGGGGAGGTGGCACACCGTGTACTTGGGATCCAGTGCCGTGGACCTGATCAAGGAAGATGGGCTCCTGAGAACGCACTTACGCCACATTGAGTGTCGCAATAACTGCACGACCATACGACCATCTACCTGCATTTCTACGTCAAGTAAGACGCTAAGGAAGCACACCGGCCGGCGGTGTCCACGCGCAGCTGTGTCTCCACCTGAGGAGCCGTGACACGCACCGTGCCCAGCAGGCGGGTCCTCAGGAGGGCTCACAGCCGGCGTTGACGTTTCTAGACGGATGCGGATGTTGGTGAATCATGCCATGTACCAATGTTAATGTCTATGAGTGCGTGTCTGTGCGTCTGGGAATGTGTCTGTGTGTCTGTGTGTATGTCTCTGAGTGTATGTGTGTCTGTGTGTCAGTATGTATGTATATGTGTGTCTGTGCGTGTCTGTCTGTACGTGTGTATGGATGTGCATGTGTGTATGTATGTTTGTGTGTCTCTGCATGGGTTATGTGTCTGTATGTCTGTGTGTGTATGTGCATGTACATGTGTCTGTGTATATCTGTCAGTGTGTATGTATAATATATGTGTGTCTGTGCATGTATGTGTGTGTGCATGTCTCTGTGTGTCTGCATGTCTACATGTCAGTGTGTGTATATCTGTGTCTGTGTGTGTCTATGGGTGTATATGTGCATGCATCTGTGCGCGTGTTTACATGTATGTGTGCATATGTACACATATGGCGTGTGTGCACACGCGTGTCTCTGTGTACATGTGTTATGTGTGTTATGTGTATGTGTGTGCATGCATCTGTGCATGTGTGTGCATGCATGTGTGTGTGTACACGTACGGTGTGTATGTGTGTATGTGTGTGTGCATGTCTGTGTGTATGTGTGTTATGTGTATGTGTGTCTTATGTGTATGTATGTGTGTCTGTGTGTATATATGTGAATGTGTGTGTCAGTGTAGGTATATGTGTGTCTGTGCATGTGTGTCCATGTCTGTGTGTCCATGTGTGTGCATGTGTATGTATATGCATGTGTATATATGTATATATGTCTGTGTGTGCGTACCTGTGTGTACACGTGTGTGTGCGTGTTTCGTGTGTGTTTGTGCGTGCCTGTGTCTGTGTAAATTCAGTGTTTTAAAGCACAGTCATACGTATCAACAGGCATGTACACAATACATAGAGGACAGAACAGTGCTTCTAGAGCCCATGTGACTCCGCCCACAGCAGAGCTTCACACATCGACCCATGAATGGAGTTTGCAAAGCAAGAACTGCGGGAAAGGACGGCATAGACAGCCAAAGGTGTACTGAGGCCGTGGCACTGCCGTCCTCGGGGACGTAGCATGTGCAAGTGTGCAAACACAGGTCCAGGGCCTTGCGCGAGTAGAGACTAGCAGTCAGTGCATAGCTTCCTAGAGCCGCAACGCGGCTTTTCCGAAGACAGCATCTCCCTGCAGGCCCAGCTGGCCCTGAACTTGTGGTGTAGACCAGGCTGGCATGGCGCTTGCAGTGTAGACCAGGCTGGCCTCCATCTCACAGACATCCGTCTGCCTCTGTGTCACCGGCGCTAACGCAACTTAAAAACAAATAGCAATTAGTAGATAGAGATAGACCGATTCCTAGACAGACAACAGCAGCACAGGGAGGGTCCACAGCAATGTGTGACCGATTATTGACACAGATTATTGACAGGTGACCAGTAGTTAGAATGATGGTGGATAGCTACACACAGATCGATGGTCGATACGGACTGTCAGAGAGTGGCATGCGGGAGGAGATGGACTGCTAGAGATCCACTCCAGAGACATACATGATGGATTTGTGACGGACAATGGCCACACACATTGTACACAGTCAGAAAGACAGATCATAGGTAGATGGGGAGGGGACAGACATTAGGAAGATAAATAACAGACAATCAATACGTAATAGATACATGGAGGACGGCGAAGATAGATGATGGCTGTGAAAGACACGGGGAGATCGCACGTAGATTAAAGGGAAGATTAATACATATTCCACGACAGAGAGATACACACAGAAGGCATGTGGGGACACAAACAATATGCCACCGGGCTTGACACGCATGGACACATACACACACACATAAACACATGCACACACACAAAATGCACACACACACGCATGCACATATGCACACACGTACGGAGTACATAAATGTGATGGGGGTCAAGAAGGGCATTGCGGTTCTAGGACGGGATCTAAACATGACCCACTCTGTGTGTGCTCATCTGTGTCCGTGTGTGTGGGCGTGAGTGTGTGCTTGTGTGTGTGAGGCTGTGTTCCTGCACATGTGTCCATGCACGTGAGTGCCTTGAGGTGTGTGTGCATCTGTGTCCATGTGAATGTGTGTCCATCTGTGTCCGTGCATCTGTGCACATGTGTGTGCACACGTGCATGTGTGTGTGCTCGTGCGTGTATGTCTCGTCTGTCTGTGCATTGTGTACATGCATGCGCATCTGTGTCCATGCTAGTATGTGCGTGGAGGTGTGCGTGTGCGTGTGTGCGTGTGTGTCTGTGTCCGTGCACATGTGTCCAGATGTGTGTGTGCATGTGCATCTGTGTCCATGCACATGTGTCTGTGCATGCATGGGCGTGCGTCTGTTTATGTGTGTGTCCGTGTCCATGCACATGTGTCCATGCACGTGAGTCTGTGTCCATGCACGTGTGCACGTCTGTGTGTGTGCATGTGTGCACGTCGTCCCTGTATTTGTGTGTATCAAGGCCTGTAGTGTCATGCGTGTGTCCCCACTCCCCACGCCCTTTGTAGGGTGCCTGCTGCCCATCCTGGTCGGTCCTGGTCACCCTAAGATCCCAGCACCGTCCCTCAAGGACCCTCCTGTGCCCCCAGCAGGGGTGGGGAACACAGCATCAAGATACACCCGCACTTGTCTTTGTTTTCCTGGAAAATGGGGCAATGCACCAAGCACAAGGTCTTGGGACAAAAAGGAGATAAAGACATTTACGAGGCGACATGTGAGTACGTCGTGCTGCGTGGACCTCTCTGTGTCTGCATCTGAACCTCGGGGTTCCCGCGTGACCTTTACTGGGAAGCAGACGTGCCACTTTGGAAAACCCGACGGGTCCTCACCCAAGATAAGAGCACACTTTGTTCATATTTGACTGTGATTTTGCTTGTTTCTGTGTGTGCGTTGCCTGCACGTGTGTGAGCGCAACTGTGTCATGTGATGCCAGAGGGGTCTGAGGACGGCGTCGGATCCCCTGGACCGGGACTTGAGGATGGTTCTTGGCCTGTGTGGGTACTGGGAACCGAACCCGGTTCCTGAGCAGGGACAGCCCATGCTCTTAACCGCTGACCGGCTCGGCTCCTGCCTCCGCTCTTCGCACTTGATGATGAGATTTCACACGGCGGCAGAGGACATGGTGGTCATGATCGCAGAGGACACACTGCGATGGTCAGAAGACCGTCCCTTCCTCCTCTGTGAGAACAAATCCCCTCTGTGGCCTTTTCTCGTGTTTCACTTGAGGAGGAATTGCCAGGGTTGGGGCTTCTCACCGTTATGTGACATGTGATCCACACACGTTTCCACGGTTGTCACACGGCATTCTAGAGCCCATCCATGGGCTGCAATACTCCGCGGTGGCCTCACTAGAACCCTGAGATGCACAGCGCCCAAAGCCCCGGCCAGGATTAACCCACGGTGGTCAGTAGCCACAGACACCTGCGTCAGGCCTTTCAGGCACATGAACCCACATGGTCATAGAGTATTATAATGCGAGGATGTTTATTAGCGAGACGAGTATGCGAGTGCATGTGTGTGTCCAAGTGTCCTGTGCATACGTGTTGTGTCATGTGCATAAGTGTCAATGTCTCATACACGTACATGTTGTTGTGTGCTCTGCATACATGTCGATGTGCCCTGTGCATGTGTGTCTGTGCCCTGTGCATACGTGTTGGTGTGTCCTGTGCATACATGTCAATGTGCCTTGTGCATACGTGTCAGTGTGTCCTGTGCACATGTGTTGTTTGCCCTGTGCATACATGTTGGTGTGTCCTGTTCATACATATGTCCTGTGCATATGTGTCAGTGTGTGCTTTGCATACATGTCATTGTGTCCTGTGCATGTGTGTCAGTGTGTCCTTTTACATACATATCAGTGTGCCCTGTGTATGTGTGTCAGTATGTTCTGTGCATACATGTTGATGTGTCCTGTGCATATGTGCCTGTGTGTCCTGTGCATACGTGTCAGTGTGTCCCATGCACATGTGTCCGTGTGTCCTGTGCATTCGTGTGCATGTGTCCTTTGTATACCTATGAGTGTATTCTGTGCAAGTGTGTGGATATGTCCTGTGTATATATGTTGGAGTGTCTTGTGCGTACATAAGGGTGTGGCCTGTGTATACATGTCGGTATCCCATGCACAAGTATCGGTGTGTCCTGTGCATGCGTGTGGTGTGTCCCGTGCACATGCGTGCTGTGTCCTGTGCACACATTTTGCATGCCCAGCATGGCGCTGACACCTCTCTGGCGCTCTCAGCTGAAGGGAAGAGCGGCTTCTTCATCCAGTTTGTGGACAGGAAGATCCCGCTGTTCTATCGCTACAACCAGAGGAAGGTCAAGGTGGAATGCGCGCTCTGGGGAGGCGGGCGTGCCAACATGACTGTGCGCTAAGTTCCCGGGTGCGGAGGAGCATCCACGTGTAGACCGAACTCTTCGTCTTTGTGGGTCGGCGGTGCTGCGAAGCTTTGACCATGTCACTGGGACACGCTCGACCGTCACCTGGGAAAAGAGCACACGAGGGCTGCGTAGACCAGGCTGGCCCTGCATCTCACAGGGATCCTCCCACCTCTGCCGCCCCAGTGCTGAGATGAAGCGCATGCACCTCGCCCTGGTTTTCCCTTTGGAGATGTCTTCCTGTGTGTGCGCAGCGGCCACAGAGGCCAGACGGGGCATCAGGTCTTCTGAAACGGGAATTACGCTGAGTGCTGGGTGCCCAGTGCTGGGTGTCCAGTGCCAGGTGCCGGGTGCCGGGTGCTAGGTGCTGGGAACTGAACACAAATCCCACGAAGCACCGCTCCAGCCGCGGAGATTCTTCTAAATAACCTTTACATGTATATACCGGGGGAGACGGCCTGTGTCCCGGCACATGTGTGGACGACAGAAGACGGGGTCCCAAAAGCCCTTCCCTCCCTCCGCCGTGTAGATCCCGGATCCAGCGACTCAGTCAGTCCCATGAGGACTCAGTTCAGCGCCTTGCTGGGACCATGGCTTCCAGCAGAAAGAGCCCGGCTCCGTGAGCACCTCGCCACCGCCCCCCCACCCCCCCGCCGTGTCCTCTGAATTCCCGCTTGAGGCAAACAGCTGACAAAGGAGGAGATGCAGATGTCATGGCCCTCGTGGAGGAGGTCTCGTGGAGGAGGTCGGCATCGAGGATAACGTCCAGCGCGTACTGGCCACCGCGGGAGCATGTGTGAGGGGTGTGGATGGTGTGCAGGGAGCGCGTGAGCACTTGTCCGAGGGGCACGTGGTGGCTCAGGGCGGTGACAGCTGGAGGAACTGAGCGTTGGCAGCTCCAGTACCCAGTTTAAGGACAGGAAACCCTGAACTCACAGATCCCAGGGCAGCTAATGCTTCTGAACTTCCGAGTTCCAGCACACACACTCGGGTGGAGGGTGATGAACAAAGTACTCACATGTTCACCTCCACATTCCACATGTGCGGGACGCACACATGCACGTACAGAAAAAAAGCACAGGGTCCTTCACACACACAGAGCTGACACACACGCGTCTGTCACACGTGACGGGGGCACTCAGAGCCGCTGGGCTTAGTTCTACTCAAAATCCTGTGCTTTGTCCACGTCTGAACAAAAACTCCGCACAGGTGATGATAAACAGTATTGATAATTGACTGATTGACTGACGGATTGATTGATTGACCGATGGACTGATTGATTGATGGATGGACTGACTGACTGACTGAATGATTGAGTGATTGATTATCTGACTCACTGATTAATTGATTACTGTCTTGCAGACACGTGTCCCGCGGGGGCCTAGTGACAGGGACGCCAGAGGACACGACACCCCTCAGGGGCTTGCAGCGGGGTGGCCTGGCGGTCCCATGAAAGCGTCCCGCTGCTGCATAGCCGCTGGGCTCACGGGAGCCGTCGGGCCAAGGCCGGGCAAGCAGGACAAGTGTCCACAGGGACACGGGATGCCCACGCTCTTCAAACTACCTTGAGATTCGCAGGTCCGCACTGTGTCCTCCGGGTCGGTCCCGACGGCTCTGCGGCCTTCTGGCCCGTCTCGTCTTCACCACGGTTACGTGGACACACGTGCATACGTGCGTCAATTGTTTGACATACACACATGGATACACAGACGCGTTTCGACGTGCACTGACATGTGTAGCACGCACGAACATGCTTTGGCGGGACGGCGTCCGCATCGTCTCCGCTATGACCGCGTGTTTGTGCTGAGCTCACAGGTCGTGTGGTTACAACCCAAACATGTTCTTTATATGTTTTCCAGCCTGACAGCAGCCGCAGCCGTCGGGGACGTTCCACCTCTTCTCAGAAACAGTATGAGCAAGGACTGCGCCTTCCCCTGCGCACGGCATCGCCCAGTCGGTTCTCCCGGTTCCCCCCCACCGCAGTCCCCTCCCCCTACCGGTTCCGTTCCCAGTCCCCCTACCGCGCCTCCACCGCCCGCCACGCCGCCCTCCCTCCTCCAATATATTCCCCATGCACGGGCCGTGTCTGCTCATGCCTCACTCATGATGACATGTTAGCTATGTGTGAGCTCAGGTTTCAACACGGTGACGGCTTCCCCTTCTGGCCTCTGTGGGCCTTGCACACACAGGGAGCACGCGCACACGCGGCTTGTACACGTGAATGGACGAGGCGTGTGGACAGGAGTGGACGAGCGTTGTGCAGTATGTGCAGGAGGTGTGTGGATTACCCGTGTGCATGTCTGGTTGAGACGCATGCATGTGTGTGACTGCAGGGCGGGACCGGAAGCCGTGGGACCTGAAGAACAGAAGCCGGAGGCAGAAGGACAGGCATGACCCGGGTTGAATGGCAGGGAAAAGTGTGCTGAGCACGAAATCGTCAGGGCGGGGTGCAGACAGCCACACAAAACGCCTGCAGGAAGTCCCACTCTGTTCAGTGAGAAGTCCTACTGTGCGCAGAGGGAAGTCCTACTCTGTGCCCTGGGAAGTCGTACTCTGTGTGGTGGGAAGTCCTACTGTGCGCAGGTCATCCCTAGGCAGCACTTCCTGAAAGCTGAAGACTGAAGACTGGAGAAGTGAAACTGATGCTGCGTGCCAGCTATGTGACCTTCTGCCCCGACTTCACTTCCTGAAGGTGACTGCAAATCGGTCTCCTGGGACACCACCGGAAGGCCGGGACTCAGACAACCATCTGAATTCCAGGTCTATGAATGGCTGCCCTTCTCAGTCCCAGCACCCGGGGCGGCTCGCCACGGAGAGCACTGCGCAGGGAGTCCTAGACGAACAGCACTGAGGGAGCACTACGCAGGGAGTCCTTTCTGGGGGAGAGCACTGCGCAGGGAGTCCTGACATAGGAAGAGGAATGCATGGGAGTCCTGACTCTGGGAGAGCACTGCACGGGGGAGTCCTTCCCAGACTCCACTGAGGGAGCACTGCGCAGGTAGTCCATTCTCAGGAAGAGCACTGGGCAGAGTCCATTCTCAGGAAGAGCACTAGGGACAGAGTTCTGTCCGGACTCCACTAGAGGAGCACTGGGTGGGGAGTCCTGACTCTGGACAAGCACTGGGCAGGTAGTCCTTTCGCAGGAAGAGCACTGCGCGGGAGTCGTGAGTCAGGGAGAGAACTCGCAGGGAGTCCTTTCTTGGGGAGAGCACTGAGCAGGGAGTCCTGACTCGGGGAGAGCACTGAATAAGGATTCCTTTCTCGGGAGGAGCAGTAAGCAAGGAGTCCTCTCCCAGGGAGAGCACAGCACAGTGAGTCCTTTCTTGGGAGGAGTACTGAGGAGGGAGTCTGGAATCTGGATGAGCACTGGGCGGGGAGTCCTGAAGATGGAAGAGTACTGTGCGGGGAGTACTGACTGAGGAAGAGCACCACGCGTGGAGTCCTTTCCTGGGAGGAGCACTGAACAGAGAGTCCTGAGTCTGGATGAGCACTGCGGGGAGAGTCCTAACTTGGGAAAAGCAGTGCACAAGGAGTCCTGACTCGGAGTGAGCACTGACTGGGGCAGAGCACTGGGCAGGAAGTCCCGAGTCTCGACGAGCACCGCATGGGGAGTCCTGACTCGGGAGGAGCTCTAGGCAGAGAGTCCTTTCCCAGGGAGAGCACTGGGCAGGGAGTCCTGACTGGGACAAAGCATTGCACGGGGAGTCCTGACCCGGGAGAGCACTGCGCAAGGAGTCCTGACCCGGAAGGGCACTGGGTGGGGAGTCCTGACCCGGGAGAGCACTGCGCGGGGAGTCCTGACCCGGAAAGGCACTGCGCAGGGAGTCCTGAGTCGGGAGAGCACTGCGTGGGGAGTCCTCTCTGGGCTCCATTTGACTCTGGCACGGCGCTTGTCCCTGAGGCGGAACTTGAGACGCCGGATGCGGCGGGACGGACCAGGCAGAGCCCCGCGTGACACACGGAACCTCTAAGCGGGCACTTCCGGTGCGGACCTGAGGAATGAGGGCGCAGTTCCGGTCGGGGGAAAGGGATTCGGGGAGCCCGTGTCCCGGGGCGGAAATGGAGCTGGCGCAACGGAGGAGGAAAGGAAAATGGAGGGGGAGGGAGAGGAAGTGAGTGACAAACCCCGTCCTGCGAGAATCCGTAATCAATCAATCAATCGCCGCCAACGGGTCGGGTGGAAGTGCACACACCGACCCTCAGCAGACGGGTCCCGGGACTCGAACCCCGTCCCACGCGGTCTGGCCGCCGTCGCCCTGCGCTCCCGAAAGTGGGACTCGAATCCGGGTCGTCCCGCTTGGCCGCAGTCACCGCGGCGCCCTGAGCCCGCGCGGCGGCCCCGGAGCGTTCGTTCTCTCAGTCTCAGTAATTCCCAGGCTGGTTCCAAGTGGACTGGGCACAGCAGTGCTGGACTCAGTACACACCTGGGCGCCGCCATGACGGCCTGGGCTCTGGATTCGCACCGGTGCCCGCGCGGTCCCAGCATCAATCCCAGCAGCCCTCGCGACGCCCAATCAGCTGGAGAGCTCGGTGCCCTCGGGTCCAGCCTGGGCTAGTGTCGCGAGCACATCCATAAAGGATGTAATGAGACTCAGACGGGTATGTATGCTGTGCAAACAAGCAAGTGTTTATTGCGGGGGAGTCACACAACACACAGTACCTCAAGTTACAACCGGAAGATCTCAGCAAACAGCAAAACAAAGAGGGCAAGGAGGCACGCGCAAGCGAGGATGCCGATGAGGCCCACGAACCACGGGAGCGCCAGCCTGGTCCTCAGCGCCTTTGGGCTGCGATATCTGGTCATGTAGGTCCGGAGGGCGCCACTCCTGGATCTCCTGCTGCAAGTGCCGAAGATGTCTGGTCGCTGGCTGGAAGCCGCGCGAGACCGCCACACGAAGGAGAGTCCCTGGTAGGAAGCTCTGAAGTGCTGCGAGTCTCTTCTGCTTAAATAGGGTTTCTGGCTCCAGCATTACATCATTCTCAGATAAACATGTGGACAGCTGTGAACCTGCTTATCTATTTGTTGCTTGCCAGCTGGTTGTCATGGTTACTTATTTATCTCTATTTCACACAACTTAATTCCTAAGGCTATAGTTTCTTAATATCACACTTACTTCTAATTTCACACATATATCCTTAGCTTATTATTCCTATATTGTATACATGCTCCTGACAGCTACACAACCAGGTCCAGCGCAGCCGGAAGCGGGGAGGTCCTGCTGAACATGTCAGTGAACGGCAGGACCTCCTCCCTCCGACCCCCGAGTGCTGGACGGACGTGCTCGGTGGACGAGGAGCTTGGGACCAACCCAGGGTTTAGCCCAGGCTAGACCGCATATCCACCCGCCAGCGCATTCCATGATGGCGGCGGTTCCCACGAGCGGAGAAATGACAGTTCAATCAGTACGACTCCAATTAATGGATAAACAATAGTCATTCGATAATGGTACCGATAATCAATAAGTGACTGTGATAAAACAGGAATACTGATGATGAATATGAGTAATCGGTGAGTACCAGCCATTTAATAACGAATATCAATAATCAATAAGTGACAGTCTAGAACAGGAATGCTAATGACGAATATCAATCAAATATCATGAACATCTAAATTGATCATTTTCTTATCTTCACAAACACTAATTAATAACCAGTATCAATCAATTATTGATATCCATAACAGGCGTATTGATAGTGGATATGAATTAATAATCAATATTCTTACAGCATGAACATTAATTACTAACAAGTATCAACTGATCATTTTTACACCATGAATATGATCAATAATTAATACGCTTAGAGCATGAACATTAATAATGAAATTAATCATCATAAGGGAATAGTAACGGTTATCAATTAATGGCCAATACTCATATGACAGGGATGTTAGTTAATAACATATATCAATCAATAATCAATATGCTTATAACGACCAATGACGCACACCAATTAATGACTAATATCTATACCAAAAGATTAATGGACATCATCAGTGTGATGATCAATAATCAATATTCACTAACAATTACCAATAATCAATATTCACTAATGATTATCAATGTTTAATATTCACTAGCACGAGTATTGATAACTAGTATTCATTGACAAGGGAACAGTAGTCTCAGGTCCCTAGGGGTCCACGGGGGTGACGTCATCGCGCCACGCCGCGGGTCCCCTGGACGCGCCGGAAGGGGGAGACCGGAAGCGGCTCCTGCGCCACTCAGCACCCAGCACCGCGACTCAAACCCCAGCACCCTGGTTTCAAACTGCAGCACCATGACTCAAACCCCAGCACCCTGGACTCAAACCCCAGCACCGCGACTCAGCAGCCAGCACCGCAATTCAACCCCCAGCACCACGACTTGACTTAAACCCCAGCACTGCAACTCAAACCCCAGCACCGTGGGCACAAACCCCAGCACCCTTGACTCAACCCCAGCAAGAAACTCAAACCCGAGCACTGAGACTCCACCATAGCACCCTGGCCTCAAACCCCAACACCCTGGACTGAAACCCCAGCACCATGACTCAACCCCAGCCCCGTGACTTAAACCCCAGCACCGCGACTCAAACCCCAACACCCGAACTCAACCCCCAGCACCGCGACTCAAACCAGTACCCTGGACTCAGCAAGGAGAGGAGGAAGCGGATGTGGAATCAGGGCCGGTTATCAATCGGATCCCAGTGCCGTGACAGGAGGTGATAATGCTGACGGCCGCACTGATGATGCTGACGAGGACACGGCACTGAGCACTCAGTCCGGCCTGATGCCGATATCCCAGTACACGCAGCACTCAGTACTGATCATGAAACGCTAACTACGTCGACACCGCATATTGGTGCTCACCCTGGACGTGTTTACTTGTTAACGAGCAATTCAACCAGTTACAGATGTGGGGTGTGGATATTGAGTACTCAGTACTGATACTGAGTACTGATACTGAGTACTGATGCTGAGTGCTAAGTACTGATACTATGCACTAAGTACTGATACTGAGTACTAAGTCCTGATATTGAGTACTAAGTATTGATATTGAATACTAAGTATGGTTAATGAGTACTAAATACTGATATTGAATATTGGTATGGAGAATGAGTACTAAGTACTGACACTGAATACTAATACTGAGTACTAAGTCCTGATATTGAGTACTAAGTATTGATATTGAGTACTAAGTACTAATATTGAATATTGGTATGGAGATTGAGTACTAAATACTGACACTGAATACTGATACTGAGTACTAAGTTCTGATATTGAATATTGGTATGGGGACTGAGTACTAAGTACTGACACTGAATACTGATACTGAGTACTAAGTACTGACACTAAACACTGATACTGAGTACTAAATACTGATCCTTCTTCCCTGAGGGATCTAGGGAAGCGCACCGAGCTTCAGTACCATCGGGCAAACCCAGCTGCGGAGGTCGTCACCAGGAGGCGCCAGGCGCTGCGCGGTGCTGGAAGCTAAGTCCACTGAGAGCCGGTCCAGTCCGGCCGCGCCCGGAAGCCTGGGACGCGGGGTCGACGCGGTCCCCGGGCTCCTGAAAGTCCCAGCAGACCTTGAATCCACTTCTGGGACTCCGGGGTCCCGGATTCGTCTAATCCGATTAAGGCCGTTCCCGAATGGCCCTGGGTGCTGAGTGCTCGGTCAACCAGCCCGGTACCCACCAGGCGACCGCATAACGTCGAGCTCTGATTAAAAACTGCTCACACAGAACTTCGAATGCACACCAGGCTAGCCCGGAACGCGCCGTGCTTCCGGGATGGCTGCGACCCAGCGGGAATCCATCACCGGGAGCCCGCCCGGTCCTCCCCGCCCCGCGCGTCCGGACTGAGTGAGCATACATCTGGGTACTTGTGCAGAGTCCCTACATCCGGGAGAGCTCGGAGCACCAGGGCGGGGCGAGGCGGCCGGGGACTCGCAGTGCGCACGCCCGTCCCGATTCCCGCGAGGGCAGGGGGGTGCTCTCGCGGATGCTCATCCTCCTGAAAGCCGGCGAGGGCGGGCCGACGGCCTCGGACTCCTCCCCAATGCTCCCCTCCCGGAAGCGGGAGGAGCGGATGGCGGGAGGGCGGGGCGACGGCCACACCCCGGTCCGCAGCCCGCCGTCCCGCCCGATGCTCCATGCACAGTGCTCGCTCACGGTGCTGGCCGCTGCTGGCTGGTTATGAACAGCGACGCGGGTGGTGGGCACCTAGTACCCGCCAGGCCGACCGCGGCCCCCGCGCCCAACGGTTCTCCCTGACCCCCAAGTCCCGTCCTCCTCCCTGGCACCTCTCGGCCCCCGCGCCCAACGGTTCTCCCTGACCCCCAAGTCCCGTCCTCCTCCCTGGCACCTCTCGGCCCCCGCGGGATACCGCGGAGTCCACCGGCTCCCGCCTCCAGCTGCTCCTGCAGCTGCTGCTGCTCTGAGGCCCGTGTACGGGGTCACGGGAAGTGACTGCGCCCCGACTAGGGAATCCGGAAGCCACAACGTGGGGGGACGCCCGGAAGTCACTCTGCCCCGGCTAAGGGACCCCGGAAGTCCGTACGACCTGACTGGGGGACCCCGGAAGTCGCTACGCCCCGGCTGGGGGACGCCAGAATTCTCTGAACCCGAACTCGAGGACCCCGGAAGTCGCTGCGCCCCTATTCAAGGACCCCGGAAGTTGCTGCGCCCCGGCTGCGGGATCCCGGAATCCGCGGGCGCCGCCTCTGCTAATGCCGGGGCTGCTGCAGCGCCGCCGACGCCACCTGCGTCCCGGGACCGCGGCTCCATGGCCGCTCCGGGGTCGCCTAAGGAGGCGCCCAGGGACCCCGCACCCCGAAACCCGGCCGGTGACCCCACGGATGGTGCTTCCGGCCACCAACCCTGCCCCGACTCCCGAGCCGCCCCGTGCGCCGCCTCCCGCCTGGATGACCTGGAGACGCTGGCCACCGTGGGTGAGTGCTGCGGACTCGGTCCTCACGCTTCGGGGTCGCCTAGTCCAGTCCTCGGAGCTGGGAGGGTCGGGTTCCGGGTGAGGGCCATAACCAGGACCCTCGCCCGGTGACACAGCACCCTGAGAACTCGGTGCTCGCCTTCACAAAGCTTTCAGGAGGGTGACCTCACTGGTGCTCCCAGCCCCCAGGGAGCACCCAGCCCAGCGGCGCCAGGACGCCCAGTTCAGAGGTCCTGAGGTCAGGGGACCTCAGGGAGAGGTACTGGAGCCGGAATCCGGTCTCCCTTCCCTGGGTAGGTTTTGGGGTACTAAACACGTGGGTGCTGGATTTGCGTACACTTGGTTCCTAGCCGGGAAGTGTTGAACCGAGGGACAGATGTTCAAGAAGGAGGAGGGAGGGAAGTGTAGGAGGGAGAAGACGGGAAGGCCCCCGCCTCTGTCTCTGTCTCAGATCTAGTCGCTGCCGGGGCCGGGGGTGGAGGAAGAGAGATGCTCGCTCCGCGGAGACGCGGGGACAGAAGAGTGCGGGTGACTCGGTCCCAGCCCTGACGGCGACTCAGCACGATCATCCCGGGGGGGGGGGGGGGGCTGGAGCCGCCGGGGCCTGGGGCCTGGCTGGGGGGGGCGCCCGGGGGGCGGGGGGTTTGGTGCTGCAGAGCCTGAGTCTCCCGTGGCGGTGGTGAGGGGAACTAGTGGGAGTTCCGGTCCCACGGCGGAAGTGTACGCCGGAGATATGGAAATTGACACCGGAAGTATGGAACCCGACACCGGAAGTGTGCATCGGGCTGTGAAAGTGGACACCGGAAATATGGAAGTGTTCATCGGAAGTGGGAAGTGGACGCCGGAAGTATGCGCTACAAGTATGAAAGTGAGCCCCGGAAGTATGGAAGTACACACCAGAAGTGGACAACGGAAATATGGAAGTGTTCATCAGAAGTCGGAAGTGGACACCGGAAGTATGCGCTAGAAGTATGGAAGTGGACATCGGAAATGTCTGTCGGAAGTATCGGGGAGCACGGGATTCTGGGCAGAAGCAGCAGACTCTGATTTGATCCATAGCCTCTCAGGTGTTGGGGAGGAATACTGAGGATCAAGCTGTTCCCCATCTCCCCTGAGCTTCCGGCTCTGTCCTCCCCTCCCCTGCTCCCTGCCCTTCCTCCTCTCCTCCCTCCTCCTTCCCCCTCCTCCCTTCTGCACTCTGATCAGTCAGTCAGTAAACACACTCCATCCTCCTCAAAGCCTTGGCACTGTTTTCACAGCACCGAGGGGCAAAGGAGGCTGACCGGGTGACTTGCGGAAGCGCAGGGAGAGTGCCCACCCACCCCAGGGAGGCACCCTGGGGATGCCAGGTTGCTGGGGACTCAGTGCCTCGCTCTTTCTGGATCGTTTGTGTTTTCGGACAGAGATGGAGGATGTGGCTGCAAATGAGATTTCGCTCAGCACTGGTCGTTATTATTGTTATTTGAGGTGCTGTACTTGGTCCCAGAGCCTTGTGCATGCTACACAGGTGCTTGATCACTCAGCTGAGAAGCACTGGAGCACTGAGCTACAAGCACTCAAGCACTAAGTTGACACACGCAGCCTAAGAGTAGTTGTTGTTTATTGAAAAGTCATTATTATTCTGTAAGGTGCTAGAAACTCGGTGGAATCAACCAGGGCCATGTGAACTTAAATGTTCGAGGCTGGACAAGCATCTCCAGTCCCAAAGAAACAGACCATTATTATTTTTACTGTCATCCAAGGACTCAGACAAGCACTCTGCTGTGACCCAGCTCTGCAGTCCAGTGTCGGTAGTTATTGTTGTTGATGTTCGAGGTCCTGGGGTCCCAATTCCCACGCAGAAATTCAGGCTTATTTCCCCTCTAGGCGGTACCGGAAATTACGTCAGGCAATCGCCAAGCAACCTGGGATCAGGAGGCGGGGGTGCTAGGACAGAAAGGACTTGGTCATTTGATGTGGGATTTTCTGTTGTTTCCTGGGAACTTTGTAAGGCTCACAATTCTGTAGTGCTTGACTGGATGCTGACAGCTGGGTCTCAGGATTCCGCGGTCCTTGACTGAGTTCTGAGAGCTAGGGCTGATTGCTGGGCTGAAAGCCTGGAACCAGCCATCTCCACTGTGGGTCCGCAGTGCTGTCCTTTGGGTGGGTTGGTTATGCTTGGACCCAAGGACTCAGGCAATCACCCTGGACTGTGCTGACGGAAGCATGGGAAGGACAGAGCATCACGGGAGCACGGGAAGTTTTGTCCTTCCGTCACTTCCGGGGATTGAAAATAATTGCATTCCTGAGATCACATGACAACTCTATGACATTGAGTCTACATCACTTCTGGGAGTTTCTAGTATTGCTTTTGGGTGTGGCATGCAGGGGTGCAGACATCATGTGACAACTGTGACGTCATGTCCATTGGTGTACGTCGCTTGGGGGGGGTTGTAAATAATACTGGGTTGGTGAGGCTACATAACCACTCTGTGACATCAGCTCTGTCTTTCCATCAGTAGGTCACTTCCAGGGGTTGTACCTGTTGTTTCTGGGGGTGACAGACACGTGTGCAGACAGCACATGACAACTCTGTGACATAAGCACCGTCCTGTCGCTCTGCATCACTTCTGGGGAAGCCCGGCTCACGGGGTCTCTGTCGTCCTCAGGAACTGGGACCTTCGGCCGCGTCCACCTAGTAAAGGACAAGAAGACGCGGCGCCACTTCGCCTTGAAGATCATGAGCATCTCTGACGTCATCCGCCTGCGCCAGGAGCAGCACGTGCACAACGAGAAGGAGGTGCTCAAGGACGTCACGCACCCCTTCGTGGTAAAGCTGTGAGTCCGTGGCTCCTTCCTCCTGGCCTGTTCCACGCCCCTGGATGCTGTATTCAGTGGGTGGAGTGTTTGTAGCTCAGTCCCTAGAGTGGTTGTAGCTTAGTCGCTGGATGCATGTAGCTCAGTCAGTAGACTGCTATACCTCAGTGGGTACAGTGCTTGTAACTCAGTCTGTAGGGTGCTTGTAGTTCTGTGGGCACAGTGCTTACAGCTCAGTAGGCAGAACACATAGCTTGGTGAGTAGGTTGCTTATAGCTCAATCCATAAAGTGCTGTAACCTTTGTTTGTAGAGTCCTTGGAGCTCAGTGGTAGAGTGATTAGCTCACTGTTATAGTGGTATAAGCTCGTGTCTGTTCCCCCACTGTGCTCTCACGGGCTCATCTCTGTCAGTGTCCTCACTGTGTGCTCATGAGTGCAGCCTGGGCGCAGTGCTGTGCACGGTCCATATCTGGACTCCACAAGCCACAGGGCGCAAATTCTGAGCCTGGGGTCCGAGGCCTCACAGAGCACACAGGGCTGCAATGTCTACGGGTGTTGGGTTCTCAGTTGTGCCAACAGGATTGCTAGGTAGACAGACAATTAATAGATTATACATTGATTGATTGATGATAGATTGATAGATGAAGGACGATACATAGATGATTGACAGGTAAATGATAGACGATGGATGAGAGATTGATGATAGATACATAGAAGATAGACGATAGATCAGTAATAGACAATATTTTGATAGACGAATGATAAACAGATTGATTCGTAGATACATGGATCAATAGATGAATGATTCACTACATAGATACAGAGATGATAGATCAATAGTTGTTTGAAGAAAAATACATGAGTGATGATTTAAACACAGGTGTAGATAAATTGATAGATGATGATCAATTGATAGAAGAAAGATGACAGATTGATAGATTCATAGATCCATAGACGGATAGACGATAAATACATTGATAGGAGGTGATAGATGACAGATAGATGGTAAATGACTGATAACTGGATCATTAACAGATATGGGAGATGATGGACGGAGAGGTGACGACTTTAATGATGGTGATGACGATAATGATAATGGTGGTGGTGACTTTGATGACGGTGATGATGGTCATGGTGATGAGGATGGTGGTGGTGGTGGTGAGGATGGTGATGATGATTGTGGTGATGATGGTCGTGGTGATGGTGGTGATGGTAGTGATGATGGTGATAGTGATGATGGTGATGGTGACATTGTTGCAGGTATCAATGCATGTATAGACTGCAGATCGACAGACAAATGGACTGCTAAGTGCAGTGACTGGAGAGTTGGAATGCTGCAGGTCCCAATCGTGGTGCTCTTGACACATTTCGCCCTTACTGTCCTCGTCTGTGTGACTTCACAGCGTCCCTGACTGTCGTGAGATGCTTTCGGATTTTTTCACAACTCCTTGGCTTCCATGAGCCCAACCATTCCTGCTGAGCGCACCTGCTGTGTAGCACTCCTCCCACTAAGCTCCAAGCACCCTCCCACTGAGCTCCAAGCACCCTCCCCACTGAGCTCCACTCTACCAAGTGCTCTGTAAGGGCGGGAATAGATCCCCAGTACCTAGTGTGAACACCTTGCAGTTTGTGCGTGTGATAAGGCTCCTCAGGAGACTGTGCCCCTGCAGGTTCTGGACGGGCCACGACGATCGCTTCCTGTACCTTCTCCTGGAGTTCCTTCCAGGGGGCGAGCTCTTCACCTACCTGCGCACACGGGGCCGCTTCGCAGCCACCACCGGCATCTTCTACTCAGCGGAGATCATCTGCGCCATCGCCTACCTGCACTCGAAGCACATTGTCTACCGCGACCTGAAGCCCGAGAACATCCTCTTGGACAAGGATGGCCACATCAAGCTCACGGACTTCGGCTTTGCCAAGAAGCTGGTGGACCGGTGAGGGGCGCTAGCCTCGGCGCGAGGAGCGGGTGGGGGAGGTGAACCCGGCATGCATCCATGCGCTGTTCTCCAAACAGTGGGGTGATAAGGGGATGGGAAATGGCCTTCTATGGTGCGAATCACACTTCCGGTTCAACTTCCGGCTCCCTTTTCAACTGCCTTCTTCCAGTTTTTCTTCTACATCTGCTTTCTTTTCTACTCTCCACTTCCGGTTTCTATTGTACTTCCGGTTTCTCTTCCATTTCTGCCCTTCCACTTCTGGCTCTTTCGCTTTTGGTTTATTTTCCTCTTCTGCTGCACTTCTGTTTTCTCTTCCAGTTTCCATTCCACTTCCGGTCTCTTTTCCACTTCTCTCTTCCGTTGTTAAAATTCCTGGGGGGAAGAGCAGCCTACGGAGAAAGCGGGTACTTGGGCCCAGTCTCAGAGGGGTGTGCTGGTCTCCGCGGCTCCACACTCAGGGTCCTAGAGCTAGGAACCGGGGCCAGTTTCCTGTCACCCCGAAGCCAGGAGGAGAGATGGGGCGGAGGTCATGGTTCTCACCTAGGTCCGTGTCATACCAGCAGACTTAAGTTTCAGCTGCTTCCAGGTGGTTTCAGCCAGTTCCAGGTGGTTTCAGGTTCCGAGGATGCAGCAACTTTCAGCACAGGTGTGGACAGTCGGACTTCAGGGGGTGGTAGGTGCGTGGGAGGACAGACTTCCTGCAGGCTAGGTGAGCACCCTACCCACCGAGCTATAAGCACTCTACTCACCTATAAGCTCTCTATCCACTGTGCAACAAGTACACCCACAGCTCCAGGCCCAGCCGAGGAAGGGACTGTCTCCAACCATCCTTTTCTTTCTCACGCTGGGATCCACCCGGAAACATCCCTTCTTTATTTAAATTGTCTGTATTTTATTTGTGTGAGTACTTATGGGTCAGTGAGTAGGGTGCTGGGAGCTCAGTCGATAGAGTGTCGGTGCAATACCCCTGCCAGATCTATGGAGGCAGAATTGGGCATCGGATCCCCTTCAGCTGGAGTCTCAGGACCTTGTGGAACACCAAGTCGGTGCTGGGAACAAAACCAAGTCCTCCTAACTCTTGACCAATCTCTCCAGGCCTAGGCAGATGACGATTAATTGTTGCCTTTTCAGTGAGGTCTGCAGAGGTACTGGTGGTTGGCGCCATGCCCACGGCCCTGATTTGACCCCAGCAGGTCAGAAGGGTGTAATGCCAGACCTCCTAAACTGGACCCCAGTACCAATAATCAATGCCAGATCTCCCGACCTGGACCCCAGTACCAGTAATGCAAGATGTTCCAACCTGGACCCCAGCACTACTAATTAATGCCAGATCTCCTGACCTGGACCCCAGTACCAATAATCAATGCTCTGGCTCCATCTCTAGGCTCTTCCAGCAGGAGGGTCGGCCATCTTGGCCCTAGACGTCGGCCTTTGCGGAGTTGGCCACTAGGTGGTGCTGAAGGCTTAGCCCTGGCGCTGTTCCTGGAAAGAATCTGTTTATTTCCTGGCAGGCTCACCCTCCGCCTCCCAAGTGCCGGAGTACCAAGTGCAGCACCTGGCGGCTTGTACACGGTGCTGGGCTGGAAATGGCATGCTCTATGCACACTAGGCAAGTGCTCAACCACTGAGCTACAAGCACTCTGCCCACTTTGCTACAAGCACTGCACCCACTGAGCTACATGGCCATCTTCTCTTAGTACTAGTTTGAAATTGTAAATACTGCATATTCCTTGTACCTGGAGTTCTGCTGATTGTACACGGCCCTCTCCCCGCTCCTTATCGCCCATCTCCTCCCTTCTAGGTGCTTTATTTTTCAATGCTTTACATTACATTTAGTTAGATGTCCATGTGTCCGTGCGCCTGGAGCCCTGGTACATGGACTTACAGGAGGTGATGTCCCACTATGTGGGTGCTGGATTACAGACTAGGTCCTCCATGAGTGCAGGCAGTGCTCCACCCCTGAGCTGTCTGTTCAGCCCCACATGTCGTGGTCCTGTGGGATCCGTGTCGTAGACAAAGTATGCGCACGGGTCAGAGCCTTGCTTGTTCCTCAACACAATGAGGCCCATTGCCATCTACTTTCCCAAAAAGCACATCATTTCCTCCTTTGGGGCTGAATAATATTCCTTTGTCTACCCAACATATACAATATGTATGTAACAGTCACGTGTATGATGTCATATCTAACATATGTCAGTTTCATTATGTGTTCATGTGTTGATTGATGTCTAGACTGGTTCTCTACCCGACTTGTGAAGCAGCTCTGATCTCCTTGGGGAAACTCGTACCGGTTCGGGCACTGCCGTGTGGGTGCTGCCTGCGAAACTGAGTTCCCCTGGGTGGGATTTCGAGTTCTGACACTTCCTAAGCCTGACAGGTCGCTGCCCCTGTCCCTGCACAGGACGTGGACGCTCTGCGGGACCCCGGAATACCTTGCTCCAGAAGTCATTCAGAGCAAGGGCCACGGGCAGGCCGTGGACTGGTGGGCCCTGGGCATCCTCATCTTTGAAATGCTGTCAGGGTGAGTACTCCTGGCCCCTGGCCGTGTGCACGCATGGTTGCATCCGCCCATAGCAGGGGTGGGGCCTGGGCACCTATAGCATCCAGCTGGGTAAAGCCAGGGAACTGCAGCGTCATTTGGGGACAGAACATGTGTCTGCTGCCACCAGCTTCTCTGCTGTCCAGGGGCTGACAGGTCAGCATGCACTATTCCCTGGGGGCAGGGGACTGCTACAAAGCACAGCACTTCCAAATGGGACTGAGCTCTATAGGCAGGGAGAGGGGGATACAGGCACATTTGGACTCATCTATTTGGGTATGTGGGAACACTCGGTTGTGGATCAGGGCATCCATCTTTCCATCTCTCTGTCCACCCATCCTTCTGTATGTCCTTCCTTCCATCCATCACCCATCCACCCATCATCCTTACATCACCACCATAATCACGATCATCATCACTATCATCACCATCATCACCATCATCACCATCATCATCATCATTATTATCACCATCATGATCATCACCATAATCACCATCACCATCATCATCATCATCACCATAATCATCACATTCATCATCACCATCATCACCACCATCATAATCACCATAATCATCATCACCATCAATCACAACCACCATCATCAACACTGTGATCACCGTCCTCCCATCCATCCTGTCTCCTTACACGGTCATCCAGGGATGTACCGTGCACAACTCCGTTGTTTCCCATGAGTCCGTCACACGTTTTCACGAACACAATGCATGTGCACTTGGACCTCTGTCCGTCCTCTTTGGTGCTTATTGCCCTGTTCCACTCCTGTGTGTGGACTTAGTACTTACCAGCTACGTGTTATCTACAGATCTGAGTTCTGGAGTCTGGTCATTCATCTTCCACCAACACACGTCAGTCACACGCCCCGTTTTCCACATGTCCCCCGACCCTGATGTCCGCAGCTAAAATCACCGTGGAAACCTAAAAAAAATGCATTGAATAAACCACGGCAGGCAGTGTCAGTGCTCAGTACCAGTGCTCAGTCCCAGAACCAGAGGATGCCGCATTGTTGCCGGGGAGAGGAGACAGCTCTATGACTTAATGACAGTGAAGGGTACTGGAGTAGACTACAGCCAGGAACAGGGTATGGTGGGCTGGAATAGAGTTAGGGGGCTGTGGCTAAGAGTCACGGTGTTGAATGAAGACGTTGACTTGAAAGGGATGCGTGTCAAAGGTGCACAGATGCTCAGTACCTCAGCACCAGTGGCTCTTGGGGGGACGCCTGATTTTGTCCCTAGCACCCATGTGGCCTGGCGCACAACCTCTGATGACGTCTGGCCTCACAGCCAGAAACTGGCTCTGGATACTGACCCTCCATGACGGACAGGAAAAGTACTCAGAAGACTGAGTACAGACGTGTGAGCACTAGCATGTCTGCGCATTCAGCACTGGAGAACGCCTGGCCCATGCATCTCCCGGCACCACCTTTGGAATGGTCTATCTCAAGACCCTGCCCGCCCCCAGAGTGGTCTATCTCAAGACTGTGTCTGCCCCCCGGAGTGGTCTATCTCAAGACCATGCACGTTCGTCTGCATCATGTGCAGACACATGTAAACACAGATGCATGCAGGATGCACGCACGTACACACACACACACACACGTGTGCACCTGGGTCCCCATCGTGGTCCCATCCTGCCCTGACCCCACTTTTCCCACACAGGTTCCCGCCCTTCTTCGACGACAATCCCTTCGGAATCTACCAGAAAATCCTCGCGTGCAAAATCGATTTCCCAAGGCACCTGGATTTCTTGGCCAAGTAAGTTCGCAGGTGCTGGGTACCTAGTACTGGTTGTGGTGCTGGTACTAGGTGTTGGGTACTTTTTTTGTGCTGCTGCCAGGGTGGTGAGTGCTGGTACTAATGTTACATGCTGCTGTGTGGCGCTGTGCCAAGTTCTGGGTGCTAGTGTCGGGTGCTGGTTGTGGTACTGGTGTTGTGTGCTTCTGCTGGTTACTGGATACCTGATATTGGTGACAGGTGCTGGGTCCTAGTGTCGGGTGCTGGTTACTGGGTGCTGGTCGTGGTGCTGGTGCCGGGTGGCAGGTGCTGGGCTCTGGGTGCTGTTCGTGATGCTGGTGCTCAGTGCTTCCCGCCAGGTCGCCTGCTTCCTTGCAAAGCACTGGAAAGTCCATCACAATTTCCACATGAATGACATGGTGCAGTTAAAGGCATACACGCCATTCCCTTTAAGAGGTCAGACGTTAAAAAGAGCCGACCAGGCCGTAGCCAGAGCGCACTGAGCGCATTAATTAATTAATTAATTGATTGATCGGTTCATGCACTCATTGATCAGCTCAATCATCAAGTGAACCGATCGGCGTTGTAGTGACTTATGACTGATGGGGCACCACTAATCAGTAATTAGTCAGTACGTTAATTAACAATCAATAATCAACAGTTAACGCGTTAATCAATTCGGGTAATTGGCGTTTTGACTACGTGGCTCCTCACTAATTGTTCGTCACGGAATCCTTAACCACCGAGCCCTCAGTACTCCTGGGCCATGGCTCTAGCCCCATGTATGTGGAATTCCGTGTGTGTACTGTGTGCTCAGTACCCGCGGGGAGAGGGGGCGCGGATCCTCCTGAAAGGGCCTGGTAGGCAGCGGGTACTCAGTACTGTGAATGAGCACATCCTGCCATTGACTGAACTGCCGTCTCCACCGGGATGTATTTCTGTTCACGGGCTGAGTCCCAGCTAGCCCAGGCTAGCCCCATCTCAGTACTTAGCTGTACCTGGCCTGAGCTGCTTATCCTCCTGTTTCTTCCTCCTGAGTGCTGCGAGGGCAGGTACACAGTACACGCCAGGAGTACGCGGTGTCAGGGGTCCGGCAGGCCAGGCGAGGTCACTACCAGTGAGCCACACGGCCAGCCCGGTGGGACACAGTCAGAGCTGGGCAGTGCTGGACACGGTCCTCACGCAGCACCAGGCAAGCACCCAGCTCCGAGCAGCTGGCTCTGTGTTCGCAAAGACGGCCTTACCAGGTCGTGTTCCCACGTGGAGGCATTTAATCAGATTTATACCAGCCACGCTCCCTGCGAGCTCTGATGACCCGGTCACACAAGGACAGTGATGTAACGATAGACAAGGCGGCCACAAATACATTCTACCAAGGATAGTGCGCAGAATGCTTGTAGCTCAGTGCGGTAGAGTACTTGTAGCTCAGTACGCAGAGTGCTTGTAGCTCAGTGGGTAGAGTGCTCGTATCTGAGTTGGCTGAGTGCTGTCCTCCCATCATTCCATGGACTTCACCCTGGCATGGTGTTGGTCACAGTCCTCCCAGTACTCAGAAGCTGGAGGCTGGAGCAGCCGAGTCCCAGGTCCTCCCCCATTGACCCCCCGGTTCCTGTTCTGCTTCCTTTTCCTCCCCCAGGAGTTCGAGTCGCCTCTGAGGTGTCAGCTGGAAGTATGCGCAGTCGCTTCTGTTTCTGGTGGCAAGTGTGCGTCACTTCCGCTTCTGGGCATCCGTGGCTGACCTGTCGCTCCTCCTCCCTCCCCCACAGAGACCTCATCAAGAAGCTGCTGGTGGTGGACAGGACCCGGCGGCTGGGCAATATGAAGGTCGGTGCTCGGTGCTCAGTCAGTGCTCAGAGCTGGGGACTGGGTTTCACCTTCCCCCATGGGCGTGGGAGCTGCTGTTGACAGCGGACCGCCTAGGCTCGAATCCCAGCACCCACCTGGCGGTGCACATGCTCCTGAAAGTCCAGCGCTGGTGGTGGCTTCAATGGGTGCTGGGTTAAGAGGTGCTTTGTACTCACCGGGCGCTTCTGTCGCAGAACGGGGTGGACGACATCCAGCGGCACCGCTGGTTCCGAGGTGTGGACTGGGAGGCTGTCCCCCTCAAACGGCTGAAGGTAGGAGACGGAAGCTGGGCTTTGTCGCCCGTGTGCTTTATGGAGCGGGAAGCGCCTTGCCATTTAGGCGGGCCTGGGTAGGTCCGGTCCATCCATGCTGTGACCCCCTGACCGACCCCGCCCCGCTGCCCCTGGGGTCCCAGCGAGGGGAAGGCGGGGAGCGGCTCTCAGGGGGCGCCTGACGATTGCTTCCAATTCCGGTTCCTTCCCGCAGCCCCCCATCGTGCCCAAGCTGTCCGGGGATGCGGACACATCCAACTTCGAGACCTACCCTAGCAGCGACTGGGCCGAGCTCTCGCCGCTGTCCCAGGAGGACTTGGCGGCCTTCCAGGATTTCTGATGCCGGGAGGCGCATCCTGAAGGTGAGGCCTGTCACTCTTCTCATGCGGTGGGTGTAGGCCGGGCTAGCCTTGGCAGAAGCACGTAGCCAAGGATGAACCCTCAGGTTGCATCCTCCGGATTCTGTGTCCTGAGTGTTGACGTCATTACGTATTGTCAAAGTGCTGAACTAAGTCTTCTGCCGCAGAACCCGGTGCTCTTAACCCCTAAGCTCTGCTTAGGAAATGTGTATAGAAGCCAGCCAAGAAAGGTATAAACAGGAGCAAGGTGCTGGCCGAAATGCTAAGTCACACACAGGTGGGAATCAGTTACTCTTGGTGGGCTTGAGATAGCCCACAGTCATGATCATAGCCAAGGGACACATCGTCAACAGAAAGACGAGCTTCCCTGGCCCGATCTTGTGAGTCTGGAGGGTTCGAGTACCCAAATCACCAGGAGTATCTGCATCCAATATGGACACCCGGTCCCTGCAGAGAAGGGCGAGCTGGGGTAGCCTGTGGTACCTTAGTAAAAGCTAGGTTTGATGGCGTGGTTAACCTAAGGAGAGGTTGGATGATGCGATAAGATGACAACACGATTATACCTCTCTAGGGACGCCGAGATGGGTCACCCAACGGGACTGAAATTTGGACACTTTCAGTTTGAAGGTCAGAACTTCCGGCGGGAAAACTGGACACTTCCTTTGCAAAGCAGACACTTCCTGTTTGAAGATCACCAACTTCCAGTGCATTAGGAGCCTGTGCTTTGCACACAGCTCGGGATCCGCACAGACAGGCCTGGGGCATCTAAGACTTAACTGGAGGCTTTCCCGGGAGGGACTCGGTTCTAATCACCCCAGACTGTGCCTGCGCGAGTCCTGTGTGAATGACTTTCAGGGACATTTTCCACCACCTGTGCAATGTGTTCGGTTTTCACAAAGATGCTCCCCAGTCTGTGTGCAGTTGTGTCTGGTTTCTAGACAGGCTTCTTGTAGCCCAGGCCAGCCAGGAACAGCCTATGTAGTCCAGGATGGTCCCAGTCTCACCAAGCTCATCCTCCTGACTCTGCATGTGGAGTGCTGGGATCAAAGTCATGCTGACTCATACAAGCACCCGGCAGCATATGGGCTAGGAGCACTTTACTGCTATGTTTATTTATGTCCGTGTGTCCCACAGGACTGCAGAAGGCACTGAAACCGGAAAGCGAACCTGGACTTCCAGGTGGTTGTGGGCCACCTTGACGGTGTTAGGAACGAAACTCCTCATCAGGAGTACTGAGTGCTGTGAAGGTCCGGCTAGGTCTCTCTCCTTTATATTTATGTTGAATTGTGTAAAGGGCTCCCAAGGCCAGAACAGGGCTTCCGTTCCCCGAACTGGACTTTCAGGAGACTGTGTCCACCGGTGGGTGCTAGGGAATAAACTTGTCCTCCGCCGCCCACACAAGCTATGCAGAGATCGAAACAAGGGCACAATCTCCTGAGAATCCCCTTCCCAATCCCCGAAAAACCCAAAAGGGACGTCACATGCGCCTGTCTGAAGCCATTCCCCTCCGATTCCCACCCTTCCCTGTCCCTGGGTTCTCATGAGTGTCCTGGAGGCTCCACTGTGACGTCATTGCTTCGTAATGTCACACTTACCGGTGATTTCAGGCCCCACCAGTGCTTAGAGTATTTTTCTCTAATTTCTTCCGTTCATCAATGTGATGTCATCTCTGTGAGACCACAGGTGCCTGGCTGATGTCACTTGAGTGATTTCCACCCTACACCACCCCCCAATGCTGCCTGATTCTCATTCCTTCACATCTTTGTCTCCTGTGAGATCACCCTTCATGACGTCACGTGTGCCTGTCTGACGTCACTTGCCTCTGGTTTCAGCCCGTCAGTACCTGGATTTTAGTCTTTAATTTCTGCAACACCATGATGTCACTGCATCATGGCGTCACACTTTGCTGGTGACTTTAGATCCGCCCAGTGCCTGGATTTTACTCCCTAATTTTCTCCAAACCTCCAGTGTGGTGTCACTGCACCATGATGTCACTGTGGCAGTCTGACGTCATTTGCCTGGTTTCGGGGGTTACACTTGAATGACTTAATGGCTGAGCACTGTTCACTGAACACCCCCAGACTGAGCACTCCACTTCGAGGAGGATGGTCTGGCTGCAGGCTTTGCACACAGCCTGGGGAACTCAGTGCACAGCACCCCGCACAGTCTGTCCATTGCACAGTGCGAAGTCATCACTGTGATTTGTAACTTTCAGAAATGTGTGTCCCTCCCTAACTTATGGAACCAAGCTCTAACCCTGCCCTGGAATAAATCGCATCTGTAAGCAACTTGGTTTGCTTCCATTTCCTCTTTCGTGTCCCCGCCCCCACCCCAACCCTGGGCAGCCGATGCGCATAAATCCTCCTGAGAAAGCCAATCCAGGGAACCAGGGCTCACTTCCGATAGGACTCTGGACCAGTAGGAGTCCACCAGCCAGTGGAGGGGCCCAAAGGCACTAACCGGAAGCTGGCCCTCAAACACAGGAAATAGGAAAGATGAGGCCATCACCCGGAAGCCCCGGCCCTGATGACGCACTCACACCACTGGGCCCCACCCCTAACGGTGCATTTCCGCCATGCGACACCGCCCACTGGATGTTGCGTCACTTCCTGGCAGCACCCCTTGTTGGGCCTCTGTTAGTTCACGGGACCCCCAGCGGTGCTGACTGAGCTCCCCAGACCAGCCGACTTGTCTCGCTAGATAAAGTTTGATTGACAACGGCCCCGCCCCGCGGGATTACGTCACATGGATGACGTCACAGGTGCATGATCCTGTGCGTGCTGGCGTATGTCCGCACTCGCGTGTCCCGCTGAGTCCCTGACATCACAACGGGGTGTCGGATCCGGAACAAGGAGTGGATGCTGGACTCGAAACTGAGTCCTCCGCAGACTTCAGTGCTGGCTCCGGTGGGAACAGTCCTCCACTTGCCCCCAGACCTCACGTAGCCCAGGCTGGACTCAGTCGCTGCGTAGCTGAGGACGCCTGTGAGCTGGGACCCACCTACCGTCCCTGCTGGGTGCTAGGCGCACAGTCCCACGCTCGGTTCATGCAGTACTGGGAGGGAACCCAGGACTCCGAGCATGCTGGGCGAGCACTCCGTCTACTAAGCTCCAAGCACTCGGCCCGTGTTTCCCACGGGCTTGAGGAATCCGCACAGCCGGGTGATTCTGGGATTTGTTTGTCCTTTGCTGGTCTCCAGGAAACCTTGTATGCAGCCCTGGACGGCATCAAGTGATGCACACAGTGGGTCTTCGACACCAGTTGGTGTCACGTGACTTCCTCTTCCTCATCGTCCTCCCCCCCCCCGTCCTCCCTCTGTTCCTGCAGCGACACGCCAAGTGACGTCAGTGGGATGAGAAACTGAATTTTGACGTCATGCTCTCGGCTCACACTGCACGTTGTCACGGTCGTGGATGGGGGCGGGGGAGACCGAGCACTACGTGCCCAGCACCCCGCCCGCGGAGCAGGGCCTGAACCGTCGGCGGAGCCTTCTCTCTCCGCTGTCGGTGGCGGTGATATGACCTGGTCCTCGGCCACAGCAGCCGGTGCTGGAGCCACTGAGCTTCTCCAGTTCCAGGCCAAAGTATGTTTTAATCTAATTTGAATTCATTTGCATATGTAAATGATTTCTTGCATATGTAAATAATCCCTTTCCGCACCCAGAGGCCAGGTGCACACAGGGGGAGCACCGAGCACTGCGAGCACTGGGCACGGAGTCAGGAGACGGTCAGGGCGGCGGACAGGAAGAGAGTCACGGAACATGGTTCACACGGGTCAGGACCCAGAGTGAGGAGTGGGGTGGTTGATGGGGGATTCATGGCCCGGGGAGGGGCAGAAGGGTGCACGAGGAGGGTGGGGGGTGAAGGAGTTGGGGGAGAGGTCTCCCCCCCAGGCCTTTAAGAGGCATTTTCTTCCAGGAGGAGAAGGGCTGACGCGAATTCCTGCAGACACAGATGGCAATGGGGGGGTGGGGCAGACGGAGGGGGTAGGAGCCTGCGGGGGAGGACTAACTTGGCCCCTCCCCCTCTCCGCCCTCTCTCCTCCCTCCCCTCACCCGCTGCCGTCCCGACCCCAGCACGGAACAGAAATCCCCGCGGTTTCTCTGCACGATGCCACCCGCCGCCTCAGTTCCTTCTCCGTCCGCGGGGACGGAAACCTCGACGCGCAGCCGGAAGTGCAGCGCGAACGCTTCTCGGGGTCCAAGTCGTCGACCGCGCTCCGACCGCGGTGCCATTAAAAAACGCATTGTTTGTTCACTGTGCTCTTTATTCGTGCGGTGAGGGCGTTCTGCGGGGTCTCACCGGGCGGCGGACGCGGGACCTGCACTTTCAGGCGGCTGCGCACCCCAGGTGGGTGCTGAGAACCGGGCTCTAAGCACCGACCCCGCCCCGCGTCCGGCGGAGGGTTGAGTCTCTGTCTCCGTCTCTGTCTCTCCTTCCGGACTGTGGAGTGACATCATGACCTCACCTCCCGGCCGCAGTGCTGACCCTGCGAGGCATGCACACAGTCAGCCCTTTATCAACTGCCTGTGCCTTGGGCTTTTCCCAGCGCAGGAAAATGCTGACTGGCTTCCAGCCCTCGCTCTGCGACATTCCCCCCCCCCCCCCCCCGCGCTTCCTGTGAACCACCCGTGAGCATCCGGGCCAGAAATCCCGGTGGCCGCGCCCCAGGTGCCAAATGACAGGCCGGGCAGGTGTGCCATGTGCAAAGGTCTCAATTAGGCGTCTCCCCTCTGTCTGCGTCTCCGAGACCAGAGGATGGATCCCCGCCCCTCCCGAGCAGCCTGCGGGCGGGGGGAGGGCGCACGGGGTCTCCCATTTGGGGCAGGGGGAGGGAGGGCGCACGGGGCCTCCCAGCCTCGCCCGGCGGGGCAGATGCAGATTAGCATGGAGACCGTTCTCCCTGAGACCAGCCGGGCGGGAAATGCTTGGGCTAGCCTAGGCCCGCTGGAGAGCGCGGGGTTTCTGCCCCCTGCATCTGCTGTCGGGTGGAACCCGTGCAGTTGACATCAGATGCGCCACCCGCGCTCTGCAGGGCTCCTCCCCATCTCCCATGGAGGGGTCCCTAATACACGGATGGGGGCTCAGCACACATTCCTGACACATGGATGGGCGCAGATAGACCGAGGTGTAGAGGGCAGAGAGATGGACGACCGCACAGAAACCAAAAAAAGGATAGATGTACACGAAAGGGATCAATAGATGATAGGTAGCTAGATACATGATAGATACATACATAGATGATTGATAGATGATATACAGAAACATACATGATACATGATGGATGATACACAAAGAGAAAGATGATTGATAGACGATTGACAGCTGATGGATGACAGATAGATGATACATAGATAAATAGATGATTGATAGGTAGATAGGTGATGATGATGATGATGGCGGTGGTGATGGTGATGATGATTGTGATGTTATATGATGGTGATGATCATGATGGTGATGATCATGGTGATGGTGATGATGATGACTGTGATGTCATATGATCATGATGATGATCAGGGTGGTGACAGTGATGATGGTGATGATCATGGTGATGATGATGATGATAATGATGATTGTGATGTCATATGATGGTGATGATGATGATCATGTTGGTGATGGTGATGATGGATGATGGTGGCTGGTGGATTGCCGGGTGGTAACCTGACGGCTGTATGGTAGGTGGACGGGTGCTGTGGTGATGCGCAGGTGGGTAGTGGGGACATGGGGGATGGGACGGCACTCCACTGAGGATATTACATGGCTTGTTTCGATTTTACATTAGTTTTGACGATTGAGAAGCTCAGTTACTTTCTCTGTGGAACCGCTTGCCAGGACTGTGCTATGTCTGTGCACTGACTGTGTGGGCACTGGCTGCCATTGCACAGGCCACTTCTGGACCCTCTTCTGGTGTTGCCAGTTTGAAGTCGGTGAAGACATGTTTCCGTGTCAATGACTTGCATTTTACTGGAACTTTAAGAATTCCCCCACTGAGCCACGTGTTCCTCATTTTCCAGATCCCTGTTTTTCCCTTGGCTGCCGGGAAGCTCATAGCTCAGCTGTGACATCACTGCCACTTCTGTGCTTTAAACTTTCTGTAAATAGTCTCCTCCCCCCCCCTTTCTATCTCTATCTCTATCTCTCTCGAAACAACTCCCAACTCCAGACATGCCAGAAGCAGGAGGTCCGCACATCACGTCTGAACATGGCTGTCAGCTGCTCCAATCACAGACCCAGCGCACTTTACAGGCCCCTTGAGAGGCTCACACACGTGTGTCGGGGAACTGCCGCGTTCTCCACATGACAGCACGTGGGTGGCTGCACAACACAGGGGACACGGCCTGTTTTCAGTCTCTCTCTCTGTCTCTCTGTCTGTGTCTGTCTCTGTCTCTATCTCTATCTCTGTCTGTCTCTGTCTCTGTCTCTCTGTCTCTGTCTATCTCTGTATCTGTGTCTCACTCTCTGTCTCTGTGTCTGTCTCTGTCTCTCTATCTCTCTATCTCTCTCTCTGTCTCTCTGTCTCTGTCTCTCTGTCCTTCCTAGGCCATCGCATGTATGTCAACCATCTTTTAATGAATTAGGGAAAAGACAAAATAGCTCATTATGCTGAGAACCCATAACAGCAATTCCACATGCATCCCGGGCCCCGTGCACGCGCGCACACACACACACACACACACACACACACACATATATATAACTTATTTATAATTGACTGATGACTAACTGATTGATTGGTTTCTCCACGGCCCGGAGTACCGGAGTCTTCTCCTACTTGATCTTTTCTCCATGCAGAGTGCTCACCTCAGTGCTACATAGAACTAAGAGATTCTTGCTCACAGTCTGTCTAGCCGAATGTGAAATTCCAAGATCCTGATTTCATTTCTAATTCTGACTTGGCAGGAAATGCCTCAAGTAAAAAGCCCACCGGGGACGAATAAAAAATACATGATGTGTGTGATTCATTCCGAGCACTCACCTCGCCACAGCAGCCCAGGAGAAGTCACCTATCTGCCCAGCTTGGAGCAGAAATGTCCACCACCCGCCCACACCGGATGTCACTGTTCCATCCTGCCTTCACTTCTATAGACGATACATGGTCGGGCAGGGTTGCTGTGTGACTCTGCTCCTCCATGACACTGCCTTGCACTGTACACAGCCATCATTAAGTACAAATGTACTGAGTTCTTTTTAAAACTGGCTATTTATTTAAATATGAACCCAAACACCATCCATAAAGATTTACAAGCAGGGAAAGTGGGATGCTGGTGCTCAGCACACTCGAATCTATCTGTCAACAATCTGTCATCTGTTCGTACGTCCATCTATTAATCAATCCATTCATGTATCCATATTCATCATCACCATCATCATCACCATCACCAGCAGCAGCAGCATCACCATCAGTATCACCATCATCATCATCACCATCAGCATCATCACCACCACCATCATCATCACCATCAATGTCATCATTATCACCATCCTCACCATCCTCATCATCACCATTATCACCATCATCATCACCATCAGCATCACCATCATCATCACCACCACCATCATCACCATCACCATCATTCTCACTATCATCGCCATCATCATCATCATCACCACCATCATCATCATCATCACTGTCATCATCATTACCATCATCATCATCATCACCGTCATCATGTGTGTAGGCACACTGGTGTGGTGCATGGTCTAGTAGGTCATGATAGTCTTGAACCCCCAGAGCTGCAGATCACTCCGGCGCAGCCACCATGTCTGTGCTAGGAACTGAACCGAGGTCCTGGGACTCTGTCTGCCGAACCTTTTCCAGCCCCAGAGCGTTGTTGTTTAGTTAGAACAATTCATCCACAACGACTAGGGGATGACATAATGTACAAAGATTGCAGCACGCAGTGCATGAGACACAGTACGTAGCCATAGGTCACGTACAATAGCAATATGAGATCGTGTACACTGCATAGTTATATGCGTCCTGACTATCTGAAGATATAATACGTGATGTTTATATAACATATAACCGTGTATCCGACAGTGTGTAACTGTATTTAATGTGCAGTGATGTGTGAAGTATGCAGTCATATGTGATGAATAATAGATGACAACATGTCATATGTGACACAGCGAACCTAATGACGTATGCAGCCCAATCCAGTGACTACAGTGCAATGAATACAGGACCATGAAGAGAATAGACTCCACACCATGTAAATAATGTCACATGTAATGATTATACTATACATGTAGTGCACTATGACATCACTGCACTGATGTCACATCACATGGCAGGACAAGACACGGTGCCACGTGATGTCACATCACACAGCAGCACATGAAGTCACATCATCACATCACACGTCATCACATGACTGTGCACGGGGAGGGGCCTCAGCCTCCTCGCGTTCTCCCCCACATCTCCACCAGCCCAACTACGGACCGGGAGTTCGTCCTGAAGTCCCTCCCACAAAGTACTTGATGCCAGAAGGCTTAGTCTCTGCCACAGATTGCGTGTGAGTGTTCAGCCCTGCATGGCTAGGGAAAGGTGCTGGGCACAGTACTGACCCTAGGCTGTGGGGCCAGTGTTCGTTGCAATAAGGTATTGAGCAAAGCCCAGCAACCCCGGAGACCCTGAAGGGACGGCAGGTGTCTGGCCTGCTCTGCCTGATGTGTGATAACCTGGCCCCAGGAATTCACTATAGATATGAATCTTCCTTTCCCCCATCCCAGACCAGGTTTTTGGGTTTCGTTTCCCCATTCCTAAAGTTCCACAAGCCTCCCACCTTTAATCCCTTAACCCCACCTTTAATCCCTTAACCCCACCTCTAACCTTCCCAATGCCAAAATGCCTTCTTATAAAAACTCCTGTCTTGGTCCCAATAAACGATCTGCCCACCGACGCAGTTTCCCGGGTGTCATTTCCCGTCGCACTCTGAGCCATTCTGAGGACTTGTTTTACTCTCCGTTCTCTGGGACCGCCGGTGCGCAACGGCTGTCTCTGGAGAAGGAGCCCCACACTAGGCTGTATCAAGGTGACAGTTAAAGGTGACAAGCGCATCCTTCTGATAACTAGGAAAAGGTGCTATGCACAGTACTCACTCCAGGCTGTGTCAAGGTGACATTTAAAACTGACCAGCGCCTGGGAAAGCCTGGGCTACAGACAAACACGAGTCCACAGGAGGCCGATGCTACTACAGAAACACGACCCACTTAGCCACAAGCAGTCCACCCACTGAGCCACAAGCACTCTACCCACAGCGCTCCATCACAGCCCAGGTGTCAAATCAAGTGACGCAGGAGGTGCAGGTTTGTGACGATATCGAAGTGCTTACAGTGAAACACTCAGTCCCCGGGACTTTCCGCAGTGCTTTCGCACTTTCGGAGAATTCAAATGGAGGCGGAAGTTGCCCACCCAGTACCCACAGGCCTGTCAATCTCGCCGGAGTGGAGGGATCAGAGCCGCCTTCGAGCTTTCAGGAGGTTGTGCTCTGCGGAGTGGGTGCTGGGAACCGAATCTGAGTCCTCTGCACTAAGAGCCGTTGTGCTCAGCCCCAGCAACGCCTTCTTTAACTGTCATCTTGACACAGCCTAGCGTCAGTACTGTGCGCAGCACCATTCCATAGTTCAGGACTCACTACTGTGCACAGCACCTTTTCCTAGTAACCAGGAGTGAGTACTGTGTGCAGAACCTTACCCAAGTTATCAGGAGTCAGTACCTTTCCCTAGGTATCAGGAAGATGCACTGGTCAGCTTCAAATGTCACGTTGACACAGTTTAGAGTCAATATTGTGCACAGCACCATTCCACAGTTATCAGGAGTCAGTAGTATGCACAGCACCGTTCCCAAGGTAGCAGGAGTCAGTACTGTGTTCAGCACCGTTCCCCAGCAACAGGAGTCAGTACTGTGCTCAGCACCGTTCCCTAGACCCTGGCTCCAGCTCTCCAGGAAAGCCGGCTGACCACGACCATGCACCTGACCCGGCAAGCACGGCGCCTGCTTGGTTTCTGCCTTCCTTCCATCCCTAGTACTTGCCGTGAGTTCCCTGGGTGACGCACTCAGTGATGACAAAGCCACACCACCCCCCTCCCCGGGTTGGTGCTGGTCCCGCGGCTTAGTACCACCTGCAACAGCAAAGCCTGGGGAAATGAGTCTGGCCTGGGCAGCACCAAGTGCAGACACCCTGGAGCTCGTGAAGTACCGTGCGCAAACATTCAACACTTATGGTAAATCCCCAGCCGGGCTACAACAGGCGGAGGTGTTGGGACTTAGTCCTACCCAGGGCGCATCTGGGGCGCATTACGCGTGGGCTGAGGCTCCGCCTCGCTGCCGCCTCCGGAGATGTCGCCGACTCTGCACCCGACACCGCGGGTCGCAGCCAACACCCAGGTCGCCCGGCTCTGTGAACAGAGTCCGCCCGCGGCGGGAGCCAGACGGGACCCGGCCGCGGGTGCTGGGAACTCGGTTTCCCCCCAGTATTGGAAGCATTTTCAGAAATTGTGCAATTGACAAAAACAAAAAAACAGAGCCGTGTGCAGAGCGGGGCCTCGGCCAGTCGCCCTCAGCTACTCACGGGGTCGACCCGCCCAAGTCCTCGGGGATGGTGCTGAACTCGGTCGTCTGGACGCGGAAACATCTCAAGGGAATTGGGCTGAGCCGGATCCCAGATGCCCTCGCAGTAGCTGCACTTCTGGGTTGCTCCCAGGACTCTGCAGTCCCTGTGCACAGCACCCTCCCCGCCTCCGCACTCGGGATGGCTGGGTGCGCGGGGACCGTGACCGGTGCTGTTTGCTGGGTGCTGCACGAATGGGGAAGACTAGATGCTGGTATCATAAATCTCTGCTCAGTGGGCAGAGTGCTCGTATCTCAGTGGGTGGAGTGCTTGTGGCTCAGTCAGTGCTCACCTTTGCGGGCGTGGGGGGCGTGGCTGGACTCAGTGAAGCACTCTGCAGACCCTGCCGTATGCAAATGAGTAGCAGGGAAATTATCCTGAAAGAACCTGGAACCAGGCGCCAGTGGACAGTGGGCCTGGTGGGCCGGACGTAACTGCGCGCAGTTCTGCGTTCTAAGCATTCATCTTCAAGGGAAGTCCAGTGTTTGGCATGTGCTCAGAATTGCCTTACGGCGTTTCTTCACTGACAGGTTCTCACGCCTGAAGCAGGCCTTTGGATCACTGTGTCCACAGCACCCTCTGCAATGACAGGAAGTGCTCTTTCTGTGTGCTCCTAAGTACTGAGCCGTCGCCACAGCCTATAGTCGTGTTCCATTGATTTAACCATAGTTAAATCTGGACTTAACCACAAGTACTCAACTGAAAACAACAATGCCCGGGCTCCCAGCACCCAGCTGGGCCCACTAGTCACTGCCAGGAGGGCGACCAGTCACATGACACTCTCTCCTATGCAGCACTGGCTGATGACTTCAGTCCTTTTTCTTGATCATCTAGCTTTCTTCCCCATCTTCCACCACCCTCCTCGAGTCTTACAGGGCGGGGTACTTGTACTGAGTATTTGCTGTCAACATGCTTTCCTGACCTCCTGTGTCCCCTGAACCTCAGTGAACTTCCGGCGCCGGTGCTCGCCCCCTGCAATCCGTGCTTGGTTCCCGTCTGCTCAGCGCGGCCCAGGCCCAGCAGGAGGCAATTCGGGGGAGGCGGTGCGGACTGTGGGAGGTGCTAGCCGGCTGCAGGAAACACGTCACTGTTGGAGGGGCTTGAGGCAATTCCTGTTAGGCCTCTGTGGTACAGTGTGATGGCCGGCTCATTCTGCCCTCCCAACCGAAGGGACACTGGTGACATCACCTGTATCAGCTTAAAGGAAGCTGATGACGATGTCTGCCTCACAGGAAGGAAACCGACGACGTCACGTATCCCACCAGAAAGGAAGCTCATGAGGAAGTCCGTTTGGCTGGAAGGGAAACTGATGACGTCATCCCTCCCACGGGAAAAGAAATGCATGACAAGGTCTGCGTCATCAGAAAGGAATGTGATGACGTCTGCTAGTACCTCAGTCCTGGGCTCTAGAGGAACTGAGCCCTGTGCCAACAGACCTCGTGGGCTCAGTTGTTCCCAACCCGAGAGAGGCGCCTGATCATCCAAAGTCTGTTCTCACCTGAGTCCAACCTGTCCTCACCCGGGTCCAGCCTGTGCTCACACAGGTTCAGCCTGTGCTCACGCGGGTACAGCCTGTGCTCACCCTGTAGGGCCCTGGCCTCCCTGCATGCCCTTTACCCAGCTAGGTTCCTGGCCAGGAACTAGCTTCAGCTTGTTAGCTGCAGTTGCTACCGAGAACAACTTGACCTTTAGAGGCCTAACCGCAATTGTTCTGAACCAGGTGCATGTTACATACTCAGATGTTCCCTGGGGGCCTGAACTTTTGACCGCTACCAACCCCCCCCCATGGAATTTCCTCCAATTAATCACTGGCACCTGCTGGGTGTATATATATGAGCACCCTGCTTGAATAAATCAGAAGCTTCTCCACCATTTTGGTGTCTGTGTTTGTGAGTCTTGTGTGTCTTTAATTCCTCAGCCCCTCGCCAGATAGACTCGGATACAGTTGTAGCGCAGGCGTTACAAGTGGAGGTTTCACCAAGATATCTGGAAAGAAGGGAGATGCTGAAGGAACGCCAGGGAAGGGTGGCCAGCACTTCAAAGTAAAGTAAGTAAGGGGTGAATTCCAATGGGAGCAATGGGCTCTCATGGTCTGCTGAAAGATCAATTGGTTTCATTTTGCGGAGACAGGGCACTGGCATGGAGCGTAAGCTGCCCGAGATTTTATAAAAAGCAAGGAGGAACAGATGACTAAAGAAATCAGTACCCTCAAGAGAAAACTTAAAAAATGGTCTCTGGAACTTCAACCACCTCCTTGGAACCCTGACTTTCAGAGTCAACCTAGATTAACACCCTCTGCCCCCCATGGAGAGGAGGGTCCTTTAAAAGGAGGAGCATGTATTAAATAATTAGTTTGTAAGTTGTAATGATGTAGACCCATAAGTTTATAGGTATAATTTCATGTATTAGATAAATAATTAGTTTATCTTCATAAGTATAAGAAGCATGTGCAAAGTAATTAAGTCCTATAAGTTTACTAGTTTGTAAGTTGTAACAATGTAAGCCCATAGTTTTATAAGTATAAAGTATATGTAATAGGCAATTAGCTTATAAGTAGTGATATTGTAAACCCATAATATAATAAGTCGTGATCTTCTTTTCTTCTCTCATTTTCTTCTTTTTCCTAATTGTTTTTTACCTAATGTGGTGATAAGATCTTTCCTAGCACTGGTAGCAGGTAGCAGGAAGTTCCCTGAAGTAGGAAATTATGTTCATGGACCAAGTAAGGTCCCAGTGGCTACCTTTAGTTTTGGGGCTTTAATTAGGAATAGTTTAGATCTTAGACACGAGATAGAAAAGGTTCAAAAAAAAAAAAAAGCAAATGGAAATGGGATCGAGCCTTACGTCGCTTTGCTTGAGGAGCTAGCTTTTGTGAAACCTGAAATCGAGCAATTATTCAAGAGTCATTAGATCCCAAAGAAAAAGAGGAGAGAGAGGAGGAAGCAGCTAGAAATCTAACAGAGGAGAATTTTTCATTTGTTGCCTAAGCAAAGCCTAAGACTGAGCTGAAGGAAAAGTATTTAGAAGAAATGTGGCATTTACAGGGAGTGGTTGAATCTCTGTCTTTACAAATGCATCCTCCTACAGCAGCTCATGGTCAAGCAGGCTAGAGCCTAGAACATCAAAGGACCATGATCGCAGGTTTTGTTAATTACTCTGGGTTTTCTGTTCCTTGATTACCAGATGAATCGTGTAGATTCCACCAGGTCCGCAACTTGCCCTAGGGTGCTTTGCTTTCCGAAACAATTACTAAATAGGATTTCAGCTTTATTTTGCAGTCTGTAGTTTGCTAAACTAAGGAAATAGCTTATTGTTAGCATGCTTGCCTAGCATACATAAGGCTGTGAGCTCAATTCCCACCCACATCTTATTTGAACAATACAAGCACAACTGATCTTTTCCCAATCAGACAGCTGGTTCCTATCCTAACAATGCCTGGTATTAGCTGTACTATTGTGTTTTGCTACTCAGCGGAGATGATGGCAACTGAAATAGGTGTTTTCGTTCCTATTGGTGGTCACTGAATTCAGCAGCTCTTCTGTCCCTTGTAAACTCTGAGTTAAAGCAAAACAGACATTTTGTGTCTGTGTGTAAATCATATTGATAACACTGAGAGGTTGACTCTGTGGCTGGATTGGCCATCTCGCTTCAGACTCAATCCTGTTTCAAGATGTTCTTCAAGACTTGTACAGGCTGAGGCTGGCCACCTGACCCTGTGACAAGCAAAAAGGAAAACAAAACAGCCTCAGAGTAAGGACATTGTGCTGTTTAAAATAGGGATAAACTAATTTTAACAGAGTTGGTTATTCATCTTATGGTGTAACATGTCTATAGCAAATGTAGTTTATGGAATTCTCTATTTTCTCACACCAACAAAAAGTCACTAATACAATTTACAGTTCTTGGAGAAGATAAATGGCAACCTCTACCTAAAAACTTCTCAGTTAGTGATTATGCTAAAGATTGTAAGCTTCAATTTGATAGTGTGTTCCCAGGAAGCTCTTTTAAGTATGGACAGCCAGGACATCAAGTGAAGCAATGTCCTAATAAACAAAGTGCCAATGCTCCTAAAAAGGAGTCAGGTTTGTGTCCCAGATGTAAAAGGGGAAAACATTGGACCTTCACCTGAGTCCAATCCTTCACCACAGCCAATTCTCCTAGTCAGCTGTATGTAATTAAAAGTGATTGAAGATCTGAGTCAATATGTTATGGTATATAAAAGAAAACTATATGTAATCCTAAAATTTCTAGTCAGGGTTTATTCAGGAATGTTTGGTTTTTGCCCAAGTTTTAGCTGCATAGGATACAGTAATTAAAAGTACCAAGTTGGAAGTTCGTGCAGTAAGTACTGTGTCTCAAATTATGATTGCTTCTCCCTTTAACCTGTATGGATAGATTAGTGGCCTCTTATTGCAAACAAAATTCAGGCTGTGGAGCAGTTCAAGAACAGCTAAAAAATGGTCATATAGAGCCTTCTAATTCACCAATTTTTGTCATAAAAAAAGTAAAAAAATGGAGGTTATTACAAGATCTTAGAAAGGTTAATGAAACAATAGAATTTTTAAAAATCAATTACAAAAAATTAAAAAGGGGGAGTTATATCCCAGATCACCACAGAATTCCTTAAGTCACGTTCTTTTCATTTTAAGTTAAGCAAGGCTACTGTGCAACAGACAGAATGTGGCATTTCAAAACTTTAGATACCTATGCACAAGTGAGATGGAAGGATCTGATTGATGGGAAATGGCATGGCCCAGACCCGGTATTAATATGGGGAAGAGGCATGTTTGTATTTTTCCACAGGATGCTGAGAATGCCAGGTGGTGGCCAGAAAGGCTGGTCCGGTTTGCAGGGACTGACCAAGGGAAGAGTGACGTTGCTGTTGCTGTGGAATCAGTTCCTGATGACACATTGGACTTATGTAATATACTCAACTGATGGGACGTCATTACATGGGAATAATAATAGTAAATCAGAACTCTACTGCAGGGAATGCTGATAAATGAGAAAAAGGACTAAGTGCAGGACTTTGGTGATCAGATGACAGTTTCCCACAAACTTATATAGGGAAACAGGCAGCAGCCATGGACAAAGTCAAGGACAAGTGATAGCTTGCATAAGTCAACCCTATGTACGTTTGGACAGTTAAATATCGCTCATGATGGTACCAGGTTTGATGTTTCCTGTGTTTAATGTATTTCTTGTGTTTCAATGTAACTTGATTAATTGCATTTCCATCATTCCCATGAGAATGAAAGATATGGTATTTCAGCAATTTTCACTTATTATGATTTCTGTAAATGTTACAAAACCTTAGTATATGGATTGAGGACATAAGAGTAAGCCTTTGCTACATTACTGGAATAATTACCGTGATGCCTGATTCCCCTGGACTTGTCCCTGTATCCCTTCCCTTTATATGTTCAGAGTTTGTTCGTAAGGATGCTGGGTTGTGACTCGCTAGCCTCTAGTTAATTTGCGTGGCCTCTCAGTCCCAAGTCCACCACCCTACATTACAACTGCCAGAATTCGCTGACCTATGTGAAATGAGTGGCCATAGACGGGTAAACACAAGGGGGTGTCCACCGACCCAAGAGAGGGAATCAGACTTTATAGCCAGACGTTGTGGCTGGTTTTCCGATGACGGGTAAGACGGACACTAACGTCCTTGGTAACCTAAGACAGGCGCTCATTTACTAAAAGAAAAAGGGGGACATGTGGGGCCCTGACCTCTCTGCATGCCTTTTTCCCAGCTAGGTTCCTGGCCAGGAACTAGCTTCAGCTTGTTAGCTGCAGTTGCTACCGAGAACAACTTGACCTTTAGAGGCCTAACTGCAGTTCTGAACCAGGTGCGTGTCACATACTCAGATGTTCCCTGGGGGCCTGAATTTTGACTGCTACCAAATCCCCCGTGGAATTTCCTCCAATTAATCACTGGCACCTGCTGGGTGTATATATATATGAGCACCCTTTTGAATAAATCAGAAGCTTCTCCACCATTTTGGTGTCTGTCTTTGTGTGTCTTGTGTGTCTTTAATTCCTCAGCCCTTCGCCGGATAGACGTGGGTGCAGTTGTGCAGTCGTAGTGCAGGCGTTAGATCACCCCACATCCACCTATCCTCACCTGGGGTCCAGCCTGGTCCTGGCAAAGAGGGGTTCCCGGATGCCACACAGTGAGCACACAGCTCCTGACTCTGGAAAGTTGGTGGACAGACAGACCTTAAGATCCCGGAGGAATGGATGAAGAGAGCTGATCCCGAGCTGCCTCAGGTGGAGATCTGCACATTGTGACATAGCAGAATGCATCAGAGATACATGACACAACCCCGCAGGGCATGGACTCATGTGCGGTGGGGGAGCCACGGCTGCTCTTGGAGAACTGGGTTCCGCTGCCAACACTGACACGGGGGTCCCCACCCACAACTCGCTTCCGGAGCATCCCGGGCCCTTTTCAGACCCTCCGCAGGGGTCGCACAACATGGAGTCCACACGTCCATGAACACAAACTAGAAACAGTAAGAAACAGAAAGGTGTTTGCATGACGTGATTGACGGATGACAGACAGTCAGGTACACATGTGTGTGACGACAGGAAGAAGACTGAGGATGGGGGAAGACAGTGGAACTTAACAGAGATGACAGAGGTATTGGTTAGTATAGACATGGTTGGTGTGAAATCATTGATACAGAGAAGGATGGATGGATGACAGTGCATGGTGATGATAACGATAACAATGGTGATGGTGATGACTGTGATGAGGATGAGGATGACAGTGATGATGATGATGATGGTGACGATGATGATGATGGTGGTGGTGGTGATGATGACGATGGTAATGATTGTGGTGATGATGATGATGACGGTGATGATGATGATGGTGATGATAGATGATGGGTGAATGGTGGGGCAGTCGGATGAGGTGACGTCTGGCTGCATGAGTAGATAGACGGAAACATAGTAAACGGTACATCCAGAAGGACAACATGTGGACAGACAGGTCACTCATAGACCACACATTTCAGACGAAGACACACCAGGGCACATTGGGCCCACGGAAATTTCACACCCTGTGGGTCTAAGATGATGTGTGCAGTGTCTGCTGAACACATGCATGTCCACACACGGTGCTGATGGCTGCGTGTTCCTAGCCGTGACCTCTGCACCCCCTAAGGAGCCGCCTGATCTGATCAGGCTGAGCCCCCCCTCACCCCCCCGCACCCATCCCTGCGCAGAGCCAACGCCCGCCCGGACCCTAATGGCTGGTTTCGTGCGGCACAATTGCCACCTAGGCCTGGAAAACGCTCCCTCGCCCAGCTAATTTCAGGGTACTGCCACATGGTACCTGAGGCAGAAAGGGAAAAACAGCACTGTGCCCACTGTGGCCCAACACCATCCCTTGGCCCAGTAACCCCGAGCTCCGCGGTCACGCTGCCACCCCAGGCCCGAGAACGTCCTCCACAGGCCGACATTCGACTTCCGACATGCAGAGCGGACCTCAGTGTGTCCAGCTCAGCACCAAGGTCGCCCTGACTTGACTGACAGGTTTTATGCGTGGCCCGGGGCGACTTCCGGCTGCTCCAGTACAAAGCTCTTTTGTTCTGTTTTAGTTCATGAATTAAAGTTGACGGTGCTGAGCCGAGTCCAGGAAGTCGAGGCGGCTTCCCTTTCCACCGTCTGTGTCTCCCTGGAGCACACTCTCTTGAACAGGACAGAGTCGCCGCGGGGCCTGGGACCTGCCCAGCGCTGCTCCCGCCTGTGGTCGCTGGGAGCTGAGTCCCAGG
This sequence comes from Eospalax fontanierii, assembly GCA_035773235.1. Lineage (NCBI taxonomy): Eukaryota > Metazoa > Chordata > Mammalia > Rodentia > Spalacidae > Eospalax > Eospalax fontanierii. The sequence continues at coordinate 278,071 of CM069525.1, read as the reverse complement.
CCTCTGCCAGGACAGCCGGTGCTCATACTCAGTGAGCACCCCACCACACCCTACGACTGGGATGGCCGTGGACCCCTCCAAGCAGAGATTTGCACATGAATGCGAGGCCATGAAAGGCTCGGAGTCAGCCAGGAGAATGCTCGCGCTATGCAAATCAGAATTCTGTGCAAGGTTAATATTCCTGGAAATTATAACGCCCCCTCCATTTGGGCTGCCATGGTAACCCAGGACGCTGCGTGGGGAATGAGCACACGGGCAAATTACCACAGCCTCTGTGTAGATAGTGATATCAAGAGTCCCCCAAACCCTGTGTGCTGCGGGTGCCTCGGTCCAATTCCGGCTTCCCATCGCTGTCATAAAATGTCACAGCATCAGCCAGAGAGGGGACAGGAGGGTTTACTGGGCTAATTCCGGGTGATGCCCAGGAATAAAGGGGGCAGGAACTCAGAGAACTGTTCACATCACATCCCCAGTGACGACACACTGTGATGGAACCATGTAGCATTATCCACCATCATCATCGTCACCATCACCACCATCACCATCATCATCACTGTTATCACCATCATCATCATCATCACCATCTTCATCATCATCATCACCGTCATCATCACCATCATCATCATCATCACCACCATCATCCCTCCCCCAGCCAGGGGGAACGAGTTCCTGGGACCAGACATGATGAGGGGTACATGGGTGCAGACACAGGATCACACACATGCCAAGAACACCTGAAAAACTTCCCTGGGTGGGCATGGTGGGTATGCAAATGAGCATATCAAATATTCATGAGCTGTGCATAAAATACGCTCAAAATTAGGAAAATGGTCAATAAAATACTAAAAGTACTGATATCCTCGCCTCCTGAGTGTCCATCATGAATATGCAAAATTCACTTACTATTCGTAAATTATGCATAAAACACGGAAAAATAGCAAATTAAATATTGAAAATACCGATATCATCACCTCCCTATGTGGCCATTAACAAATATGCAAATGAGCATATTAAGCATTCATGCTTATGCATAAATACATACGAAATTAGCGAAAGAGTAAATATAATTAAAAATACTGTTCTAGTAAATCATGTGCACTGTCATTTAAAAATAGGCAAATGAACGCATCTAGTATCATGAATTATGCATACAGTACAGAAGAAAACTGGTCTCCTAACTTCCCTATGTGGCCATATGAGTATGTAAACGAGAGCATGTAATATTCATGAGCTGTGCATAAATACACGCAAAATAGGAAATTAAATTTAAAAATACCGACATACCAGATCATTTATAAATATGCAAATGAGTGCACTTATTATGCAGAAATTATGCACAAAGCTAGACCAAAGGAGTGAAGTAGTGGATAAAATAGATACAGGACACTCTGCTGTCTCTTTGAATATGCAAGTGAGCGCGTTAGTGCGCATTAATATGCATGAATGGCAGGACATTTGCCTCGCTGGTTGTGCCAGGCATCCTGCATGCTTTGCATGACGGGGTGCGCTGCGCTCCTACGTGGACACAGAAAGGTGCTGGGCCTAGCCTGGGTTCCACCCGGAGGGTGATGCTCGCTGGCGAGCACAGTACTCCGCAGGGCAAGGCCGAGGGTCAGGGTTCCAGGTCCAATGCCACAAAACAGGGAACTGTGAGGCCAGCCTGGGCTACTGCCCACCGTGTTCCCAGGGAACTGTGGGGCCAGCCTGGGCTACTGCCCACTGTGTCCTCATGAAACAGCACCCAGAGGCGGGGAAGAGGGCATGACCTGCTCTGCAGCTAAAAATGATGCTGTGACATCATAAAAGCCATGTGTCACTGATGGGCGCGACTTCAGCCTGGAAACTCCACCTCACTTCCTGTTCTATCTGTGCTTCCTGTCTGTGCTTGACAGATAGTGAGTCCACTTCCTGTCGTTGGATGATGCACATGTCTCTGCTTTCCTGCTTGCATGACAGATGATGTATCAACTTTCTGTCTGTGTTCCACACGTGATGAGTATACTTCCTGTCCATGGATGACACAGGATGCCTCTCTTTCCTGTTTGGATGACAGGTGATGATGTGTCAACTTCCTACCTGTGGATGACGCGTGATGTCATACTTCCGGTTCCTGCCACCATGTTGGACTCTCCTGTCTGGGAGGACTCAAGCACCCTGTCCCCCCATGCCCGCCATTTTGTTTTTCATGTTTTAGTTCTTGGCAGGAAAGAAATTGTACCACTGAGTTCAACACCTTGTCCACCACCGTGCATGGGGAGGAACTATTAACCAAGACTTAACACTTCCAGTAAGCACCTCAGGAGAACCATGCACCCATCACTATGGAACTGGTGGAGTCAGCACCTGCCGTCTCCAGAATTTAACTCGGGAAAAATCGAGAGAATTAAAACGTGGAAATTCACAGGACTCATCTCACTATTTTGCAACAAGAAGTACTCAACATAAAGCACTCAGCCTCAACGACAGGCCGAATAGGGAAGAAAGTACGACCGCACGCGGAGGACACGCGAGGGTCTGGAGCATGACGGGAACACGCGTGGGCACCGGGCCAACACGTCACACACGAATCACACCGAAGGTCCTCAGAACCGGGTAAAGTGCTTATGCTTGGTCCTCACAACCCACTCAAAGGACTCAGTGACATTGTGATCTTAAAAACTGTGCCTGGTCCCCCTGAAACTGCACTTTCAGGAGGTTGTAGGGGGCCCTGTGGATCCTGGGAACTGAGTCCCCCGCCAGAGCAGGCAGTGAGTACTGGGACAGGTTTCCAGTCTGATGTCACCGAGTTCCACGTAAACTGCAGGCGTCAGCGCACATCCAGCCTAATTTAGAACGAAATTAAGTCAGTACTCACTGAGTGCTGGCAACCTGGGTTAGTCCTCCTTGAGTCCTCGAGAATTAAGTCAGTACTGATAAGTCAGTGCCAACTAGTAGGTGCAAATTAGGTTAGTACTAACTACTACACGACGAAAATTAAGTCAGTATTGAGTGCTCACAACTTAGGTTAGTACTCACTGACTACTATCAAATTACGTCAGTACTCATTTAGGAGTCAAAAATTAAGTCAACACTGACTGAGTGCACACGAGTACGCAGACTCGGCCTGAGTCCTTACCTGTCCTTTCCTCCACACCCCCCTGAAAATAACCAGAAACCCGAGGAAAAATGGCCTTGGATTCCTGGACCTGGGAGGACTGTGTCAAATAAGTACTTCCACATGGCAATGGCAGGCGACCAAGGCCCTAGCTCTGCGCGTTCCTCTCTGCCCACACGCCTGGCGTTTCACGACTTCTGCAAATCCTTCCCTTCTCAGGACACTGAGCCAGAGCCGGGCCCTGGGGACCAGCACTTCCGGAGTAAGTCTCTCTTCCAAGACGCTCTTCCCCAGAACTGAACTGTGGTTTCTGGAGGGTGTGCGCGCTCTCCGGGTGGGTGCTGGGGCCCCACCCTGAGTCCTCCGCAGGAGCAGGTTGTGCTCGTACCCGCCGAGCCCTGTCTCCAGCCACTAGTTTTCACTGTGTGTCTGTGGGACTTAGTTCAGCACCTGCGGAGGAGGCCTCATCCCCAGGAGCTGCAGTTTCAGGAGGTCGAGGGCCGGGGAACCGAGTACTTTTAAGCACTGACCCAGGCCTGCTTTGGATAATGGTGCTGCTGCTACAAACTGAGTCCTTCCGGCTTTTCAGGAACCGAGCCCTGATTTCAGACAAACCTTGCTGAAAAAGACTTTCCGGACAGACGCCGGATGTGCTCGGGAGCCGCAGGGTGCTTCCCCCTCCGCACTCGGTGCTCCCCGCCCCCGCCCGCGCCCCCGCCCCCTCCAGGCCGATGTGCACAGTCGGGTGGCCCACATGTGGGGCGCGGCTGTGTTTTCGTGCGAGTCAGCAATTCTCTGCGCACGGCCCCGAGGACTCAGCCCAGCACCGCCCGGTCCAGATGTGCAGGTCCCCATGTGTTCTCCCCGGGAGCCGGGCGGGGACCGGTAGGGGAGGGCAGGCCAAGTCGCCGGTGAGGCAGCACGGGGGGGGGGCGTGCGCGAAGGAGGGGGCCGCCGGGCCCGAAAATCCTCCTGAAAGGGCGAGGGGGAGGGGAGGCCAAGTGCGGAAAGCGACTCCGCACGCGGGTGAGCACTGCCCACGGCGCCCGGGGCATGCGGGACCCCCGAATCGATCCGCTTCCGGGGTGACCCCCCCCGCTCCACCCCCCCCCCAGGAGACCGGAAGCTGCCCCCGCAGCGTGCCAACCAAGCTGAAAACCCAGAAGCGTCTGCAGACACACTGGGTGATCGTGCAGACTACCCAGGTTCGGTTCCCGGCACAGCCTCCTGAAACTCCAGCTCCAGGGGATCCGGCGGCCTTGGGTGTGTATGAGAGGTGAAAACGCCCAGGGTGCTGTTCCGAGTACCCCCGGTGCTGTTCCCAGTGTCCTGGGTGCTGTTCCAAGTGTCCCAGATGATGTTCCGAGTGCTGTTCTGAGTGTCCTGGGTGTTGTTCCGAGTACTCCGGGTGCTTTTCCGAGCACTCCGGATGCTGTTCCGAGTACCCCCGGTGCTGTTCCCAGTGTCCTGACTGCCGTTCCAAGTGCCCCGAATGCTGTTCCGCGTGTCCCAGGTGATGTTGAGAGTGCTGTTCTGAGTGTCCTGGATGTTGTTCCGAGTACTCCGGGTGCTGTTCCGAGTTCTCTGACCAGCAAAGTGATGTGATTTCCAGGATGTGGTCGTTTCCCGGAAGCACCGCACGGGACCGGAACACACGTGTGGACCCGGCCTCGCGGGGCACCGAGCCCAGCACTTCGGAGGCTGTGAGTTCAAGTCCAGCACAGAGCGGAAGTCACGGAGGAACCGGAAGTCATCCTTGGAGCAGAAGTCATCCAAAGACTGGAAAGACCGGAAGTCATGGGAATCCGAGACCTTTGTGCACTGGACGTGATGTCAGACACGGGCTCCGCACAGGTCCGAAGACGGGTTCTGACGCGGAGGACAGAGCATCTCGGGCCCAAGCACCCGGGGAAAGTCCTGATGGAGACTCGACCCGGTCTGTGCCCTGCGGGATTCACCCCCGGGCGCTATTTGCCAAGACCTCCGCGTGCGGAAGGACTGTGTCGCCACTCTGGGTGCTGTGCTTAGTCCATTCACGTCTGTCCCTCCGTCTTCGCCTCCCAGGAGAGTCACCGAGCATCGGGTCACGCAGCACCGCGGAGGCCCGAAGACCGCGCTGGGTCTCCCTGCTAAGGACTACAAGCGACAACAGGGGGAAACTGAGTCAGGGTCGGGGCCACGCGTCTCCTCACGAGGTTCCTGCGCCTCCAACAGGAAGTTTCCCGCAAGTGTCGGAGCCAAGGTGGAAACTGGTCGATCCGGAAGTGTGAATCCATCAGGGATGAACGCGTGACGTCGTCAGAGCCCTCGTGATGCAATGACGTGAGTCCCCACCCTCTGCACCGCTGCACCGGACACCAACCAGGCCCTGAGGGAAGTCTAAAACACCTTGACCGGGATCCTGGCACAAGCCTGAGTTAGGACTGTGCACAGCACCTTTGCCTGGTATCAGGAGGATGCACTGCTGGGTTCCCACGGGAAATGAGGTCCCGGAGGGAGGAAGATATGTCACAGTGGGCGTGTCCTGCAGGGGACTGGAACGGGGAGAGGGCGTCCCGGCTCCGTGACACTCTGTACTGATGCTCAGTACTGAACACATGTATTGAGTTTCTCTGGAATACTTAGCGCAGCACCCCGGTTGCTACCCGGGGTTTCAGGACCTTGAGCGCCATCCTGTGGGTACTGGGACCAGAACTCAGTTCATCGGCACCAGCCGCCCCTGCACTGCGCCCCTGAGTCATGTGACTGGATACCCTTGTGGGGAACCGAGTCAATCAGCACTTATGCGTGGACTCCCTTTCAAGTGCTCACAGCTTGGGGCATCGTGTCTGAGTCCATCAAGCTGCTTCCGAACATTCCGCCACCGTGTCTCCCAGCAACCTCTCTCCTTGGTCACACATGTTCTCCTGTGTGACCATGCATACGGACAAGTGACGTGTCTGCATACGCACGAGCAGCTGCGCCCGCACGTATCTGCAGAATCACATCCCTCTGTCTGAGCATACACACAGGGACGCAGCTCTGCGTGAGTGACATGCGCACAACGACAAGTATGCAAATACGGGACTACAGGCACAACGACCAACGCCATCTGCCTCAACCTGCACGTGTGTTGTCCTCAGCGTGCACAGTCTAACCTCTGTTTGGATGCACACGCGTGCATAGCTGTGCACGTACACACACGCATGCACCTACACGCACACACACTGACGCGCACAGTCTGCCAGCAAAGGCGCACGCACATGCATTCACATGCCAAGATTGCTAGCATGCACACAGATGTATGCATGCACTTAAATGCACACGAACTCACGTGCACAGTCTGCTAGTACGCACAAACACGTCCACACGTGCACGCACACGCAAGACACGCACATGCATGCACATGCACTCATGGTCACACAGTCTACTAGTATGCACTCACATGCACTCACAGATTGCTAGCATGCACACAGATGCACGCACATGCATGCAATTAAACGCACATGCACACACATGCATGAACACACACTCATGTGCACACAGTGTGCTAGCTTGCACACACGTTCACAGCTGTGCACGTACACACGGTGCATGCTGTTACATGCACGCAAATACGTGAACGTAAGCGCACGTGCAGAGACATGCACACACGTGCACACTCCTGGCCGTGCACCTGCCCGGGTCCCGGCTGCACACCGCGCCCATTTGGCTGCATTTGCACACGTCCGGTGCTTACACGTGTGTTCGCACGTGTCCTGACCGAGACAGATTGGTCGGGCTTGTGTTTTGTGGGTGGAACAACTGTACTCAGCACCGGTGGCGGCTTCTGGGGGAGTGCTGGGTGCTGGGTGCGCTCATCATGGGTATCACAGAGCGCGTGTCCCCGGGCCTGGGGCAGGCTTCTGCACGCGGGAGGGTGGGCGGATGCTGGGCTCCGTGGCGCTCCGCGCGGGGCTCACGTGGCACCGCAGGACTCAGCTCGGTCCCGACATGGCTGGATCCGTATGGCAGGACCTCGGCCCGGGCTCCGGGCTCCGGGCTCCGGGCGGGCCGTGTGCAGCGCCCCCCTAGCCTGCGGGAGCCCGGGGATGGGCCGCGCGGGGTCCCCGGGGCCGCCCCGGGGTGGGGCAGGGCAGGGCGGGGGAGGGCCGAGGCGTGGACTGCCGCGGCTTAAAAGCGCCAGGGCTGAGCTGGCCGCGCTTCGTCCCGGGCCCGCCCAGGCCACGGGAGCCGCCGGCAGCCGGCGCTGACCCCGCCGCCCTGCGGATTATCCGCTGCAGACGCCCCGCCGCCGACACCCGCGGAGTCCCCGGGGTAGGTGAGGATGCCGCGCCGGTGGCTTCGGGGTTCCGGGAGGGATCCAAGGGGCCCGGACCTAGAGCGCGGGGTGCACGGCCCAGGGCCGCAGGGGTCGCCCCCTCCCGGCAGCCGCGCTGCCTCGGGACGGCTGGGCCCCGCGCGCTCCCGACACGCAGTGGGGCTTCCGGGCCCTGACCCGCACCCGCGGACCGCGCAGGGGACACCCGAGCGCCCTCTCCGGTCCGCGGCGGGTTCAGACAAGACAGAGCCGCCCGGGCAAAAGCCCCGCAGTCAGACAGACGCGTTCCCCCTCCCCCCGTCCTCCAGCCTCTGCTCTCCTTCCTCCCTTTCCGCCTTCTGTCCTCTAACTCCCTCATCACTTCCCTCCCCGTCTCCCATCACTCCTCCAGGGAAGTATGACTCAGCCCCAGCACCCAGCGTGGAGCTGAGCAGGGAAGCCCCCTCCCGGCACCACAGGAATCTGAGTTTACCTTACGAGGGGGCGACCCTCCCTCGGACCCTGGCCGCTCAGTCGTGCACCCTTCCCCCAACCTCCGCTGGGGTCTGGAGTCCTACGAGGTCCGGTTGGTTGCACACGGCACCCGGCACCCCCAAGCCTCAGCGTGAGGTCCCCGGGCCGGGAGGACATAGTGGGTTTGCCGAGAGCAGATTGGGTGGGGCGGTTGGGGCTGCGGCCACGTGCACCTGGGGATCCTGGAAGAAGGTCGTGCCATGGGGATGGGGGAAAGCATACAATGTCCGGAACAAGGAGGCTCCCCCGGAGGGGACGTAGCCCGCGAAGAATAACGTGTGCAGTGTGGGCGGGTAGAAACATAGACTCTACAGAACAAGGATGTTTCCTGGGAAGGGATCTCTTTCAAGCCTGGGAGCATGGAAGCATACAGCACCCAGAACAAGGATGCTGCCTGGCCTGGGAAGAGAACTGTGCACGCTGGACGGATGGAAACATACGATCCCAGCAACAAGGATGCTTGGGGGAGGGGCCCAGTCTCCCAGCTCGGACCTCCGCCCCGCTGGCCGTGTCCCTCGGTCTTCTTAACATTTCCAGCCGACTTCCGGTTTCACGCCCGCCACTTCCGCCGCTAACCGCGGACCCCCTTTCCGCCCTCCAGGCTCTTCCGGTGGCCCCGGAGCGGAAGGATGCGACCTCCGGCGCGCCGCGGGCCAGGGTCGCTGCCGTTGCTGCTGCTACTGCTGTGCGGACCCGGGAGGAGTCCGCAGGCCTGTCCACGCCCGTGCGCCTGCTACGCGCCCACCGAGGTGCACTGCACCTTCCGCTCGCTGGCCGCCGTGCCCGCGGGGCTGCCCGCGCACCTGGAGAGGGCCAACCTGGGGTACGGGGCGGCGGGGCGCGGGTGGGCAGGGACTGCGTGGAGTGCTGTGTGCAGCGACTGTGCATGGAGGACTGTGCACGCAGTGCTGTGCATGGAGGACTGCACGGAGTGCTGGTGCAGGAACTGTGCGCGGAGTGCTGTGTGCAGCGACTGTGCATGGAGGACTGCACGGAGTGCTGTGTGCAGGGAGTGCTGTGCCTGCATACTGTGCAGGGAGTGCTGTGTGCGGGGACTGTGCATGGATGACTCCCACTAAAGTGCTCGTACTGTGCACCGGCTGCGGTTCCTCCAAAGAGTCTAAACAGCACTTCACCCACCTTTTTGACGGGCACAGTTAAGATGAACGGCTTCCCACGCGGGGTTAAAATAACTTCTCTGGGCTGAGGGTGTGGCTCCGTGGGTAGAGTGGCAGTAACTCAGTGTGTAGAATGTTTGTAGCAGACTGTGTAGAGTGCTTACATCTCAGTGCTTACAGTGCTTGCAGTTCAGTGGCTGTAGTGCTTCTAGCTCAGTAGGTAGAGTGCTGGTAGATCAGTTCGTGGACTGTTTACAACTCAGTACAGTGCACAGACCTCAGGGGTTACAGTGCTCGGCGCTAAGTGTATTGAGTGCTTATAGGTCAGTTAGTGCAGTGCTTGACATGGCTCTTGCAGAGGACCAAAGTCCAGTTCCCAGCACCCACACGGTGTTGCAGAAGCTCCCCAACTCCAGCTCGAGGGCGTGCGACACCCGTTTTTGGTACGCACAGACGCACGTGCATGCACACGCACACACATAATAAAATAAAATACAGACATTGAGAAACCCAGACAGAAAGCATCTGCACAACTGAATTCATGCCTTCACTCCTCCCTGGGTGCTGGTTTTGGGAGCCAGCCTCGGAATGTAGCCCAGGCTGGGCCTGAAATCCGGACTGTTCTGGCTCCACTTCCTAGCGGAGCTTGAGCCACAGACCTAGCGGGGTGTGTGCACCCAGGATACAGAGGACAGCGTCGGATCCCCCAGGCTGCGGTGGCGGGATGATGGGCCCAACATGGGTGCTGGACTGTATGATGCATGATGATGACGATGGTGATGGTGATGATGGATGATACATTGATAGGTGCATGTTGGCATGGATGCTAGTTTCAGGTGCTTGAGTACCACGATGTGGGTGCTGGCCTGGGTAGGTGATTCGTAGGTGGTTGATGGATTCATGATAGACAAGGAAATGCACTGTAGTCCCATGGTAGATGGATAGACAGGTGATTGACAGGTGGCGGTGATGCCTTAAGTAGATCAGGGTCCTGCAGAGCTGCGCCCCACGTCCTTACCGGGGTCCTGTGTTCCGCGCGTTCTCACGGTCCTGCGTTCCAGGTTCAACAGCATCCACTCCCTGTCGGGAGCGTCCTTCGCGGGCTTGACCAAGCTGGAGCTGTTGATGCTTCATGGCAATGAGATCTCGAGCATCCCAGACGGGGCTCTGCGGGACCTGAGCTCCTTGCAGGTAATTCGGTCCCCTGGAACGTTCGGGCAGGGCTCAGGTGTCTCCCCGCCATGCACACCGTGTCCGTGCAGCAGCTGGCGTTCTGACCCGGTCCCCATCTGTCGTCCGGCAGGTGCTCAAGTTCAGCTACAACAAGCTCCGCGTCCTGACGCGGCACTCGCTGCAGGGTCTGAACAGCCTGGTGCGCCTGTACCTGGACCACAACCGGCTGGAGTTCATCCACCCGCAGGCCTTCGGTGGCCTCACGGCACTGCGCCTGCTGCACCTGGAGGGCAATGCGCTGCAGCAGCTGCATGCTGGCACATTCGCCACTTTCTCCGTCCTCGGCCACTTCCGGCTCTCCACCCTACGGCACCTCTACCTGGGCGAGAACCGGCTGAGCCGGCTGCCCCAGGGCATGCTGGGAGCCATGCCGCTGCTGGAGAACTTGTACCTGCACGCCAACCCCTGGACCTGCGACTGCCAGGCGGGCTGGTACCTGAGCTGGCCGGCTAGATCCAAAGGTGAGACCGGGGTGGTGTTCAGCTGCATGCTGGGGAAATGCTTGTGCACGCTGAGAAGGTCAGGTGCATGCTGGGAAGATTCCTGTGCGGCTCAAAGCTGGACCTTTCAGCAGAACATTGTGTCTGCTCTGACCTTGTTCCCTGGAGTTGGGTCGGTCACTGGGATCCAGTACCCCACGCAGCAAGTGGGTCACTGGAACCCGGTACCCCAAGCAACCGGGTGGTACCCCAGGCAGCCCAGTGTTGACCCGGTTTTCCCTCGGCCTCAGGGGTGCTCAAGTGCAAGAAGGACAAAGTCTACATCGAGGGGCAGCTGTGTGCCTCCTGTGCGGAGCCCCGAGCTCTCCGGAACCGGGACCTGCACACCCTGACCCCTGTTACGTGTCACAGACCCTCCTTGGCGTCTCCACTGAGGCACAACGACACCTGGGCCTACGCAGAAGTGGACCCTGACGGAGATGATGACTCACTTCCGGAAGAGGCTGGAAGTGGCCAGTTGCCCCACGACCTCCTCCCTAACCCGTGGAACGTCACCCTGAACATGACCGACGAGCACGGGAACATCATCCGCCTAGTGTGTGACGTCAGCAAACCCGACACCTTGTCAGACGTGCAGCTGAACCAGACAGAGGCGCTGGAGATTGACGTCATCGCCACGGTGGGCCTTGATGTCACATGTCCGATGACGCGGGAGAGTTACGAAAAGCTCTGGAAGCTGATAGCGTATTACAGCGAAGTCCCCGTGAAGCTGCGCCGCGGAGCAGTGATCGACAGTGGACCGCAACTCGGTTACCAGTACTGGCAGGACGCAGACGAGGAGACTCAGTACTACACGGGCGTCCGCGCCCAGGTCTACGCGGACCCGGCCTGGGTGATGCAGCCGACCATCGAGATCCAGCTGAACCGCCGCCTCAGCTCAGCCAGGACAGTGCTGCTGTCCTACCGTGCTCAGTACTCGCAGACTGTGTCCACCGAGCACGGCACCCAGGCTGGGAGCCGCAGCTGGGTGATGATCAAACCCGGGACCGAGGCCCAGCGGAACCGGGTCCTCCTGGCCGGAAGTCCCTGCGAGCTGAGTTGTCACGTCAAGGGCTCCGAGAGTCCGTCCATCTTCTGGCTCCTTCCTGGTGGGACTGTGCTTCCAGCACCCACCTATGACCACGGCGGGAGATTCTCAGTGCTCAGTAGCGGCTGGCTAAGGATCAAGGCTGTGACCCAGGCAGACTCGGGCTTATACCACTGCGTGGCACACGTCACAGATGAATCGGACCAGATGTCATACCGGGTCCTCGTCCTTCCTTCTGTGACTTCGCCCTGGGAGGACTCTGCCATCACCCCCCTGCACAGAAACCCCGGAGATGCCGTCACACTGCCCTGCACCGCGACGGCCATCCCGGACGCGATCACCAGGTGGATCCTCCCCGGGGGTGGGGTGGTCGGCCATGACACAAACACGTCGCACGCACACATGTTGGCGGACGGCTCGCTGCATATGCCCCGTGTGCGCGCGCATGACACAGGGCTCTACACCTGTGTGGCGCTGAACCGGCTGGGACAAGACCACTTTATGGTGGAGATCGCTGTCGGGAACCGGGTCCCCAAAGGCGGAAGACGACGTCACAGCCCCAAGGGCTCCCCCAGAATCCGAGGTGACGTAGTGGATGACGAAGGCGGCTCCGGGGCGGAAGTAATATCAGGGCCCTCTGGCAAAGAACTGCTCACCACATCCACACATGACGTGGTGGATGTGGATCAGAAGACTAGGAAAGGACGCAGGAAGCCGAAGCTCTGGAACAACCCAGAACAAGGACAACAGGCACACGTGGCTGAGGGGCGCATAGGGTTCGAGTCCCGACGCCGCGTCTATGTGGGGAGCAAACAGATCCAGCCCGAGCGCTGGGCCAACATCCTAGCTAGAGTACGCGGCAAGACTCTGCCTCGGCCTGTGGGTGGCCCCGGGAGTACTCAGTCCAGCACCCTGCCCGCCCAAACCACGCTAGAAGTGACTTACGTGGCCCCAGCTGTGTCTCCTCCTAGGATTCCCGAACAGGTGGGAAACATGGCAGAAGAGACCACAGAGGTTGCCACGGAGGAGGCCATGGGAAACACAGGGGAAGACGCATCCATGGGCACGGCTCTGTGGGAAGAGCTCGTGCTGAGCCCGAGTTATTCAGGATTGACGACTCCAGTGGCGCCGTCCGCTGGGCTGGACAGAGACAGGACATTTTCTGAGCATCCAGAGCAGGACTCAGACCAGCACACAGACCAGCATTCCGTACAGCACCCAGACCAGTACTCGAACCAGCACCCGGACTCCACCTATGCTGGTTTCCCGAGTGGAGACCCGGCATCCACCCTCACCCCACAGGGAATGAACACCGAGTCCACATCCACGCTCACTGAGATCACAGCAGGATTCACCCCAGACTTAGAACCCAGCACCGGAAAACAGAGCACGCCTCCCGCCAGAACTCCGAGGCCACTGGCAGCTCACACGGTACCGGCAGCAAGTACATTTGCCCGGGTCCATGCAGAAAAGCAGCCAGACTATGCGAGGCCAGACAGGCCAGGCCGGAAGGGCCAGAGGAGGAAGGGGCAGCGGGGTCTGCACCCAGCTCGGCCTCCTGAAAGCAAGGGCAGAAGTGACTCGGGAAGTGACACCACGTGGGCGCCAACCACGCCCGTCGTCCAAAGGGCTTCCCTGGTGACGTCACCCGCCCCGGTGCACAGGAGGTCCGGAGGCTCCCGGAAACGCCGCCCCAGTCGGAAGGAAACACCACGTACCCCGCCCGTCCTGCAGACCCCATTCACCCCCACACCGCGTCCTGAGAGGCCGGTGGCTGGAACGCGGAACGAGTTCACACCCAGGACCTCACTGGCGAGGCCCAAGCCCCATACCACCCCGCTCAGCTTCCTGACAGGCCTGCAGGGCGGAGTCCCAGAAGAAAGCCCGGCCTTTACCACACGCCCCAGTGACGTGCTTTCCAGTGTCCCCGATGACGTCTTTCCCACTATCCCCGGTGACGCCCTGACTACTGTCTCCAATGATGACGTCTTTACAACCCACCACAGTGACGTCCTTCCCAGCGTCCCCAATGACATCTTTCCCACTGTCCCAAGTGACGTCCCTGGTGACGTCCTGACTACTGTCTCCAATGATGACGTCATTACAACCATCTCCAATGATGTCTTTACAACCAGCCCTGATGACGTCTTAGCAGCCATCCTGAATGATGGCTTTACAAATGACATCTTTCTGGCCATCCCTGATGACTCCATTAGAACCATGTCCAATGCCATGTTTACAGTAGAGCAGGATGACGTCTTTACAACTGTCCCCAATGATGTCCTTACACCTGTCCGAGATGATGATATCTTTAAAACTACCCGCAAAGACGTCACTGGCCTGGATAGCCCAGCCGAAGCGGAAGGCATAGATGATGTCATAGGCACCAAAGCTATTACAGCACCCTTAAAAGCCTGTATGCCTCATAATGATGTCCAGAAAGCCATTCCCAGCACACATCATCCTGACAGAGAAGCCAAGGGCTATGACGTCACTGCAGGTCCAGACTATACAACATCAGCAGAAGATGACATCAGCAACGGTGGTCTGGATTCAGTCCAATCACCTGCGAATGCCCGTGCAACTTCCGGTGCCTTGAAGTTTGCCCAAGGGCCCTCTCAGGAGGGTGCGGCGTCGCAGACCTCTCAGAGACACACTACGGAAACAGCACCGCACACAGCCGTCCCCACTTCCGGGGGGACAGAGCAGGTGCCATTTCCAGCCCCGCCAGGGGCAGCTTCCAGGGAGAACGGAGACCATGTGGGGGGCCTAGAAACTGCCTCCAGCCACTGGAAGTGGGCGGCTGGGCAGGCACCAAGCACCGTTCCTGCTGCGCGCCAAGCCCCCTGGTCACGAAGGCCGGAAGTGAACCAGGAAGTGCTTCTCACGGACACCCAGTCCCCTCAGCCCCCGGTGCCAGAGTCCCGGGACATCACCCCTCCTGGAGGTTCGGCCCCCACGCTGGTCACCGGGCCGCCGACTACCCACAAGGCCCAAGGGCTCGCTCCTACTCTTTATGAGCCCCATCTTCCAAATCACCCTGCAGCAAGCACCTCCCGCCCCGCCGTCCTGCGCTTTCCAGTCCCGGGGCAGATCGAGTCCAGTACCCCGGCCCCGTGGCCCCCGCTGCTCCGAGCCTTCCCACACTCCCCCCTTGTCCCACCCGAGGGTGTCACGCTTGGGCCCCCCGCGCCGCCCGCCCCCCGCCCGCAGCGCCCTTGGCCTGGCCCCTCCCACGCGCCCTGGAGGCCGCTGGCCCCTGCTCCGCCTGCTGAAAATGCGCCCCAGGCCAGCCAGGCGCCAGTGACCGTGAGGGTCCCCACCGAAGCCGATGCAGTTCTGCACTGCGGGGTCAGCAGGGAGCCGTGGCCACTGACAACCTGGAGGAAGGTGTCCACAGGTGAGCACGGAGGGAGCATTATACAGTCCGCCGGGGAGTGTTATACACCCAGGATGTCCTTCCCGGGGAATATTATACAGACAGGATGCACCTTCCCAGGCAATATCCTACAGCCAGAATGCAGTTCCCCGGGGGAATATTATATACCCAGGATGCACTTTCTGACCGAGCTTGTGCCCATTCTGTCTATGTCCCTACTGTCAGCTGTGTCTCGTATTTGACACCAGGTTTGCGAAAATGTGGAAGGCACATTCATATATAAGGAATTTGTGGTTAGCGCGTAGGCCATGCACTAAGTGTCGTCAATATGTAGATGTCGATTGTACGCCATATAACCACCCTGTGTCCAGGCTGCGATTCAGACATCCCGAAGGTTTGTCCTGAACTCAGTACTGCACACCTGCCCGGGCAGTACCGTGTGTATCTGGGTTGCAGATCCAAATCTGTGCGCAGTGGTATGAAGAAGGCACTTCTCTCCATGGAACAGACCATGGGCAAAGCACGGACATGCATCGATGCATTGCCGCACATGATTGACATGCTATGAGGTATCACCACATGTGATAATACAATGACGTGTTATTGACATGTGATTGCCATGCCATGATGTCATAGCACATGTGACACGAAACGTGTCTCTGTATGGTGTTCATGGTGTGTCCGCATTTTACGTATTGGTCCTAGATCTTCGTATGATGCATCATACATACTCTCAGTCTACACTGGAGAATATAACTTGTGTACACACTATGTGCGTATGTATTTTGATTACATGCATTTGTGATATGCCTACGTGTCTGTGTATGGTATTCATCTATTCACAATACATGTAGAACCACATGGAATATTATATACATATGAACATATAATAGTACATTGTTATACGTCTATATTTCTAAATCTAATGTATAACACATTTTTATACAGTGTTTCTCCATAATATAGATACATATTAAATACCATGTTGACTGCATATGTAGTATATAAATATAGACGATATACAACATGTTGAACGTGTTTCTATATTATCTACGTATCTCTATTATGTGTCTGTATATATTGTATCTATATACAGATCATATCTTTCGATGTATTACATATCTATATCTACATACATGTAGACTTATATCGTATAAACTTACATATAATATAAATCTACATGTATTGTAAGATCTACATGTTACAAATCTACACAAATCGTACAGATCTACATATATTATAAACCTTCGTGTATCATATAGATCTACATATATTAAAAATCTACATGTATAGAGCTAGATATATTATGAATCTACATGTATCGTATAGTTCTATAGCAGACGTATATCTAGGATGCGTAGTACATAAATGAGGTCTACATGTATCGCATAGATATACATGTTATAAGCCTACATGTATCATATAGATCTACATATATTGTAAACCTTCATGTATTGTGTGGATCTACACATATTATAAATATATGTATATATCTACATACGAGTCTACATATATCGTATAGTTCTATAGCAGACGTAGATCTAATATGCGTACTACATAAATGAGATCCACATTGTCAGTATGTTCATCCCTATATACTACCTACACTTAATGTATGTTATTTATGACATATAGTATCATCTATGTAACTTACAGTTCTGTCTGTAGTGTACATGTATAATCGGTATATCGGTTTATTCCTCTTACTATCACATAAATGTGTGCGTTAGGTAGTATGTGTAATTACTGTGTAATATATAAATGTTGTATACATGTGTAGATACTACATCTATATAGACTATATGTTACTTTATCATGTCCATGTGAATATCGTATATTTCTATGTATTATATCCCCAGGTCTACATGTATTATAAATCTATGTATAATAATATCTATCTGCCATATTTCTGTATCTTTAATGTACAATATAGAGATACTTTTATAGAAAAGTTTTATAGAAACACTTTTCTGTTTCTCCACGGAATACATGTGTGTACTGTTATACATCTCCATATCTTATTTCTATATCTATAGTATGTTCACTGTCTATATTATGCAGAGGTATATTACCTAGTCTGCGTAATTACGCATGTAATATATAAATATTGCTGATATTCATGTGTGACATGTTGTGTTTTCTCTATATTGTATATCTCCATATCTTTGTGCGAACTACATATCTGTATCTACATGTATTAGAAACCTCCATGTAAGATATGTTGATCTGCACTCATCTATGATGTATAATACATAGATATCACACTTTATTTCTCTAAAGCATATACACACGTAATACATGTTAACATAGTATATATCCTATGTATGCCTAAGTATGCAGTATACTGGTATATGTTCATAATATGTTACTACATGTCTAGCATGTATATTCATATGTATGTATTAATAGGCCTAATTTCCTGTTTCTGTCCATTACATGTCTATACACACATCATGTATTTGCCATTAGACTAGTAAGGTGTTTGGTGCTAGGTTGTAATGCCCCACGGTGCTTGGTGCTTGGTTGTGCTGCGCATGGTGCTTGACGCTAGGTCCTGCGGCTGCTCGGTGCTCAGTGCTTGGTGATGCTGCCTGGCCAGGGTGGCCTTCTGAACTAAGTCTTCCTCTTGTGTCCCCCGCAGGCACCATAATGACACCCAGCACGCGGACGGCCCGCTTTGAAGTGCTGCGGGACGGGTCCCTGGTCATCCACCGGGTGCAGGCGCAGGACGCTGGCCAGTACGAGTGCTCGGCTGGCCGCTCGCTGGGTCTGGACGTGCAGCGGGTCCTGCTCGTCGTGTTGGCACGGCCGGCGCGCGACGTCACGGTGTCGGTGGGGGACTCGGTCTCACTGGAGTGCTTGGCGCGCGGGAGCCCGGTGCTCGCGGTGGGCTGGGTGCTACCAGGCGGGGCGCGGCTCACCAACCGAACGCTCAGCATCCGTGGGGCCGAGCCGGCACATGGCGGTCTCTATCTGTGCCTGGCAGGTGCTGAAAGGTTCGCGATTCGGCTGCACGTGGCCCCTCGAACCCCCAGGATGCACCACGTGACCCAATCGCCCATAGTGAGCCGTGTGGCCCGGCCTCCCACTGTGAATCCTGGGGCAGGGCCTCTCCCCACGCAGCTCAGGACTCAACCTCCCGTGGTGCACCGCGGCACACAGCCTCCCCTGGACCACCACTCGGCCTGGCCTCCCTGGAGGACCCACGTGACTCGACATCCCATGATGCACCACTCCGCCCGGCCTCCAATCATGAAGCCTGAGGCTAGGCCTCCCACAATGCATCAAGCCGAGAGACCAACCCCATCGCCGCACGTGACTGGGCCTCCAGTCAGGAACCCTGCCTCTGGGCCTCTCACAATGCACCCTGCAACAGGACCGCCCGCGAGGCACCGCCTGACGCGACCTGCCATTGTGCAGCATGCGGCTGGGCCCCCCGCCATGCCCCACGCTGTGCGGCCTCCTATCATGTCCCACGCGCGGCGCGCTGAAAACATGACGCTGCGGGTGGGAAGCAGCACGCAGCTGCCCTGTTCTGTCCACGCCGTTCCGCCCGCCGCCCTGCGCTGGGTGCTGCCCGGTGGCATACACATCCGGCCCGCGCAGGTGCTTGGCCGGAAGTACTTAGTGTTCCCCAACGGCACGCTGCTCATCCGGGACCTGGAGCCGCGCGACGCCGGCCGCTACGACTGCGAGGCCGCCAACGCCCTGGGCTGGGCGCTCAGGACCGTGCACCTGGGGGTGCCCAGCACCCCGGCGTCCGCGCGCATCACCAGCGCCACTCCGCGCAGCACCCTGGTGCGCTACGGTGCGCCGCTGCTCCTGCACTGCAGCACCCGTGGCGAACCCGCGCCGCGTGTGCTCTGGAGGCTGCCTAGCCGGCGCCTGCTGGATGCGCTCTTCAGGTGCGCGGGGGGGGGGGGGGGGGGGGGGGGGGGCGGGCACGCACGCAGAGGGCTCTCGGACTGTGCCTGCAGAATGCTCCGGGCCGCGTGCATGCAGACGGTGCTCTCCGGACTGTACATGTAGATTGCACTCTGGGCCGTGTGCATATAGAAGGTGCTAACAGGACTCGGTGCACGCAGAAGGTGCTCCCGGTCTCTGCCTGCAGATTGTTCTCTGGGCTGCGTTCATGCAGAAGGTGCTGTCTAGGACTCTATGCATGCTGATTCCTCTCTGGGCCACTTGCATGCAGAAGGTGCTCTCAGGACTCTGCATGCAGATTGCACTCTTGCCTGTGTCCATGCAGATGATACTCCCCCAGCTCCGCATGCAGATTCCTCTCGGGTCCAGGTGCATGCAGGAGTTGCTCCTAGGGCTCTGCATGCAAAAGGTGCTCTTGGGACTCTGTGCACGAAGATTGCTCTCCGAGCATGTGTATGCAGGATGTTAACAGGGCTCCTTGCATGCAGAAGGTCTTCTAAGGACTCTGCATGCAGACAGTGCTCTCGGGACCGTGCATACAGAATACAGACGATGCTCCCAGGACTAGGTGCAGCAGGTGTTCCCATGGGTTGCTGTGTGTAGACGGGTGCAAAGACCCTGCAAAGTGCA
Organism: Eospalax fontanierii; assembly: GCA_035773235.1. NCBI lineage: Eukaryota > Metazoa > Chordata > Mammalia > Rodentia > Spalacidae > Eospalax > Eospalax fontanierii. The sequence goes on along the minus strand of CM069525.1, from coordinate 258,353 downwards.
TGGTCCCAGGGCTGCAGCCCTCTGCCCCCCAAGATACTGGAGCCCAGATCCCAGATACAACAGGAAGCTCATCGTTTTCCTCCTATGCGGGTGAGAATGGTGACATTCCTTTAGGCCCGCCTTTGCACAAGAACCAGAAGTCGGCCATCTTGGCTGCTGGTCACAGGAAGCAGAAGGAAGGGGAAGTAAGCCCTCACCCACCAGATGACCAGGGTTCGCTTTTGTTTAACAAACGGTCTGAGGTAGCCCAGGTTGGCCCCAGAGCTCACTGTGTATTGGAGGGTGACCCTGAAGGTCTGGTCCTGCTGCCTCCTTGGAGAGCCAGGGTGACAGGGTAGAGCACCAAGCCTTGTTTCTCCAGTACCCAAAGTTCCTGCAGTGCTGAGGACCCAGGGCTCTGTGCTTGTGACAACTCAGCTACAAGCACTGTGCCCACTCAGCATCAAGCACCCAATCCACTGAGCTAGAAATACCTACCCACTCAGAACTTAGTCTACAGACTGCGCAACAAACACTACACACTGAGCAGCAAGCACTATAACTACTGAGCTACTAGCACCCAACCTACTCAGGTGCAGTCGCTGTACACATTCAACTTCAGGTACTCACTGGACTTCAAGCCCTCTGTCCACTGAGCTCTAGCACTCTGACCAGCGAGCTTCAGGCGGTCTTCCCACGGGCTAAAAGCACTCTCCCCACTGAACTAGAAACACTCAGCCAAGGGAGCTATAATCACTACCATTTGAGCACCAAGCACTCTATGCACTCAGAAAAACTCTACCAACTGAGCCACAAGCACTCTGCCCAGTAAGCTACAAGTACTCTTCGCACTGAGATATAAGCACTCTATTAAATCAGCTGTTGAATTACAAGCAGTGTAACCACTGGGCTATAAGCACTCTATTCACTGAGTACTAGCACTCTACCCACTGAGGTACCAGCACTCCACATATTCAGCCTCAGCCCATGAACCCAGAACCTTTATTCTCAGTTGGTGCCTAATAATTGCACTCACTTATAGAGAGGCGATTGGGGCTCAACGTCTGCACTCAACCCACCATCAGACGAAGGGACTGAGCAATGATCACTGTCCCCTCAGTAGCAATTCCCAGGCCTGCTGGCGCACTTTGATCCCAGCACTCCGGAGGTAGGGGCAGGTGGAGGTGAGCAGTGGGGTCCAGCCTAGTCTACAGAGCGAGCCTTCGGATAGCGGGTGCTGCAGGGCAGATGGGGGTCCCATTTGCACACGGCTGCCCGGCTGACCCCGACCTACTTCTGTCCTGCAGCTTCGACAGCCGGGTCCAGGTGTTCAGCAACGGCTCGCTGGCCATCCGCGCGATGACCGAGCAGGACGCGGGCGAGTACTTATGCTTGGCCCGGAACGCGGTCGGGGACGACTCCGCGGTGCTGAAGGTCGGGGTGCTCACCGAGCCGGCCAGGATCGCCCCCCAGGAGGGAACTGAGCGCCGGGTGCCGCTCGGCGGCTCACTGCAGCTGGACTGCGAGGCCACTGGCTGGCCGAACCCCGAGGTCTCGTGGGGCCTGCCGGACGGCCGGGTGCTGCACCCAGGGGCTTACGGTGATCTCGGAAGACGTATCCAGAGCCACGCGGTGCTCCACAACGGGACTCTCTTCCTCCGTGCAGTGGGAGCACGGGACGAAGGCGAATACACTTGCCAGGCGGAAAACCCGCTTGGCAGAGACCGGGTGCAAGTGCGAGTCCACGTGCTGGCCGAGCCCCCGGGTATCCAGAACGCAGAGGTCCAAGCGGGACCCCCGGTTATCCAGAACACCGAAGCCGTATCCGGGTTCCCGGTCATCCGGAGCATGGATGACATAGCTGGTGCCCCGGCTATCCAGAACCCGAAGGTCATGGCTGAGTCCCCGATTATCAAGAACAGGGAGGTCATGGCCAGGCCCCGGGTTATCTGGAACAGAGGTGACAAAGCCGACGCCCCAGTGCTCCAGAACGCCAAGATCCTGCCAGAGCCCACGGTTATCCGTAAGGAGGAATTCATGGCTCGGCCCCCAGTTATCCGAAACAGTGACGTCATGGCGGGGACCCCGGTTATCTGGAACACTGGCGTCATGCCCGGGCCCTCAGCCATCCGGAACACAGAGACCCTGGGAAAGCCTCCCATTATCCAGAGCTCTCAGGTCTTAGCCAAGTCCCAAGTCATCGGGAACAGTGACGTCATGGTTGGGTCCCCCGTCATCCGTAACGCGGACATCATATCCCGGGCCCCAGTTATCGGGAGCAGTGTCGTCATGGCCAGGCCCCAGGTCGTCCGGGAGCCGACCTACTCGGTGCTGCACGTGCATTATGGGGATGAGGCCGCCCTGCAGTGCCAGCCCCGCGGAGCCGCGGTCCCAATGGTGATGTGGTGGTCGCCCGCGGGCCGGCCGATCACCGAGTCCTCCGACAAGTACCGCGTGGACGCCGGGGGGACGCTGCGGATCTTGCGGACCCAGCGGTCGGATAGCGGCAACTACACTTGCGCCGCAGGCGCCGCCCTGAAGGTGGTGCGAGTGGACGTCACAGTGCGCGCGCCGCGTATCCACGGCCGGCGTGACGTCATCACGCACCAGGCGGCGACCGCAGGCAGCCGGAAACTTATCGATTGTCGCGCAGACGGCATCCCGACGCCCTCGGTGCTCTGGGCCTTCCCCGAAGGCGTGGTGCTGCCCGCGCCCTACGCGGGCCAGCGCGTGGCGATCCACAGAAACGGCACCCTGGACTTCCGCCAGCTGAGGAAGAGCGACGCGCGCACGCTGCAGTGCATCGCGCGCAACGAGGGCGGCGAGGCCCGCATGACCGTGCACCTGCGGGTGCTAGAGGCGGCAGACGCGGGGGCCCGGACGGAAGTGCAGGCAGCGGGCGCAGAGCGCATCACCGCGTGGCCAGGCCATACCATCCGCCTCCTGTGCGCGGCCTCGGGACTTCTGCCGCCTGGGACGCGCTGGGTGCTGCCCGACGGCACCGAGCTCTACGCTGGCCAGCACCGGCCGCGCTTCCTGCATGGCGGGGATGGCGCGCTGCATATCCGGGACCTAACGGCGGGCGACGCGGGCGCGTACCGCTGTGAGGCCAGGGCCGGGCGCGCCGAGAAGCTGGTGCTCCTGCAGGTGGCGCTCGCACCAGAACCTGGGGGACCGGAAGTCAAAGAACCGGAACTTGCCAGAAAGGAAGGCAGAAAACATGTCGGCCAGCCGGAAGTTGGGAAACAGGAAGTAGGCAGACCGGACGTTGCCAACCCAGACTACAGGAAACAGGAAGCCAGCATCCCGGAAGTTACCCGCCCAGACTATACACAACCAGAAATAAACCCAGAAGTTTTACGAGTAAGCATAAGAAAACCGGAAGGTAGAAAGCCAAACTTCAGCAATCCAGAAGCCATAAAACAGGAAGTTAACCTACCGGAAGTCAACAAACCAAAAGTCAGCAAACCAGAAGCCAACAAGCACTTTCCCAACGTGGTGAGCATCATCAACGGGGAGACTCTGCACCTGCCCTGTGCCGGGTTCAGGGGGCCTCATGCTCGTTTTTCCTGGACTTTGCCCAACGGGATGATTCTGGAAGGTTCCCAGAGCCAAGGCCGAACTTCTGTATGGGAAAACGGCACCCTGACGGTGCGGCAAGTGTCGGTGTTTGACCGGGGCATGTATGCCTGCAGGGTGAGCAGCCGGTCAGATCCAGTGGTGACCAGCGTCCCAGTCATCGTGATCGCCTACCCTCCACGCATCACCAGCGAGGCCAGGCCAGTCATCTATGTCCAACCTGGAAGCAGTGTGATGCTGGAGTGCCAGGCCATGGGCATCCCAAAACCGGAAATCAGCTGGGAGCTTCCGGACAGGTCTTGGCTGACCACAGGGTCCCAGGCCTATCTCCATGGCCACCACCACCTGCATCCTCAGGGCTCCCTGAGCATCCAGCAGGCCTCAGCCAGGGACGCGGGCTTGTACCGATGTAGCGCTAGGAACATACTAGGTGCAGACGTGAGATCGACCTACATCCATGTGTACTGATGGGTCCTGAGGGTGCTCGGCCTTTTCTGGCTCTTGCTGATCTTCCAGGATGCGTGTTCACGGCTGCCGGAGGTCTGTGTGCACACATACACCATGTGCACACGTCCTCATGGCCCCTCAGGGTCTGCTGTGATACACGTTCAATGCATGTGTGTTTTCTTCCTGTCCAGACAACGGGTCCAGAATCAAGTTCCGTCCCAGTTAAAAGCCGTAAATTATTGTCTTTACAAGACTTGGGTACGTGACAAGGGACCTGTGGAGAGACTGTTCAGGGCACAGTACGTTGCCACGTCCTGTCAGCCCACAGGCCCCACAGGAAGTGGGAAGGAGGCACTGCCGTGTCATTGTCCTGAAAGCATTGTTTGGGGAAGGAGATAGAAACGATGGAGGGACGGAAGCCACTAACCCAGGAATCTTCCAGAACCTTCTGAATCTTCTATGATTTCTTGGAGTTGGTTTGGTGGAACTTCCAGAGTATTTCTGAAATCTCCCTGAATCCTCTGGAGCGCCAATTGCTTTCTGATCCTCTGGAATCTTCCGGAATCCTCCGGAAAGTTCACCAGCTTCAGGAAGCTCCACAAATGTCTCACACTCTTCTGGAGCTTCTCCAATCTCAGAGTTTTCCAGAACATTTGGTAATTTTCTGGACTCCGTAGGAATCACCCAGAAATCCCATTTTTCGAGAATCTCGAGGACCAGAATCTTCTGGAATCTCCTGAAATTGGAAGTTTTCTGTGACATTCCAATTTTCCAGAATCTTCTCCAATTCTCTGGAATTTGACATTTCTCTATGTCCTTTTTCAAGTTTTCCAGACTCTGATTTTCCAGAAACTTTTCCCTGACGCTTTTCTCACCTCTCCCGTACTTCCTAGACGTTTCCGGAATCTTTTGAGAGCTGAATCTTCTGGAACTGCCATGCGTTCCTAGAACCTCTGGAATCTCCTATGTGGTTTTCAGGCTTCCCGAGTGTCTTCTCCAGTTTGCCAGCATCTACCAGAATCCTGTGCGGCTGGCGGGGTGCGGTTCCTGGAATCGTCTGGACTCCCTTAGCGTTTTCTAGCCTTCCTGAACCTTCTCTCTGGCGCCTTCCAGAATGGTCTCTATGGGATCCAAACCTCCCTCCTCCACTCCCTGGGGTCACGATATGCATATCTTGCAGACAGAACATAAACAGCCAATGTTCCCACACCACCTTATTTTTCTACAGATCAATAGTCTGTTCCTTTAACAATAAAATAATATTTTCGAAAAAATTCTGGGCTGCATAATGTTCCAGTTCGCTCTTATTTTATTTGGGAGGCAGTCGTGCTGTGTAGTCCAGGCTGGACACGAGAAATCGATCTTTCTGCCTCTGGGTGGAATTTTGGAAGACCAGGCTGGGTACTGGATCAATCAAGTCTCTGTTACTCCCAACAAGAGATCAGAATGCTGAATCTTGGTCCCTTAGTATGGGAATTCCCACAGCCTCTGACATCATTTCACTAGAACCAGAAACTTTGTAGCTCACTTGGAGTGTTTGTAGCTAAGTAATTTAGAGTGCTTGCAGCTTAGTGAGCAGAGTGCTTGTAGCTCCCTTGGGAGAGTGCTTGTTGCTAAGTAATTAGAGTGCTTGTAACTAAGTAATTAGAGTGCTTATAGCTCAGTGGATAGAGTGATTGTAGCTTAGTGGTTAGAGTGGTGTGGCTCAGTGGGCATAGTGCTTGTAACTCCCTGGGGACACTGTAGCTAAGTACATAGAGTACTTGTAGCTCCATGGGCAGAGTGCTTGTAGCTAAGTACTTAGAGTGATTGTAGCTCCCTGGGAAGAGTGCTTGTCCATCTTCCAGCAAGGCAGCTCAGGCTGGTTGGAACTCCAGACCCTGTGCCTCAGTTTCCCTGGATCTACTGGGAATGCACCACCTGCCCGTGGCTATTCCCTCACGTGGCTTTCAGAGAACATCGCTTTGGCCCCAGGCTGGGTACTGAAAACCGAGTAAGTCTCAGAAGGCTGATTCCATCCTTCGCACTATGACATCCACTGGGATAGGAACCGGGAAGTGGAATATTGCTTGGCACTGTGCAGGCCACACTGACTCCTTAGGACAAATGTAACTGAAAACAGAGCAAAATGTAGGGCAGGGGACGGGTGTTGCTGATGCGTGCACAAGGACATTCATCTTCATGTGTGGGTGCTTGGTCCACACGCCTGTCTGGAGTGTGCTTGACTGATAGCTGTGTGCGGCCTCCCCGCTCCCGCCCCAAGCTGACACGTTTGCACATTGCCCCCAGGCCTGATGTGTTTGCACACGACCCCTGAAGGGTACTTACGACGTAGCCTGGGTTCCAGCTCGTGTCATCATTTCTACACAGTGATCACTGCGGACTGAGTCACGTCCACAGGGTGGGAGGATCTATCTGTGCCTCAGTTTCCTCTGTGCTACCTGGGGATGCACATCTCTGCAGAGGGGAACCTGAGGCACAGACAGGTGTGTGGAGAGCATCTCTCACGGATTAATCTTTGAAGATCATAAGCGCCAGGAGTATCGATTACCTGGCTTGCTCCGAGCTGAGTTAAAGGTAAGGTCGTATTAAAGGGAAGGTTGTCTTAAAGGAAAAGTTGTATTAAAGGGAAGGTCGTACTAAAGGAAAAGTCGTATTAAAGGGAAGGTTGTATTAAAGGGAATGTTGTATTAAGGCAAAGGTCTTCTTAAAGGAAAGGTCGTCCTGTTCTGGCCCACTCAAATAATCACCACAACAATAATCAATAGTCATAGTAATTAGTAATAAATCGAAACCCCTAAGCCTAGCATGGATACCCTCATTTCCCTGACAAAGTAATCAAGTAAGCATAATTTTCAATTACCATGTCATCATCAATTTACATAAAATCATCATCAATTATCATAAAATCATCCATTTCCTCAAATCATCACCAATTAACGAGGCGTTTTCCTGAACAGACCGCCGTAAATTTCAAACTGGACCCATCACAATTGGTGAAAATGTCAGAACTGACACATCTCTTCCACATCCGCATCCACGTGTCCTTCCTGGGTCCGTTTTCCGCTTCCGGATCTCATAACACGATTCAAAGACAAAGTCAGGTCTGAGGATGAAGCGGCGTGTGACAGCCTCTGTTTTCCCGCCTCGGGAACGACCCACCCGTGGCCGCGTGAATCCGTCCAGGATTCGGATGGTCCGTCAGCGCTGCATAACGAGCATCGCCAGCTCACAATACCGCGAGAAGGAAGTCGTCCTCGTGGTCAAGCAGGACTGCAGCCACAACATCCAGAGTCCATTGAAGGCGCCGAGCTGCGGGGCACAGGGATGCTCTGCGGGGCGCAGGGATGCTCTGCGGGGCGCAGGGATGCTCTGCGGGGCACAGGGATGCGTGGTGCTGCCTCACGGCCGCCTCCATCTGCCTCAGTATGGATTCTATCTGGCCTCGGTGTCTGGGCTCAGTGCGTTCGCTTCCACGGGGTCCCGGGACAGGTCGAACGGGTCGTGGTGCGTGACGTCGCCGGAGCACGGGCACGCGTTGCGGCCGTAGCACCTGTGCCGTCAGGGGAAGACCTGGGGGTGACGTAATGTGCCTTCCACACCGTGGAGCCTGGACGTGAGCTCAACTTCCGGACAGAGTGAACACCCTGACAGACGCACATGACGGAGATTCCCATCCGTCCTTCCAGGAGTATTTCCTGAGCCAGATTCCCAGGCCCCTCCCCTTTCCTCTTCCCTCGTTTTTCCGCTTCCCTTTCCAGTCCCCTCCCTTCCCTTCTCGCTGGTCCATTCCATTTCCTCTTCCTTCCTTCGTGTTTCCTCTTCATTTTCCAGTCCCACCTTTCCGTCTTACCTCCCTCCTCCCAGGTCCCTTCCTTTTCCTCCCTTGGTCCACCTTCCCTCACCCTCCCTCCTCTCCCCAGGCGGAGACGCCATGTGCGGCCCCACTTCTGCCTTCCAGGAAGCGTGACCGGCCTGTGGTCACACTCACAGTCCTTCCGGTGCCAGCGCACAGCGTGCAGGAAAACGCCACAGTAGTGAAAGAGGAGCTCGTGCTCCGAGTGCCGCGCGCCTCCTTCCAGCAGCAGCATCAGGTTCAGGTTCTGCCGTCAATCTCCCTCAGGTGGTGGAGGAAACATGACGTCATCACAGTGACAGGGAGGGCAGGTGGACGGACAGGAACGATGACGTCATCACAGGGAAAGCAGGAGAAGCGTGCTGTCATCACAGTGACAACCAAGGGAAAGGCGGTTGGCCAATAGGAAGTGTGACATCATCACAGGCGAGGGGAGGGGAAGCAGGCAGGTGCACAGGAGGTGTGACATTATCACAGGCAAGGAAGCAGAGTGAACAGTAGGAAAGGAAGCACAACGTCATCACAGTGACGAGCAAGGGAAAGCAGGCAGACAGGAAGTGTGAGGTCATCAAAGGGAGGAGGGGGGGGGGGGAGAAGAGGCCGGAAGGCAGGAGGAAGAAAGTCAGGTCAGAAAGGTAAGACGGTACACAGTGTCTCCCAGCTACTTCCTTTGAGGGGACAGGAAACAAAGTGGGCTACTTCCTTTGTGGGGACAGGAAGTACAATGGTATGTGTCCCTGACCCTGACGGACGCGCAGACTGTTGTCTGCGGTGTGACAATCAGACCCAGAGTGCCTACGGACTGAAACGCTTAGCTTGACGCCACAGTGCGAGGACAGGGAAGTTGGGCCAGAAGCCAGGAGGGAAATGGAGCAGAAAGCGGGGGAGGGATCTGACTGGCAGTTTCTGGATCCTGCCCAGCCAGAGTCCAGAAGGTCCAGGAAGAGGTGCTGCACACCCTAGGATTTCCCGCGTGGGCAGGGCTTCCTGCGTCAGCTAACAACCCACACAGTCCCCACACCCAGGGCAACCGGACACCGAGGTCGACACCGTCCCCCACGGACACTTTTCCTGTGACTCTAGGCTGATGAGTCCTGATGCTGGGGTGGTGCTGTGCACAATACTGAATCTAGGCTGTATCAGGTGGACATTTAGAGCTGACAAGCGCATCCTCCTGTGGACAGTACTGAGTCTAACCCATGTCCACTTGACACAGTGCTCTCCACAGTACTGACTCCCGCCCGTGTCCAGCTGGCACTTTCCACTGTCACTGGACCGCAGCAGGCCGTATCCCGAAACACACAGTACTTTCCGGGGCACGCGGCACTTCCGACCCCGGGTCCGGATCCCGCCGGCTTGCCTACCTGTCCTGAGGAATGGTCCCCCTGCAGATGTAGGTCAGCGTCAGGAAGACGTCCATGAGGCTGGTGGGCTCGTTGGTGACGCGGCCGGCCTGCAGCACCCTGGGCCACGGGAAGATGCCCGGGACGCGGATCCCGCCCTCCCAGCCGCCCGTGCCTCTTCCGCCGCCGGGAGCATGGACGAAGGTGGGCCGCCAGGGTTCGGCGGGAAAGGGGTGTGCGGCCAAGCGGGGAACCCGGACCTGTCAATCAACTCCCAGAGCCCGCCCTCTGGCGGTCAGTGCTGCCTCCTTGACCTGTCAATCAACCCTTCAAGGCAACCCAGAGCCCGCCCCACCGCGCTGCCCGCTTCCTCCCTGACCTGTCCATCACTCACCTCCGTAGACACCATTCTAGCCGCCTAGCCGCACCGCGCTGTCCCGGGCCTCCAGGCGGCCGCCGTTGTTAAAGGTGAAATACACCAGCGTCCGGTTGGTCAGCAGCTCCCGGTCCAGCGCTTCCAGGATCTTCCCTGCGACAAGGATGCGGCTGAGCCACGGGGACGCCCACACGGACCCTAGGGGGCCCGCGGAGCGACTGAGCCGCAGTACCTCGTCTGGGAGTCTCAGCTGTAGCTATGCGGGCAGGCCAGGGACAGGGCCCTCCCCGCAGGAACACGTGTTTTAGCGTGTGTGACTCAAGTGTGTGACGTGTACCAGCTGTGTTGTAGTCACGACCAGAAGTGGTGATGACGTGACAGGAAATGGTGATGACATAATAGTAAGTGATGACACATGACAGAAAATGGTGATGACATGACAGGAAATAGTAATGACCTGAAGGAAGCAGTGATGTATAAAGGAGACTGTTGGGGGAGGTCAGCCAGGACCGGGGTCCACGTCACTGACCTGATCAATGACATCACCATGACTGCACCACAAGGGCCGTGTCTTTCTGTGTGTCATCACTCATCCCCCCCTCCCATCCAGTCCTTTTCCTCCAGGTTTCCATGTGTCATCACTCACCCACGTCACTCACCCACCATCCAGTCCCTTTCCTCGTCGGTGTCACGGTACCGCCCTTGTTTATTGCACCCGGGGATCGGCGCCCGCGTGGGCAGTGGCGTATGCACCTGTAGGAAGGACATAAAGAGCAGGGACGGTACCCGCTTGTACCTGCAGTGTGGGAAGTGGCGGGAAGTCAGGGAAAGTGAGATAGAAGTGAGGAGGAAGTGTTGGGAGGAGCGCGGAAGGAGGTGGAGGAGCGGGAAAGGAGGTGGAGGAGCGGGGAAGGAGGTGGAGGAGTGGGAAAGGAGGTGGAGGAGCGGGAACGAGGTGGAGGAGCGGGGAACGAGGTGGAGGAGCAGGGAAGGAGGTGGAGGAGCGGGAAAGGAGGTGGAGGAGCGGGGAACGAAGTGGAGAGGTGTGCAACCAGGAGGAGGAGTTCAGATCGAGGTGGAATTACGGTGGAAGGGAGAGAAGGAGGAGGAGGGGAAGGAGGAGGACTGAGACGTTCCATCCTGCTGGAGAGACGGCTCGGCACTCAGAGAACTGGCTGCTCTCACAGAGGACCCGGGTTCGAGTCTCAGCACTCACATGGCTGCTGACAAGCGTCTGTAACTCCAATTCCAGGGGATCCGACGCCCTCTTCTGACCTCCGTGAGTACGGCACAGCTCGTGTGCACTTACACACATGCCGGCCATACCCTCATACATGTTGATGAAAAACAATAAATCTGCGCACCAGATCCTGAGGCCACTGGCCTGGGGTGACTCAGCAGCCCAGCACCCTGCGGGCCCCCAGGTACTGAACCTCAACAGGACTGGGTCAGCTCGGACGGACTCAGCGCTGCGGGACTGTGTCACAAGCATCACGGGGAGGTGCACAATTGTAACCACGGTGTCTCGGTTACATAAGTGCTGCGGAGACCAGAGAATAGATTACAGGAAGGTGGGTGACCGATGCACTCTATGCTGAGGGAGGATAATCAATAGATTAAGAGGTGACTGATAAACGATTGACAGATGATAAATAGATGATAGATGATTGACAGATAAATGATTGATAGATGACTGATAGATGATTGACAGATGACTGGTACAAGATTAACAGATGATCGATCCATGCATGACAGTAGATGATAGATTCACACATCACAGGCCTCTGTTCTGACGTCACAGCCACCCCGTCCTGACATCACATACACCACATCTGACATGTCATCTGGTATGACATCACAGCCGTGTCTTCTGGCGTCACAGCTGTCCCCTGCAGCTCCCCACGACGGATCCCTCCCTTCATCTCTATTGTGACAGACACTCGTTTCCTTTGTGACACCAACCCAACACTCAACCAACCGTGAGCTCACAGGTTTGATGACATCAAGTCCATTAGGGAGAGCCGTGGGCAGGTGAGGACCTGGACGCCACAGACATTGGATAGCCAAAGCACGCTTCCGGATGGAACCGGGTGTGCACCTGTGGTGTCTTTTCCAGTAGAGAAAGGCGAAGGAGACAGAGATGGAGAGACACAGAGAGAGACGCAGAGGACAGGGACAGAGGGAAAGACAGGTTCTGCGTCTCCCACGGGTCTTCCATGCTGAGGGTTCCCAGACACGCGCTGGGTGGCCTACAGTTTCCCACAATCCCCGGGCATCATGGGCCTCATTCTCCCACAATCCCCCGCGCCGGCCCCACACACTTTGCGTCCTAAAGTTCCTGAGAAGCAGCAGCAGCGCATTGGCACCTTAGCTGCTTGCACCTTAGCTGCTTGCACTGGAAGTGCTTACACCGGGAGTTACTCAGAGACGCGTCCACTGTCCTGTCCTCAGTCTTAAACCCAGATTTGTTACGCAGTGGAAATTTGGCTATGGCCGGAAGTACAGACTCAACCCCCGTGATGCGGCCACTTTACTGGAAGTGCAGACTAGAACCCCAGTGATGAGGCCACTGTACCGGAAATGCAGAGTCGAAGCCCAGCCTTGTCCGTCTAACTAGAAACTCGGTTCATCACACAATCTCCTGACTGCAGTCCCAGGAACAAAGTTCACAGCACCAAGGGGACGGTGATGGGTGTCCAGCACATGGAGCACCGGTGCACTGAGCACAGCACCTTCCAGATGTCGCGCTGCAGGCTGAAAGGAAGACTCGGTTCCCCCTGCCAGCTGCAAAAACTCGCGTGCAGCACCTACTAACACGGAACAAGACGCATGGGACATGTTGACAGAAGAACACACATGTCACGTGGCGCTGACACAGAACACGCATGTCACAGTCCTGACACTGAAGAACACGCATGTCACGCGCTGACACAGAACAACGCACATGTCACACGCACTGACACCGACCTGAGCCAGGGCTGGATCCTGGGAGCGCTCCGCTCCTCGATCCTCCCGTCCTTCATGCTCCTGTCCTCCATCCTCCCCTCGCCTCTGCCTTTGCCAACAGAGACTTCCAGGCCTCTCAGGGCCACCAGCTTCGCCGTCATTAGCATAATTACAGGTCTGCCTCATTAGCATAACCACTAAGTGTTTCGAATGAGCCATTGAGCCACAAGCACTCTGTCCACTGAGCCACATCCCCAGCCCAAACAAGTACGTTTCATGTTAAGGTTCCCACTTGGAACTCTCAGTTATTGAAGTTAGTGACATGGCCTCAATGGGGGACTCGGGGTGCTTGGTGGAGCTACCTGAGTCCCTCATGTGGGCATTTTCCTGAGACCAGAACTACAACAAGAAAGTCTCTGACCTTTTTCAGGGTTGTATTTTATTTCCATTGTAATTAGTAGTCTGGTCCGAAGCACCCGGAACCATCCTGAAAGTCTATGAACTTTTGCAGGGTTGTATTATACTCCGGTAGTGACTAACACTACCCTCTTGACAGCACCCAGAAACCAAGCTCTGGTCCTACCCGCGACAGAGCGTCTACGTTGGGTTAATTGATGTGGGAAAACGTCCTGAATGTGAGCGGCACCGACGGGTGGGAAACCGAGTTCAAAGCAGTGTTTGAGTCTGAGGCATTTACGGCCAGTCCCAGCAGCCCACGCGGCCATCCACGGAGTCAGAACAACGCAACCTGGCCTGGTATCTGCGTCCCCCAGCTGACTTCAGCCGAAGCAGGTGAGCTCTCGGGTGAGCACTCGGTGTGTACTGGAGATGAGCACTCAGATGAGAACTCCGTGTGGACTCGGGTGAGCACTTGGGTATACACAGCTGGAAGCCCGGATGCTGGGCTCAGACCTGGTCTTACTGGGACCGGAAGTGAGGGCGACAGGCTGGAAGGGGTCCACATGCGGAGTTGCTGCGGGACAGGTTCAGCCCGTGCGGCAGCCGCGGTGGAACCCGTGCATCCCCTACATGGGAACCTGGAGGACCGGAAGTCCCAACCGGAGCTCTTGCGTCAACCTGACCTTGCTGTTTGCTGGTTTTGCTCTTTATTCATTGCCTAACTTTCATTTATTTTTCTGATCATTGGAGGGTTTATCAATTTGTTACTTATTGATGACTCGTGCTGCGCCGTCATGGATTGCTTTGATTACGTAATCGAGTTGTTCTTGAATTCATGAATCTACGATTCACGTCAACGGTGTCTTACGGAGTTTATTATTCTATTGATCCGCATTTACTGATTACGTATTACTTATTAATGTATTCATTCCGTATTGATCACTTTCCAGAATGCCATGGTGACCCATAGGATGAGGTTCTCCTGGCTTGGGCTGCATCACGTGACACGCCTGTACTTCTGGTCAGTGGGCATGCCTGTATGGACAGTCAGGACACATGTCTGTGGGGAATTAGGCCTCCCAACACAAACCCCCTCCATGGCTATGTGATGGTATGCGGGCCCTCCATGACTGCGCCATGGTGTCTGATTCTGCTTAGCTTAAGAGTTGTTCATTAACTTGTGACCAATGGCAGAACATTCTTCCGCCTTTCGCAGAGACTATCTTGTCTGTGCTGCTTCTGCTTTATGGCCTAGTAAACATGCCTTGAACTGCTGAGTCCCTGGGTGGGCACGGGGTGCTCTGTCACGTAGGACAGAGGTTGTTATCTTTTTTGGCCACTGGGTCAGTGGTCCCTGGTCTTTTGCGTTCCTCAAGGATTGTTAGATTGTATAATAACGTATGGAAACAGTATAAAAAGGAAGAGACATTTGTTAGTAAAGGCTTCTTCTTCTCAACTTCCATGGTGTGTGTGTGAGTTCTTTCATCAAGCCTCGCTGCTCCTCGCAGGAGACTCGGACCCAGGGCCGTGCAGGCGCGGCACATGTCGGTACTTCCGGTCAGTGGACCCATATGTACTTCTGGTCAGTTCTTGAACTCCGCAGTCTTCCTTGCTATGGGCTCGAGAGGTGCTCGGTGCTCGCTGGAGGGTGCTGTTCACACCGGGCTAGGTTCTCTTTGCCACATCTCAGAACTGTTCTACAAGAGAGTGGTCTACAAGAGATTGCTGCCTGTGTGGGAGGGGTGGGAGGAGGGAGGGGAGTACTGAAGGGGAGGGAGAAGCAGGAAGAACCCCAGACTGGCCGGCGCGGCTTCCCGGAAATCCTCCCTTACTTCCGGGCACGCCAAGTCTGCATGTCAGAGCACCACACGTTTGCAGCTGGGAGCATCACGCATTAGGCCGGCATCGTGGAGTGCGAGCGGTTGTGCCCCGCCCCGGAGCACCGGCTAGTCTGGCAGAGGCCGGGGACTCGGTTCCCAGCACCCAGGCGGGGACACAGCCTTCGGTTCCCTGGGTGTCCTCCCGCGCCGGCACACACGTGCGGGGTGCTGGGAACCCAGTCCCCCTGGCTGCGAGTCCCTCCACCCCTTCCCGCCCGGCGGCCCACGCAGGACGCGTGTCAGGCCGGGCGGCTCCACCCTGGCCCGGGCGTACACCTTCCTGAAACTCCCCACACCTCGCGCGCGACCCAGCTCCCAGTACCTGAAAAGCAGGTTCTACTGAGATCGGGAGAACCGAGCCCCGGGCGCGGGCGGTGGTACTGACCGAGTCTCAGTCACGTAACACGACGCCGGCGTGGCGGGAGGGGCGGCACGCTCCTGAAAGCCGGTTATTTTGCGGCGTGGACGGTGGGGAGTCCCGGAACCTGCGCACAGCCCGGGCGGGGTTGGCCGGGAAGCCCCGTGCGCTGGCCTCTTTGCGCACGACACGGGGGCGGGGAGCCGGGGTCGAGCGCGCAGACGTCGCAGCCCGGGTCCCGGCCCAGCGGGCCGTGTACAAACCGCAGGGTACCGAATCAGACCCCGCAGAGGACCCGGCGGCCGTGAGAAGCAGGTAACGAACTCAGCCGGCGGGCGACGGGGGGGACACGAGGTACTCGGCTCAGCATCCGGTGGAGGGAGAAAGGACCGGGGACTCGGCTCAGCACCCCGCGGAGGGAGGGAGGGCGAGGACTCAGGTCAGCATCTCGCTGAACGGGGTGAAAGGGAGACTCGGCTCAGCAACCCGCGGAGGGAGACAGCATGGGGGACTCAGCTCAGCACCCCGCGGGGCTCAGTCAGGACCGCGGGCTACACATCCCAGGCTGCGTCATGGCGTCCGGCCCTGCAGTCAGGAGAGCGCGGTGCGCACGGGACACTGCTCCCAAGCACTCACAGGGTGCTGTTGGTGCTACCGAACTCGGTTACCCTGAGCCCCCTTCCCCCACGTGGAGCATCATTCATCCCGGGTCCGACCTGAATCTCTACTGCCGGAGATACGTGACCCGCGCAGGGACTCTACCTCTGTGTCTGCCACCCTGCCTGTCCATCAGGATTAGCCCCGCCCATATCCTACCAGAAGTCAATCATTCCGACTCCTACACTTCTACCGCGTGGATCATATTTCTCCCCACGCCCACCGGAAGTCACATGTCCACCAGAGCACGTCAATCATGTTTTGTCCGACCCCCACCGGAAGTCACGCAGTCACTTGTCCACCACAGCCTGGTCTTTCAGGAACAAATAAAAGTGATAAATGGAGTGGGGACTTAGATCCACAGAACGAGCACTGGCTGCTCGTGCGGAGGACCCATTTCCCAGCACCCACATGGTGGCCTCGTGTTCACCTACACTCGAACACGGTCTCACACCAGGAAGCCTGAGAGAGAATGTAGCTCAGCCATGACTCCTCAGTGCTGTGAAGGGCAGGTACTGGTGCTAAATACCCTGTGTGCCAGCACTCCAGATGCAGAAGCAGGACGACCAAAAATTACAGGCCAGCCTGGGCTACACATGAGACTTAGGACAGCCTGGGTTACATGCTACACAACATAAGGAACGATTGGAAGGTGATGGTGGATCCGGAATGTTCATCTTTTCGGCACTAGTGGGGAAAGTGACGTCATTGAGGCGTGTCCTCTAGGGTCATGCTGGAACCCCAGTCTCTTCTTCGTTCTTCCTTTTCTTGGTTATACAGTATTCCACACAGGCTGCTTTCTGCAAGTTTTGATTCTTGTCGCTGCCGTGCAGCGAGTCAGGGCCTTGGCAAAATGACTACATCAGAGAGTGTGACGTCATAAATGATTCGATTCCCGAATAGATTTATAACTCGATGAGGTGTTCAACGGGGGCAGAACTTAGAGGGTGAGGAACTCTGGGAGGAAGTGATGTCATTGGGAGTGTGTTTGAAGGGGAGTAGGGACCCCAGTCTCAGGGGTTACAGTTAAAGCTAAGCAGCGCATCCTCCTGATACCTTGGGAGTGGTGCTGTGCACGGTACTGAGTCCAGGTTGTGTCGGCTGAGACTTAACCTTAACCGGGACAGCACTCACAACATAGCCGGTGACGCCCAGTTACTGTCAGTATTGTGAGTCCGAAGCAGATTCTGTGTGCCACGCCATGTAATGTCTGTATCTCATCCAGACAGGGTTGAGAAGCAGAGAGCATGCCACGCGGGTGCTGCTCCAGGTAAGACTCTGTTGTCCGCACCCCAGAGTCGTTTCCAAGGTGAGCGTCCTGGCAGCAGGAGGGAAAAGGGAAAGTTTCCCGTCATGTGGGTCTCATCTCGGTGACTCCCATCCAGAACTTTTCAGGATGATGTTGATAGGGGGACTAAGCTCCTCAGCACCTTGAGTCACCGTCAACCACCCCCAGGCTAATGACCCATGGCTCCTTGCTTGCAGGGGCTTGTTCTTGGTCCTCCTGCTTGTCTTCCTGATTTCCGACCCGACCGCCAGCCTCAAGGCCCTGAGGCCCAACATTGTGCTCCTCGTGGCGGACGACCTGGGCATCGGAGACCTCGGTTGCTATGGCAACAGCACCATGAGGCAAGGACGCCCCAGGCTCCGCTTGTGCACGGCACTGCACAAACGCAGAGAGGGAAAGAAAAAACACTCAGGGTGCTTGCTCAGCGAAAACTGAGTCCTCTCGGGCGACTTCCCATGCTATATCTACACACCAGGCACAGGGCGACTTAGACAGCAGGAAGTTGTGCATGGCTCATGTTACTGAACGTCCAGCTGTCTCAGTGGGTGCTGGGACTATACCCGAGTCCCACACCAGAGCCGCAGGTGCTGTTCACCCCTGAGCTATGTCACCAGCTCCACGTCCGTATATGCCCTATACCGGCTAGTCTGCAGCAGTTGTCAGTTCTTTTACCACCTGCGTGATATTCCTAACTCCACAGCCTCCAGTAAAGCATGGCGGTCAACACCGCTGGGTGGAGTGGGACAAGGAAGTGGGGCAGGAGACATGGCTGGGGTGGCAGAGGACTGAGCACCCAGCACCCACAGGGCTTGGAACAACTCTGCAAAACTCCAGGTCCAGGAGGCCAACGCCATCTTCTGACCTCTGTGGGCACTACTTACATCCATGCAGCAGGACACACGAGCGCGTGGAGTAAGAGTATCAAGCACCCAGGGCCAGGCTTCTGAGGAATAATAGAAGCCCCTGACATTTCCCTCCACAGAACCCCGAACATCGACAGGCTGGCGCAGGGCGGCGTGCTGTTGACCCAGCACCTGGCAGCGGCGTCCGTGTGCACGCCCAGCAGGGCCGCCTTCCTCACGGGCCGGTACCCAATCCGCACAGGTGGGTGCTCGGAGGTCGGTACTTAGTCCTCACATGTGGGCGCTCGCGGATTGGACATAGTCCATATGGGCGGGTGCTCGTGGGTCGGTACTTAGTACAGGCAGTGTTCGCGGGTTGGGACTTACGGGTGCTCAGCAGTCCGTACTTAGTCCGAGGAGGACCGAGCATCACGTCACGGGAGCACCGGGAGTGTGGTGAGCGCACGGGTTGTGTCGGACCTCCTCAGCTCAAGGCCCCTGTGACGTCACTTCCTGTGTGGTTCCCCACCTCAAAACCCCGCTGATCTGTGATTCCATCCCTGGATGAATCACTGATGACGTCAGAACCCGCATAGCAAAACCCGTCCCCAAGGCCGCACCATTGGGCACCAAGCCTTCCATAAAAGCGTGAGGCAAATATATACTGCTTCCCAGTGTCCCTTTCCGTGATGTCACCTCCTAGTCGCCGTGTCCTGAAGTTACTCATACCTTAAGCTCCGCAGGGTGCTGGGGTCGTGGCTCCGTCCTTCTGACAGCGGTTCCACCCACAGGACGAACAGAGTTCGAGTCCCCAGCACCCATGTAAAGTAGAATAACTAACCCCAGCACCTGCGGGGCTGAGACAGAACGATGCTGGGAGGCCACGAGCCATCACTCCATCCCCAGCTTCTGAGTGCTGGGAACTCGGTCCTCCACTTCCTGGCCATTTGTATCCAACCGGGCCGCCGCCGGTGACAGAAATGGAGCTAACGAACCTTGCCGATTGCATCACAGGCATGACGTCAAGCAGCGGCAACCGGGTTCTGCAGTGGGCGGCGGGATCAGGCGGGCTGCCGGCCACCGAGGTGACTTTCGCCAGGATCCTGAAGGAGCAGGGCTATGCCACGGGCCTCGTTGGTGCGTGTCGGTGTAGTGACATCACGGTACTAATTGTGTAGTTTATATTTTGCGTTTGTGTCAGTTATGAATGTGATACGTCATAGGTGATTATTTTTATTTGTCTCTATATATGACATCATAGATTACTGATTAGATTTGTGTTCTATTTATGACGTCATATATTTCTGATTATTTTTATTTATGTTTCTATTTATTTAGGTCATGGATTACTGATTATTTTATTTGCTTCTATTTATTTATGATGCTACGGATCACTGATTATTCTTATTTGTTTCTATTTACTTATCACATCATAGATTACTGGTTTTCTTTATTTATGACGTCACAGATAACTACTACTTTTGTTTGTATTTACTTATGACTTTCATTGACTTTATTCATATTATTTTTATTACATATTATTTGTAGTTTATATGATCCATTTATGTATCAATATAAAGGTAATTATGTCACAGATTATCGATTATTGGTTTTTTTAATTTATGCTTCATATTGTGTTTATTTATATTCTTTATTCTTGGGGAGTATTTCATTTTATACTTTATATTATGCACTTATCTGTCTATATAGATATTTATTCACGTTATCGATTATTATCGATTTTGTCTTGTTTAGATGTAAATTCTTTATTCTTATGCATTTTTACTTTATGCTTTATATTATCCAATTGTCTATATATCGACATATAAGCTTAATCACGTTATTGATTATTGAATATTGGTTTTATGTTGTTTTGATGTATAGTCTTTATTTTTATGCACTTTTTTACTTTTGGCTTTATATTAAACACTTATCTGTATATATCGATATATAAGTATAATCACGTTGTAGATTATTGAGAATGGATATATTGATTTTGTATTGTTTTATGTCTATTCTTTGTGTGCATTACTTTTACTTTATAATTTATATTATCCATTTATCTATATATCGATATATAGGTATAATCACATTGTTAATTATTGACTGTTTTATGTCTATTCTTATGCACTTTTACTCTCTAGCTTATATTATGCACTTGTGTTTATATATGGATATGAGTACAATCAGATTATCAGTTATCGATTATCGGTTACTGGTTTTGAGTCGTATTCTTCATTCTTAGGCACCTTTGCTTTATACTTTATATCATCCACTTTACCTATATATCGATATAGACGTATAATCATCGATTATCGGTTCTGTGTCATCTTCTTCATTCTTATGCATGTTTACCGCATCTCATGTATTCACACCGATCTACCGGTGCATATAGATGACTCGATGCCGAGTGCCAGCCGCTGACCCTCCCGCGTCTCCCGCAGGCAAGTGGCACCTGGGCCTGAGCTGCGCGCGCGCGGGCGACCACTGCCACCACCCACGGCGGCACGGGTTTGAGCTCTTTCTCGGGATGCCGCTCGGCATGATGGGCGACTGCGCGCGCTCGGAGCTGTCAGAGAAGCGGCTGCAGCTGCAGGCCTGGCTGCGGCTGGGTGTGCAGGCGGCCGCGTGTGCCGCGCTCACCCTGGCCACCGGGAAGCTCCTGCTCCGGGCGCGCGTGGCCTGGACGCTGGTGCTGCTGCTGGGCCTGGCGGCCGCGCTGCTGGAAACCATGACGCACGGAGTGGGCGACGCCATCATCTACGCTGACTGCTTCATCATGCGCAACGAGAGCGTCACGCAGCAGCCCGCGGACCTGCCGGGGAGCACCACGCTGCTGCTGCAGGAGACGACCTCCTTCCTGCAACGGTGAGGCCGGGGACAGGCTGAATTGAGTCTGGGACGGGCGCTTACGGGGGTGCTGAACTGAGTCCGGGACGGGTGCTTATGGTGGTGCTGAACTGAGTTCTCCTAAGTGAACACCAAGGGTCGCACAGCTGGAAGTCACAAGGCTGGCAGTGGGCGCCGCATGGTGGCCCCGCGGGACGGGATGATCCATATGGACACACATTACCGGGGAATGGACACATGGAAAACAGATCGATACAAGATATGGAGATAACAGATTGATCATGGATCGCTAGGTGCAGGGTGAGGCAGATAGACGATAGGGGGTCGATAGTTCATAGATACACATCGATGATGGGTAGATCGATACATAGACACTTAGATAACAGATAGATACTTCGAAGGTTGGACGCATAGATGACAGTTGACTGATTGATCGATGATGGACCCAGGTCTGGGTGACACAGTCACATATGTAGGTAGATGGATATATGCAATAGGTCAAGAGTAGATTAACAGATAACAGACCAATAATGCACCGAAATCAGTGGATGAGACACGTAGATACGTACACAGGCAGGTAGGTGGATGATAATTCAATAAATAGATGATAAATAATAGATCAATAACTTGTACATGATAGATCGAGAACACATAAATAAACAGCAGATAGTTGATAAATCAATAGATATAGATAGGTCAATAATCAATAGATCAATAATCGGCAGATCAAGTATAAACACATACATGATCGATACAGAGTAGATACATAGAAAAACACTGACAGAATGATGTTAATCAATAGATCAATAATCAATAGGCGATAGATCAATAACACATACATGATCAATAGACGTACTTACATACACACCCAGGCAGAGACATGATACATATGATACATCGATAATCCATAGAATAGAAAGATCAACAATCAGTAGGTGAAATCAATAATCGATCGATATAGATAGATGAATAATTGCTAGATCAATAATACAGCCCTGATCAATAGACGGTACTTACAGAGACTCAAAGGCAGAGACAGGACAGACATGACACATCAATAATTGATATAGATCAATAATCGATACACAATAGATCAATAATACACACCTCATCAATACATGGTACTTAGACATCCAGGCAGGGGCAGAGCAGACCTGATACATCGATAGTCGATTCCTGACCAATAGTCCATACCTGATCGATAAGTCGATAATCACTACTAAGAGGATCCACCAGGAACTGACAGGGCGGATGGCAGATCATAACCCCGCGGTCGGTGGACACAGGGCCCTAGCTCCCTCAGTTTCTGCCTGAGACCGGAAGTACGCTTCCGGAAGTCACGCCCGCCCACCCAACCCCCCCACCCCCCACCCCCCGCTCAGGAACCGGCGCGGGCCCTTCCTGCTGCTCGTGTCCTTCCTGCACGCGCACGTCCCGCTCATCACGGCGCCGCGCTTCCAGGGGATGAGTGCGCACGGCCCATACGGGGACCACGTGGAGGAGCTGGACGCGCTGGTCGGTGAGCGGACGTGACATCACAGGGCGGGGCGAGGCGGCTCTGACGCTCGGCAGTGCTTCCTCTGCGGTGCTCTGTGCAGGGTGCTTCAATGCTGCTCACCAGATCACACGGTGCTCTCTGCACAGTGCTCTGTCTGCAGTACTTTCTGCACGGTACTTTGCACACAGTGCTCCCTCCGCCTGTGCTGCTCACCCGCTCATGCGGTGCTCCCAGGGCAGATCCTCGACGTGATGGACCGGGAAGGACTCACACGCAGCACCCTCGTCTACTTCACGTCGGACAATGGCGGCTCCTTGGAGTCCCGGCTGGACGGCGTCCAGTATGGCGGCTGGAACGGAGTCTACAGAGGTCAGCGGGCCGTGTACAAACGTCGGGGGGGAGGACAGGACGGACTGTGCCCCGCCTCCAGCACCCTGGGATCCTGTCAGGGTGTTCAGTCATGCTGCTCAGGTGGTGTGCTCCGTTAGGATGTTCAAGCAGAGTGCTTGGTGGGTGTGCTCGGTCATGGTCACGGTGCTCTGTCAAGGTGCTAGGTCACTGTGCTCGGTCGGCGCCCCCTGACTTCCATTTCCGGTGCAGGCGGGAAGGGCATGGGCGGCTGGGAAGGAGGCATCCGGGTACCCGGGCTCTTCCGCTGGCCCGGGGTGCTGCCCGCCGGGCGCACGGTGCACGAGCCGACCAGCCTGATGGACGTCTTCCCCACCGTGGTCAACCTCGCAGGCGGCCGCGTGCCGCAGGACAGGTAATCAAGCGCAGCTGGGTCGCCGAGCAGGGGAACCCAGCTTTTTTTGCCCAGCACCCAGGGCGGAGCTCCACCTGGTGTGACTTCGGCTGGGCATACCAAGGTCAACACACGTGTTCACATACACGGGCACGTATGTGCACATACGCACACATTTACACAGACGGACACACACACATAGGCAGACATACAGACGGACATGCACATACTTAACCACGCGAGCACACATAATTAAAATCAGAGGCTGGAGACAAGGCTCAGCAGTTACTGTACCACTCTTGAGTCCGGTTTGGTACCCACAGGGCGGTGCACAACCACATGAATCTCCAGGTCCAGTGTATCTGATACCGCCTTCTGGCTTCCGTGGGCATGGCACAACATGGGTACATACATGCCAACAGCACACTCATATAAAACACTATAATAAGTAAATAATATTTTAAAAGAAGAATAGCCAAAGTGAACAGCTCAGGGCTTGATTGCTAATGCCTAGGTGCAGGTTATGAGGGGTATACATAGATCTGGGTGTGATTGGTGCATGTCTGTGGCTGGATTGATACTGTCTTGGTGCATGGCTCTGGGTGTGATTGATACTTTCTTGGTGCTGGGTGTCAGTGATCAGCATACTTCTGGGTATGATTTGTCCATGGCCCTGGTTGGATTGATACTGTCTTGGTGCATGACTCTGGCTCGATTGATACTCTCTGATGTTGGGTGTGAGTGATATGCAGTATGGTTGGTAAATGAATCTGGCTCGATTGATACTTTCTTCTTGCATGGCTCTGGGCGTGACTGATACTTTCTTGGTACTGGGTGCGAGTGATAGGCATAGTTTTGGGTATGATTGGTGCATGGCTCTGGCTCAGTTGATGCTGTCTTGGTGCCGGGTGTGAGCGATGTGCGTTGTGCATAGTTCTGGGTGTGGTTGGTGAATGAATTTGACTCGATTGATACTGTCTTGGTGCGTTGCTCTGGGAGGGATGGATTCACAGTCACGCGCGTGGGCCCATCATAAAGACACGTCCATCCGCGTGAAGTGCACAGAAAGTGGGCGTGTCCTGCCATGCAGGGTGATTGACGGCCAGGACCTGATGCCGCTGCTCCTGGGGACCGCGCCACACTCCCGTCACGAGTTCCTGTTCCATTACTGCGAGATCTTCCTGCACGCTGTGCGCTGGGTGCAGCCGGAGCGTAAGGAAACCCCGGAAGTCCGCCTCGAACCCGCAGCCTTGGGGAGGCGCAGGCTTAGAACATGCTAGAAGGGCCCAGGTGCTACACGCGCGCCTGTGACACACACTGTTCTTCATCGCTGTGTGCTATTCCACACCTTGTGGAGAACACCCGGGCTCATCTGGGACTGGAGGGACTTGCATGTGGAAGGCGGGGCAGCCCTGGTCACTCCTGTCTTCCTTCCCCCTCATCACCCAGGAGGAAAGGTCTGGAAGGTGCACTACATGACCCCTGTCTTTGAGCCCCCAGGCTCGGGCGCGTGCTACGGCCAGGGCGTGTGCGCGTGCTCCGGGGCCCGCGTGGTGGAGCACAACCCGCCGCTGCTCTTCGAGCTGACTGCGGACCCTGGGGAGAGCCGCGCGTTGACGCCCGACTCAGAGCCCGCGTTCCACGAGGTGCTACGCACGGTAATCCGCGCGGCCGAGACGCAGCGGCGCGGCCTGGAGCAGACCCCGCAGCAGCTCGGCTCCATCTACACCGCCTGGCGTCCGTGGCTGCAGCCGTGCTGCGGTCGCTTCCCGCTGTGCTGGTGCGACCTGGAGGGTGGCGCGCAGTGAGCGGGACACGCACGCACGCCGGTCCTGCACCGTGCCCCGGGGCGTGACAACCACACACCGCTCCGAGAACCGAACACGTCCGGGACACAGGGCTCCAGCGGCTCATACGGAGGACCGAGTTCCCAGCACCCACTGGGTGTCCCGGGCCCCAAGGACCGGGACCTTTCAGAGGGCCCCAAGGACCTGTGTCTCTGCCTCACGCCCTCATTAAACAGGAAGTGCAGCCCCACCTGGTGCACAATCTTGGCCAGTGCAAGAGTGTCAGTGTCCCTGTCCCCACTGTGCGATCACGGCTAGTCCCCGTCCGTGTGTCCCCACTGTGTGCACCATCTCCATCAACAGTGACACTTCAATGAACTCTGAGGCTTCGGCCAGGCTTCAACATGGCGTCCTCTCCATCCATGCCAGGCTTCACCCTAGCTTCTGAGCCTCCCCAGGTGCCCGGGATTAAGGGATTAAGCCGGAAGTTGCAAGCACCCCCTGCCCCTGCAGCGAGGCGGGCCTAGACTTTCACCCAGCTCCAGACCCGGGGTCAAGGTCCTGGGCTGCTCAGTCTCTGTCCAGCTGCCCGTTAGTCCGGCTCCGCCTTGGGATCCAGCAGCAGGTGAGTGGTCCGCGGGCATCGCGGCCCCGGAGGAGGAGGGTGCCTGCCTCCTGTCTGTACACTGCTTTCAGGAGGGAGTGCCACGAAAGGGACACGGATGGGGTAGAGGCGACCGGAAGTTGAGCCCCCTGCCCGCACAGTCCTCCCGGGATGCACACGTCCCGCACAGACACACAGCTGTCCCCACTTGCCTGCGGGCCCCTCTGTGAGCTGTGAGCACGGCCCCCCAATCTGACCCGCCCCGACCCCGGCTGGCCCCGAAACGCGACACTCAGCACCCAAGTCTTCAGTCCACCTGGACCCCAAGTTCGACTCGGGACACAACAGGCAGAAACGCCCGGAGCAGCCCGGCTGGCACCCGCTACAGGCCCAAAGCATCTGCCCTGTGACGTCACCCGCGGCCCCTCCCTCCCCAACCCTCAGAGCCCCAGACACGCACGATACAGCCATCTAGAAGGCTGAGTACCAGCAACCTCACACTCCCCCCGGACTCGGTACTCCCGGCCCCAACAACCCCCTCCTGCTCAGGCGCCCTCCAGGCCCCGCCCCTCCCAGTACCAGCACTCGCCCTCCCGGCGTGCGTGCCCCACATCCCCTCCCAGCCGCTCCCACCGGCCTCTCAGCACCCTGCGGGACCGCGCACTCCGCGTGTTGGGACTCAGGTGCCCCTCCTCTGTCACCCTCATCCGCCTCCAACCCGGGCTCACTGGCTCGCGACTCTCACTCATCCCAGCCTCGGACCCAGCACCAGGAGGATGTGCGTGAGGCCAGCCTGGGCTACAACTGAGTTCCAGATCAGCCTGGGCTACAGCGTGACGGTCAGGGCAGCCTTGGCTACCGGGAGCCGGGGTTTAAACATAAATAAATAAATTCACAAATTCAGAAAATAGTAAAAATTAAGTGAAATAAAATAAAATGTAAAATTAAACTAAAAGCATAAAACCGAATAAAATTAATATTAAAATAGTAAATGGATCACAAAGAAATAAACAGGAAATAAATCAATACGCAGTAAATCAATATGTAGTAGTCCATATGACGTAATCAATACAAAGGATAAAATGGGGAAGAAAAGGCAGGAAACGGGAGCCCTGCGCAGCCGCAGCTTTGGGGAAATTAATCCTGAGCAACGTTTTTCCACTTCCTGTTGTGTTTTTAAAGTGGTTGATGTTTAGAGATGGAGTCTCCCCGTGGCCCCGCGGGCCCGGAAGTCTCTGTATAGCCCAGGCTGGCCGCCTCTTCAGAGGTTTCCCCGATTCTGCCTGCAGTGCTGGGACTAAATAGTGTGGGGACCAGACCTAGGTACTCAGTCCTGCGCAGCAAGCACCTCACAGGACCAAGCCCTGCCACCCGCCCGTGATATTCGTGATATTCTCATGTCTCTGTGTAAGATCACACTGTGCACACTACACATACGTGACAGCGTGTGTTCCATATTGCGTGGGACATTGCACTGTATGTCACGGGTTGTACGTATTATATGGGAGCATATCGTATGTCACATAACATACAGCACGTCATAATGGCATCATGTCATAGTGACAGCGCATGATATTGTCAAAGGTGATAGCACATGATATGCATTACCTCATATGTGACGCAGACTACATGATGTACATCATGCATATTGTCTTCCATATTATTATAGATAAAATTATATGTAACAGATTACATGATATATGACACAGATCTTATTTAATGTGGCATGTATATTACATATATGTACTATTACATATGACAGGTGATACTATTATATATATGACAGGATTTATTATATATTTTATATGTAATATGACGTAGATGGCATTATACATAATATAGCATGGATTATATTCTACATCTTATATATGCTATGACACACGTTATATATTATCATGTATGACATCCGTCTTATATATGACATAGATCATATGTTATGCTTTGTTACATTAATCACATTAATCATTCTGTGATGTGAATTAGATTACATATATGACAGGGATCGCATGTAATATACGTGTGGATTACACACTACATGTGACGTGTGTCATATATGTGATGTGATCATACATATGTGACACATCATAGTACCTGCAACACATCTTACTGTGTGTGACATGGATTGTATCACATGATATGTGTGTCACAGATGACATCATATCATATGTGCCGTGGATCACATGTAATATATGTGCATGGATTACCTGTTATACATGATGTGTGTTGTGTTGTATGTGACATCGTCATATATTGTATGTGACATACATCATATTACCTACAACGTACATTACAGGACATCTTACGTGACGTGGGTTATGTCACGTGGTATGTGGTCACAGGTGATGTCATATCATTTGAGACGTGGATCGTATGACACATGGTTATGTGTGGCAGAGGTGACGTTATATATTGCTGTGTGTGACGTAGCTTCCTCACGACCTATAAAATGACAGGTTTCATTACATGCTATGTTCGATGTGATAGGCGTGATACCATGGAGACTCAGCATCTACTCAGCCTAGCACCCTGATCTGCTGCCGCAGAGGCGTGAACCCAGCGCCCCATTGGACCAATCAGCCGCCTCCTGGTCTCCGATTCCGTGCACTTCCTGGGTTCGGGGTCGCAGTGGGGACTTTGCTACTGTGCACTAAGCACCCTCCTCCCTGACCCCCAGGGCCTGCGTGCTCGCTGCTGTACTGCTGTGTCTGCTTCTTCTTCGAGTGCCCCACTCGACCAAGCTCAGCACTTTTAAGCCGAATATCCTCCTGATCATGGCCGACTAACCGGGTATCAGGGACCTCGGCTGCTACGGGAACGACGTGCTAAGGTGAGGCTGCGGCCTGGTTGGGGGACGGGGTGCTTAGGTTAAGCTGGGACTCGGTACCGGCAGCACCGGGTGCAGCACCTCAGGGTCAGGACTCAGTCAGTACTGTCAGCACTGTGTGCAGCACCCCAGGGCAGGACTCAGCACCATGTGCTGCAACCCCAGGCGGGACTCAGTCAGTAGCGTGTGCAGCACGCCAGGACGGGACTCAGTCAGCACCGTCAGCACCGCTCACAGTGGGGTGCGCATGGATGGGCCGCAGCCCGCGTCCTCCCATGAGCTCTGCGCACGTCCCCGCAGCTCGACCGCGGCCCGAGCTCCTGCCAGGACCCGGGTTCGAGTCCAGCTCCTTCCAGCCGAGGCCGTCCCCGCGGATGAGCCACGGTCGTGGTGGCCTGGCCCGTCCTGAGGGAGCCCTGCCTCACTTTCCCCGTGGCTCCGCGTGTCCGCAGGATCCGGAACGTCGACCGGCTCGCGGAGGCGTCGTGAGGCTGACGCAGCACCTGGCGGCCGCCCCGCTGTGCACGCGGAGCCGCGACACGAGGCCGTCCTCACAGGGCCACGCCTTCCGGTCAGGTGCGCGCAGGGAACGCCCTTCTGGTCGGGTCCCAGGACCCCCATGGGCTACTTCCGGGCAGGGGAGGATCCGGGGAAACCCCCTCCAAGAAGTCTTTCCGGTCGGGGGCTTATCCTGGTGACACTCCCCCTCTCCCTGCGTGGACTGTGCTAATCACTGTGCAAGGTCAGGGTGAGTGTTTGGCGCGTGTGCTCGGTCGCCGTGAGTGCTGGGCGTGTACACAGTTCTCAATCCTCCTCTCGTCCCCCAAGTCCCTGTTCTCTCTGCATACGGCCCGCTCCAGACGCGGCGCAGATGCAGTGAGGAGGGATGCGGGGATCAATAGCGGAGACAGGACCACGGGGACACATGGATGACGCACGAATGATGCAGGGATGATTCACAGAGCCCGGGAGATGCAGGACGGGGACATCGATACAGACCATGGTCAGGTGATTGATACGTGATTGATAGCTACATAGACGGTAGATGATTGATGGAAACATAGATAGATGAATCTTAGGTGATTGCTACATAGATAATTGATAGATGATCGATTGATATATGATAGATTATGGATAGATAGGAGATAGATACTAGGTGATACATAGATGGGTGATAGATACTCGGTGATATTTCCTCGGTGATACATAATGAGTGATCAACACGAGACACAAGAGCAGATGACCGCTGATGGATGGACAACAGATAGATGATGGGTAATGACAGATTCATGACCCAGAATCAATAGGCGATTGATTGACAGGCGATAGGTGATGGGAAAACATACTAGAGATTGACGGGCAGTGGGCAGTTGATCTGTGCGGATCAATAGACGGGAGGAAACAGGGAGACACGAATCGGGAGACCGTGATCGATCAGTCAATGGACACGCAGAGACGGGGGTGGAAACATTGACGGTCGGCACACAGGAACAGACAGAGGTGTTGGTGCGCGGATCGATAGGTGTTAATAGACAAGACATTACTAGGTGATCGGTTGGTGGGTGGACGGGAGCTCAGACCACTCAGTGGAGTCCGTCCCTGCCCCTCCCCCCGGGCGACCCCGTAACTCCCAGCCCCTGCGCTTCACCCCAGGAGACCCCGTGACCCAAAGCCCCCGACCCGCCTCCTGCGCCCAGGCATGGACGTCAGCAACGGGTAGCCGGCGCTGCAGTGGGTCGCGAGCTCATGGTGGCTCCCCGACAACCAGACCACCTTTGCGCGCATCCTGAGTGGGCGGGGCTACGATACCGGCCTCGTGGGTGAGCGGACCGCGGGGAAACCACCCGCCGATCTTCCACCGATCAGTCAGCATATCGATGGGGCAATCCACCAATCAGCCAGTCAATCAGTTACTCAAACGATCAGTGAACCAATCGATCAGAAATCGATTAATCAATCAGCCAATCGGTCAATGAATCCATCAATCAATCAATCAGACAATCCATCAATGACACAATCGATCAAACAACCAATCGATGCATCAATCAGTCCTCAGACAATTGTCAGTCACCAGACTTGATGAGAATCAATCCATCAATAAGTTAATCAATCAGTCCATTGACCGGTCCATTGATCAGTCCACCACTCCATCCCTCGCGCTTCCCCGCCTCCCTCTGCATAGGGCCGGGCGCTGCTGACACTGCTGATGTCACCGCATGAGCTCTGATGTCAGGCAAGTGGCACCAGGGCAGCGGGGACCACCTGCAGCGCGGGCAAGACTTCCGGCACTTCTTCGGGGCGCCACTCTCTCTAGTCGGCGACTGCGACCTCGCGGAGCCCCCCGAGGCATACGCGGCCGCGTGGCGTGGTTGTGGCGTCACACACACGTCGCGGCGGGCGCAGTGTTGCTGCTGGCACAGCTGTGGCGCCACGGGCTGGGCCGCGTGTCCCGGAAGGGCCTGGCGGGCCTGGCCGGCCTGAGGCTGCTCTTCTTCCTGGGCCGGTACTCCAGCTTTGAGTTCATGCGCCGCTGGTACAGCGTCCTCGTGCGTGGCGGTGATGTCACGGACCAACCTCTGAGGCTGGAGACCCAGGCGGGGCTGCTGCTCAGGGACGCGGTGGCCTTCATCCAAAGGTATGACGTCACCACGCTTCTGCGACGCCATCAATGAGGAGGAGGAGAAGGGAGGCTTGCCAGCTCCTGTGATCGCCTGTGATGTCAGGGAAAGAAGTGCAGGAGACCACGGGGAGGACAGGGCGTCATGGGAGCACGGGGATAGAGAGAAGTGCTCAGCCCACAGTTGACAGGAAGTAGAGACATAGAAGAGAAAGCGGTTATGTGTCCCCCGTTCTCACGCCGCAATGACGTCACTTCCTGCCACTAGTCCCCCGCCCTGCCCTCGAATTTTCTCCCACCCTCCAATATCTGAGTGAGCCCGGAGTCCATCCAGGGGTGAGCCGTTGATGACATCAGACCCCTGATGACGCAATCACCCCCAGGCCCCATTTCGGGACTTGCCCTGTGGAGGAACTAAACAGCAGCGCCTAGGGTGCAGGTACATTGTGCACCGTGGTGTTCCACGCGTGAAGCACTTCCCCCTGGTGTGAGGCACTTCCTCCCGCAGACCCCAGAAGCAGCCGTTTGAGCTCTTTCTGTCCCTGCTGCACGTGCACATCCCGCTGGTGACGACCGAGGCCTTCACAGGGCCAAGTCAGCACTGCGCGTACGGGGACAGCGTGGAGAAGATGGACTGGCTCCTGGGTAAGCTGCGGCCCGGGCCGGAGCACAGCACTGAGAGGGTCGACTGTGCTGAGACTCCTCTCAGCTACTGTGTCAAACACCCCACGAACCGCAGCTGTGCGCAGAAAAGCTGATTTTAGCTCACGGTGCTAGGTGGTGCCCCATTGGTGCAAAAGGGCGCAGAGTTGATGAAGTAACAGCACAGTCCAGCGCGGAAGGGTTCACACGTGCACTCACCTGCTCCTGGTTTCCCACCATCAGTGGGCAGGGCTTCCACATCAATCAACTTCACCAAGACCCGCCTGGTCTACACCAACATGGAGCCTCTTCCCTAAGAGTAGTGTCAGGTAGACAGTGAAAGCTAATTGGCCGCTCTTGGCCAAGCCTAGGCAGGGTGCTGTGCACAGTACGGATTCTAGACTGAGGATCCAGCGCATCCTCCCGATGCCTAGAGAAGGGTGCTGTGCACAGTACTGACTTCCGACTCCGTACTCCCCAGGACAGGTGCTCCGTGCGGTGGAAGGAAGCTGCCTGCGGAACTCGACGCTGCCGTACTTCACGTCGGACCACGGTGGACACCTGGAGGCCAGAGACGCTCGTGGCCAGGAGGGCGAGTGGAACGAGGTCTACGGAGGCGAGATCCAGGGGCAGACACCAGGGCCACGGAGGGTTCTGGAAAAGTAAAGGACAGAGAGGAGGACAAGGGGGAGACAGGAAGTAGCGGGAGGCGAGGAAAAGGAGCAGGAAGAAGGTGAGGGAGAGGAGGAGAAAGGGGAGGAGGGGAACGGGGAGGAAGGAGGGAAGGAAGGAGGGGGACGAGGAGGAGGAGAGGGAGGGGGAGGACCGGGAAGAGGGGGAGAGGGAGGAAGGAGACCGCGGAGAGGGAGGAGCAGGGGAGCAGGTCTAACTATTGGGAGGCCATTTGCCTGCCTTGAACTATGCCCTAGTTTTGGGTTGGCAGAAGTCAATCTCGTGCACAGAAGTGCTGTTGGAAGCAGGAGTCTTCATTATGCAAATGATTTACACCTAAGGAGAAGTTTATTCTACACGCAAGACTGAGGTCACCTGAAGATCCTTGAAGGAAGCCAATCACATCTGAAGTTATTTTTCCTGTGTTAGTATTGTTTCTGAACATCTGACCCATTGTTTTGCTCACAGTATAAATAGAGGGGACTTAATAAAGGCAAGCTGCTTCAGTGTGACTGACAGTCCTCCTGAGTCTGTCCTATTCTCTCTTTCTCTCTCTCTCTCTCTCTCTCTCTCTCTCTCTCTCTCTCTCTCTCTCTCTTTTCTCATCCTCACTCCCCGCTTCGGGGACGGTTCGCCTGAACCAGGGACCTGAAGACTGGGGAGTCAAGTGAAGGACACCGCGGTGTGAGTGAGCTCACGTAAAAGAAAAATAAAGGAAAAGTAAAAGAAAAGTAAAGGAAAAGAAAAGGAAAGGAGTGCGGTGAGAAATCTCAGGAGTAAAATGGGTCAGGGTGATAGTCGTTTGCTTTGTGTAAATATGTTGGAAAATATACTTTATGCTCGAGGGGTTGGTGTAAAACATCAGCAGCTCTGTAAATTTTTGAACTTTGTTGAAGAAGTCTGTCCTTGGTTCCCTGAAGATGGGTCTGTAGATTTAAAAACATGGAAGAAAGTAGGAAGAAAACTTCAAGATTATTGTTATGTTTATGGGCCAAGTAAGGTTCCGGTAGATACTTTTAGTTTGTGGGCTTTGATTAGGGATAGTTTGGATCCTAGACATGAGATGGAAAGGGTTCGAGCAGAAAAAGTAGCAAGTGGCATGGAGTCACAAGCAGCTCAGGCGGAGGAGGAAAGTGAAATTAAACCTTCTGCCCCTCCGTTTGAGGAATTAGTTTTTGTGGAATCTGAAAATAAGCCGTTCTCCAACAGTGAGTCATTAGATTCTGAAGAAGAGTGGGAGGAGAAAACTGCTAGGTATCAGAAAGAGGATGAAGTTTCCCAAATTGTCGCATTGGCAAAAAAGGAAACGGACCAGGAGGAAACCAACTTAGGGGAAATTCAACGTTTGCAGGAGAATATGGAATTGCGCAGCTCGGTCGGGGCAGACACAGAGGCAGAAGTCGTCCTGACTGAGCATCCGGACCACCTGCCCCACGTCATCGAACACCCAGGACAGGAGGGCCCTTTGGGCCACAGGCGGCCCCATGACGTCAGAGAGCCCTCCCGCATCAGACATGACATCATATGTGACGCCAGTGACGTGGCCCTTGTCATATGTAAGGACAGTAACATGGCAGGAATATACGTGACGTCACGGACATGGTGGACAGCAGGTGTGACGTCAGTGGCACACCAGCCACAAGTGGCCACAACGTGGATTTCAAGGCTTGGGGTACAAAGTCCATGTCAGTTCCCAGCACCAGAAAGACTGCGTCCAGCACTGTGCATCCAGCACTATGGAGACCATGGATGGTGGGGCGCGGTCTCCGCAGGGGCCTCACCTGGACGCGCGGGGCATTTCTACTCTGCAAGCCATGCGCTGAGTCTCTCGCAGCAGTACTTAACCCTCATCACCCACCCCACCCCAGCTCTGTGTCATTCCATGTCCCGCAATTACAGAGCATGCTTGGTCCCCTCCGTGCCCCCGCCCCCCCCCATGTCCTCTGGAAAGCAGGAGACTCCGGGCCCGCGGCCTGGGTACCGCGCCCCAGCACTCAACCGCAGGATCCCACCCCCATCACCCAGCCCCAGCACCTCGCCCCTCAGTCCGCAGCCAGCCCCGGGTGGACTGTGGCCCCGACGCTCACCATCGCTGCACAGGGCCCGGCGCCCTGTGCGCAGTCTGCACGGTCCTCCCAGGGTCTCCCTGCCCCTTCGCCGGGGTCTCTCAGTGCCGTCGCCGGTGACTAACAGTAGGATGCGTGGGATGGGGACCCTGAGAGAGAGACAGAGCCAGAGTGAATGAATGAACGAACCCGCCGCTGTGAGTAGGACTGATGAAGAGACACGTGGAGGGAGGATGAGGACTTTCTGTGTGCGAGCACCAGGTCTGTGAGTGAGTCAATGAGTGAACGAATGCGACTGACAGAGCAGTCTGGTGACGTCACTCGGGAAGCAGACCTCAGACAGCCACGCGGGCCAGGAACCGGCTGGGGATCGACTGAGAAGACTACAGCAGGCACCGAATGCACGTGGCCATGTGTGAAAACGCCGACACGCACAGTCAGTGAAAGCACATGCACGCACAGATATGCACACACATGCACACAGACACATGCGCACACAGCGCACATATGCACACACATGTGCACACCATACACGCACACAGCACACAGATGCACACGCGTACATGCACGTGCACTTATGCATTTCCGTGCACATGAACAGGGACACACACAGAAGCGCGGGGCACTGACAGAGGGAATCAGAACGCGTGAAGGAACCCGGGAGAGCTCGAACCTGGGAGGAGCTGCAGCGCCTGTGTGCTGAGACCATGAAGTGGACTGATTGTGTGCACTCTGCAGGGTGTCTCTGGAGCAGGCATGGAGGTGAATAGGCCGGAAGCGGTCAATCAGTGTGTCAGTAACTGGGCATGAACTCCTGCGTGGGTCGAGGACTGGACCTACCCGCTCAGGAACGCAGGACACACCCAGGACGCTCTCAGGAAGTGCATGGCAACTGAGCACGCGTGCGTACATGCATAGAGGACAATATGGGAGACGACACTGGGGAGTGGGATGGCCCGGAGGACAAGACTGAAGGGGGAGGACATGGATGACGGGAATGACGACGACGATGGTGACAATGATGCTGATGATGGTGATAGTGATGGTGATGATGATGGTGATGATGATGATGATGATGATGATGATGATGATTGTGGGTGCGTCTCCATCTCCAGCACGGCTGTTGTGCTCCAGCCATGCCAGAGAATGGAAGACGATCAAATGGGACCTCAGGTGGCTCAGAGTGCGGCGGGAGGAGTTCCCTCCCGGGAGACTACATTGGTGGGTAGTTCGGTTATTACAGCCAATGCAGGGGTTTATATAGGGAGGCCTTCCTGACCGTTACAGAAGGCGGGAAATTTAAAGTGGGGTTTGGGGGTAAAGGGTGGGAAGGCTGTGGAAGTTCAGAAAAGAGGAAATGAAACCCAAAAACCTGGTTCTGGTCTGGGGTGGGGGAAAGGAAGATTCATATCTACAGTAGCTTCCTGGGGCCAGGTTATCACACAGGCAGAGCAGGCCAGACACCTGCCATCTCTTTAGGGTGTCTGGAGTTGCTTCCCTTGCTCAATACCCAGATCCCCTCAGATGATGATGATGGTGATGGTGATGGTGATGGTGATGATGATGATGGACAGGAACATAAACTCCATGACTTGTTCATCTATTTATAGATTGTGGGGGACCCGACTGATGGAGGGTAAAGAGGAAGATACACAGATGACAGATAAACGGATCAGTAATTGATCGGTGGACTCATAGATCGTAGGCTGATACACAAATGGATAAGTATCATATAGAGAGAACAGACGATTGACAGGTATCATATAGAGAGAACAGATGATTGATAGATGCCACTGACATAGATGGCAGATTCCAGATTGACTGTCGAGAGATCATGCACAGATTAATTGAGGGACGATGCACCTACATCCACCTCCATCTTTTTGCACACTGCACTTCCTCCTGGGGCAGGCCCAGCCATGCTCCCCACCAGAAGCAGTGCTCCGCGCTACATCCTATTTACTGGGGAAGTTTATTCCCAAGTTACAGCAAAATAAGAGACGAAGAGACTCAGACACTGGAAGCAAAAAGTGCGTTTAATGCCTGGTCCCCACAGCAATTCCCAGGAACAGCCCACCGCCCGGAAGTGACGTCAGGGCCATGCTCTACAGGCCGGAAGTGACGTCAATGCCCGCCTCTGCCCCCCCCCCCAAGAGTCCTTCAGGTCGGAAGTCCACATCAGCCGCAGGCAGGAAGTGAAGTCATGACTGCTCCTTCCACACGCAGGAAATGACGCGGGAGGTCAACATGAAGACCCGGTGGGGAAGGTTTGCAGGAGTTACACTGCCTCAGCATCTGGAAGGAAGATCAGAAAGTGACGTCAGAGAGGAGGGGAAACCAAGGAAACACAGTAGTTTCCTCGTCTTCCTCCCCCTACTCTTCCTCTTCTTCCCCCTGCTCGCCTTCCTTCTCCCCTCTCTCTTTTCGTCGTGAGTGCCTGCACACCGTCCTGGAAGTACCGCACCCGGGACCCGTGCTCAGTCCCAGCACCCTGTCTACATGCTCAGTCCCAGCACCCTGTCTACATGCTCAGTCCCAGCACCTGGGGCGCATGCTTAGTGCCAGCACCTGGGAGGCAGTACTTACCGGCAGCAGCACCACGCAGGCAGCTCCCTCCGCGGTTGGACTTGAAGTAGCTAACGCCGGCCCCGACCAGGGCGACAACCAGCACCGACACCACGGGGGAAACGATCCGAGCCACCGTGTTTCCTGGGGGCCGCAGGGTGCGGGGCACACGCCCACGGGGAAACATACATACTCAGGAACAGTAGAGAACAGATTGAGGGGCAAGAGCCATGGAATGCAGGAAGTGAGCGACAGACACCCACAGGAGATACATATATACTCAAGAAGAACAGAGGGCCTGCTGAAGGGGACAAGCAAGAGTCACGGGAGGAACGAAGTCCAGGACGGAGGCCCAGAGGGGAAACATACCTACTCAAGAAAAATCGAGAACAGGGTGAGGGACAAAAGCCACAGACTGCAGGAAGTGCGGGACAGACGCCCACGGGGAAAACATAGATACTGAGGAACAGTAGAGCAATGCGGGTGTAGACGGGCATGCAGGTGAGTGGTCAGCACGCTCAGTCCCGCGGCTACCTTCTGGGCTCCCCTGGGTCGACTGTCCGTCTCCACCTGAAGAAACGACACGACACGCACTGAGCCCCACGGTGCTGCACTCGGTACTTGGCACGGTCACATGTGCAGTCACAGGTTCAGCCTCCTGTGCACACGGCCCTGAACACACCCAGGCCGCTTGGTGGAGTCAGGAGGCGGGGGCCGGCCGGGATGGCAAGAGACTGAGCACCAAGCACCCGGCTTGGCCGAGTCTGAGAGGACCAGGGAGCCAGGTGACTCAGAACTGGGCGGGGCCGGTCCTGACGGGGCCTGACTGGGAGGAAGAGGGAGGAGGAAGGAGAATCCCCTTTCCCGGACACACTCGACGCTGTCAGCAGCACGCAGCACCGAGCCCCCAGCACCCAGGGTCCCTACCTGAGCACGGTCCCCAGGCGCCCCTGAGCCTCACCATGCGTGTCCCCGTGGCTGCTGAAGCCATGGCCGCCGCCTGCTCCTCCTCCTGTGGTCGGGAAACCCCCCACCGCGTCACTGGGACGTGTGCAAAGCAGACTCAGCGCTCAGCACCCGCCCCGCCCACACACAGGGCGCACCCACCTGCCGGGGGCCGGGGGCGGGCGGGGTGGGGATTGTCCACGTCATTCGAGTGACCTGCTGCCGAGACACAGCACCTGTGAGACTCAGTCCTTCCCCGCTCCCAGAAGCCACAGAAAGCACCCCGAAAACAGGCTGTGCGTGGAGGACCAAGGACCCAGCACCCAGGGAGGACCCGGCTTCCCCAACTGAACGACAAGGTTTCAGGACTGGTTTCACTGGGGTTTGGAGACTGAGCATCATCACCTCCGGGCTGCGGGCGTGGCGGCGGGTAAATACCTGCGGGAAAATAACAGGAGGATTTCGACAGTCAGCAGCACCTTCCGTGTTAAGTACCCCGAGCACGAGAAAAGGCCAAAGTGAGGAAGAGTTGCCGGCATGTAGGGCTTAAAGCCCAGTGGGTGGCGTGCTTGTAACTTGGTGGATAGAGTGTTTGTGGCTCAGTAGATAAGGAGTATCTATCTGTAGGTCAATAGGTAGAGTGCTTGTAACATAGTGGTTAGACTGCTGGTAGATTAGTGAGTAGGGTGCTCGCAGCTTAGTAGGCACGGTGCTTGCAGGCTCAGCGAATGGAGTGCTTGTAGTGCAGAAGGTACTGTGTAAAGTTCACATGGCACAGTGCTTGTGTTCAGTGGGAAGAGTACTTCTAGATCAGTGGGCAGAGTGCTTGCAGCACAGTAGGTCGAGGGATTGTAGCTCAGCAGGTGTAGTGCTTGTAGCATAGTAGATAGAGTGCTGGTCTCAATAACTAGAGTACTTGGAGCACAGAGCATAGAGTACTTGGAAGTCACTGTGTAGAGTGCTGGGAGCTTAGTGGATGTGGTGCTTCTGTAGCATGAATGATGTGTGAAGTTCCATCCTCAGCTACAAAGGGAGAATGAGGGTAGCCTGGGCTACATGAGAACCAGGCTCAGCTGTGGAAGGATGATCAATCGATCTGTCCGTCAATCAAACTTTCGGTCTCATGGGGCACACGGTCCTCCCACATGCGAAGAGCAGCCATCAGTGAAGAACACAGGAAGGTCCGGGCTGGACTCAGACCTGACTCAGCCGGTTCTGCCCGGACGGCAGTGGTGACATCATGGCCCCAAGGGCTCACACAGCCCAAGCTAGACCACAGCTCCCTGGTGCCGAGGAAAGCAGGACTATGCAGAGACTAAGCAAGCACTCTGTCAACTGAGCTCCAAGCTCTATCCACTGAGCCCCATCTCCCCCTGTAGTTTTGCCCTGTGCAGTGGAACTCAAGCCACAAAGTACTCGGCCTCCCTGGGTCTGAGCTGCCGGTGAGCTTAGTCATCACTCAGAGCTTGGGCATGACTTACTTCCTCCGCTGTTAGGGTCCGAGGGCTGCGGCAGCTTCGGGTAGAGATCTGTGGGGATGATGTGTTCTGTGATCAGCAAAGGCATGACTGTGCACAAGCACCTTCCACTCCAGCTGCAGGGGTCTGACGCTGTCTTCTCATGCACGTGTCCATCAAGTGGATGGAGTCTGACCCCATGGCAGCGAACACCTAGTGTGTGTGGGTTGCTGCCTTTTTCACTGCTATGTAATACTCCCCAGCACCCTATAAAGTAGCTCTGCCCCAGGATCTGGGTGCTGGCCCTGGGTGGGGACAGTCACTCACCTGAGCCTGGCTTTTTGGTGGGTTCTGTGAACAAATAATAAAGACTTAGTAAGCACCACAGAGTCACTGGCAGCTCAGAATTTGACAGGATGATGGGCACAAGTGCTCATACAGGTGGATATCAGGTCAGCTGGGGTACTGGGTCAAGTCCTTCTATGGTCTGGGGGTGGGTCCGGGTGTACCGCTTCTCACACTTCCGGTGAGGAACCAGCACTTACCAGGGTCGTCCAGGGCGTCGGCCAAGTCGAAGTCATGTTGGAAGTCTTGTGCACCTGATGGGCGCACACAGAGCCTGGGTCAGTGGGACTGACTCCCGAGGGAGTTCCTTGTTCCTAACTGCTTAGTGCTCCTTTGCGCCCTAGGCCACAGATCTCGGCCGTTCTTTGTTCCTGGCTGTATAATACTCCTTTGCTTCTTAATCTAAGCATCCCTGTGGTTCCTTATTCCTGACTGCATAGTGTTCCTTTACTCCCTAATTCCCACATGCCACCAGGCACAAGGTGCTGTCCACAGGTCCCGGGGTGTCTGACAGATTTGGCCATGGTCCCAACAAAACCTGGTTCGTCATTCCTGGCCAACCCGAGCCGTACATGGAACCGGCCCATGAGACATGCGACTGTACACACATGGGATCCCCAGGGCCTGGCCCGTCAGGCAGGTGCTCACTGCCATGTGGGTGCTGGGAACTAAGTCCGAGTCTTCTGCCAGTGCTTGTAACCCCTTGACTATGTCTCCAGCCCATCCACCTCAACCCGACTTTTTACACATGTGTTGGGCGTTGAGCTCGGATCCTCACTTAAAGTGCACAGTAAGCACCTGAAGGACTGAGTTCATGAGTACTGGAACAACTCTTTACCCAGCACCCACAGGGCATGATGACGCGGCTCCTGGCAGAGTTCCACCCCATGACATGGAGTACGCGTGGACATGACGTCACAGAGGCCACAGAATACTGCAGAGTGCTGTGTTCGGACTTAGTTAATCTGCGTGAGTAGCTCAGTACCCCTGCACTCCCAGACTTTGGCTAGCGTCATATCTGAGTTCCCGGATCCTCGGCATCGATGGGTGTGTGTAGCCCAGGCTGGACCAAAACTCAGAGTGCAGCGGAGCATGACCTTCAGCTCCCGATCCCCCACCCTGACCTCGGGTACTGGGAACACAGTCCTCCACTACCCACGCAGGAGTTATGGAGAGCCGTGGAGGAAGCCAGGGCCAGGGGCATGGGAAGCAGGATCCTGACCCAGAAACCGGTCCCGGCGGCCACGGAGTTAACCTGCGGGAAATCCCTCCGCGTGGGAACTCCTCCCGGAAATCTGCCAGCATTGAGGGAAGTCCTCGCACCCGGACACGTCTTTCCCCTGTGGCCGGAAGGCAGCAGCTCCGACTTCCTGTTCGCTCAGCAACGCTCCTCCAGTCGAAGTTCATCTTAGTGTCACACTCACAAGTTATCACACGAGCATTCTTCCT
Source organism: Eospalax fontanierii (assembly GCA_035773235.1). Taxonomy (NCBI): domain Eukaryota; kingdom Metazoa; phylum Chordata; class Mammalia; order Rodentia; family Spalacidae; genus Eospalax; species Eospalax fontanierii. Next base: position 217,340 of record CM069525.1, on the reverse strand, counting down.
CATGGCTGAATAGTACTCCATTGTGTAAATGTAGAACTCCATTATTTTTCATAGGTGAATAATATTCCACGGGATAAAGGCTGGATAATATTTTGCTGTGTGAACAGGGGATTTCATTCGTGTTGGTGACTGAAGAGTATTCCGGGTGTAAAGGAACTTCCTCCTTCTTCGCGGCTGAGTACTGCTCCACTGTGGGATGTATCCGACTTCCGTGGATGGGCTGAGTGGTGCCTTCCGTGGCTCCAGTGGCTGGGCCAGCCATGAACACGCGTGAACACGCGTGAGCCCGGTTCCCAGCAGGGTGCTTTGAGATACACCCAGTACTTGGGGTTTCATTCTCTGAAATCACTCAGCCCAGTACCCGACAAAGCAACTGGGCCAGAACAACTGAGTGAACAGACTGCAGCACTCCTGGGGACTCGGCACCAGCACCTCGGGGGAGGCTCCGGGTGCACCAGACTCCGCATCCGGGTCCGGTCTGCACAGGCCCCGCTGTGAGTACTGAGCTTGGTCCACACCCGCCCAGCCCGATCTGGAAAGAACTGAGTCCACCTAGCCGCTGGTCATGGATCCCGCTTAAAGCCTTCCGCCAGGCGCGGGGGGCGGGGGTAAGGAGGGGGCGGAGTTCCAGCTGTGCCCAGACAGTACTTTCTGATGCTTGGTTCTCCTGTCACAGCTGGAGCGCGGCCCAATACGCTGCAGGGTGATAGGGCCAGCAAAGGTGCCGGGAAGGGGAGGGGCCAAGGAGGGGCGGGGCCATGCGGGAGAGGCGGGGCCATGCGGGGAGGGGCGCAGTAGGGGGCGGGGAGCTATTGGAGGCCCGCGGGACATTGTGGGAAGTGACCCTGTGCCCTGAGAGCCTCTTTCCAGGTTGTGACACTGAGAACAGTCTACACAGGACTGATTGATTTATGATCAATAGATGATTGACAGATGATGGATAGATGGTTGATACAGGATTCATCCACAGTTAATGGATGATTGACAGACGGTTGACAGGTTATTGATAGATGATGATGGATGATTGACAGGCGATTCATGGATTATTGATAGATGATTGATGGATGATTGACAGACGGTTGATAGATTATGGGTAGAAAACTGATGGGCGATTGGCAGATGATTGACACATGGATGCAGTGATGGATTGGCGATAGATGACTGATCAGAGGTGACAGATTGACAGATTGATTGATAGTGACAGATACATAATCGATGGCCCTGGACACACAATTGACTGATCGCTGACACCGAACCAGAAGAAAATTCACAGATCATTTCCAACAGACAGATGCATGGACGGCACGTCGATAGTCAGGTGATCGATCTACTCTTGACCTGGTCTGTCATCTGCATTATGGAGCTCTCAAGTATGATCGATCTGTGATTGACTTCTATTGGGTATCGTCTGTCATCTATCAGTTAAGCCTATTGATCCGACATCTTTGTCCATCCATTTATTACATCTATTATTAATCTGTCCATTTATCCTCAGCTACTGATCCCCTATCAATTATCGATTATCTATCACTTATCAATCCGTCATCGATCTGTCACCTACCAATCTATCGACAATCATTAGCTATGGATCACTGTCTGTTGATCGTCCTTCAGTCTGTCGTCTATCTATTGATCATGTATCAGCTGGGAATCATTTACCCATGTATCACCTATCAATCTGTCAATCGCCTCTGTATCATCGATCATCCATATCCGCCATCACGTACCTATGGATCATCTATGAATCCGTCTCTCCACCCGGATCGAACTATTACGTCTTCCGTCTGCCCCTGCTTCAAATGCCAGGGCTGGAGTTTTCCTTGTTCTCTGCTGTGTAATATTCCTCGGTGATGCCAGGCAGGAAGCCCGAGCCTGGTGCATGCTGAGCCATGGTGTTTCCAGGAGGCCCGAGAAACCCCGTTCCAGGCCCAATACCCTGGGTGCACCCAGCAACTCGGTACTTAGCACCCAGGGATCAACCCAGTATCTCAGTACCTAGCACCCAGAATTCTTCCCAGCACCTCAGTACCTCATGCCCAGGACTCCACCCAGCACCTCAGTAAGGAGGGCTTAACCAAGCATCTCAGTACCTCCTACCCAGGGATCAACCAAAGGCATCTCAGGAGCAACTACCCAGGACGCCACCCAGCATCTCAGTCTCTAATACCGACAGTTTCACCCAGCATCTCAGTGCCCAGTTCCCAGGACTCCACCCAACGTCGCAGCACCCAGTTCCCAGACTCCACCCAGCAGCGCAGCACCTAGTACCCCAGGGCTCGGTGACCCAGAATCCAGCCGCCCGCTCCCCGCCGCTCCTCCCTGGCAGAGAGCCGGTCCAAACCGGATAAACAGGAATCCTCCCGGGAACCCGCGGAGCTCGGTACCCGCCCATCCAGGACTGAGACCCCCCCAACAGAAGAGAAGTCCCCGGCCCGGACTCGGGACTGTTCCCGTCTCCCCTCCTCCCGGTCCCCCTCTCCCCCTCCGCGTTCTCCCCTCCGCCCTCCGCCCCCCCCCCCGCGTCCTCCCCGCGGTCTCCCGCCGTCCTCCCGGCTGGAAGTTGAGAGTCGGGGAAGAGGACTTAACCCCAGCACTTTCCCGCGAGGCATCTGACCTGCGACGTTCATCAGCACACACAGCAGCACCCAACTCGGACGGCCCCACCGCGGCCGCATCGTCTCCTGGCAGGACTGAGCTCCCAGCACTCTCCGCGGGCTTCAGGGCGCGGCTGGGAGGCTCCCCCGAGCTGTGGACGTTCGGGGAGATGTGAAGTCCCGGGGTGGACAGTCTCAGTCCGCACAGCACCCGGCACCCAGCAGCCGGCACCCAGCACCCAGCACCACGACCACACGAGCGCAGGGCCAGCCCAGACGCCGGGCCGGCTCAGGAAGCTTCCTCAGGCGCTGTGCCAGCACCTGGGCGAGCCAGCTGCCGGGCGGGCACCAATCAGCGCCTGGGTGCTGAGAACCGGGTGCACCGGCCTGGCAGGTGCTGAGCCTCCGCGTCAACGCAGCACAGGAGGACTTAGCCTGGAACGTCCAGCACTGCTCCCGCCGAGGACTTCGGCCGCATGAAGTCGGGCACTCAGTCAACAAGCACCCAGAGCCGAGTACCCCAGGGAACCAAGAATGGAGAGGAAAGCCGAGACCGGGATCCAGGAGGGCTAGCCTGAGCTCACTGGGCGTCATGGCTTCGGGATGGCGGTGGAGCACAGCGTCACGGGAGCACCGGGAGGACGGAGCTGCTCTCTGGGTGCTGGACAGGAAGTAAAGGATACTGGGGTCCCCAGGTGGACACGGCCCTTTGACGTCACTTCTGCCCACTGGTCCCGACCTCCTAAGTTCCTCTGCCTTTCAATATCCCATGATCAGTGAGTGGCTGTGGTCATGGAGAGCCTCATAGATGCAATCACTTCCCACAGGCCCCGCCTCTGCCCATGTCTGCAGTGAACACATGACACCCTCTGAGGAATATTATATGGCCATGAAAAGGGGAAGAGACTGAGGTCATGGTGTCCTCTCTGAGGACGCACTCCAATGACGTCACTTCCTTCCAGTACACAAACCAAGTGCTCGGTGCACAGCACCTGAGAAACGATCCCAGAGGTTCCATGTGGCATCCACATACATGTGCGCAGACACGTCAGCACATACGAGTAAACAGGAGAGGACTCAGTCCCCACGACCCCTGGCGTCTCCACCCCAGGCTGACTTGTGGGCCCAGGTCACATGTGGGCCCTGGGGATTCAAACTCAGTCCCCTCCGTGGCGTGGGCACCACCGGAGCACAGTCAGTACCAGCAGAGGCCAGAAGACAGTGTCAAAAATCCCAGTGAGTCGTGGCCCGCCAGTGGGTGCTGGGAACTGAATCCGAGTGCTAGAAACTTGGTACTCCCACTCAAGTGTTCACCCGCTTGGTTTTCCAAGAACTTACCTGTGCTTTGGTTGTTTCATGCGTGCAGTGTCCTGGGTACTGAGCTACGTCCACCCATGAAGAGGGGCTTCTGTGACCTCAAACCCCGCCCCCAGTGCTGTCCACGGCCCATGAAGGCACCACCTGGTCCCGGGCCCTCAAAGGCCTCAGTCAGTACTGCATGCGGCACCACGGGACAACCGAGCATAGTGTTTGCTGACTGAAGAAGTGAAAAATGCAAAAGAGTCAGGCGAGACTGACAGTCCTGGCCGTTCTGGGAGAGGACTCGGTTCCCAGCACCCACATGGGGGGGGGGGTCCACAATCTCATGAAACTTCGTGACCCCATTGTCCCAGAAACGGCTCTCCCCTGTGCTTACATATGTAAAGAGCAGATGGTGTCAACAATTTTATTAGTCTCACATAGAAAACAAATCATCTGCCTTGGGGCCTTGAAACCGAGCCCAGCAGGCGAGGTCGACCCGGGACGCTGCACACGACCCTCCCCTCACCCGACCCACCCCCCCCCCGCCACTGGTAATCAGCCCCGAGTCCCGGAACTTTCAGGAGACTGAGTGCCAGCACTTTCGGGAGTTAAGTTCTAGCACTTCGGGTAAGTCGATATTGGAATCTCGGGCCATTTTAGGTAAGTGTCTCCTTTGCACACAACACAGAACCCTGGGAGCCTGGGAGGAAGCAACAACCCAGACACAAGCACCCAACTGCATGGCAAACAGTAAACATGACGCCCCACTGCGTGTAGGGCCAGGCGGGGGCGGGGCAGAGCTCCGGGTGGCCTGGGTGCTGCCCTGCCCTCACCAGGTGCTCCCCGGAGATGGGCTCAAGGGAGTCGCGCTGCGGAAAGCGAAGCTCTGCGCGGGCTCTTCTCACGGCCCGGCGCACACCGCGACTACTTGTCTAGCAGCGTCTGGCGAACTGCGGGGAGCAGAGAGGAGGAGTCAGGGTGCTGCTCACGGTGCTCAGGGACTCAGCTCCCCAGCACTGCCTGGCACGTCGGCGGCATCCCAGAGGAATGACGCGCCTGACGGGAAAATGTCTGCTCAGGCGCTGGAGACACGGCAAGGGCTTGGTGCTGTGCACAGTACTGACTGGTGACACTGGGAAAGGTGCTGTGCACAGTACTGACTCCTGATACTCGGGAAAGATGCTGTGTCATGGTGACAGTTAAAACTGACCAGTGCGTCCTCCTAATGTCTAGGGAGGGGTGCTGAGCACAGTACTGTATCTCTGCTGTGTCACGGTGACGGTTAAAGCGCATCCTTCTGATACTCCAGAAAGGTTCTGTGCACAGTACTGACGCCTGATACTAGGGAAAAGTTCTGTGCACAGTACTGACGCTTGATACTAGGGAAAGGTGCTGTGCACAGTACCGATTCCGGTCTCTGGCAAGTTCACAGTCAAAGCCCTCGGGCTTGGTCATCACCTACCTGGTGGCTCCGCGTTGGTGCTGGGTCGGTTGGCTAAGTCCACCTCGCCTTGCTCCACTGGAAGGAAAGACCAAGCATTAAAGGGACTCAGCACCTCTGTGCGCACGTGTGGCTCACACCACCGTCACCGGATGGGCGAACTGAGCTCCGCCTGGGTCTGGGTGACTGTACACACGGGCCGGCAGCACCCACTGCGGGTCCCGGACCCCCTGGAGCTGCAGGTTCTGAGCCTGGGCGCCGCCGAGCGGGTGCTGGGTGCTGGATTTAGGTTCGCTGTCAGAGAGGCTACGAGTCTCCTCCCCAACAAGCACCGGGCGCGGACTCAGCTGCCCAACCCTCTCCGCTAGTGCTTTTGGCTCCAGTGCTCAGTGATTTCAGGTAAAAAGCCAAGTCGCGGGGGGAGGGTTGGGGCGGTTGGACTGCGTCACGGGGTTTTGACGTCACCGTTGACTCGGTTCAGTGCTGAGCAACGAGGGGTCTCAGGGGACTGAGCAGGACACGAGGCAAGCACCGCCCTTCACGGAGGCTTTTCCGAAAGCTGGGCGGTCCGGGAACTGAGTCTCTCCGCCTCCAATGCAGACAACCGAGCCACAAGGCCAGCACCCTCATGGGGATTGTGTTCAGCACCGTGGGAGGCGCCAGACACGGAGTAAACGATGAGGAGAGTGAGGTGTGTGGAGGAGAACTTAGAACACGCGGGGCTGCGGCTGCGGGCGGAGTGCTTGGAGCTAGGTGTGTGCAGTGCTCAGAAGACGGCCTCGGATCCCCCGGGGCTGGGCTTTCAGGACGGTGTGCAGCGCCGCGTGGGTGCTGGGAATTGAAACTGAGTTCCCTGCCGGAGCTGCGGGTGCTGAGCTGTGTCCCCTCTAACCCTGCCAGGCCCCTCTGCGCGCATCCGGGTCCACACGGCCCAGCCAGATAAGTGATGGGCAGAAAGTCCTTCGCGGCCCCACAGCCTGTGCACCAACCCTGTGAAGGCAACGTCTGCCAAGTGCTGGTTTGTGCTGTGCAGGGTGGTCGCAGACAGAGACTGCAGTGCTTAGCGACATGCTCCATGCAGTGCTTACCAAGGTGCTTAACAGTGCTTCTGGAGGTGATTAGCGAGGAGCTTAGCACTGTGGTTACCAAAGACATTAGTAAAGTGTTTAGCGAGGTGCTTACAGCAGTGCTTCGTGCGGTCGTTAGCATGGTGCTGAGCTCGGTGCTCCGCAGTGCTGAGCTCGGTACTCACCGTTGCCCTTGAAGCACAGCTTCTTCTTCTGGTAGGCGATGAAGCTGGACACGGCACCCGCCAGCGCGGCCAGGACGGCACCCACCACGCCCGGAACCAGGCCCTGCGGGGTCCCTGAGGCAGGGAGAGCGGAGTGGGGCATGGGCAACCGAACTCGCCCCCAGCACCCTGTGGCCGCCTGACACAGTCACCCGTGGCCACCAGGACCGGAGCGTGTGCACGCGAAGCGCCGCCATAAGTCAAGTGAACAGGGAGCAAATGACACAGAAATTAAATGAAATAATAAAATTAAATTAAATGAAAAATAAAAATTAAATCGAAAAATTGAAAAATAAATTTGATTAAATGAACATTTAAAGAATTCAACGACAAAAATAAAAGGGATAAAATGAAAAAATTTTAAATTAAAACACTAAAAATTAAATCATGACATTTAAAATAAACATTAAACTAAATTCCTTTATATTAAAATAAAAATAAATTTTAAATTAAATTAAAAATTAAATAAAAAAGTCAACCGTAAAATTCTAGTTAAATCAAAAACAAAAATTATTTAGACAACAAACAACGGGAAATAGTATCTTGAAAACACTGTGCTCAGTACCTGATGGCATCACGCTCTGGAATTGCCTAGCAGGTGCTCGGAGCACGTGCACACAGTACTGATTCTCCGGCTTAGTTGTTCTGGGCACGAATCAAACCCTCAGTATTGAGCACCGTGCTTGACACAGTGCTGAACCAAGTCCAGGGAGAGTCTTCCGGGTTGACTAAGTTAGCAATCACCTCTCCCTCCATCCCTGCACTGGATGGATTCTGACCCTCCTCAAGTGTGGGACTGAGCATGCAGGCCCGCAGCACCCTCAGGGCCCCGAAGAGGGCGACAGCCCCCAGTTCCCACGGTTGCGCAGTTACTCCTGGTGCTGACTTAGCTCTGGCCGTTCTGACGGGCATGGTGAAGAAATGACCCACAGTGCACACCCGGAAACAGTAATGACAGCTGCTTCTGGTTGCACAACCCATAAAATCGGGGGACAGTGTGTTTGGAAAATGAGGGTTGAAGAGGGAGCTCAGGAGTGCTTGAAGCTCGGTCGGTATAGTGCTGGAGCTCATTGGGCAGAGTGCTTGGAACTCAGTGCTTATTTGCTTTCTGATAGTGGTTAGAGTGCTCGTACCTCAGTATGGAGAGTGCTGAAACCCAGTAGTTAAAGAGTGCTTGTAGCTGAGTGGTACTAGTATTTCCCCTGCACCTGAAGCCGGGTGTCCATCCCCAACACTGCCTGGTGTGACTGCATTCGTATCTCCCAAGCACTCAGAGCTCGTAGTAGGAGGGTCAGACGCTTTAAGTCACCCTGGGCCAGCCTGGGCTAGATTACATCCAGTCTCAATACTCAGTGTCCAGGGCCAGCCTAGGGTACAGGAGACCCTGTCAGGGCCAGCCTGGGCTACATGAGACCCTGTCAGGGCCAGCCTGGGCTACATGAGACCCTGTCAGGGCCAACCTGGGCTACCCGAGGCTCTATCTCTACAATCACTTCCGGTGCTTCCAGAACTGGCCAGTGTCAGAGAAGAAGATAGCTAGGTGATCGATAAGAGAAGATAGGCATTCGATTAACGGAGATAGGCGAATGATTAAAGAGGATAGGTAATCAATTATGGAGACAGCGGCTGGAGGCCACAGGACCGTGCTCTGCCGATCTATCGATCTATCGGCACTCGATGTACGCACCCTGCTCTCCATCACTCCGAGGACTTCCGCCTCCGCCGCCGCCGTGCCCATCTCCTGGAAGGAAACAAGATCGCCTACTTAATTCGACTCCACGTACACACACAAGCAGCGCGCCGCAGGGCGGGCAGGCATGATCGGCCGAGCACAGAGAACACGGATGAGGCCTGTACCCACCTGTTCCTCCGGAATTCCCGTCCACCAGGTCGGAGTCTGAAAATCCACCTGTGGGGACCAAGCACCAGCATTCAGCACCCAGGACCGACAGCCAGAGCAATCGATCGCACAGCGCCATGCGAACCGAGGTGCTCATGACTCGATATTCCTACCCCCAGGTCCGGCTTACCAGTGTTTTCTGGCTGCCCAGACTGCGGCTTCCGCTTCGGGGGACTCGGCGGAGGGGCATCGTCTGCGGGAAAGGGAGGACTGAACTCAGTACCCACCCGAAGTGCAGACTAGGGTCACCGCCAGCGCCTGGGGAGCTCCGCCACCTGCTCCCGCTCAACTATTAAACCAGCCTGGTGCTGTGCTGAGTCGCCCTGGCTACAGGGACACAAGAGCTGTGTGCAGTTCCAGAGACCAGAACCGTTATTTCAGGCACCCAGTAAAGGACTCTGTCCAGCACTGATGGCCGTTGGACCCCAAATCAGACCCCGAATCCAGGACGCTCGTAAACTCGAATAAAGAAAATCGGGAAAATCCGACACACGGGTGATGAGAACCGAGAAAACGGTGAGAAAATTAAAATTTCGAAGTCAGCGAAATCTGAAAATCTGGCATTTCGGTGGAAGTTAAACGAAAAATAGAACAAAAAGTAAATTTAAATTATATTCTAAATTAAAATTTTAAAATCAATTAAAATGAAAGGAAACAAAAATTTTAATTAAATTAAATTTAAATAAAAAGAAATTAAAATTAAATTTTTGATTAAAATTTAATCTTAAATGAAATTTTACATTAACTTAAATTAAACCTAAATCAAATTTTAAATATTTTAAACTGAATTTTCGGTTAAAGTACAATAAATTTTAAATTAAATTTTACATTAAATTAAAATAAAATTATATTTTAAATTAAACTACACTTTAAAATAATAGAATTTAAGGTAAATGGGACGAAATTTGAAACTACATTAAATTTTAAATTTTAAATGAAGTCAGCCAAGGCTGTTGCTGAAAAAGGTGAAACTGAATCACGATGGATTTGCCGCCAAGAAAGGATCCAGATTATTTTCAGATCGTGCAAATAATCTCCCGGCTGCCTCGCTCACAGGCCGGGAAGGGGCTATCCGGACCGGAGGTCCAGGAAGTTCCTTCCCGGAAGTTCCCGACGTCCCGGAAGGAAGTGGTCCCTGCTTCCGCCTTTACCAAAAGCGTCTTCCAAGTTGAAGTCGTCCCCTGGAAAGAGAAGCAGCTGGTGAACGAAGCTTCAGTGCGGCCAAGGAGAAAAGGGAAACATGTCATTGCCCCATTTCCTTAACCGGACAGGTTAACCTGAGGAGGGGGGGAGAACCAGATGCGGTGACGTCACTTCCCTCCCTTACAAAACAGGGCTTCAAGAGTTCTGGGTGTTCATGCAGAGTACCTAGCTCCCAGAACCCGCCAGGTGGTTCACTACAACCTACTACAACTGCAGCAGACCACACATGGAGACTCAGAGTCCCCTCCCAGCAGCCCTGGGGGCCCATCCGGTCCTGGCTGCTTACCCGTAGGCTTTTTTGGCGTAGGGACAGGTTTCTTCAGTTCCTTATCTAAAAGATAATAAAAATGGGTAACTATGAGTCCTCTATCTGAAACACTGAGTCCAACACCTTTTTCATGACTGTATAATATTTCACTGAGGACCCAGAGGTACAGGAGTGTAGCTGAAAGAGGAAACGAAGGGCCCCTTTCCTTGTTGTGTAAGATTCCACGAGGAGTTAGAGGGACAGGGAGTGCAGTTGAGTGAATTAGAATAGAAGCCTTTTTCCTTGCTGTGTAATATTCCACCGAGGACTCCCAAGGATAGGGAGTGGAGCTGAAATGTAAGTGAAGGGCCCTTTTCCTTGTTGAATAATATTTCACTCAGGCACCAAAGGGAGAGGAAGTGAGGCTGAAAGAACTTCTTCCTTGCTGTGTAATATTCCACTTCAGACCCCGATGAGCAACGGGTAACTCACCCCCAAGTGCATCGGCCAAGTCCAGATCTGAAAGGAGGAGGAGAGAGTCAAGATCTGAACATGATCGATCCAGATCGATAGAATCAATAAGGAAACCTCCCCCCACCCTCCCCTATGTCACAATCAATACATGCTCTTTACACTTCACAAAGCACTGAACACAGGATGCTTCTTTGCCAGGAGCTCCTGTTTAGGGCTGCTTACTATTCCCTCTGTCCTGATTATATCCTGTTTCCTCCAGTCCCCGCATGTGCACACAGCACACAGACCACACAGGCGTTCACACATGACGGTGCTGTGGCTGAGTGCTTCTGCACACCTGTGTACAAGTGCTGAGCTAAGCTCATGCTAAAGCCAAACCCACACCCTGTAGTCCCCTGATCTCCATAAGTACTGAGACCACCCAGAAGGCAGGACCTTGAGCTCCTCAGCCCACCATGATCCCCATAAATACTGAGAGATGACCCAGGATTCAGCACCCCTGCGGTCCCCAGCCTCCCAATTGCCATAAGTAACTTAGAGATCACCCAGGATCCAGCACTCCTGTTTACAACTAGAGTTCCTGTTCCCAACACACACGGGGGGGCTGGGGGCGTGTGGGCTGCCGTTTCACACACGGACCTTCAGATGCCTAAGTGACTCAGCGTGACTCCCTCCTGGAGAAGCCTGAATGGACCGGGCCACAACAGACAACTCCCCTTTGACTGACAGTGGGGGGTGGGGGCGCAACACGCAAACAACGTCCCCCCCCCCCCACGTCGGCCCAGTTCAATATGACACGGGCTCAGAGAGACAGAACCCGCAGCCCCGAGTGGGCCACGCACACAGGACAGGGGAGTATTAGACAGCCAGGAACAAGCACGTGTCTCAGAGGAGTAGCTGCCGTGAAATCTCAGGCCAGAGAGAACCTGGCTTTTTATGAAGAGGACGAGAGGTGCTGCCAAGACCATGCTAGGTTCATTTAATGGCAGGGTGTGATTAGAATGCCTGAGTCCTTCCCACACTCGTGTCCTCGGCCAACCTCACACAAGGTGTCAGGAAAAGCACTTTGTGTTTCTCCAAGCAGTAGCTGCCCGGTAACAGCCGGGCCGGGCGGGGTGCTTAGCTCAGTCCTCCCAGCAGTCCGGTGGGTAGGCTGGAGGACACATACCTCAGAGTCATCCTCCCCTACACTGTCAATCCATGCCCAGCCTGGGCCACACAGTCAGTCCAGCCCCAGCCTGCGCACACAGTCGGTCCAGGACTAACGTGGAACACATAGTCCACAACTAACCTGGGCACACAGAGTCCAGCTCCAGCCTGGACCACACAGTCAGTCCATGACTAACCTGGGCACACAGTCAGTCCACACCCAGCCTGACCAGCACAGTCAATGACAAAAGCTCACCTCAGCGTTAGTATCATGTTCTTCCCAGCATGCCCCGCGATCGGGTTCGCTCCCCGGCTCCGCCACTTTGACACCCTGTGCATTCCCCGGCCTGGGGGCGGCTAGGTGATTGACCCTGTGCACGGGGAAGTCAGCACCCACCTGTCGGTACTGAGCTCCGCACTCGGCTCAGAGGACGCACCAGTCCGGGTGGGCGCGCCTTGCCACGCCGTGCATCCGCCATCTTGGCAGCGGCCCCTCATCGGCGCCATCTTGGCCAACACCCACTCCCCGTCCGCCATCTTGGACGCCAGACACCTCCACGTCCGCGGCCATCTTGGCCAATGCCTGCCACCCCCTCCGCCATCTTGGCCGCCATCTTGGCCAACGCCCGCCCCTCGGTCGCCATCTTGGCCCCGTCCGCTCCCCGCCCGGCCCTGACCATGTTGGTTGACATGCATGACACCGGCCTGCATGTATGTGCTGCGGTGACCGTGGACGCCCCCAGATCCGCAGGGGCTGGACTCTGATGATGGTGCGCCCCTCCCTGCGGGTACTGGAAACTGAGTCCGCGTCCTCTCTCATGCTGACTAGTGCTGCTGCTTCTGAATCACTGCTTCCCTAAACAATGGCTTGGGCCCGCCGCAAACAAACGCGTTGCTAGGCAGCCGCGTTGTCAAGCAACCGAGTAAACAGCACCGACTGGGAAATGCCTCCCAGCCCCCTGACCTCACGGGTGGAACTAAGCACAAAGGCACTGCCAAATCGGCAGAGTTACCAAGGCCTGAGTACCACGCCCGGGGTCCGTCCTCTGGATTGTCAGGTTGGATTGTTTTCGGGGCCCGAAACTTTCCAGGCCGAGGTTCACCCACCGACCTTGAGGACAAGGTCGACGAGTACTGGGAAGAGCACTGGGCTGAGTTCTGGGCCAAGCACTGAGTCAAGCACTGTGCGGAGCACGGGACAGAGAGTCTCCCGCAGGCTAAGGAAATCCTGTTGTAAAAATGAAGACTGAAGAGCACTGGGCGCTCATGCAGAGTACCCAGGTTCGGCTCCCAGCACTCACGTGTCGGGGACAGAAGCAGCTGGAAATCCAGCTTCTGACCCCGAGGGCCTCGCACTCTCGTGCGCAGTCACATACATGCACGGACACAGGTGAACTCGACATGCTGTGATCGTGCTCCGCCCCCCACAAAGGGCATGGAGACGCGTGGACCCCGCACAGCACCCTTCCATTGGGGCCTGAGTTCCCTAACTAGCCAAGGATGGCCCGGAAGGCGTTACCTTCCGGCCTGCACCTCTACAGGGCAGGTGCGGCGTTCATGCCAGCATCATGTATGTGAATTCAACATGAGACCAGCTGGGCCTGGCGAATGCCTCTGGAAATATACGCACCCCCGAAAAGTCACAGGAACCCCCAGATTGATGCAGGTGGAGTTGCGTCTGTAGATGGGCTGAAGCTCGATGGGTAAAGTGCTGGGAGCTCAGTGGACAGAGTGCCAGGAGCTCACTACATAAAGAGATTGTACCTCAATGGGCAGACTGCATGGGGCTCACTGGGTACAGTGCTTGTAGCACAGTGCATAAAGATCTTTTAGCTCAGTGGATAGGGTGCTTGAAGCTCAATGGGTAGAGTGCTTGTAGCACAGAGAAGAGTGCTTGCAGCTCAGTGGATAAAGTGTTTGTAGTTCAATGGTTAAAGTACTTCTATTTCAGTGCGCAGAGTGCTAAGAGTTCAGTTGATAGTGTGCTTGTGGCTCAGTGCCCCGCCCAGCATAAACCCACTGCAGTGTGGTCCCAGCACTCAGCAGGTGGTGGCAGGAGGACCAGGAGTTTGAGAATATCCTGGGCTACATAGGGCGTCTGGGTCGAGCCTGGGCTACAGGAGACCCTGTCCTCAAACCAGCACCTGGGGACTGAGGACGCCTATTGGCTCCCAGACGCTGTCAGGGTATGTGCAACCCTGCCACGGGAAGACCAGGCTTGACCTGTGGCCACCCGTCCCTAGCTCCAGAGGTAGCCGAGGATAGACCAGGTGGCCAGCGTGCTAGAGGTGCTGGGCTGCACAGTTGGGGTCACAGGCGGCCAGAGCAGCGCTGGGGGCCGGGTACTAACTCAGCACCTGTCTACACGGTCAGTCATGTAGCCCAGGCTGGCCCCAGACTCACCGTGTAGCCCAGGCTGGCCTCAAGTCTACCGTGTAGCCCAGGCTAACCTCAAAGTAGTATGCAGCCTAGGCTAGCCTTGAATTCACTGTGTCGCCCAGGCTAGACTCGAGCGTGTGGTCCTCCTGCCTCAGCTGTGACAGGAACCCGGAGTCTAGCCTGCACCACCAGGTGAGGATTCGGTGTCTAGACTCTCAAACCAAGTGGGAAATGTTGGGGGTCGCAGCAGTGCACTCTAAACCCCGGATCCTCAAAGACCCAACAAGACTTGTGCTTCTCCTAAGCACTGTGAGGAGAGCATCAAGCAGTGAGCACCGAGCATTGTGCACCGAGAACTTCAAAGAGAAGGCGGTTTCCACGGCAACCAAACAAAAACAACTCCTAAACATGTGTGAAACTTCAGGAATGTCAGCCCCAGAATTTGTGCTGGGCCAGACCTGCGGGTGCTAAACACTGAGTCACCCTCCCTCTGGGAGGACTTAGGGTCACTCCAGCAGCACCCACACAAGGTCGCTGGGACAAGAGCGAGGAAGAATTACCGCCCACACTGCGTGGAACAGGTGGATAGACCTGGGATTGTTCAGGGTCGCGTAAGTTTCCGGCAAACACCACAGGCCACCGGATCATCAGCACCCATGACCCGGACCAGGCCTGATGGCGTGGCCACGCTGTGCACCGCGAGGTGCTGGGCCGGTTCGGGCAGGGTCCATGTGCAAAGAAGCCGAAGCCCACGACCCGTCATCACCCGGGAAACTCGCTGCCAGCACCTCGCACAGGAAACGCCCGCCACGCCCTCCTAGAACCCACGCGGGGGCGGGTGCTTTGCCGAGTCAGTCCCCCTCTCCCCCCGGGCCGTGTGCACCGCGCGCACCGAGTGCGCCAAGTACTGGGCCGCGGCCGCTGGGAACCGCTCCGCCCCGCCCGCCCGCGGCGCCCAATTTAGGCCCCAGCGCAGGGCGCGGCCTGGCCCGGCGCACAGTGGGGCCCCTCCCCCGCCCATCGCGCACAGTGAGGCCCCCGCGGCCCCCCAGTTCACGGCCCTTCAGCCCCGTAGGACCCCGTCAGGAGCCCCGACCTACGGGGTCTCCCGGTGCCTTCCGCAGGATTGCCCAGGATTCTGTGGGAACATTCCGGGCCCCAAGTTCCACTCCCGATCCCGCAGCCGCGCTCCAAAGTCATCCCAGGTCTCCCGAGACCCCGGCGGAGTTCTCGCCCAGAGTTCCCCGGTAGCCCCCGAGTCCCCCAGAGCACCCTGCTCACCCTGCGCCAGCACCGCAGCCCCCAGCAGCGCCAGCAGCGCCAGCGCCAGCGCCGCCCTGCGCGCCATGCTGCACTCCGCTGTGCCGGGCAGACAAGCAGCGCGCTGGGTGCGGTCGGGGCGGTGCTGGCGCTCGGTGCCCTCGGGGACGGGGGAGGGGGCGGAGGTACAGCAGCCCCGCCCAGCGGAGCGCGGGCGGGGGGGAGGATCGCGGACCCGGGTGGGGACCGGATGGGAGGAGGCCTCGGGCCTCACTCCCCTACACCGCCCCCACCCCGAGCGGACACCACAAGAACTTATCACCGACGCGGGAAAGCCCTCAAAGCAGTGGGCAAACCACAGCTCCTCTCCATCCCGGGCGCACAGACGAATCCGGATCGCTCCAGCGCCGAGGGCGGGAAGGCGGGTCCCCGACTCCCGCCTCCTCCCAGCAGGATCCCTGGTTCAGTACCCCGCCCACAGCCAGGCGGGACAGTGCTTAGGTTTCGCTCGCTGGAAAAGCCCAGTCACGCCGTGGTTGTGGGAAGAGCGGACTCTGCGGGAAGCAGTTCTTCCCTAACATCCTTCCTATGGGCGGGGAATGAGGACCCAGCCTCAGCACCCTCGCGAATCCCTGCCTCCCTCAAGCTCAGCGCTCACTGTCACCAAAACGCTACACTGTGGAGGACCACACAATGCCGTACTTGGACACAGTCCATGGGGAGGAGGACGACCCGCTCCTGGGGAGCACAAGGCTGTGGCCTCCCACAGCATCCAGATGGCTTCAGCGGTGACAGCCACACAGGGTTTTCTGGTTGCTGTGGCCACTTTGACTGGGATTTCACTGGGGGCCAAGACGGGGACTGGGGTGGAGCCTCACAGGACGAATACATTCAGGGGGCGAGGGGGTGGGACACTCAGTGCATGGGGGAGGAGGGAGGGGAATGATGGACAGACGGATGATGCGTAGTGGTGATGATGATGATCGTGATGGTGATAAGATGGTGGTGATGACGGTGATGATGATGGTGATGGTGATGATGGTGATGATAGTTGTAAGGTGTGAATGAAATCTCCAACAGTTTCAGACTCTGGAAGAAACCTGGAGCCAGAGCTTATCTAAGCCTTGCAGATAAGACTCCAGATCCCAAATTCACAGACACTGGGCTTCCTTGGCAGATAAGATTCAGGATTCAAGTAATTCACCAACAGCTCTGAAAAAGGACTACTTCCTGGCCAGAAGCTTGCCTTAAACATCAATCAGATGTTATGGCAACCCCCCCTCCCCTAAAAGCCAGGAGGGGGCTGAAGGTTTTTAAGGCTTTGAGGACTTGGCTGGTGCTGCACTGGGCTTTGAGACTCAGACTTGGGCTGACCTCACTCTCCGGGGGATTGTGCCAGCCCGGTTCCTCGGAGCCCCAGCCCCAAGATGGGGATGAGGGGGCTAGCCTTCCCCATCTCTTCAGGAAGGCTATCCCCCAAGGGGGGGGGGGGGCTAGCGTTTCTCCACTCGTGGGTGCGGAGGAGCTAGTCCCATCTGGTCTTTTCTCAATAAAGCCGGGTCCTGTTAGCTGCCAGTGGAGTCTGGTCCTTTCTGTCTGCTGCGTCTCTCGAACCCCGAACCTTACAATAGTGATGATGATGAACATGATGATGAAGATGATAATGGTGATGATGATGGTGATGGTGAAGAAGATGATGGTGATGATGGTGATGGTGAAGAAGATGATGATGGTGGTGGTGGTGATGATGGTGATGGATGAGTGTATGAACAGGTGACTGAGTAGTTGGACAGAAGAATGGACTGACAGATACAGATGGAGGAACACTTGGAAAACAGGATGATGATGGGGATGCACGGTTGATAGATGGCGGGTGGCTGGATGAGCGGTGGTGGACACACAGGTGGATGAATCGATGTTTGGTTACATGGATGGATGCATCCACGGACTCAGACAGCAAACCCTGTTTGTTTACATCTCTGTTCTGTCTCGGGCTTCCCATGATGCACAGTGTGAAAACAACGTCTAGCCCAGATAGTATGCTGGCCCCGTCCTTCGCCCTCAGGAGGACAGGGTCCCAGGCTGCGGAGCTTGTCGGGTGGGTCAGACGGGGCTACCTTCCTTGGGAAATCTTTTTTCTGTGACACTTTCTCAAAGCTTCCTCCAGAAAATTGCTGGGGGCAGGGGTGGGGGGTGGCAGTACCTTGGTTCATGGGCCTAAGAAGCGGCTGCTTCCTTCTGCGCCCTGGATGGCATATTCAGCAAGAAATGCAGAGCACGATGGGGACAGCGGGAAACACTCGCAAGGCCTAGGAGACCAGTCATTCCTTTGGCTCCAGATCCAGAGGATCTCCCGCCCTGAAGATGCGGCTGGAACCGGATGCAGCTGACCTCTGACAGTACTCACAGAGACAAAGGACTCCAGCCTGATTCACAGGAAGCCCTCCTGGTCGAGGGCTTGAGGCTGGAGTATGACCCTCCCTGAGTCCCCGTTCACTCCACGTTCTAGGCTGCAGATGCCTATTTGTTATTAAAGTGGGGGACGGATTGAGGAGCGTGTGCTGCGTGGATGGTTGGAGGATGGATGAGAACTGCACGGCTGGATCAGAGGACGACGGGGCGGGGACATGTGGATGGGAGGGGAGTGGATAAGTGGAAAATGCCTGGATACATGTAGAGACCTATGGGAGGCTAGGTGAACACCCACCACACTTCCGCCAACCAGCCATCCACAAATCATCCACCACCCTTAGACCACCATCATCATCACCATCACCATCATTATCACCACCATCACCATCACTGTCATCATCATTCTATCATCACCATCATCACCATCATCACCACCATCATCATCACCATCATCATCATCATCATCATTCTATCATCACCATCACCATCATCATCATCATCACCACCATCATCATCATCATCATTCTATCATCACCATCATCAGTATCATCATCATTATACCATCACGATCAGCAGCAGCATCATCACCATCATCCTCATCACCATCATCTTATCATCACTATCATCATCATCACCATCATCATCATCATCATCACCATCATTCTATCATCACCATCATCATTGCCATCATCACCATCATCATCACCACCATCATCGTCATTAGCATCATCACCATCATCACCATCATCATCATCTACCTGTCCATCATTATACATCCACCTGCCTGTCTGTCCACTCACTGGTTCAAGGATGGACAGACGGTGGATAGATAGATAAATGGGCTGATGGGTGAATGGATGGACTGATGGGTGAGTTGGTGCATGACAGCTAGGGGAATGGATGGACGGGTGGACTAATGTGTGGATGAAGGATTCACATAATGATTGTTGGATGGATGGATAATTCAGTGGTTTGATGGGTGGATGGACAGGCAAATGGTGGAGAGATCAATTGATGGACGATGGACAGGTGCATGGACGGCAGATCGATGGATGGATCAAGGGTTAGATACAGACAGTTATAGATTATGGATAGATGACAGATGATAGAAAATAGCCAGAGAGATGACAGATAGGTAGATAGATAGATAGATAGATGATAGATGACAAATCATAGATAGATCATAGATAGATGATAGATCATAGATGATAGATCATGGATCATAGATAGGTGATAGATCATAGATGACCGAAAGATACACAGATGATATATCTATAGACCATAGATACATGATCATGATCCATGGTAGATGATCCATTGCACGTGGCAGATTGGTGAGGTCTGGATAGATATGTACACAGATTTGTAGATGACGCTTCCCAGCATGCACACAGTGCATGACAGACACACGTGGGTCCCTGAGAGTCGTCGAGGTGGATGACCTGGGTGCTTGGGTGGCCCAGGAGTGTTGCAGCCTCTTCCAGGTTCGCAGTCGGCCCGTTGTGACATCATGCTCACAGGAAGGAGGGCCCTGTCTACATCAGCAATGAGGACTCACCTGGTCCCTGAGGTCAGATCCCATGGAGCTGGAATTTCCGGGGTGAATTCTGGGAACTGAGTCTGAGTCCGCCACAGGAGCAGGCAGTGCTGTGTTACACTCAGCTGAGTATCGAAGGGCTTTCCCTAGTTCCTGGGGAGTCATCTGGGTCCTCCATGACGTCAGAGGACCCCCGTTCTAGGCCTCGGGCCACATGACGTGAAGGACCAAGTTCATGATCCCAGCATACAGGCCAACATGTGCAAAGAGCACAAAGGCAGGGGCTCACTAAGGCCAGGCCGCTGTGTCCCCTCCGGAGCCACTGAGCTTGCCCCGAGCCTCCCGCCGTCCATGGCCTCGACTCAGTAACAGCACCTTATCCTGCCTGGCCACTCAGACCTGCACCAGCCAGGCGCGGAACACTGATTTTCTCCTGTAAAACAGCATAGAGACAGTACTGTGTGCAGCACCCTTCCCTAGTATCACAAGAATACGCTACTCAGCTTTAACTGTCGCCTAGACACAGCCTAGAGTCAGTACTGTGCACAGCACCTTTCCCTAAGCTCGAGGAGGATGGGCTGCTCAGCTTTAACTGTGAACTTGACACAGTGAAGACTCAGTACTCTGTACAGCACCTTTCCATAGTAGTCAAGCACGTTTCCCTAGGCATCAGGAGGATGTGCTAGTAACCTTTAGCTGTCACCTTGACACAGCCGAGAGTGAGAACTGTGCACAGCACCTTTCCTTAGTCAGGGCGGCCTGGGCAGTGTAAAGAGACTAGCTGAGCTTGATCCTGAAGGTGTTCACCCTTGGTTTCTACTTCAGCTTCCGGCCGTGCATCCGTCCGTGACGGACCCTCAGGAAGACCAGCCTCTTCAGCAAGCCTCGGTCGCACAATCTGACTTACCATGTTGTATTGACTTTATTTCTCAGACTCGCTGTTCTCATCGACTCTACCCAATTCGATTGGTTCTGTCTAACCCGCCATGTTTGACTCTGTTTCATTCCATCTGCTCTGCCCCTGGCATGTGCACTGCAAATGCAGGCCGGAAGCAGACGACGCTTCCCCCGGAACTGGAGTGAGGACCCTTGTCAGCTGCCCTGTGGTACTGGGACTCGAACCCCGGTCCTATCTGAGAGCAACCTGTGCTCCGACTGCTGCATTTGCAGGACCGAGGTGACGTTCTGAGGTTTGAGTCCTCCCACAGGGAGGACAACCGGGACTGACCGGATATTGACAGCAGATAACACCTTACTGTGCAATGAGTGAACATACGGAACACCTACATGTATGACCTTACAAAGTTACGTGATGAATGGATGGATGCACGGAAAGACGAAAATTTATACTGAAATAGTGATGGGGGATGGATAATCAATAGGTGATAGATAGATGATTGTTAGATGATAGAATCATCATCACCATCACCATCATCGTCATCATCATCATCACCATGATCACCATCATCATCATCACCATCATCATAATCAATCAACATCATCACCATCACCACCATCCATCATCATCACCATTATCTTCATCACCATGATCATCATCATCATCACCATCTACATCATCATCATCACCGTCATCATCATCATCCTTATCACCATCATTCTATCATCACCATCATCATCACCATCATCAACATCATCATCATCATCAACACCATCATCATCATCATCATCATCCATCATCACCATCATCATCATCATCACCATCATCATTCACCACCATCATCATCACCCACCATCATCATCACCATCATCATTCACCACCATCATCATCATCACCCACCATCATCACCATCATCAACATCATCATCATCATCAACATCATCATCATCGTCACCATCACCATCGTGGCCATCATCAGGATGTCCGGGTACTGCGGCGTTCGTTGCTCTTTTCCACCCGCAGCTCACAGATCTGTGTGGTGCTGGGTCTGTGTAGAGACAGAGACAGAAAATCGTGACTCCCTGTCTGTCACTGTCTCTCCGTGTGTATCTCTACTCTCTGTCTCCGTCTCTCCCCGCAATTCATCTCTGGCACCCTCCTCCCCCTCCTCTCTCTCCTCACGCTCCTCTCCCTCCTCCTCCCCCTTGCCCTCCTCCTCTCAGACAGGATGCCCCCCTCCCCCTCAGGAACCGGAAGTGCTGACTCTGGACTTGGGAGTTCTGGGCAGCTGCAAACCTGGAGCTGGCTCCCAGTACCCGTCACAGCAAGCTGGGCATTCCTAGGACACGGTGACAGGCACAGCCCCGAGCCCCCGGCACCCATCCCTGACCTGGTGTCTCAGCACGCAACATCTACCCATGACCAACCACTACCGAGCACGGAGCATCCACCCTCGGCTGCTGCAGGACGTAGCATCCCCGCCCCCGCATCCACAAGACTCAGTCCTCAGCACCCACCTGCTGCACAGCCCCTCGTTGAGGCGAGAGCAGCGGCGTTTACCGCTCGTGGCCGGCAGGTGGCGGCATCAGACAGGTTCCGAGGAAGGACCGAGCTCCGGAACGCCGGGCCTGCAGTAGGTGGGTGGGAAGGGCAGAGCAGAATGGAATAGGGGTTGGCAGGCAATGGGGGGACATATCTGGAGTTTATGGGAAGCCGGTGGGGCCGGCGGGGGAAGTGCTTCCTGCTCCAGGGGCCGCGGGCTGCGTCCGCACAACCCCAACCCGGCTACACCGCAGCACCGCTGCACACGACCCCATGCCAGGCCTGAGACTAAGACCCAGAGTCAGGGTGCTGATCGTGCGCAAGACCGGCGTCAGTGTGCCCGCTCGCAAAGTGCAGCCCGGGACGCAGAGTGCTTGCGCTCAGGGCACACAGTGCTCATAGCTTGTAGCTTAGTGACTAGAGTGTTTGTGGCTCAGTGGGCAGACTGCTTGCAAGTCACTGGGCACAGTTCTTGTACCTGTTAGTACAGTGCTCTTAGCTCAGTGGGTAGAGTGCTTATAGCTCAGTAGGTAAACTCCTTGCAACTCAGTGAGTAGAGTGCTTGTAGTTCAAGGGGCAGAGTGCTAGTAGCTCAGTGGCCAGGGTGCTTGTAGCTCACTGAGTAGAGTGCTCATAGCTAAGTGGACAGAGTGCTGCTTGTTGTTCCATGGGGAGAGTGCTTGCCGCAAGGGGTGCCTGTCCCGGGAGCCGGGCTTTCAGGAGGTGGTGTGCCGCCGCTGGATGCTGGGAACCGAGTCCTCTCCAGGAGCAACTGTTGCTCCTCAGGCGGGCGCTTTTTTTTTTAATTTTTCTTTCTGCGCTCAAAAGGGGACCTAGTAAAGTCCCGGAAGATCACTGAGCCCAAGTGCAGTCAGCACTGGGCCCCAGAGCCGGACTGTCCGTCTCCTTAGCCACACTCCAGTACTGAGTACTGAGCACTCCAGCCGAGTACTCTGGCTGCGACTGCATCAGAAAATCATGTCGTCCCGGTAAATCTTCCCCCGGGACGTCATCGCGCGTCCTTGAACGCACGTGGGGTGACAAGAGGCTCTGAAAAGTCCCAAAATCCTCTTCGCACTTCACTGACCCCTGGCAAAAGGCAGGGGAGACCCGCGGCCAGAAATGGATCCCACATCGGTTTTCTGCTTCTGGCTGGACAGGCCCTACGGAGGAAACCACTCCTCATTTAAATACCACTCATTTAAATGCAACTAATTTGAATACAGCTAATTTAAAATACCGAGCGTTTGCCGGGTGCTCATTTAAATATGCTCATTTGAATATTTCTCATTTGAATATTGTCCATTTAAACGAGCCTCTTTGATCTATTGCTCATTTGAATATTGGCGATGTAAATGTGGCTTATTTAAATGACGGTAATTTGCCTATTTCTAATTTAAATACTGAAAATGTAAATGCTGCTACTGCATTACTCATTTACATATGCCAACTTAAAAATTGCTACTCTAATATCCCTAATTTAAATATTGCACACTTAGCTGTTACTAATTTAAATATTGCTAATAGAATAGTTTCAATACTGCTAATACAGCCTTTACTGATCTGAATGCTACTAATTTAAATATTGGAGATTTCCATACTGCTAACCTAACATCACAGGATTAGATATTACTCATTTAAGCTAATTTGAATATGGATTATTTATCTACTCTAAATTATATGTTGCTCACCTAACCATTCTCAATTTAAATACTGGTGACATAACCGTTGCTCATTTAAATACTGTCAGTTGATTATGGCTGATTGAAATATCATTGATCTGAATGTTATCGATTTAGTCATTGCTGAAGTACCTATAGCTAATCTAGTCATCCCACATTTACACATTATTAATTTAATTATCGCTTATTTGCATACCACGAGTGTAATCATCCATCATTTATATATTGGGAATTTAATTGTTGTTCATTTGCATGTTATCGATTGCCACATTATTTTCATCGTCGCTCATTTCCATATGACTAATTTATTTTGCATGTCACTAATGTATTTATCACATACTTACATATCAGTCAGTGGTTTGTTACCTATTTACATACTGCGAATTTTACATACCAGTCAATTGTTTGTTGCTCATTTACATATCGCTAATTTAATGACTTGTCATTTACATATCACTAATTTAATAACAGCTCGTTTACATATTAATGATTTCCATATTGCTGGTTTGTTCCTCTCTCATTTGCACATCAGTTCTTTAATTATTGCTCATTTACATACTGCTCATTTAATGCCGGCTAATTTGCGTGTCACTAATTTAGTAATCGCTCATTTGCATATGACGGATTTGATTTTTGTTCATTGGCATGCCACTAGTGTGATGGTCCCTCATTTGCATATTCTTGGTTTGATTGCTTCTGATTTGCATGATACTAATTTGCATGTTCATTTGCATGGTTTAAACAGTGACGTCCTCCAAATTGAAAATACGACCTGTTCACTGGGCGCAAAATCCTCCACATGTGGCTTCCGGAAGAGGGCGGATTTCTGGGCCACTTCCTGTCGCCGGAAACGCTGGTCTCCCTGCATTGGTGTTTGAATAAGTACACAAGCCAGTGAGTGGGTGCTTGGCTCATTTACCCTCCTCTGGTGCTGACAGGCGGACAAGAATATCAATAATAATAATTGCTACGGAGTGAAGGACGATGGGATGATTGAAACGTCACCACTGTGGCGCGTTGGAACGTCACCGTCGGGGTCAACTGACTTTCATCTTTATCAGCCCAGAGCTAAACCGGTCCAGCTAAACCAAATAATAATGAAAATAATAATGATGTGGGTGCCGTGTCATGACGTAATAGGAATTACGTCACGGAGATTCCGGTGTTTGGGAGCGAATAGCCATGGGCCACGTCACCAACAGCACACTACAAATTTAGGTGTGGAAGGAGGGTTTGCAAGTGACACACGAGGTCTCCAGTGCGCAAAACCGGAAATAACAGGATTGTATGGAAGCGTGCAGGTGACTGGACTCACATGTGCGTGATAATGAGTGCACTTTTCTTAATGGCTGCATAATACTCCACCATGCACCTGTCTGTGTTTTAAACAGCTGATAATGATTTTATTCTTAATGGCTGTATAATACTCCACCTATACACACACACATACACGTGTTTATATGTATGTCTGTGCTTTATGCAGCAGTTAATAGTTCCTCCTTCTTAATGGGTGCATAATACTCCACTTTATGTACATATAAAATGTTAGGCTGCTGTTAATGAATTAATTCTTCTTCTTTTTGTTTTTTGAGACAGGGTCTCCCTGTAGCCCCTGCTAGCCTGGAACTTGCCATATAGACCAGGCTGGCTCTAATTTCACAGAGATCTCCTTTCCTCTGCCTGTGCCAGAAAGCCCCCGAGTTCGTTTTCCTTAACGGCTGCAGAATACGCGCGCGCGCGCACACACACACACACACACACACACACACACACACACAGTTGGCACAGGTGCATCCTGGGAAAGAACAGCAGGTTTTGGGTGGGCGACTATGTACTGGATCTTACCGGAAGGGCCGTGTGCAAATGTGACCACAAGGCCCTGTGCAAATCTTACTTAAAGGGCCGTGTGCAAATTTTGCGGAGTGGCCTCTGGTGCGACGTACCGTGACATCCTCCCGGGTTTTCTCTGCTCTGACCCGCTGCAGCCGGTCCACACCGGTTCCTCCAGCCTCAGCGCGTCTCCAACTGGGTCCTGTCCAGGCTCTGAAGGGTGGAGACTCAGCCTCCCAGCACCCTCGGGCCCTTTCTGGGCTGGAGTTCCCCGGAAACTGTTCAGGAGGACTCCCAGCACCCCAGGCCCCGTGTGCGGCTTTGAGCACCCAGGTCACCGACCCGGGGATGCTGGGCATAGAGTCCACAGGGGTCTAATGAGCGCGCTGAGGTCCTTCAGGGAGCTCGGTCCCCCTCTGCGTCCGCAGAAATCAGTCTGCCCAGGCTTTCAGGACCGAGTTCAGGTCCGCGGCAGCAGCGCAAGTATGTGGGCCGTGAGCAAGCACCAGAGAGACTGGGCCGTGTGCAAGCTTCAACGCGGACCCCCAGACCCCGTGCTGTCCCCTTGCCGTGACGTCGCCGCCGGGGCGGTTTGCTCGGCCACATCCTCCTGAAACTGGTTCACGTGCCCGGTGCAGCGCGCACATCCGCCCGCGTTGGAATCCCGGAGTCCTGCGAGACCTGAGTGTTTGCACCGGAGACCCCAACCCCCAGAGAGATCGGGGGGAGCGGGGGCTGCGCAGGACCGGCGGCGCCGTAGCCGTCATAGCCTGGCTCGGGCGCAAGATGGGGCTGCAGTAAGGACATGCGAGGCCGGGGGAAGAGGGGGAGAGGAAGGACGAGGAGGGCGGGGAGGAGGGGGCGGAGGAGGCGGGTACCCCCGCCTAGTCGCCGCAGCCCCTCCCCCTCCTCCCTGTTCCCGCGCCCTCGCCACCGCGCCGCCGCCCGGAGCACTTACCCCTGAGCACCCAGCGCGTCCACCCAAGTTTCCCGAGTCGCGGCCGCGGGTGAGGACGCCGTGCGCACCGTGCACCTCGCCCGGAGCACCGCTGGGTCGGCGACCGGAGCACCGCGTTCCCAGGGGTAGCATCGCCGTGTCGGGCGGAACACCGGGTTTCCAGGCAAGCATCGCCTGTGGAGGAGCACCGAGTTTCCGGGCCAGCACCGCGCGTGCAGCAGCACCGAGTGTTTCCGGGCCAGCACCGCGCGTGTCGTCCCCCCGACCCCCCCCTCCCCGGGGCTGCGGCCTCTGCGGATGCGGCGTGGGGCCGGCGCGGGGCCCCGGGTGCGCTGGCGGGCCGTGTGCACCGCACCGCGCGCCCCGCGCCGGGGTCATGCAGTCGCTGATCTCGCCGGTGACCAAGGCGGTGCTGGTGGCTCTGTTCATCTTCGCCATCCTGCTCATCCTCTACGTCATCCTCTGGTACATCTGCCGCGATGTGGACTGTGACCACGGGCTGTGAGCACCGCGGGACCCCCGCGGCGCGCGCCCGGAGCCCCCATGCCGTGCCCGTGACCTTCAGGGACCGACCGGTGAGCGCGCGGCGGGGTAGACGCAACTTTCCGCAGGGTGTGCGTGCCGGGGAGAGCACCGAGACACGGGGGGAGCATCCAGACTCGGGGGGAGCACTCAGACTCGGGGGAAGCACTCAGACTCGAGGGAGCACCCAGACACGGCGGCCCGAGTCCGTTTACACTGCCCTCCCCCCCTGCCGAGCCATATGCCCCGAGGGAGCTGGACTCTGGCTCCGGGGTAGCCTGGGCTATGCCGCGCCGGTTGCTGCACCCTCAGTATTCCGACCCCCGGGGACACCAGAGCCGCGGGCGGATGATTGACAGCGCAGTGGGCGCCGGGCTTCTGTGCGCCAACACTTGCTTCGGGGCAGGAGGGGGGCTGTCACACTCCTGAAAGTCTACCTGGCGACTGAGCACAGCGACAGCAGCACCTTGAAGGCGCTGTCGGCGTCAAAAATATCTGCAGAGAGAGACCCAGTTTAACGGCGCCTGCTAATTCCAGATGCGCCGACCCGGAGTGCTTGACTCGGTTAATCATAATCAGGACAGTGTCACCCTAGCCTGATTTCCAGGAGTGTTGGCCATCAGGGCAGGGCATGGACAGCCGGATCAAACCAGCTCGGGCCGACCCCCAGGCAGCGGTGCTGGGGGGACTCGAAATCCACTTTCAGGATCCCGTTTGAGGATCCGGATCCTGACCCGGGAAAACCCACACTTAACGGTCTTGGGAGATCTCTGCGTTTGGGGCTATCTCGGGCTACTTGTCCTGTACAGAAGTGACAACGTGTCACAAAGGCGGCCACCCACGCCCCATGCTGTCCGCACTCGGTCCACCGCCCCCAACATGGCGCCCCGTGCCCTCTCTCCTAACCCACCTCTTCGCCCCCCACACCCCCCCCACCACCGCCCAGGCCTAGCGCAAATGCTCCTGAAGCACTGGGAGGGACTCCGAGAAGCGGATAAGGTGAGCGCTCAGGCTCGCTGCCAACTGCACTCAGCACGCACACAGTAGGTGCTCACTGCGCTCAGCACTCACACAGTAGGGCAGTTCCCGCTTTCTGCCGCCCCCACCACAACTGAATTTGCGATAGTGGAGGGAAGTGGAGGGAAACCCGGATGGAACCGAGATCTGAAAGAGGAAGAGGAGCGGGAGGGGAGCGGAGGGGTGTCCTGACGCGGAGCACAGGGATCCTGGCCGGGTGACGCACAGACAGGCAGGAGCCGGGATCAAGAGGGAGATGGATGCTGGATCGATAGATGACTGACACATGGATGACAGGCGTAGCCATCAATGTATAGACGCCGGATCAATACCCCATGATCCACAATGGGATCCATAGGTCAGTGCTCGGCGCCTGCAACACAGATGGATGGCCACGAGGATCAATGGACTGATCCATCAATAGATCAATAGATGGATGATGGTGGAGTGCTGGTCACGGTCCTCCCAGCATCGATGCTCCAGGAGTTGTTTGCACATGTCCCTCCACCTGCTCTGTTTCCGCCACATTAGCTTCTCACTTCCGGTTTCCCACCCACTTCGGTCACGGAAACACTTCCGGGTCTGTGTCATCCACTTTCAGGAGGGAGTTTTAGATGCATTTCAGTAAATCTGCCCATGGGAAGGAGCACCGGCTGCTCCTACACAGGACCGAGTTCCTAGCACCTAGACTGTCGGTGCGCTCCCGACATGCCGTGTGAACATGGCGAGTCCTACTCTGTGCTGGCAAAGCGCATTTCTAGTCCCAGAAATTCGGATTTAGATGCGACTAGGTTCCCAGCACCCTCAAGACACACGATCAGCCCCGGCCGGTTCCCACCGGATTCTGGGCGGCAGTCGGTGAAGTGGACTGCGTGTTTGCGGGTCTGTGTGACGGGGCTGCTGACGTAACACGTGAAGTCAGGTGCCTTCGGAACATGGGAAGGAGCACCGAGGTGCTGCGGCCTAGGTATCCAGCCGAGGGGTATCCATCCAGCTGAGGATGGCGATAGCCAACTGGTTCCCGATGTGTCTCAAGTACTTGTAGCTCAGTACGTCCAGTGCTTGGAGGTCAGTGGATAGAGTGAGTGCTCATAGCTCAGTGGGTGTGGTGCTTCGAGCTCAGTGGGCAGAATGTCTGTAGCACAGGGAGTAGGGTGCTTATAGTTCAGGACTTATAGTACTGTAGCTCAGTGGATGCAGCGCTTGTTCATTGTCCCCACAGACCTGACTCCATCTCCCTCCTGAAGCAGGTGCTGTGAACAACTGTGACAGGGTCATTCTGTGCTGCACCACAGGTTCCGGGCCAGCCTGGGCTACATGAGATATTTCCAAAATGATTATCTGTGGGTCTGGAGACTGTGCTCAGCGTTTGTCAGTACTGGCCGCTCCTGAATAGTACTCAGTTCGGACCCAGCACCCACAGGGCTCAGGGTGCTGCCGCAGGTGGTCCTAGTGCTTGTGAACTCGTTTGCAGGAAACTTATGTTGTGTTTCCTGAAAGAGGAAGGAAGGAGACTTTCGGTCTATTTCCGTTGTGCCCTTCGCTCCCCGGATGCTGAGCCCGGGAACTGTATCTCGGGAATAATTCCCGTGAAGGGAGGGTTTCAGCACGTTCCTGGGTTGCTCGCTTCAGGAAGTGACGTCACGTGGGTCAGGGAGTAACTTCACCAGGGACAGGAAGTCGGTGTGCCAAGTGCAGGACCTGGAGTCCTATTCCTGATGGCACTTAGAACCCGGAGGGGTACTGAGCACCCATCATCCCAGCACTCACAAGGTGGAAGCACGAGGAGCGGCCCTTTGAGGGATAGCCTGGGTTACTGGTAAAGTTATTGGCTAGCCTGTGCTACACTCAGCACTGTCCCCAAAAGAAAAAGGGAGCATGGTTCACGGGTGAAGAGCACTGGGTGCTGTTGCAGAGGGACTAAGTTCGAGTACCAGCAACCCCCGCCCTGGAACTGACGTCTCTATCTCTCTCCCGCAGCCCAGTCCTCCAGACACACACATGGCGGGCCCACCGCGAGGCATGCTGGGGACGTGTCCCCAGGGGGTCCACTTCCGGCTGAGACTGCCTCACGGAGGTGCCGCTTCCGGGAAGTCGGCGCTGGGCTGTGTGGCCGTCCATCAGGATTAGGGCCCGCCACCCACCTGTCACTCATCTGCACAAGCCATCGCAGGGCATCGGGACTGGGGCGCAGCGTCACTTCCGGGGCCATCTCGTCACGCGTCTCCCGCATCCGCCCGCGCTCTAGCAGTCCTCCCAACTACGGGGCACTTCCGGTACCGATCCTGAGCCCCGCTCACTTGCGGAACGGGTCAGCCGCTGGCTTCCGCCCGCCATGACGTCATCCCCTGAAGTCACAGCCACGACCCTCGCTCTGCCAAGGTCCGTGCAGCGCTTCCATTCCTGAGCACAACGACCGGCTCAGACCGGCTCAGACCAGCGGCCCTGGACTCCGTCCCCTCCGGGGAAGTGACGTCATGTCCCTGGAACGCCCCTCCCCGTGCGGCCAGAGGACTGTGGGCGGAAGCAGAAGGTTCCGGAAAGTGCTAGGAGTAGCAGTGCTTGGTCGTGCGCCCCAGACGGGATCCAGGAGGGCGAGCTCGGTCGTCCCGATAGCACCGGCCCCCCCTCCGTCAGTCATTTTCTACCTTTTCTTACAGCCCATGTGTGTCCCGCGTGTCGTGACGTCATCGCTCCTGTGTCGTGGCGTCATAGCTGCCATCCCGTGACTGAGCGCACGGCCGGAAGACGAAGCTCACACATCCGCCTACCCAGAAATAAAATATTTTTGAATCCACTGTCAGCGTCATTGAGGAGGCTGAACCTGGGTCTGGGTGAGGGGAGGAGGACTGAGCATCCCAGCACCCAGCACATACTGTGACGACATACCTGACAGGGGAGTTACAGAGGAGAAAGGGCGGGGTTTCCAGAGGGCTAGCCTGTGCTCAATCCGTGCCATGGCTGGAGGCCTGGGGTGATGGGGAGCATCATGGGAGCACGGGGAGGACGGAGCTGCCCAGCTCTTGGGGAACAGGAAGTGGAGCTGCCTAGTGGACACGCCCCTCCCTGTATGTCATTTGTGGGTTTTCAAGTTGCCATCACCTCCAATACCCAAACTGGGGGTACTCAATGCTAGGTACTTCAATGACTGTGTTGAGGTACTTGAAGCTAGGTACTCCAATGAGTATAGTGAGGTACCCGAGACTAGGTACTTCAATGATTGTATCGAGGTACTCGAGGCTACGTACTTCTATGAGTGTATCGAGGTACCCGAGGTAGGTACTTCCATCACTGTAGCGAGGTGCTCGAGACTAGGTAACTTCAATGACTGTATCTAGGCTTTCAAGGCTAGGTACCTCAATGACGGCTGCAAAATACCCGGGACGCATGGACTGAGTTTCTCCGTAGCACTGCCTACGGTGCTGCTCCAGAGCAGAGTACTCCCCGAACACCGAAAGGCCTGGGTTTAGTCCTCAGCACCCAGTGTGACGCTTGGCACCTGCAATTTCAGCCGTGGGAGCTGAATCAGGAAAACGAGAAAGATTGGGGTCAGCCTGGGCTACGTGATTACGTCATGTCAGCAGTGCTTGACATTTCAGTCGCCCAGTTGGGACTCGGTGAACGTTTTAAGTTATCCCAGCGGTGACGTGAGAACTCGGACGGCGTGGCCCGGGTCCTGAACTAAGTCCCCACATGCACGCGCTCTGGACACAAGAGCAACCGGAAGAGGCCGGTGCGCTACACCAGGAAGTCCACGCAGGTGATTGACAGAGGCCGGCCACGCCCACCCGGCATTAGTGACAGGTCCTGAAATCTGGAGACCCGCCTCCCGTCCCCCTGCCTTCTGTAACGGGCTCACCCCGCCTTGATCACCCAGCGTCTATTGGTAGGAGTTGGACTCGGTTCCCAGAACCCGCATGGCGACGCCCAGTCCCCTGAAACTCCAGCTCCAGGGCCTGTAACGCCTGTTCTGGCCCCCTGGGTGCTGCACACAGTGCATGAAGCTGGCGGTGGCCAGTTGGGGACCGGGGAAGGGGCTTCCGATGCACACACTGTGGCCACATCTCTGTGCACAGTCAGCCTAGGAAGCCTTTGCCTTCCACCGCTTCCACATAAACAGCAGCTACGTAGGCGGAGTGCTTGGAGCTCAGTGCATAGGGTGCTTGCGGCTCAGTGCTTAGAGTGCTTGGAACTCAGTGGTGAGAATGTTTGGGGCTCAGTGGTCAGAGTGCTTGGAGCTGAAGGGTTAGAGTGCTTGAAGCTTAGGCGGGAGAGTGCTTCTGACTCAGTGGTTACAGTACTTGGAGCTTAGTGCTTAGAATGCTTGTGACACAGTGGGGAGGGTGCTTGGAGCTCTGGATTAAGTGCTTGTGGCTAAGTGCATAGAGTGCTAGGATCTCAGAGTACTTGGAGTTCAGTGAGTAGAGTGCTTGTGGCTCAGTGGGTAGTGCTTGGAGCTCAGTTGACACAGTGCTCACCCAGCATGCACGAAGCCCTGGACTCCATCCCCAGCAACACATTAACCTAGCTCCTGCGACCCCATCACCCGGCAGGACGATCCACATTCAAGGCCTCCTGGGCTACCAGGGCGTGTGAGGCTAGCCTGGGCTACGTGTGACATGGTGGTCGATGCGACTTGTTCTACTGATCCAGCACTTGGAAAAGGTGCCTTGGCGGTTCCTAGCACTGAGTGCTGTTGCTAGGGATTCAGTTCCCATCACTGGGTGTGCTGGCGGAGTACCTAGTTTCCATCACCCACAGGGCAGCTCGCAGCCTCTTGAAATAAAATTAAATGGACTTTGGCACCTGGTCTTCCTGCGGCCCTTGCTGGCCTGGGATTCCCCATGTAGCCCAGGCTGGACCCGAATCCGCAAAGCTCCGCCTGCCTTGGCCCCGAGGGTGCTGGAGTGCTCAGTCCTCAAAACCTTGGTCATCCATCCAGGACTGTGCATCCAGCACCCCGTGACCTTAGTCAATCCATTCATGCAGGACTATGCATCCAGCACCCAGAGACCTCAGTTTATCTGTCTGGGACTGTGCATCCAGCATCCCCCCTGAGACCTCAATCCATGCGTCCGGGACTGTGCACCCAGTACCCCGGGACTTCAGTCCATCCATTCCTGGCTGTGCACGTGGCATTACGGGGACCTCAATGCATCCATGGAGAACTTGGGCGGAGGTGTGTCCAGATGGACACCCAGTTGTGGGTGGGGGTCGGTGTCAGACGGAATCATCCTGTGGGTGAGGATTGGGGCGGGTGCTGGGCGGTGCGACACGGTGGTCGTAGGGTGCTGGGGATGATCCTGGGACCCATGTCACGGTGCCCAGAGTGGATCGGGGTCCCTGGAGTGCTGGGTGCCCAGTCTCAGACGGGAGTTCTGAGGTCCTGGGTCTGGGGTGTTGAGTGCACAGTCCACGAAGGATGTACTGAAGTCCTAGGTAAGGGTGCTGGTTGCACAGTCTCGGAGGGACGGATGGACTGAGGTCCCCAGGTGATGGGGGCACAGTTCCAGAAGCCAACACGGGTACTGGGAGCTCAGTACCGCTGGCAGGACCTGCTGGGTGCTGGGCACACAGTCCCGCTGTCCAGTGTCGCGGGATGCTGGGCGCTCAGTCCTGCTGTACGGTCCCGCGGCGTGCTGGGCGCTCGGTCCCGCTGTCCGGCCCAGCGGGGAGCTGGGCGCTCGGTCCTCTGCGACTGGCGGAGGCGGGGCCGCGGGGCTGTGCACACGGCCCGGCCGCCATGTCGGCTTTGTGCGCCGCGCTGCGCGTCTACGCGGTGGGCGCTGCGGTGCTGGGGGCTCAGTTGCTGCGCCGCTGCCGAGGGGGCTTCGCGGAGCCAGGTGAGCGGAGCGGGAGCACCAAGCATGGAGCGGGGAGCACGGGGGTGGGTGGAGCACGGCCCCGGCCCGGGTGCTGTACTCTCGGGCCCCTCTGCACACCGCCCGGGAGGCTGTGCGCAGGCGCAGGCGCAGGGGCCCGCGGAGACCCTGCAGAGGCCGGGCCGGGTGGCCGGAAGGAGGATGCGGGGCCCCGCGGGAGCACTAAGGTCACGCCGGCCAGCACTTCCGGCCGCGGCGACTATGTTTTCCTAAACACACCACAGCGCGGGGCCCGCTGAGCTGGTCCCCCGCGGTTGCCTTGGCGACGCGGAGGGGGGAGGGTGCTTGTACCGAGTCCCCGGGCCCCCGCGCTTGTTTTCCCCAGGCTGCGCTCCGAACAGTGCTATGTGCACAGTTCGCTATGCTGAGGTCAAACGACCCCAGCTAGGCCGGAGGAATCCGGTCTGCGGCCATTGCGGAGAGGTTGTGGGGGCGGGGAATCCGACCGTCCTGGAAGTGGCACCCGCCCCCGGAAGTTCCCACCCCCGCTCGGGGCTGAGTTTGGACCTGAATGGACGCTAGGAATGGACTTTGTTGATAGAAAAAAAACAACGCGGTTGCAGAGTTCAGAGCCCCGGGAGGTGCTGCAAACCCCTGAGCTCAGTACTCGCGGAAGTGGAGGCCGGAGAATCACACATTGAAGGTCGCGGCTGGGGCCAGGCCTGACTTAAGAAACTGGAACAAACACCCTGCAGACCCGCTGTTTAGTGCTGTGGCCTAGTGTTAAGTACTACCACAGTCCAGGAAAAGGAGTGTCTCAGGGAAGTGGGAGTCTGGGAAAGAAACGAGTCCTCTGCGGGAGCGCCCAGTGCTCATCATTGCTGAGCTGGCTCTGCTGCCCGGTTCCGTATCAGTCCACGGGAGATTACTATGCCCAGGGGCCTTGTTCGGGGCTTTCATTTTCATTCCAGGGCAGAAGCAGGCAGGTCTCTGAAAGCCAGGAGAGTGATCTCTGGAGGTAGAGGCTGGCCTGATCTACATAGCGTGTAACAGGCCAGTGGGGGCCACAGGGAGAACCTGGTGCTAAATAAATACAGTTCAACCAAAGAACATGTAAAGAGCAGGATCAACAAACAGAAATATCCACTTCATCTCACATCATCGGGAATATTAGTAATTTGTAAATTCAAACAATATGTAAAGAGCATCAACAGAAAACAACCCATTTCTGGCCTTGTTCATAATGTCATCACCAAAGAAATAAATGAATGAAATTGAACCATATGTGAAGAGCAGCAGCAGCAGCAAAAAAAATCCACTTCCTTCTCTGGTCATGACGTCATCCCTGACTATAGATGTCCTCCTAGGCAAAGAGCAGCAACCAGGAATAAGAAAACCCATTCAGCCCCTGCCCTTTCCTGACATCATCTGTAAAGTTGAAACTATATGTGAAGAGCAACAACAGCAAACACAAAGTCCTTTCCTGTCCTGTCCTGACGTCATCTGTAAATACAGGGGCCGGTCTATGTAAAGAGCAGCAGCTGCAAAAAAGAAAACCCGCACTTCCTGCATGGTCTTGACGTCACCTGCCGTGCTGATCCTCCACAACCTTGCCCAGTCCTCTGAGTGCTCAGTCCTGTCCCCTGCCCTGCCTGACACCATGCCCTGCTGCCTTTCAGGAGCTCACTGCGGGATCACCGAGTATGCAGCACCTTGGCTTCAAGAGTGCCAGGGAAGCACATGTCCAGCCCTGTTCAGTGTGCACCTCCGGAAATACGTCAGCCTGCCCTGCCACCTGGACAGGAAGCAGCCTACCAGTTCTGTGACGTCATCAAGACCCTGGCCAGCAGCTGTGGGACACCTCCTTCTCTGCCTCCACTTCCGCTTCCGTCCACGGGCTAGCCTGGGCTGGGACACAGAGAGGCAGCATGACATCACGGCAGCCGTGTTTGACTTGCTCTGCACAGGGCTGTTTTCGGCCTCCTTGGTGGACGAGCTTCCCGGCAGTATTTCCTGCAGGCCATGCCGGAAAGGAACACAGCACAGCCCAGTTCCAGGCGTGGGGACTCAGCTCTGCCACCTAGCACTCACTGTGTGGACACAGCCCAGCCCCGCTCTCTCCCGCCCTGGCTGTGTACTGAGTTCTCGGCTATGATAGCGTCATGTCCGTCCGTCTGTCCCCTATCGGGATCAAAGTCAAGTCACGCGACATAGCTGTAAGCACCCTCCCTCGCTGACCAATGTCTTTATCTTCCCTCGTGAACTTTGGAATCACTGTGTGTAGCACCAAGAAAAAAACTTCAGTGCTCTGTGAGTGACGTCATGTCCCGCCCCACCGGAAGTTGGTGCTCCCCACATGTGCGGGTTCAGAGAGGATTGTGTAAGAAGGAGCTAAGTGGGTCCTCAGAGCGGGACTTTGAGCAGAGTGAGCACCACTGCCTGGGTGCTGGGCTGGGAATCTCAGTCCTCTCAGCGCACTGTAGGTTCTGTCCAATCCTGAACCAGTTTCTCTCTTCCTCAGCTTTTTCCTGCCAACCCGAGCGCGTGGCTATCGTGACTGGTGGGACGGACGGCATCGGGTTGTCGACGGCCAAGTACCTGGCGAGGCTCGGTCTGCACGTGGTGCTCGGTGAGGGTATTCAGTGAGAGCGTCAGGTGGTGCAGAGCATCATGGGAGCACAGGGAGCATCACCGGAGGACAGGGAGTGTCACGAGAGGATAGAGAGCAGCACGGAAGCAGTAGGCCAGCCCAGCTGCTCAGCTCATGGTGGACAGGAAGTAGAGACAGTAGAAGGGTGGGGTCCAGTGTTGGACACGCCCCCAAACGTCACTTCCTGTCGACAATCTCTGGAAACCTCTGAGGCTATGTCACACGCCAGGCTAGCCTGGACTATATGGGCTCACGCGAGTCCAGGCTATTCCGGGAGACCGAGTCTTGGCACTGCCATCTGCTCTGCATTTCTCCCGTTCTGGCTTTGATGAACCACCCAGCTGGACTTTCCAGCGGTTGTATGCTGCCCCGTTGTGCTGGGGACCAAACCTGGGAACTGTGCACAAGCACCCAGTACCACTGCCCACTGAGCTGCGTCTCCTCCCCTCTCTTTACGTCTTTTCCTTTTGCTTTTAGCTGGAAATGACGAAGGAAAAGCCGAGGAAATCGTCCGGAAAATCAAAGAGGAAACAGGGAACGACCAAGGTGAGCGAGGTGTGGGTGCTGAGCTAAGTACAGGGACAGGTGACTTCCTGTCTGTCGCAAGTCTCACGTGTGGCATCTGCGGCATGGGTGTGTGGGTCACCCCACTATAAACAGACTGTTAGTGAGGACGTCCTGAGTACTTATTGCTGGGTTCATTTCTGTTGTTATAAGCAATGACAGCAACAGGGCAACTGAGTTACCAGGCCCGGCATGTAGCTCAGGAAGTAGAGTGGTTGTCCCTCCAGGTAGAGTGCTTATAGCTCAGTAGGTACAGTGCTTGTTGCCCAGTAGGTATAGTACTTGTGCCTCAGTGGATAGAGTGTTTCTACGTCACTGGTTACAGTGCTGATAGCTTAGTGACTAAAGTACTTATAGCGCAGTGGGTAAAGTGCTTCTCAGTGTGTAGAGTGCTTCTAGCTTAGTGGTTCAGTGTTTAGAGCACAAGCAAAATGCTTGTAGCTCAGTGAGTGAAGCTCAGGGACAAGAGTGCTTGCAGCTCAGTATGCAGAGTGCTTACATTGATTGGTTCCTGTACACACGCCAGCCAGATCGGAAGTGGGGGGACTGGAAGTGGAGAGGCGGTGGGAGGGGACCTGGAAGTGCAGTGCTGACAGCTGAGACCAGAACCGGAGGTTCAAGGGGGTGGTTTCGCCTCCAGCACCAAGGAAGTGGAGGGACCGGAAATGATAAGAATCACAGGCTTCCTTCCAACGACAGAGGGGAGGGCATTGTCGGAGGGGCCCAGGACCCACCACAGCCATCTTGGCCTCCAGAGGACTCCATGCACAGTGCTCGGAGCAGCTGATCATGTCTGAACTGGGTGGAAAGTGCAAGGGCCCGGACGGGGTACTCAGCCAACTCTGAGACAGCACCCTGCTAGGAGCTGGAGACAGAATCCTCACCAGGACGGCGGGGGAGGATCAGGGTGAGGATAGCTGAGTGACTCACAGACCTTATAGGGGAAGGACCCAGCTACCCTGGATCAGGACTCAGTCAGCACCTCCCGCCAGAGTCAGGACTCATTCAGCACCTCCCGCCAGGGTCAGGACTCAATCAGCACCTACTGCCAGGGTCAGGACTGTCAGCACCTTCAGCACCAAGGTCAGGACTCATCAGTACCTCCCTCCAGGGTCAGGACTCAGTCAGCACTTTCAGCACCAGGGTCAGTACTCAGTCAGTACCTTCAGCGCCGGGATCAGGATAAGTCAGCACCTCCCACCTGGGTCAGGACTCAGTCAGCACCTCCCGCCAGGGTCAGGACTCAGTCAGCACCTTCAGCACCAGGGTCAGGACTCATCAGTACCTCCCTCCAGGGTCAGGACTCAGTCAGCACTTTCAGCACCAGGGTCAGGACTCAGTCAGTACCTTCAGCGCGGGGATCAGGATCAGTCAGCACCTTCAGCGCCGGGGTCAGGATCAGTCAGCATCTCCCGCCTGGGTCAGGACTCAGTCAGCACCTCCCGCCAGGGTCAGGACTCAGTCAGCACCTCCCGCCTGGGTCAGGACTCAGTCAGCACCTCCCGCCCTGGGGTCAGGACTCAGTCAGCACCTTCAGCACCAGGGTCAGGACTCATCAGTACCTCCCGCCACGGTCAGGACTCAGTCAGCAGCTTCAGCTCCTAGGTCAGGATCAGTCAGCGCCTTCAGTGCCTGGGTCAGGACTCAGTCAGCACCTTCAGCTCCCGGATCCGGATAAGTCAGCACCTTCAGCACCAGGGTCAGGACTCATCAGAACCACTGATGAGTCACAGCCCTCCTGACGCAACCACCTTCCAAAAGCCCACCACTGAGGACCAAGGTGGCTGTAAAATAACTTTCGAGTAATATTATATATCCAAGAAGAGGGAGTCAGAAGAGGCTGGTGTCCTGTATCCCCTTCAAAGACCCCCCCCATGACGTCACTTCCTCTCACTGCTCATCCTGCTCAACTTCCCCCCCACCTCCCGATATGCCATCTAGCTCTGAATCCATCCCTGGATGACCCCACTGATGACATCAGAGTCCCTGATGCAATCACCTCCCAAAGGCCCCACACTCAAAGTGGCTTCACTGAGAGATCCAGCCTCACATAAAACCACTTATGAGGAATATTATACATCCAAAGAAAGTGACAGAGAAGACTGGCATCATCTCAAGATGTCCACAGTGGGGGCAAGGCCACACTCCCACCCATCTGGAACTGAGGCAAGGAAGGTCCGTAGTGCAACCTTGAGGCCGTTGGTGGGAAACCTGGGGAGTCAAAAAATGAAGCACACCCCATACGCCTTTAATCCCAGCCTTTGC
Source organism: Eospalax fontanierii (assembly GCA_035773235.1). Lineage (NCBI taxonomy): Eukaryota > Metazoa > Chordata > Mammalia > Rodentia > Spalacidae > Eospalax > Eospalax fontanierii. Next base: position 178,402 of record CM069525.1, on the reverse strand, counting down.
AGCACATTCCAGGGCAGCCTGGGCCACAGCGAGCCCCTGACTCAATAGACACAAAACAGAGCTGCACTCACTTCCCGTTTCATTCCCGGTGGCCAGGAGGGGGCGCTACCTGGAGTCCTGGTACAGCCTCTAGAAAGCGGAGACTTGAGGGCGGAAGTGCGTCACTGGGGGTGGGGCTTGATGGTTTATAGCCCCCACCAACTTCCTGTTTGTTATTTCCCCCACAATGGAGAGACTTTAGAAGGAGGCGGAGCTTTGATGGAGAAAGTGCGTCACTGAAGGCGGGGCTTGAGTCCATTTAGTCCTGCCCACCTCCAGTTTCCAGTCTTGGAATTTTGGACTGTGTCCCTGTGAGGCTGAGGCAAAGAAAACCTTTTTCCTTTAATTTCCTGCTTCCGGGCTTTCCTCTCACTGCCTGCCGAGCAGCTGACTATGCCCTGTGCATTTCCAGCGAGCGCTTGTGCATTTCCGGTGCACGCTGTGTTTATTTTCGGCACCCGCAGGGCTGCTCTGAGGGGGTTTAAAGTCGCAGAGTGTGCCTGTACCGGGTTAAAGTGGCTGAATCCTGCCGCGCTGCAGTGCGTGATGGTTCTGACGTGTGATGTGGTGTGACCGAGCCCGGGGGTTTATCCTGGACTTGAGAGCGGTGTGCAGCTGCCTCTTCCGGGCAGGGACCTGCAGCTGAGTCACTGTGCTCGGTGCACATGGCACCATCGGGGCCAGGCGCCAACGACCTAATTTTAGGAACCGTGACAGGTCACTGCACTCTGTGCTGGTCTCCATGATCCGAGGGCCGTGACTCCGCACTGGGTACAGCACCCCACCAGGGGCGGGACACAGCACTCTCAGCACTGGGTGCAGCCCCCAGGATCAGAACTCAGAGTTCTCAGGACCGTGTGCAGCACCCCAAGGTCAGGACTTAGCACTCTTTGCACTGTGAGCAGCACCCAGGGTCACCACTCAGTTAGTACTGTCATCACTGTGGGCAGCACATCAGAGTCAGCACTCGGTCAGTACTGTCATCACCGTGGGCAGCACATCAGAGTCAGCACTCAGTACCGGCAGCACTCTCCAGGGCAGCATGTGGGTAATGGCCAGTGCTCTTCCCGCCCCTCCTGCCACATGACTCAGTCCTTCCCCAGGCCCCCGACCTTGGAGTCTCCTCTGAGCTGACGTGGGTTGGGCTGAGTCCCGGTCACATGGTCCCCACTGCTGCTGCACTTGGTGCCTGGCTGGGGTGCTTGTTGCACGGTCAGTCCGCAGGCCTCACCCTGCTCGGTTCCCGGCAGCACCCTCACGAGTGCAGCCATCACTGTCCCTTGCCATTGAAGCAGGTAGGCAAGTCCTTCACCCTGAGCCGCAGGGCAGGGTGCTGCCTGCCTTGTGCTCGGTACACGTGTCTTGGACACTTCTGTAGACATCGCCCACCCACCCTGCACTTCCTGCTGCTCCTGCAGTGGACTTCCTGTTCTGTGACCTGGCCTCCATCCGCTCCATCTGGAGGTTCGTCCACAACTTCCAGGCTATGAAGCTCCCGCTCCATGTACTGGTGAACAACGGTGAGTGCGGGGGATGTGCGTAGAGGAGCGCAGGGATGACGGAGAGGAAGAGGAGGGTGATGATGACCAGGAGGACTAGGGTGATGGTGATGACGATGCAGATGATGATGGTGATGGTGATGGTGATGACGATGGTGCTGCTGATGGGGGTGATGGTGATGACGATGATGATGATGGTGATGGTGATGTCTATGATGAATGTGGTGATGGTGACGATGGTGATGGTGATGATGGTGATGATGATCATACATCCATCCTCCATTGATCATTCCATCAATCTTGTCCCACAGCTGGCGTCATGATGGTCCCCCAGCGGAAAACGGAAGATGGATTTGAGGAACACTTCGGCCTGAACTACCTGGGACACTTTCTGCTGACCAACCTCCTGCTCAGCACGCTGAAGGAATCTGGGTCTCCACAGCACAGAGCAAGGGTCATTACCGTGTCTTCTGCCACGCATTATGTTGGCCAGCTCAACATGGATGACCTTCAGGGCAGGTGAGCTGCCCTGTGACATCGCTTATCCTTCGAATTGATCCATTGCGTCTGTCCGTCATCCCCCCCTTCCCCCCCCCGCCGTTGATACTCAGCTCTGTGCATAGGCTGCTGGAACAGCACAGGGGCCATCCGACAACAGTAGTTCACTTCCTGTCATGATATTGTAGCTCCGTGACTTTTGGTGTGTGGGAAAGAGCAGAGTATCGTGGGAGAACGGGGAGCATCATTCATTCATCATGGCGGCTGTACCCTGACACGTGCTGACGTGCCGTGTGCACACACTGCCCAGTGTATAACGTGACTGTCGTTTCCTCTTCAGCCAGAAATACTCCCCGCACGCAGCCTATGCACAGAGCAAGCTGGCACTCGTCCTCTTCACCTACCACCTGCAGCACCTGCTGAGTGTGCGCGGAGAGCCCGTGACAGCCTCGGTGGTCGACCCCGGAGTGGTGGACACCAGCCTGTACCGCCACGTCTTCTGGGGCACACGCCTGGTGAAGAAGGTCCTTGGCTGGCTCCTCTTCAAGGTCAGCTCCACCGCATGCCTTCTGCCTCCTATTCAGGTGTCCTACTTCTGGTTCCGGTATTATTCTCTTTCTGCTTCCCGCATTCTGTTTCCATCTTGGCATTTGCTTCTGGTATGCTGTTTCAGGTTCTGGCACCAGCTTCCAGTTCTGGTATTCTGTTTCCTGTTCCAACATTCTGTTTCCCATTCTGGGATTTGGTTTCCGTTTCCAATATTCTGATTTTGGCTCTGGTATTCTATTTCCAGTTCTAGTATTCAGTTTCTGGCTCCTGCCCCCAGGTAGTCCCACGATGCTCCATGATTTCATAGCCAAACTGAACCCTGTGAGCTTCAGAGATGCCTTTACAGCCCAGAAATGGGGCCTTTCCCTTTCCTGTTTACAGCCGGATTTGCTTCCCGGAAGCTGCTCTGGCCTCAGGTTCAAAGCCAGGGATCTGGGTGTCAGCACAGGGTCCTGGGAAAGTGCTTCTGAAACTGCTGACCCAGAAGCTGAGGATAAGCCTCTTCCTTGCGGAAAGGCCAGAAAACGAACAGAGGTCGAGGGGCCCCTGGCGGGTCCAGGAAAAGGGAAAGTCGGATGTTTGATGACAGAAGGGTAGACGCAAATCCTCCAGAAAAGGATTCTGTTGCCAGAGTTGGAATTTGGTGATCACCAGGCTGTGCTCGGTTATCACCGGGGGTGCTTGGTCACTGCTGGGAGTGCTCAGTTATCACCAGGGGTGCTCGGTTCTCACTAGAGTGTACTCACTTCTCAGTGGGAGCACTCAGTTCCATTCAGGAGCATCGAGTCACAGGCCCCTGACTGGTGACCCCTGCCTTCTCTCCCCACAGACCCCGGATGAGGGTGCCTGGACGTCGGTCATGGCCGCCGTGGCCCCCGAGCTGGAAGGCCGGGGCGGCTGCTACCTGTACAATGAGCGGGAGACACGCTCCCTTGACGTCACATATGACGAGCAGCTGCAGCGAGGCCTGTGGGCCCGCAGCTGTCACCTGACCGGCATCCCTGACGTCACCCGCGACACCATCTTGGCCTCATGACCGCAACCATCACTTCTTCTGCAATGCCATCTGTACCTCATCACCAGCCTCCATGATGTCACCAGGGACTCCATGTTGACATCATGACCATGTCCATGACATCACCCTCAGTGCCATGTTGGCCTCATGATCGACTGGCTACCTCATGTCACCCATAATGATGACCAGCATCCGTGACGTCACCTGCTATGCCTTGTGAGGTACTGACTGGCATCCCTCACGTACCCCGTGATGTCATATCGGCCCAGGGTTCCAAGTTGCGTACCCCGCTTTCATGAAGATGACCATGCATTTGCCGCTCAAAGCATCCCCCTTCCCTCTGCACTTGATGGTCCTCAGCTTCAAGGACTAAGCACAGGCATGAGCACTCGCTCTGACCCCAAAGCACCGATTGTCAACCGAGCGCCTGAAGAATTAAAGGATTCCATGTCACAGCCGTCATTTCAGTAGGGTCCGCCCCTCCCTCGCAGGCTCCGTCCCCAGCGTTCCCTGTGCTGCCATCATAGCAAGACACAGGGTGCATGCTGGTCCTGAGCTGGATGCACTTGACCCAGGTCCCGGTGCCCTGGGAACCCGCTGATCTGTTCCTGGGGGTCAGGTTCTATGACACATCATGTACCCAACACAGCACCCCACATTCAGCACAGTGCTGTGTGCTTAGATGTACGTGTAACACAGCATCCTTAAATCCTGCCGTGGAGAATGCCTAGTGCTCTTTGCCAGCCCCATCCCCTGAAAGCTGAGAAACTGAGTACAAGTGTCCTGCCCGCCATGACAGCCACTGTGTCACTATCAGTGTGCCTAGGACACCGAAGCTGAGGAGCGGGATCCAGGGTGACTGACTGACGGGTGATTGACAGGTGGATGATTGACAGGGGACTGCTGGGGACCAGACCCCTTTCTCTCTCTCTGGTTCTCAGCACGGACCTTTCCAGAAGCTGCCCTTTCCCTCCGTCCCACTTCCTATGACACAGTCATGGCTTCCTATGACGAGGCGTCCAGAGCCTTTTCCTGTCCCATTCTGACATACCCCAGTGCCCGGGTTCATGCATGATGGAAACAGATCAGAGTCCCGGAAGTTGTCCTCTGACACAAGCTATGGTGCACAGACACACATGCCTGCATGCATACATCACACACATGTACATGCACACTGAACACACAGACACGTGTGCACACATCACCCACACAGGGAGGGACCCGTACATTCCACACACACATGCATACACCCAGAGACGTGCATATGCACATAAATACATGTGTATGCAATTTGATAATGCACACATGCATGCATTTAATAATGAGAGAGATGCCTCAGAGGTTAGAGCACTGGCTGCTCTTGCAGAGGACGGTGCTTATGTTCCCAGGACCCACATAGAATTAACACCTGTCTGTAACTCCAGTGGCAGGGGACCCAATGCCCTCTTCTGACAGCTATAGGCATCGAATACATGTGCATTTACATGCACGCACAACAGTCACACAAAGCAAAGATTTTTAAAATTAATGTTTATTTTTAATATACTTGTGTCTGTGTGTGTGTGTGTGGTCACAGCGCCAGGACTTTGAACTTGTGGTGAGACAGAGCATCATGGGAGCACATAGAGGAGTCATGATGATGACGGTTATGATGATCGTGATGGTGATGATGATGATGATGATCATGACAAGAATGATGGTGATGATGATGTATATGGTGGTGCTGATGATGGTGATGGTGATGAGGGTTATTCTCTCAGTGTCCGAGGACGCGTTTTCTCATTTTGAAAGGAATTGTTAGGGTTGGAGAGATGCAGATGCTGCTCTTGTAGAGGAACCGAGTTCCAGTTCCCAGCACCCATATGGTGCCTAACAACCTCTTGAACCTCCCTCTCGATCTCTGGGGGATCTAAAGGAAATATCTGCTGAAGGTGCTTGGTGCACAGTCCATCTTGGAGTGTCTTGGCTGTGTAGGTCAGTTTTGAATCCTCACTTCGCTCAGCAGATGGGAACTAGATGTGCAGAGTGCTGAAGTGAGTTCCTCACAGGCACAGCTTTTGTTTTGCAAGTTTCTTTTCTTGTACTTTTCGGCTCCTGTTTTGATCATTGAAAGCACAAAGTTGTTTTCCGGGTCAGAATCTGAGAAAATTACAGGTTCGGTGACGCGACTGAGGCCTGGTTTCCCTGGCAACGGGGATGATTATCATAGGATGCCTCCCTGCGTTAATTTATGCACGCCTAACGCTCCTCCCAGAGAAGAGAGCTGGGGACTGAGGCAGTAGAATCCGGTCATTTCAGCTGTCATTTATCCGCCCACAGCTGGAAACCTGCTGGAACCGGTTTGGAGGAGTTCAGAGACTTCAGAGAAAATATTTGGTCTTGACAGGGGCACCCCACTGAAAATCAAACCGACTTGGACTCCTGTTTCATACGCGTGTGCGCACGGTTCAGCGGGTCACAGAGTAACATCCATGTTTCTTGTGTGCACTCCGCTCAGCCGGTAACAAGGCTGCCTGTGTGTGTCACATGAGGACGTTAGTTCAAATCTCCAACACGAATGTCAAAAGTCGGAATGCGGCAGTGTTTGCGCTTCCTGTTGTCGAACCTTCCAGAAGTAGAGTCTGGATGGAGGAAGTATGTCACCAGCGGTGGGGCTAGAGTCTTGATAACAACTTCCTCCTTCCAGTTTTCTCTCTACTTATGTCATGGGTTGGGAGCATAAAATGGAAGTCAGGCTCCTGTTGAATCTCTGACTTTATGTCTTCTATGGAGTGATGTCACAAAGATTACAACCTTGATTCTGGCCGACCCCACAGGAAGGGGCAGCACGTTTGGCTTTCAGAGGTGGGAGGCAAATAAATGGTCCAGCCTCAGGCATTTCGTTTCAGCAGAGTCAGAAAGGACATTTCACACCAGTGGAAAAGCGACAGGAGAGCACTACTTCCAAATAGAGACAGAGAGAGACAGAGACACGGACACAGGACACAGAGACAGAGACAGAGAGTGGGCAAGACAGCCGTGCAATTCTGCAGAGAGAGAGGACTCTGCTGCTTTTCACAGAAGAAGAAAAGAACCCGAAGATCTCCACCGGGTGGCGTCATGGTGTCTCCCAGCGGGAGTCTTCCTGTGGACGGGTGCGCGTGTGTCTGTGTATGTGTGTGTATGTGTGCAGGAGGGGAGACAGAGGGAAGGTCCCCTACCTGTAACTCCACAGGAACACGACGGAAGACATGCAAATCTCTTTAAACTATGATTAAATGAGATAAGCACAGAACTGCATGCTGGTCACCCCAGAACATACAGGACAGTCAGCTCCACAGTGAGCCCCAGGGATGTGGAGATGTATACACCAATCCATGTGTCCAACGGACCAGCCAGCCATCTCCCCATCCATCATGCCCTTCATCCCTAATCCATGCATCCATAATCATCACCATCATCACCACCGTCATCACCATCATCATCACCATCATCATCACCATCATCATCATCATCTCCATCATCATGATCATCATCACCATCATCATCTCCATCATCATCATCATCATCATCACCATGATGATCATTCATCAACTCCTCACTGGCACCCATGGATCACTTAATCTATGCACACATCCATGTATGTATCTCTCATCTCTCTATATCTGTCATCTATCAATCATCTATCAATCAGTCATCTATCATCCATCTGTCCTCTCTCACCGTCCACTCATCTGTCGCTAGCTTCCTGTGTGCACTGCGCTTCCTGTCCATTTATTGATCAATCTGCTGTGCACCCGCCGCACTTCCTGCATCCGTGTATCGGTACGTCATCCACCCCTTCTTATTCATCGGTCTAGGCACCGCTGTGACCGTCATCTGCCTGTGTAGACTTAGCACAACCCTGTCTCCAAAAGTGTGAAAAATGGGTTACACTAGATGTGCTGGACCACATCTAGTCCTCCTCCTTGAGCATAACATGCGGCCGGAACCCACGAACAGGCCCAGCCCGGCCAGACCTGCCACATGAACGATCTTCCTGGCACCATGCACTCATTTCCGCATCTAGACCAGTACGTCATGGGCCAGTGCGTCATGGGCCTGTGCGTCATGGTCCAGGCAGTCGTGGCTGTACACGTGGTTCCGAGTAGTCACGGCCGCATCAAGGGGGGCTCAGCGGTTTGCCGGCTGCTCTCGTGGAGGACCGGGTTCAATTCCCTGCACCCCATGGCGGCCCACACCCGTGTGTAAGTCCGGATCCCGGGGATGTGACACCGACCGTGACCTCCAGTGGGCCTTGCAGCGCTGACACACGCAGGCCCCGCGCATGTGAAATTAGAATAATACAAGTCAGTTAAAAAGGATCTATAAGAGCGGTTTGACCGCCACCCCCCCCAGACCCGGCCTGGGGCCACGCCTTGAGTCCCAGCCGTTGGATCTCTGTGAGGTCAAGACCAGCCTGGGCTACACAGAGAGTTGCCGCCCAGCAGGGGCTACAGGGCGACCCAGTCTAAAAATCAACTCGCTTTTTTAAAAATTCTTAATCCAATAGCAAATCGGATTATGGGATTTCTGTTCCACAAGCCTCTCAGTAATCAGAGCACAGTCTCAGCACCCTGCCCTCCCCTCCTCCCCTCCCCTTCCTCCCGCTACTCCCCCCCAGCATAGTGCAGCTGCGCCTTCACCGTCTACACCTCTCCCTCCTGCCCCAAGCTAGTCTGAACCCGGATGCCGCTCCGGCTCTGCGCACGGCCGTGTAGTACTCCCCAGGAGGACGGAGATCCAGGACGGAAATAGATCCAGCGTCCTGCTTAGGAGAGAACGTACTGGGTTTGGGGACGCCGGGAACCTTCTGAGTTTGCTGACGTAGGCACCGCGCGTCACGTCACAACGTTGGGCGCCTTCTCTGGGTTTCACAGAGATTTTGTTGGGTGCTTAGAAAACTGGATTATGTTTATCCGGATCCTAAGAGTTTAATTACCATGCTGTTTGGAGGGGGGACCCAATTCTCAGAGAGATAGACAAACAGAGACACAGAGACACCAAGAGACAGAGACACCAAGCCCAGACAGAGACAAAGAGTTGGGAGATAAACAGATTTGGAGGCTGGATATGGCTGGGCGGTGAAAGCACCAGCAAGGACTCAGATTCGAGTCCCAGCACCCACACCGCGGCTACAGCCAGTTAACTCCTGGTCCAGGGACTGACGTCCTCTCGGCCTTTGGGGGTCTGAAATTTCCTTTCCAGGGTGCTGTGCAGGGTCCCCCTTGGTGAACTGGTCTGAGAAACACAGGATTCCTGCAGGGAAGGCTCCTGAGTGCTGAGCTAGGTCTCTTCTGCCTTCTCCAGGCCCGCGGAGAACCCTGGGAAGAGATTTTCCAGAGTCTTCATCCTGATTCTCAGACCCCACGACCGCGCCATGCACTGGGCTTGAGTTCATCTGCTGACGAGTTGCGTGGGTCGTGAGACGTGAGGGAACATGTACGTAGCATGTACACATGAAACAAGTGTCGATATCATATGTAATGGTCATGTTACACCTAACATACACGGACATTAATATTCCCCCTCGGGTCTGCATTCACCAGAGAGGCGGTGCTCCAGCTCACTGCTGTGGACTGACTGTGTGTCAGTCACGTCGCCGAGGAAAAGCCCAGAACCTTGGGAGCTGGTGGGTGGAATCGGTCCATTTTCATCTCCTTATCCACAAGTCCTCCAGTGCAGTACACCGTGTACCCATACAGTGATCCATAAACACCTCCAGCCAGCTGCCCACCCGCCGTAACCATCGTCATCATCACCATCACCATCATCACTATTATCATCGTCCATCTCCATCATCATCCTTCACCCTTCATCCCTCATCCGTCCAAGAGTGCGCAGCTGTGAACAACTCCGCGCATTTGACGGAGTCTCTGTCATTTTCCACGTGATTCCCTTAAGAATCAAGTGTGTAAGCTTAGGCAGCAGCCACTCTTATCTGCCCGTCCCCTCCCCATGATGGATAGTATTGATGGTGATGATGGATAGTGCTGATGGTGATGGTGGTGATGATGATGGTGATGATGCTCAGAATGATGATAATGGTGATGATGGTGATGGTGATGATGATGGTGATGGTGTTGATGATGATAGTCATTTTCATGGTGATGACGGTGATGTTCAGGTTAGTGATACTGATTGTGCTGCTGCTGCTGCTGTGTTTTGGATAATAAAATCCAGACTATGGGGACAAGCGAAGATGTCAACCCCGTAGCTGCGCTGCTGGAATCCGTGCACAACCCACCATCGTAGATTATGTTTTCACAGGAGCGTTTAGATCCGCTCGGCTGCACCGTGGTCCCGTGGAGCCAGGGGATCCCATGATCGCGCGTGGTGACTGGGCAACCAACGACGTTACAGTCGGTGTGGCTACGTCCGCACGTCCATCACGCCCTGTCTGGGTCGCTGCGGCGTCCCACTGTGCGCACCATGGGTTTGCCTGAGATAGAGCTGAGACAAAGTTCCCAGCGCCGCACAACCCCGTCTCCTCCACAAGTACCTCTGTCCTCAGTCCCCAACCCAAGGTGCGCACGTGACAGCGACGCCAGACACCTGCAGGCTAGTGCGGGGGCGCGACGCGGGGGCGGCGCAGGGCTGGGCATTGCCCGCCGGAACTGGACTGGGAAGGAGATCGAGCCACGAGCTGGGACTCGCCGAGCCCCCCCTCCCTGGACATCGGTCCCTGTGCTTTTCTCGCTCATGGCGGTGCTGGGCCCCCGCTTCCCCCCTCCTCCTCACCTTGCACTCCCCCATCCCCCATGACCTGGATCTGCCTCATTAACGACCTCACAGGATCTCACTCCGCTCCACACCTCGCCGACACCTCGCCGCGACACCCGGCGGGTGTGAAGCAGAGTCGGGTCCCACAGAGCAAGAACCAGCTCTTCGCCAGCGGGGCGCGCGGAGAAGGCAGCGAGCGCCGCCGTGCGGGGAACCTCGTGTAACAGGGCCAGGCGTATCTCTAGAACACAGGCTGCCAGAAAACCAGCCCTTTCCAGCCGCTGACAGTGTAGGGTGGGCAGCGAGGTCCTTCCAAGAGGAAATGCTTCCACAAACCCGCCCACGTGCAGCAATATTCGCGGGCATCAGACAGGAAATGGGACGGAAGAACGGAGATGACGGGTGCGCCTGATGGGCCTGTGACGTCAGTGACGTGATTTCCAGCATCACCCTCATCTTCATCACCCTCATCTCTACTGTCGTCCTCTTCCTCATCCATCACCATCATCATCGTCACCATCACCATCATCACTATCAATCACCATCATCATCATCGTCATCATTACCATCATCACCACCATCACCACCATCACCATCATTATCATCACCACCATCATCATCGTCATCATCAGCATCACCATCATCATCACCACCACCACCACCATTATAACCTTCATCATCACCATCACCATCATTATCATTATCATCACCCTCTGCCAGACTTCAACACCAGCGCCAAAGCCTAACCCAACCTGAATCTGCTCGGCGAAGGACTGAGGAATGAGACACAAAACAATGACACAAACACACACCAATGTCGACAACGGAAAAGCAGCTTTTTTTATTAAGCCAGGGTGCCATATATATACACCCAGGGGGAAGGTATGGAAAATTACTGAGTCTTTTCATAAGTCAGAAGTTCAGGTTCTCATGAAGGAGCTGTGCACAGGATGTGTCTCGCACCGTGGGTACAGGGGAGTTGTGGTTAGCTTCAAGAGCTAGGGTGTTTTTCTCAGAAGTTGCAGCTGAGGATGTATTTCTCAGAAATTGCAGCTGACAAGATCTGGCTGGCTCTTTGCTGAGAGACTAGCCCTAAGAGAAAAGGGCATGCGGGGAGCCGGGGGCAGAACCCTACATTTCCCCCTTTTCTTTTAGATAAACAGGCACCTGTCTTAGGTTGCCAAGGACGTTAGTGTCTGCCTTACCAGTCATTGAAGAAATAGCCACATTTTCTGGCCTAGAGGCTGAATTCCTGTCTTAGGTTGGCAGACACCCCCTTGGACTTACCCGTCTCTGGCTACTTGTTCATAGGCTCTGTAGCTTATATAGGTGGTCAAGAAGGTCTTCGCAACTTATTCAAACCCCGTACGTAAAAGAATGGAGGAACAGGTACACAGCTAACACTTCTTTTTGTATGAAGAGTCCGTCAAGGGAAGGGTAAATATCAGCAACAATATTTCTATAAAAACAAAATCTTAAAAGCATAAAGCATAGCAATTCATAATTCAATAAAAGGCACTTATAAGTCCTGGGACCGTAACACCATAAGTGACATGAATCCAAACGAACCTTCAAAAATCTGAGCAAACGGTTCAAAATGCATGGGCCACAAAATGCCATTGCAATAATAATAATAAGTGGTCCTATCATGGCTGAAATAAGGGAGGTAAGCCATGGGGATCCAGAGAAAAGTGACTCATACCAATTTTGTGTAGATTTATATAACTTTTCTCTATTATCTAATCTTTTTCGTAATTCATCCATAGAATTTCTAATTACCCCAGAATTATTAACATAAAAGCAGTACTGTTCCTTTAAGGCAGCGCATAAACCCCCTTTCTCCAATAGGAGCAAATGCAAGCCGCGGCGATTTTGAAGAGCCATCTCTGCAAGAGATGAAAGGGAGGTTTCTAAACTTCTAATGGAACCTTCTATGGTTCGTAAATCTTGATCAATAGGAGAATGTAATTTGCGATAGTTTTGATCTTGAATAATGAGCGCAGCCGTTCCTGTGCCGGCAGCTGCAGCAGTACCAACATCAAGAAGTGTGGTAAGAGCTACAACACCCGCACCCACAGCACGTTTGGAATGATGAGGAGGATAAAAATGATTAAGCGTCTCCTCAGAGGAAAGACAAGAAAAACGAGCATAAACTTGTATGAGAACACAAAACACAGGGAAATTTGCCCAATTTGATATAGTGGATGCAGAAAGGCACGAAAAGGTTCCAAAGGTGCAGGCAAGGTAGGTGGAGTCAGGGCCATGAATAAAATGAGAGGACATTTTGCCCTCAAAATTGGTTGTATTTATTAAAATAGTACTGTTAGAAGCGCAAAGGGTTGAAAAACGAGAAAAATTAACAGGGCCAAAAGAAAAATAAGAGCCAGACCCATAGACCTGAGAAAGGGTAAGTTTGAAGATATGAGGAGGGGTCTTAATAGAACAGTGTTTGGAGTCATTAGAAGAAGCGATATTAGTAGAAACGGCCATGCCAACATAAAAGGGGAGACGGGAATCATCACAAAACCAACAGTCGGAAACAATGGAGAAAGACGTAGAATTGAGGGCATCAAAAAGCCCGTCCAACAAAGGAAGAAAAGGGTTCCATTGGGGGATATTGGGGGAGGCACGATAAAGGGACTGATTAACCATGCGGGAAGAATTCTGAGTAAGAGTCTTGATAATTATAGGGGAATTAGTAAGCGTGGTGGCCGCACGCTGCAACGTAAAGGTGGTGCCGGCGTCCCGTCCCCAGGCACAAAGGCGAACGCCCCAGGTGATGCCAGTGCTCCAATTAGTATAATATTATGGATCTTTGCCCAAGGTGGTAAAGTGAATTTGAGCAGTATTAGGGGCAGCCACAGTACCTTTCCAGGAGTTCCCCGAAGAGAGGCCAGTGGGACGTAAAACCGTAATCAATTTAGGATTATGGGGAGACGTCCAACCGACATATCCAGTGGAAACACAGCTCCAAGTGGGACAATGATAATGATATGGATTATAACACTTGGAATCATAGGAAGGGCAAACATAATAATATTGAAAAAGTTGGTACATGGCATAATTATTTTGGCATCCATAGGCGGGGGGGGGGTGTAAATGCAGCACCCTTAAGGGTCGCAGCACCCCAGGGAGCATCAGTGAGACTGCATAAATCAAACTTTAAAAGGGGAAACCAAGTGGAGGCATTATTTGTCAGGGAAGAATTAAGAAGAATAGACTTACCATCTGGTATAGAGAGTGTCCAGTTTACCCAAAACTGGGTAGGAGCAGAAGCCAAAAGTCCGTCAGGCGGGCGATAAAGGAGGGCAAAAGGCCAAAAAATCGAGCGAAGAAAACTCAGGGAATTCATGGTCTAAAGATAAAAGGAGGTAGACCTCTCAAAAGCCAGGACAATAATTTTGTGTATGTGTATCATTAAAATGGAGATGGGCCAACATATCATCAAAAACAAGGTAAACAATCCAAAAAAAATATAGAAAAAAGGGCAAGCCAAAATAATATCATAAACAGGGAAGCTATACAAAGATGCATGTAAGGATTAGGGGTGCAGAGATCCAAAGGCTTCATTATCCTGAAACAAAGAAAGTGGAAAGAGGGACCGTGAGGGGTGGGTGCTGGAACACACATCGTACGAACAAGGCGTTCAGGCACCCATATGGGGTTTTCAAAATCCTGAGGAAAAACGCACACTGAGCCTCATGCCCAAACAAGCACTGGGTCTGCCCTCTCCATTGACCAGATGCAACATCTTTCCATTTGACAAGGGCTGTCTTGTTTTTTGGCGCCTTCCAATGTCTATCAGCAGGGGTCAGCCCATCATCACGAATAGTCAAAAAATTTAGAACACAGAGCGCAAGTGCGAGGACAGAATGAGGAGTAAGCATTTCTCCTTTAAAGTCTCCTGATTTAAGTTTATCAAGAGAGCTTTTTAGGGTGCAGTGACTCCGCTCAATAATGGCCTGGCCTTGAGGATTATAGGGAATTCCAGTTTTTAAGGTTATATCAAAAAGGCAGCAAATTGTGCAAATCCAGACCAGAGCAAACTTTGTAACTGTAGAAGGGATTCATGAATAGTTGAGACAGAAGCCACATAGGCAGCAGTTTCCAAGGGGGAAACAATATTTGCAACATAGTGACTATCAGTATAAACATTAAGTGGCTCATTGGGAAATAATTGAAAAGCCAAAATAATGGCACATAGTTCAGAAGCTTGGGCTGATTTAGACTGTGTTTGTATTGTCTGAGTAACAGTTAAGGAAACAATAGTAGCTATTCCATTAGATGAGCCATCTGTAAAAACAGTCCGCCCATTTGGAATGGGTTGATGGGATATAATTTTGGGGAAAATTAAGGGATGTATCTTAAAAAACTCTATATATTTGTTAGGTGGATAATGACAGTCAAAGGTGCTCTGAGTGGAGAACAAAAAGATGGCCCAGTCTGAGTCATTATTTTGAAGCCACTCGAGTTGTCTTTTAGTGAGGGGAGAAATAATAGAATCCGCCTGCTTACCAAAGGTTTGAATGGCAATTTTTTGAGCCTTAAAAAGCAAGGCAATTATGGAAGAGGGATAAGATTGGACAACTTTAGAAGGGGAGGACTGCAAATGGACTCAAAGAATGGGACCCGTCTGCCAAAAAACTCCAGTGGGAGAATGTGCTGAGCAGAAAATTAAAAAGAGCAAGGGCTTGGAGTATTCAATGTAATTTAAATGTGCCTTTTCAAGGGCTTGTTGTACCAATTGCATACATTTACGTCCCTCCTCAGTGAGGATGGGAGAGGAGGCAGGGTCAGGGTCCCGACAGAGGATATCAAAAAGTAGCTTAAGCTGTCTAGTAGTAAGTCCCAAGCTTGGGCGTATCCAATTTATATCACCAAGTAATTTTTGAAAATCATGTAAGGTATTTAAACAATCCATGTGAAGAATAATTTTCTGAGGCTTAATGACATTTTGTAACAATTGGTGTCCTAAATAATGATAAGGGAAGGTTTATTGAATTTTATCTGGAGCTATTAATAAATTAGCCTTGCATAAAGCATCATATAAATCTCCCACTGCTGACAGCAACAAATCTGGATCTCTGGAGGCCATGAGGATATCATCCATATAATGTATAACATATAAATCAGGATATTTTTGCCTAACAGGTTCAATAGCCAAAGACATGTACATTTGACATATAGTAGGACTGTTTGCCATTCCTTGGGGCAAAACTACCCATTGGTACCTCTTATATGGCTCAGTTAAATTTAGAGAAGGGAGACTAAAAGCAAAGTGAGGGGAATCCTTTTCATGCAAAGGTATGGTGAAAAGGCAATCTTTAAGATCTGTAACAAATAGGTGCCAATCCTTTGGGATGGCAACAGGGGATGGCAGCCCAGGCTGTGTGGCTCCCATAACCAACATGGTCTTATTAATTTCTCTTAAATCTTGTAAAAGCCTCCTGGCACCAGACCTTTTCTTAATAACAAATATGGGAGTGTTCCAAGGAGAAATAGAAGGAACAATACAACCGGCCTCTAACTGTTCCTGAATGAGAGTATGGGCAGCCTCCAATTTTAATTTAGGTAGGGGCCATTGTTCCACCCATACAGGTGCATCACTCTTCCAAGTAATGGCTATGGGAGGAATAGTAGGAGGTTTGGGAGGCTGCGGTACAATGGCCCCCATCAGAAATGCCCTAAGCCTGTTTTATCATTATTTGCTCTGACTAAAGAAGGCTTTTCTGAAACCGGGATGGGGTCACCCTGCAAGTTCTTTCCAAGACCTTTGCCTGGGCAAAATCCTTGAGATCTTAACATGTGCTGAACAGGCTGAGTTGTGAGGACAGCTCCCATGGCATCTAAAATGTCCCTGCCCTGTAGATTAATGGGAAGGCCAGGTAAGATAGAAGGCTGGAAGACTCCATTATGACCTTCCTCATCTGTCCAAGCCAGCAGTCGAGAGCGTCTATGGGGAGCGCGCACTATTCCTACCTCTTTCACATTAGTATCTGATTTTTGGAGTGGCCATGCTTTGGGCCAGAATTCCTGTGATATAACTGAGGCATCTGCTCCTGCATCCAGGAGGCCTGGGAAGATTTTACTCTCAATTGTAAGGGACAACATAGGGCGTGAGTCTAAAGTGGAAACCCAGCAGGCCATGGGTCCAGTGGATCCAAAGCCTTCAGCCCCCCAAAAGCCTTTAAAAAAGGGATTATTAGTTTTAAATTTTGGGGTTAAAATTAACTGAGCAATCCTTGCTCCTTGAGGAATTACAGTAACTCCTTTAGTAGCTTCTACCATCATTTTAATTTCTCCTCTAGAGTCTTCATCAATTATCCCAGGGATTATATTAATTCCTTTAAGTAGGGCACAACTTCTGCCCAGTAGTAACCCAACTGTCCCCCCAGGCAGGGGTCCGTAGACTCCGCTGCTGACAAGTTGAGGTCCCAACTGTGGGGTTAGCACTGCTCTGGTGGTGGCACGGAAGTCCAGGCCTGAGCTGCCTTTGGTGCCTCCAAGGAGGTCCTGGACAAAAAGGGGTTTTACTGGGGAATCAATTGGCGGGGGTGGCCAAGTGTATTGAGAGTCCCATACACTTGGGTCTGAGGTGTCTGAGGGGTCCGAGGCTGACCCCTCCCCTCGTTTCCCTGAGGGGGAAGGGGATTGCCCTGGCTATCAGACTGAGAGTGACATTCACTTGCCCAATGACGCCCCCTCTTGCACGTAGGACAAAGATCAGGAGGTCTTTTGGGGGTATTATTGACATTAGGGGCACTTATTTCTGGGCAACTGTTTCTAAAATGCCCAGGCTGTCCACAATTAAAGCAGGTCTTGGGTTTAGCCCCAGGTCCTTTGGGCCCATGATTTATGGCAGAAGCAATAACCTGTCCCATAATGTGATGCCCATCAATATTCCTGCAAAGTCTAATATATTCATTAAGGTTTTTGTTTCTGTAAGGTCGGATAGCCTCCTGACAGTATTTATTAGCATTTTCAAAAGATAATTGCTTAATTATGGGCATGGCTTGCTCAATAGCTCCCAAAATTTTTCCAGCCAATTGTAACAAATGATCAACAAACTCCGAAAAAGGTTCAGAAGGGCCCTGTAATATTTTGGAAAGCTGATCCCCAGTTGCTGTGTTAGGCAAAGTCTTCCAGGCTCTGGTGGCAGCAACTGCTATCTGAGCATAGACAGCAGGATCATAAGTTATCTGCGCAGTTAGGTTTGAATATGGCCCTGCTCCGCTTAACATGTCTAGATCTCTATTTGGGAAGCCAGCAGCGGCATTGTGCCCTGCAGTGAGCCTGCGTTGTTCTTGAAATTCCCCTCTCCAGAGGAGGAAATCGCCACCCGAAAGCAGTGCTCTGCAAAGCTGGAGCCGGTCGCTGGGCGTGCAGGTCATTGCAGCAAAGGACTCAAAAAGAGGAAGTGTGAAAGGGGCATGAGGCCCATATGCCAAAACTGCACCCTTGAGCTGCTTAATATCTTTAAAGCTGAGAGGCTCATGCTGTCTAAGAGCCTGTTGGGCATTCTGAGGGTCCGGGGTCTCAAGGACCGGGGAAAGAACTCCACCTTTTAAAGGGCCCTCCTCATCACAGGGGGCAGAAGGTGTTAATCTAAGCTGACTCTGAAAGTCAGGGTTCCTCGGAGGAGGTCGTGGCTCTAAAGCCCTTTTTTTTTTTTTTTAATTTTCTCTTAAGCATCTTGATTTCAGCGAACTCTTCCTCTTCACTATCCCCATTCCCAGGTTCCCTATTCTTAGACAAAGCCACTGCCTTTTTAAGTTGTCTTTTTAAAAGACTGATTTCTTTAGTTACTTGTTCCTCCTCACTTACCTCACTCTCCAATAAAGCCTCAGAGGTGGAGTCTTCTGAAGTATCCAGAGATTTAAGAGATTCTTTTTCCTGAACCTCTGCAAAAGTAGCAGCAGCCTCAGTTAATTGTTCTTTAATCTTTGTGTTATCACTGAGGAGAGCATCCTTAACCAATCGCCAGAGAGAAAATGTGGCAATGGGAAAACTGTTTGAACCTTCTTTCCTAAGAGTTTTTTGCAAATCTTGCTTAACCTGTTCCCAATCAGGGACAGTCAAAGTTCCCGAGGTGAGAAACCAAAGGCTTGTTCTACTGAGTGTTTTTATGAAATGCCAGGCAGTTCTATGCTGAATGCCAGTGTCCTGCTTCTTTAAAAGTGAAACCAGCTGATCTGTTAGCAGACCAGGAGAGCTGATGGCTCCCATTCTAAATGCGCCCTTCACTTACTTACTTTTTCTTTGAAGTGCCAGCTGGCCTTCCCTGGGCATTCCTTCAGCGTTTCCCTTCTTTCCAAATCTCAGTGGAACCTCCAACTGCCAGGCTTCAATGCCAGCGCCAAAGCCCAACCCAACCTGAATCTGCTCGGTGAAGGGCTGAGGAATGAGACACAAAACAATGACACAAACACACACCAATGTCGACAACGGAAAAGCAGTTTTTTTTATTAAGCCAGGGTGCCATATATATATATACACCCGGGGGGAAGGTATGGAAAATTACTGGGTCTTTTCATAAGTCTGAAGTTCAGGTTCTCATGAAGGAGCTGTGCACAGGATGTGTCTCGCACCGTGGGTACAGGGGAGTTGTGGTTAGCTTCAAGAGCTAGGGTGTTTTTCTCAGAAATTGCAGCTGAAAAGATCTGACTAGCTCTTTGCTGAGAGACTAGCCCTAAGAGAAAAGGGTATGCAGGGGGGCAACCAGAGCCCTACAACCATCATCACCTTCATCACCATCACCATTACCATCACCATCTCTGTCATGTTCCTCGCCCCAGTCACGGTCTGGATCTCCCCAGGACACAGAGCTTCATGTCCCCTCCGCCCCCCTGCACTGACTCCTTCCGTTCCAGTCCCTGCTTCCTTCGGTCTACGGTCCCCCTTCCTTCCGGTCTCCCTCTTGGTTCTCTCCTTTCTTTCCTCTTCTTTCTACCTCAAAGGACCCCAAGGTGAGTGCACGTAACCTGTTTTCTGAGGACTGAGCAACAAGCACTGCGCCCAGCCGCTGGCCATGCACTCTGGGTCACGTCTGAGTGAAAGAGACACAGAACCTCCTGATCCCAGAGTGATTGCTTCGGGGATTAGGTGTCCAGCAAACTTAATCCCAGCACCCGCTTGGCACACCCCGTGTCCTCCACCTATGTTAAACCCTCCTCACCCGCCACATGGCCAGAATCGGATTTCCTGTAATCCACCGGAACAGCAATCAGGGACCTTCCGAGCAGGGTGGGTGGTGGAGTGGAGGGTGTTAACATCCATCAAAAGCACCGCATGCGGATCCGCATGTGATTGGAGACAGTAGCTTCCGCATCATGACCAAGTACTTAAAACCCAGGTACCCTAAAACCCCTCCTTCCGTCTCTGATCTAGTTTGAGGCCTCAGTGCTGACTTAACAGGCCCCTCCCCGTCATAGCCCGTCCACGTTCAGTGTCAACACTCAACATCACTGAGCGGAAGCTCCGGGTCTTGAACCCAGACTTTAGACACTGGAAGAGAAAGCTTGATCTGGGCCTGGACCCATCACTCAGTGGTTAGTGCACTGGGTGCTCATGCAGAGTACTCCGGTTCAGCTCCCAGCACCCACGCGGCGACTCACAACCGTCCATCTTCTGTCCTGTGGGCAGCGCATGGCATGCTGCACATACAAGACGTCATTGACCACACAACTTTGCAAGCCTCCTACCGACTTCACCCAGGCACCCATGACGCACATCCAGTCAGCCCGACGTGCCCGGCGCCCTCTGCGGAGCCGTGTGCAGAACTTGGGGTTCGGTGGGAAATCCCGACTGGAAACGCTACTGAACATTTCGCACCACTCAGACCCTGTGGGGACCGAGCTGTCCGGCACTCCGTCACTTCCAGGAAACGGAACATGCTGACTTCCGTGTTCACCATGAAAATGCGAGCTGGGGACGGAGAGGTGACCTAGGCGTTAATCGTGCTTACAGCACCGGCAGAGGAACCGAGTTTGGTTCCCAGCCCCCGCAGTGCGGCTCAAGCCCCCGAAACCCCAGCACCAGGGCATGATAACAAGCAGAACCCGGCTAGAGAAGGCGGCGGAGGAGAGTGCTGGCAGCTCTTGCTGAATACTTGGGCTCAGTCCCAGTACCCACCTGATGCACAGTACCCATCAGTGCACGATGCTCACACCCTACACCCGTGTGCCTGCTCGCGGTGCTGTGCTCGGTGAACGCAGCACCTGGAGCATCCGTGGGAACTCGGTGCTTGCCTCATGGCGGGAATGGAGGAACCGCACCACCGTGACCGTGCACCCAGCACCACTCCGGACTTGCTGCGCGTCCTACAGGGCGTCCTGGGCTCCGGTTTACATGCTCCGCCTACCCCGCCCCCTGCACATCACCTAGTCGCCCCCGTAAAGTGACAAAGTTGGCCGTGGGAAGCCGAGGCGGCTGCAGAAGGCCAGACATGTCCGAGATGTGACTTGATAGCTAAACTGCGGCTTCGGGAACACCAAACGACAGGCTCAGCGGCGGGGTGCTGTGCTCAGTGACTCCAGAGACACCGCACAGAGGAACTCGACAGAGTCAGGAACAGCTGGTGGCTCTGAGGGCAAGAGTGTGAAGGGAGCGGCCTGGAAAGGGAAACAGGACGTCGGGGGCAAGAAGAGGAGGGAGGTGGGGACCCGGATGATGGGGATGATGATGACGGTGATGATGGTGATGACGATTATGACGGTGGTGATGACGATGGTGATGGTGATGATGATGACGATGGTGTTGTTGATGACGATGGTGATGATGATGACAATGATGATGACGATGGCAATGATGATGATGATGACGATAATGACGATGGAGATGATGATGATGATGGTGATGATGACGACGACGACGACAATGACAGTGATGATGATGATGACGATGGTGATGTTGATGGTGATGATGATGATGATGGTCAGAAGGAGAAGGAAGGAGGGTTAAGGGAGGAAGCAGGGAGTGTGAAGGAGGGAGGAGGGACGATTCTTTCCTGAAGTCCGATGCTGCCCTCTGCTGGCCGGAAATCTCAGTTTCTTGCTCTCAGCACGCCCCCTTCTTTCTCCTCTCTACTTCCCAGAAGGTTCTCTGCACTACCCTGGACGGTGCCGTGACCCCCGCGGACGTTTTTCCACTTCCTTCAAGGCCACGATCAATTTGAGCGTTAATAGGCGTGGGCCCCTGGTCCTCGTCGCCTGACAGTGGTCGGCCACAGGGCTCAGCGGTGAAGGTGAGTGTGGCTGAGTCTCATGACCCAAATTCGATTCCCGGGACCCACATGGTAGAAATACAAGTCAACGGGTTTGAAGTTGTTCTCTGCCCTTTATGCACTGAACGACAAGCACTGTGTACTTAGGTACTTGCACTCTACACACTGACCTACGGATTCAACCCCCTGAGGTACAGGCATCGTATCCACTGAGCTGCAAGTACCTCATTCACTGAGCTCCAAGCACTCATCCGGTCTGCCGACCCTGTTCCCATAACAGGTCCTGATCCCGGGTCAGGACAGGACACTCAGTGTCTCTCAGCACCGTGTGCAGCACCCTCCAGCCGCGAGGAAGATCCAGTCAGGCCGAGAGCAGCTGCAAGTCCCTTGCTATTACCCAGAAGCCTTTTCGTCAGCTGTCCTGAGGACCGAGGAGACTGCGTTCCTCACAGTGTAGAGTGCTTGTAGTTCGGTACAGAGTGATTGAAGCTCAATACGAAGAGTGCTTGTAGCTCAGTACAGCATGCTTGTAGTTCAGTGGGTAGAGTACTTTGAGCTCCGCACAGACTGCTTGTAGCTGAATAGACCGAGGCGGGAGGAACCGAGGCGTAGGCTCCCCAGAGATGACCTTGAGGAAGGCCTGAGCCAGGGTGAGTCCTGGTTCTCAGAGCAAGCCCCGCCCGCCATGACGTCATTCGTAGGGCTCCACGCACTCTATGACCACGCTGACGTCATTTTCACAAGCCCCGCCCCTCCCTCCCCCTACCTCTAGGTCTCCAGGTCAATATCTCTACAATTCAGCACTCTATAACTGAGCTACATGCAATCTACCGACTTAGCGGCAAACACTCTACACACTTAGTTACAAGCACTCAACCCAGTGTGCAGTCCACACCCAGTGCTATACACACTAACCACTGAGCACCAACTACTCTGTACTGAGGTCAAGCACAGTGTACTGAGCTCCAAGCACTCTGCACTGGCTACAAGCACTCTGTCCTGAGCTACAAGCACTCTAGGCACTGAGCTACATGCACTCTACACTGAGCTACCAGCACTCCTTGTCCCCTCCTGGTGGAACCCGGCCCTCCCCATCCCCCTCTGTCAAGCTCGGCCCTTGGTCCCTCGCCCTGTGGGTCTGCGCTGGACGCCAAGCCGGAGCCTTAGAGCCTAAGAGACCCGCTCGGCTCTGCCTGGGAACCGAGTCCCCAGCACCCAGCCCCTCTCCCCACCCTCGGAAACCGCAGTGGGGAGGCCACACAGGCCGTGCAGGGCCAGAACTGTGTTCGCGATCCATCAAGCACCCCGGCGGGGCCTGGGGCAACGGGGTCTCCTCCTCGGCCCTCTGGACAGCGGATGCGGGGTATTCTGGGTAACAGCGAGTGACTGGCAGCTGCTCTGGGCCTGTGTGGATTCTCCCCGCGGCTGGAGGGTGCTGTACAAGGTGCTGCGACACTGAGTGTCCTGTCCTGTCCTGACCCCGGATCGGGACCCCGTGTGGGAACAGGGTCTGCAGACCGGATGAGTGGTTGCAGCTCAGCATAGGGTGCTTGGAGCTCAGTGGGTGGAGTGCCTGCAGGTTGCTTGGTAAAGGTCTTCTAGTTCACTGGGTAGTGTACTTGTGCTTTAGTATATAGAGTGCTTGTAGCTCAGTGGGTAGAGTGCTTAGAGCTGAGCGCGTAGAGTGCTTGTCGCTCGGTTGAGCGAGTTGACCCTGTCAGGTCTGCAGGGGTCAGCAACGCGGTGACGCCCACAGTCCATCCGGTGCCGCACGCTGTCACCTAGTGTCCGGTACAGAGAGTGCGCTCCGGTCACGGCCTCCCATCGTCCTGATACCGGAGAAAGGTATTGTGCACAGTACTGGCGCCTGATACCTAGGGAAGGTGATCTGCACAGTACTGACTCCAGGCTGTGTCAAGGTGACAGTAAAAGCTGAATAGAGCATCCTCCTCATACTAAAGGTGCTGTGCACTGACTCCTGATCAGTAGGAAATGGTGCCTGCCCACCCAGGTCTTCCCACGTCCTCACTGAGGACACCGAGTGCCTGCTCCTAAGCACCCGCGGTCAAGAGAAACATATTGGACAGATGGGTCGGTGATGAAAAGTACCGGGACTCAGTTCCCAACACGCACTGGGTGGCGCACAACTTCCACAAAGTCCGGGTCCCGGGATCCGACGCCCACGTGCTCATCCCTCAGAAACACGCATTTTACTTACACCCCAGCACTCGGGTGTTTGAGATTCGGTGTTTATTCACACAGCCCACGCCCACAACACGAGTCACTTCTGGAGTTACATGAAGTCATGGAGGTCCCACACGCAGTCACTTCTGGGCTAACATAACATCATAGACACTCCCGGTCTTCTCCCACTGGAACCGGGGGAAGCCGGCAGAGGCCACGAGGGCGCGGTACTGGCTCACAGTCCTCTCGCGGCCCTCGGTCTGCACGAGCATGTTCAGCGAGTAGAGCAGCGCCGGGAGTGGGCCATGCCCGTCCTCGTCCAGGACGCTCTCGACGACCAGGACGCCTCCGCCTGGAGGTCAGATGAGCGCAGAGTGAGTACTTAGCTGAGTCCTCCCTGTGTGAGTGCTTACAGCTAATTCCTTGCAGTGTGAGTGCTTACAGCTAAGTCCTGCCCGTGTGAATGCTTAGCTGAATCCTCCCCGTGTGAGTCCTCCCCTCCCCGGTTGCACCCAGAAGGACTGAGTCCCCGGCAGCCATCACCACACACCCGGGGCACAGGCCTGGTGAATCCGCGCCAGCAGCCGGGAGCACTGAGCGTCGCTCCAGTCGTGCAGCACCCGAGCCAGGATGTAGAGCTCGGCGGCCGGAAGCGGGTCCTGAAAGAAGTCCCCTGGGGGGAGGGTCGGGGTGAACCTGAGACTGAGCACCAACACCCCATGGTATAGCAGCACGAGGCTTGGCCCCTGTCTGCTCTTTTCAAGAAGTGCTTGTGCTGAGTACCTCCATTAAAAGCACAATTTGGGGCTGGACGGATAAGTCAACACTTAACAGTGTGCAGGGTACTTGGACTGGGTTCCCAGCACCCACACGGCAGTGCGGAGCCCCTGTGGGACCAGCCATCTTCTGGCCTCAGGGTCCAGTTCGAAAACTCCTGGATGACTGAGGCCGCCTGGCCCAGCACCCACCCGTCCCTCAGGCCGGCCGGGAGCTCGGTACTCCCCAGGACAGGTGCGCAGGGAAAACCCACCTGCGCAGAACTCGATGCGCTCTTCCTGGTGGAACAGGAAGTGAGTTCTGGCGGCGTTCACGACTTCTGGGAAGTCGAACACGATCACCCGACTTCCGGGATACAGGGACGCGCAGTGCTTTGCCAGAGCGCCGGAACCGCCTGGAACCGGACACAGCCAGCGCTCGAGTAATGATGGAGAAGGGGGAAAAGGTGGGGGAGGGAGGAGGAGCGGAAGGACGGAGAGTGGGACCGCTCATGCGACGGGACGTACTGGGAACGGTCGGTGCGGTTCCTGAGTGTGCACACGGTACTAAAGTCACAGGAGCACAGAGAGGACGGAGCATCGCAGGCCGTACGTGCAGAGAACTAGGGTGCTGAACTAGGTGTCCAGAGCGCAGACCCGCTGGGCTCCCCGATGAGCCCCCACTAGGTGTTGGTGATGTAACGGATGACGTGGCAAGGTGGACACTTACCGCCGACGTCACAGATGACACGGAAGGGCGTCAAGTCGAAGGCGGCCATGACGCGTCTCCCGCACACGCTCCACACAGCCTGGAGGCCGCGCATGAACCGCAGCCGCTCGGCCTCGGACCTGGCACGGGAAATCCCGCATCAGTGGGATGGGTGGTTCAGTGATTACCCGGGCAGGGCCCTCGGACTCAGTTCCCAGCACCCACAGGGCAGGGACAGAGACCCAGTGCGGCCAGACCCCGGGTCCGTTGGGAGGCCACTCAGCCACTTCTGGGTGTGCGCACGTGCTCCGCCTCAGCCATTTCCGGGTGTGCACACGTGTCCCCCTCAGCCACTTCCGGTGGGCGCACGTGTCCCCATGCCCTCAGCAGCCTGACGTCAGCCACCGGTACCTGTAGATGGCAGCGAAGGGCTCGTGCGACATGACACCCAGCACATCGGGGTACTGGTTCCTCCCTTCCCTGAGGAAAGACAGAGCAGGGTGCTGTGGGGCCAGAAACTCTGTCAACACCGTGTGGCCGGAAATGACGTCTAGCACGCACTCCTGGCCGCATACCATTCTGCAGAGATCCAACATCTACCTACAGCCCCCATCTAGCTCTTGTGCTCGATTCATCATGTCTGTCCTCTGTCATAATCTATCATGGATGGATTTATCACGTGTGTCACGTGTCTATCATGTATATCCCCGTCATCAGTCTATCATCTATAGACTCATTGATCGATTTTCATGTCTGTCATGTATGTATCATGCCTATCCCCATCATCATCTATCGATTCATCATGTCTGTCCTCTGTCATGAATCAGTCATCATCTATCATGTATCGGCTTGTCCTGTCTGTCCCGTTATGTATCCATCCTCTACCAATCCTGCCTATCATGTATCGATTTATTATGTCTATCAATCATGTTGTATCCATCATGTCTATCATCTGTTATGGATCTCATGTCTACCATCAATCATGTGTCATCTATCGATTTATCATGTGTGTCATGTACCTATCGTGTTTATCATCTATGTAACATGTCTATCATGTATTCATCAATTATTTATCATCTATCAGTCCTGTATCTAACGTCTATCAATGATCTATTATCTATCTTCTACCTATCGATCAATCATCCATATTCTATCAATCATCGATCGTTTATCAATCCATCGATCCATCATCTCTCACTCATCCACTGATCGATAGGAACCCCCTATCATCTCCGCCTCGTCTACCTGTCAATCATCATCACCTATCGATCATCTACCGATGACGTATCTACGGTCCTGGTTCTCCGACACCCGCCGCCCCGCCCCGCACGGTGACGTCACGTGGAGGGCTGGGCTGAGTACCGAGGCCAGAAGCCAGCCCACAATCGGAAGTCGACGCCACGCACCGGAAGAAGCACGGTCAGGTTGTTTTCCACTGGGTGCGGATTACCCTCCCTGTTTCTTTTTTCCGGTGTCTCGGAGCCCCTTCCGGCTGCGAGTGATCAGAGCGGAAGTGGACTCGGTCAGCTGTCTATCACTGCACAAGGCGCGGATTCTCCCAAACCCTGTATATTTATTCCTGGCCCCGGGCTGGGTGCTGGACTCAGTCTCCTGACGCCCGTGCTGGGTGCTGGTTTCAGTCCCATCACCCCCCGTGCTGGGTGTTGGTTTCAATCCCCTGACTCCGGTGCTGGGTGCTGGATTCAATGACCCCGATGCCGGGTGCTTGTCTCAGTCCTCCGCCAGGCCGGCCCGCCCCCCCCCCCGCAGTGCATGCCTGGAGTTGGTCCCCACACTCACCTCACGGCCTGGGCCAGGTAGCCCCAGCAGCGGTACGGGGTCCCCGCCAGGTACAGCAGCAGGTGGTGCTGGGACTGAGTCCCTGTGCTGACTAGGAAGGTGCTGGACAGCTCCGAATTCGAGTACCGAGCTCGAGTACCGAGAAGGAAGCGGAAGAAAGCTGAAGGCTTGAGCTCTTGGGAGAGCCGGGAGCACTGGCGGTCGGGGATTCCCCGTACCCCAGGGCGACTCTGCACAGCACCCAGACCGACCTGGAAGCAGCAGATCAGGGCCGTGCGCTGTGGACGCCACAGCCTTTGGCCTGACCTCTGGACATGTGTGCACAGCACCCGCCGGGGAGGAGCACTCCCAGGAGCGGAGACCACCGAGCCAGCCCAGAGCACTCATAGGGGGAGTGTTGGGAGGACAGGGAGGGACTGCTGCAGTTCGGAGGAGCGGGACTCCGTGTCCCTGTGCTCCACTGACCCGCAGCAGCTCTGTCTGGGCGACAGAGGCACACTCCCTCCATGCGGACGGAAGCTGTGCACAAGGAAGTACTCAGTCCTGAGAATAATCCTGAGATAGTCACTGGTCAGGGGAGGAGGAGGGGGAGGACGTCGAGGGAGAGGAGGAGGAAGAGGAAGAAGAGGAGGAGGGGGGAGAAGAGGAGGAGAAGGAGGAGAAGGAAGAGGAGGAAGAAGAGGAGGAGGAGAAGGAAGAGGAGGAGGAGGGGGAAGAGGAGGATGATAAGGAAGAACAGGAGAATGGGGGAGAACGGAGAGGGAGCAGGGACGCTGCATGTAGGCTTCCCCAGCCTCTTCCCTTCTCCTTCACTTCTCTTCCCACTGTGGCACGGGGTCTCCTCCATGAATGACCAGGGGTCACCAGGGTGAGAAACTCAACCCTGACGTCATCCTTGTCTGTCAGCACCACTGCCGACATATTGCAGGTGAGGCCTTCCTTTCCGGACGGACTTCCGGGGCCTCAGGAAGTCAGCAAAGCTTCCAGGACTCAGGGAGCATGTTACCGTGAGCAGAGCGGACCAGGAAATACCCCGGAAAGTGCGTCCAGGAAGCATCCTGAAAGCTGCTGAAGCTTTCGCGCCTCTGAGAGCCCAGGAAGGGCCACGCTAGGAAGATCGCGGATTGGAATTGATCCTGTGACATCAGAATCCCTTCAGTGGGTCCCCACAGCCTGCGGTGTGTGACGTCATTGCCTGGTCTGAGTGGTATCATGGCCTTGTGTACATAACATCATAGCTTGGCCTGCATGTTATTATGGACCGGCGGCCATGACATCGTGGGTTGAGACGCGGATGTGACATCACGGTGCAGTATGTGTGATATCATAGCCAAGTGCAAGGGCTATCATGGCCTTGTGTACATGACATCATGGCCTGGTCCACTGACAGGAAGGGTCGCGCCCCCCACCATGACTACATGACCACACAGTCTGGGTCCCTGCCTTCCTGCCCTGGGCGGTGACGTCACGGCCGACAGGTGTGACGTCACTCCCATAGCCCTCACCTCTGCCCCCCAGAGTGTCCCGGCGCAGCAGGCCGAGGCGCACGCATGCATCCAGGAGCAGCTCGGCAGCCCAGGTGCTGCTGTCCATGTGCGCGGCCACGGAAGTGACGTCCAGTGGCGCCGGCGCCTCGGCCAGCGCATCGAACAGGCGCAGCTCGCAGGCGGCGAAGAGCACCTGCGCGGGAGCACGGAGACTCAGGGAGCACGAGGATATCCGGAGCACGGAGACTCGGGGAGCATCGGGGTACGGGATGGGGAAACTGAGTCTCGGGGAAGACCAGAGCCCTGCCCTGGAATGTGCTGACCAGGCACAGGGAAGAGCAAGGGGAGGACCGAGCTGGGACAAGGGCCTAAGGTTCTGATCTGCTTCCTGTCCCCCATGACGTCAGCGCCCACCCGGGCCTCAAATTCTGGATGAGACCAGCTGGGGAGGCAGAGAACCTGCTGCTCCTAAGGATTCGGTTCGTTTCCCAGCACCCACATGGCAGCTCCCAGCACCCTATCCTCTGAGCTAGAAGCACCGTATCCACTGAGCTCCCAGCACTCTGTCGTCTGAGCTACCAGCACCCTACTACTGAGCTACCAGCAACATATCCACTGAGCTAGAATCACCCAGAAGCTACGTACCTGGGAGACCATGAAGCCGTGTGCACAGTCCATCAAGGCGCGGTATGCCGCGTCCTCGGAGGAACTCATCCCGCAGGCCAGCACCACGCTGACAACGAGCTGTTAGCCCAGTGCTGGGTGCTGCGATCAGGACGCGCGGCTTTAAGAGTGGATCAACCAGAAAATCCGGGTAAGCGGATTTCGCCTTCTGCCATTGTGCAATCGGCCCCAAACCAGCCCGCAGCGCCCCCCGCCCCCGTCATGACTCAGTCAGCACCCGCAGTGCCCCCCTGCCCCGTCAAGACTCTGTCAGCACCGTGTGCAGCACCCCGGAGAACGGGGAGAGCGGCCTGTGCTCACACAGAGCTTGGAGGACCTGTGACCTCAGCCTGCAGTAAGATGTGCCAGGCTGTGCAGTGTGCTGGCCTCGGGTGCAGAGTGCTCCGTGCACGCATGGTCTCCATGGCTCGGTTTCCTGTCTGTGGACCCTGCGTGGTCCCGACAGATGTCATCCCACGTCAGTCCTTCAGGATTGACGTCAGGGACCCACAGGTGATCCCAGAAGCTTAAGTTCTTTGTGGGGAAAGTCTTTACAAGTCAGACCAGCACCTGGCGTCAGGTACTGACTGACCCGCGCAGGGCTCTGCCGTCAGGAAGTCCCCCACCTGAGGACATCCCACCGGTTTTGACGTCATTCCCAGGTGATCAGATGGACTAGGGGACGAAGGGGACACGGGACAGTGTAGACCGCGGACATCCCACGGTGCTGGTCCTGGGAACACGGTGAACCTGCTGCCGTGACCCGGAGACCCCGTGTGACATCACGTTCTCGCACCACAGAGGCACTGCGTGGGAAAGGACTTTATTGGAAGTGTAGATGCAGTGGGAGCTCCTGCAGCCCGGGGCAGGGGCGGCTTCTCTGGAAGCAATTAGACCAAGTCACAAGTACCCGACATGTATGTAAACCAGACAGGGCCAGGAGGGTCAAGTGAGGAGTCCAGCCCAGGTGCTGCGATCCTCCTGGATGGTTCTCCCAGGACATCCTCCTGTCCTCCCGCATGGTGTCTACCGCAGCAGCGTCCTGTACCCGGGTGGAGGTCCGTGCTGGGCTGGGTGCCGCTCGGTGGGGCGAGGCCCGGGCGGTTGAGACTGGCGGGCCAGGGCTGACAGCCCGCATGGACAAGGTGGGAGGCGGTCCGGACTGTGTGGAGCCTGAGCCCCGCCGGCCTGGGCAACCCCTTGCCGGCTTTACCGGTTCCAGGCACTGCGGTGGCGCCCCGGGGAGCGTGAGGCCCGGCGGCGACGGCGGTGCTCCCGGCTGCGCTCCCGGCTGCGCTCCCGGCGGGCCCGGCGCTCGCGCTCGCGCTCTGGGCTGGCGTCGCGGTGGCGGTGGTGCGTGCGGCGCTCGTGGTCCGGCCGGGGCTCGGGGCTGGGTGCGCGCTCGGGCCGCACGGGCTCCCGGTTGCACTTGTCCTGGCCGACGCGCGCGTCCTTGCGCGGCTCCCCGGGGCCCGGCTTTGGTGGCGCATTGTCGGGGATGCAGGCCAGCACGCCGCCAGGGACCTGCGCCTCCGCCCGGGGCCGCACCTCCGGGGGCTCCCGGGCCCCGTGCTCCGTGCCGCGGGACTCCCCGGCGGGCTCCCCGTGTTCCCCGGCGGGCTCCCCGGACCCCGGCGGCCGCCCGGCCCCGGCTGACACGCTGTGCAGCATGTCTAGCACCGGCCGTAGTAGCTCGGCGTGAGCGCCCAGCTCGTCCCCGCGCTCCGGCCTGCGGTGAAGCAGGATGGACAGCAGGCGCCGCCTCAGCTCCCGCTCCCGACGTTGCAGCCCGAGGGCGCGCTCCTTCTCCTCCTCCACACGCCGCAGCTCCGCCTCCTGCAGCCGCCGCTCCTCCTGCCGCGCCTGCCGCCGGCGCTCCTCACTCTGCTCCCGCTCCTGTAGCCGTGCAGCCTAGGGACGATGACAGGGAGGTAAGAGGTAAGACGAGGAGCTCAAGCACGGGAGCGCGTGCGCAAAGACTAGGTGCGTGCACACTGGACCGCTGGCACCATGTGCGTGGAGACTTGGGGGCATGGAGATCATGTTTATGGAGCGTGTGCACAGAGACCATCTGAGTGGAGACTTGGTCATGGAGACCTGGTGCATAGAGATCTTGTGTATGGAGCCTGTGCACAGACATCATGTGCACGGAGACCAGGTGCATAAAATCCGGGTGCTTGGAGACTGTGTATGGAGTTCTTCGGTATGGAGTATGTTCATGGAGACTGTGTGCATGGAAACCGTGTGCATGGGTCCTGTGCACGGAGACTGTGTGTGGAAACCAAGTGCACAGGGATCGTGTGCATAAGGACCATGTGCATGGAGTGTGTGCACGGAGACTGTGTGCATGGAAATCCCATGTATGGTGGGTGTATACAGAGACCATGTCCATACATTGGAACATAGAGACCAGATGTATAGAGACTAGGTGCAAACGGACTGAGTATGGAGACCCTGTGCATGGATCGTGCGCATGGAGATCAGGTGCGTGCACGTGGATCGCGTGTATGGAGACCCTGTGCATGGAGCGTGTGCACGGAACACGCGTGTGCCACGAAATACACGTGTGCTCGGAGCACGCGTGCAGACCCGGGGGCCACGCTCCCCACCCACGCACCTTTGCCCGGCTGAGCAGCTCCGCGATGAGCCGGATGGACTGCAGGTTGCGCTGCGCGAGCAGCAGCTTCCGCTCCTCCAGCCGGATCTTCTCCTGCAGCCGCCGCTGCTCCTCGGCCTGCAGCTTCTCCAGCTTCTTCTGGCTGCGACGCAGCTCGCGGTCCCGCTGCTTCTGCTCCCGGCGCCGCAGCTTCTCCTCACGCCGACGCTCCCGCTCCAGCTCCTCCAGCTCCTTCTGCTTCCTGAGGGCGGACGGCCCGAGCTCAGCGCTGCACACGACCTGCTCAGTGCTCAGCACTGCACACGCCATGGCACACGCTCCCTGCGAGGAGATCCCGCACCACAGAGGACGCCCTCTTCCTCTACATCCTCAGTCATCCCTCTTCCCCTCCCCCTTCCCCAGCTCCCCGCTCCTCCCCATCCACGTGACTCCTCTGCCCTCTTCCCCCTCCTCGTCCTCCCCCTGCCCGTCCCCCTTCCCCCTCCTACTCTCCACTTCCGCCCTTGCTCCCCACCGCTCCTCCGCACGCTGCCGCTCCTCCGCCTCCTTCTCCCTCCTCTTCTGCTCCTGCCGCTGCTGCTCCAGCTCCTGCAGCTTCTGCCGCTCCAGCTGCCGCTTCCGGATAGACGCGTCGCTCAAGTGCTTGGTGGAGTCGAAGGTCACCTGGGGGACAAAGTTCTCAGCACCCACCCACGAGGTCCTGACTCAACACCGACTCCACAGCACCCAATCTGGGTCCTGACCCTGACTAGGACCTCACCCTGTGACTCAGTCCCGAGAACAGAGCGTGTGTCTGAATCTTGTGCCCAAGTTCTGAGCCCTGACACTTGGTTCTAAGCACTCAGTCTGTGTCCAAACCGCTAAGACTTAGTTCTAAGCACCCAGACTGTGACCTGACCCTGGGACTGAGTTCTGAGCACTGACATTGTATCCGAATGGCTGAGTCTGAGTTCTAAGCACTAAGCCTGAGTCCTGAGCTCATGTCCTGACCCCTGAGTTCTTAGCATTGAGCCTGTGTCCTGAGCTCATGTCCCGACCGCTAAGACTGAGTTCTAAGCACTGAGCCTGTGTCCTGAGCTCATGTCCTGACCGCTAAGACTGAGCTCTTAGCATGGAGCCTGTGTCCTGAGCCCTGAGACTAAGTTCTGACCACCGAGACTGAGTTCTAAGTACTAAACCTATGTCCTGACCTCCGAGACTGAGTTGTAGGCACTGAGCCTGTCTCCTGACAACTGGGACAGAGTTCTCAGCACTGAGCCTGTATCCTGAGCCATGAGACCCAGTCCAAAACACTGAGCTTCTGTCCTGAGTGCTGAACCTGTGTTCTGTCACCTGAGACTGAGTTCTAAGCATTAAGCCTATGTCCTGACCCTGGGGACTGAGTTGTAAGCACTAAGCCTGTGTCCTGACCACCAAGACAGAGTTCTAAACACTGAAAATGTGTCCTGAGCCATGAACATGTGTCCAGACCAATGAGACTGAGTTCTAACACTGAACCTGTGTCCTGAGCCCTGAGACTGAGTTCTAAGCACTGAGGCTGTGTCCTAACCCCTGATTCTGAGCTCTCAGCACTGAGCCTGTGTCCTGAGCCCTGAGACTGAGTTCTAAGCACTGAGTTTCTGTCCTGAGTGCTGAACATGTATCCAGACGAGACTGAGTTTGAAGCACAGACCCTGTGTCCTTAGCCCTGTGACTGAGATCTGACCCCCGAGACTGAGTTCTAAAGACTAAGCCTGTGTCCTGAGCCCTGAGACTGAGTTCTAAGCACCGAGTTTCAGTCCTGAGTGCTGAGCCTGTGTGCTGACCCCTAAGACTGCATTCTCAGCACTGAACCTGTGTCCTGACCAGTGAGACTGAGTTCTAAGCAATGAACCTGTGTCCTGAACCCGAGACTGAGTTCTGAGCACTACACATCTGTCCTAAGCAATGAACCTCTGTCCTGAACCCGAGACTGAGTTCTAAGTACTAAGCCTGTGTTCTGAGCTCGAATCCTGACCCTTGACACTATGTTCTGACCCCTGAGACTCAGTTCTAAGCACTGAACCTGTGTCATGATCCCTGAGACTAAGTTCTAAGCACTGAGCCTGTATCCTGATCCTGAGACTGAGTTCTAAGCACTGAGCTTCTGTCCTGCCTGTGTGCTGAACCCTGAGTCTGAGTTTTGAGCACTGACCCAGTGTCCTGTTCCCAAGACTGAGTTCTAAGCACTGAACCTGTGTCTTGAGCTCTAAGACTGAGTACTAAGCACTGAGCTTCTGTCCTGAGTGCTGAACCTGTGTCCTGATCCCTGAGACTGAGTTCTAAGCACTGAATCTCAGTCCTGTCCCCAGAGACAGAGTTCTAAGCACTGAGCCTGTGTCTTGAGCTCTAAGAGCGAGAACTAAGCACTGAACTTCGGTCCTGAGTGCTGAACCTGTGTTCTGACCCCTGAGACCGAGTTCAAAGCACGGAGCCTGTATCCTTAGCCCTGTGACAGAGATCTGACACAAGGGACTGAGTTCTAAACACTGAACCTGTGTCCTGAGCCCTGAGACCAAGTTCTAAGCACTGAGCCTGTGTCCTGACCCCCGAGACTGAGTCCTAATCACTGAGCCTGTGTCCTGAGCTCTGAGACTGTGTTCTGACCCCAGAGTCTGAGTTCTAAGCACAGAACCTGTGTCCTGAACCTTGAGACTGAGTTCTGAGCACTGAAGCAGTGTCCTGTTCCCGAGATTGAGTTCTAAGCACTCAGCCTATGTTCTGAGCTCATATCCTGACGGCTGACCCTGTGTCCTGAGCATTGAAACTGAGTTCTGACCCCCGAGACTGAGTTCTAAGCACTGAACCTGTGTCCTGAGCACTGAGACTGAGTTCTGACCCTTGAGACTGAGTTCTAAGCACTGAACCTTTGTCGTGAGCTCTAAGACCGAGTACTAAGTACTGAACTTCTGTCCTGAGTGCTGAACCTGTGTTCTAACCCCTGAGACTGACTTCTAAGCACTGAGCCTGTGTCCTGAGCCCTGTGACTGAGTCCTAAGCACGGATCCTCTGTTCCCAGTTGCTGAACCCGTGTCCTAACCCCTGAGACTGAGTTCTAAGCACTGCACATCTCTCCTAAGCACTGAACCTGTGTCCTGACCCCTGAGACTGAGTTCTAAGCACTAAGCCTTCATCTTGAGCCCTGACACTGAGTTCTCAGCACTGAAACTCTCTTCTGACCCCTGAGACTGAGTTCTAAGCACTGAGCCTGTGTCCTGATCCCTGATTTTGAGTTCTAAGCACTTAGCCATTGTCCTGACCCTTGGGCCTCTGTTCCGAGCCCTGAGTTCCCATGAGCCTGTGTCCTGAGTTTGGTCCCTGGATGTCCGTACATGGCAGATCGTCCATTCCATCCTCTCTCACTCACCTTGATGTTGCAGGCCACGGCCTTGCCGTCGTCGCCCTTGAACATGAGCTTCATGCCCCGCAGTGCACTCATGGCCTGAATGAAGCCTGCATACTCGCGGTACTGAACGTAGGCCTCGAAGTTTAGGTGGCCACCAAAGCTGAAGGTGTGGAAGTTGCGGCCTGTCATCTCCTCGCGGTAGGGGTCCAGCATGGGGATGTCCACATTGCGGATGTCGCCGAACTTGCGGAAGACCCGCACCAGCACGTCCTCGCTGGGCTTCTCGGAGCCCGAGTCCCGCGGCGCGAACCACTTGCAAGGCAGGCCCTCCAGGTGGATGGTGTCCGGCCGCTCGCCAGGCAGCGTCTCGTTCATGTCCTCGGCGTCACGGAAGAACGAGTCCCAGTCGTGGCGCGTGGGGAAGTCCAGCTTGAACTCGGCGGCGCGCACCTTGAGGATGTCGGAGAAGCCGCTGAGCTTGATGGTCTTGCCGTCCAGGCAGGCCAGGAAGGACTTGACCAGGCTGCGGTTTTCCACCTCGCCCTCAAAGCGGATGAAGTCCATGGTGCTCTTGGAGATGCGCAGCGTGGAGAACTGGTGGCTGTGCACCATGGCTTTCAGCCGCTCCATCACCTCCCAGTTGGAGATGGACTTGCCGGGCTGCTTCAGCTGTGGCAGCGCCACGCTGATGCTCATCTTCGTGATGGGCTTCAGGTAGAGGCCGAAGGCGGCACACAGCTCCACCGCCTCAGATGTGTCGTGCACAATGGTGGCCGCGGCCATAGCCGGGCACCTGCGGGGAGACAGAGCGTGGTCAGCGCCCGAGGTGCATCCACTGCAGCCCAGGAACCCCACTCCCCAGCCGTCATTCCGCACCTGCGCTTCCCCAGCCTGAGGACCCCAGACACCCAAGTCCACATCTGCCTGCGCCCCACCTCTCGGGACCCCGACCTCCCTGGGCCTCCCCGCACCCGCGCCTCCCCAGACCCTGACCTCCACGGACCCGCACTTCCCCAGACCCCTATCTCCCTGGAGCCCCACCTCCCCGGACTTCCCCAGACCCGACCCTTCTCCACCCCTCAGGCACCTATAGCCAGGACTCCACCCAGCACAGGTCCAAGTACCCGCCAAACCCTCACCCTCTGGCTCCCAGAACCCACCCTGGACATCCATCCAACCTCCAGCCCCACCTGGCCCAATGCTGCTTCTGCACCCCATGACCCCCATCACCCACGCACCAAGTCCAGCACCTGGTCGACCCATCCTGCTGACGCTGTGCTCCCCCCAACTCCCCCCATCTCAGCCCCTTCCACCGCACCCCACTCCAAGCCTCCCCCCACATGCCCCGCCCCATCCATCACAGACCACGCCCCCAGTCTCCCTCAGGCACCCGTTTTCCTCCCCTAAGCCGCGCGCCCGGTCCCCTCCCACCCGGTCACTGAGGCCCCGCCCCTCTCCATCTCCACTGAGGGACCGCCTCCCCACCATCTCAGGCCCTGCCCCCGGCGTCACTCTGACTGCGCCGTTTCTCAGCCCCCGCCCACATGCAGTCCCTCAGACCCCGACCCTCACGACCCGCCCCCACGTCGTCCCCTGCCTCAGTCCCCGCCCCTCGCTCGCGTCTGATCACTGAGGCCCCGCCCCCCTCTCCGTCACCCACCCCCTTCTCTCAGTCTCCCTCCCCGGACCGTCTCTCAGACCGTGTCACTGAGGCCCCACTCTCCGTAACGTCACTCTGCCCCCGCCTCTTAGCCCCGCCCCTCGCTCAGCCCCCGTCAATGAGGCCGCGGCCCCCGCCCCGTTTCTCAGACAGCCTCTCAGGCCCCGCCCCCTCCCCTCACGCCCCGCCCGCCCCGCCGGCGCTGTCCGACATGGCGGAGGACCCGGCCGGCCCCGACCGCCGCTCACCGCCGCTCACCGCTGCGGGGCTCCGCTTGCGTCCCAGGCCGCCGCCGCCGCCGCCGCCGCTGGCCGCACCGCCCGCCGCTCCCAACTCGAGCCTGCGAGCGCTGCCTTCCCCGCCCGGAGCCGTCTCCGTCCGCTGGACGCCCGGCCTCCTGTGACGCAGTTCCGCTTCCGGCGCGCCGGCGCCCACGCTCGGGAGGAGCCGGGCGACGGATCCTTGAGGGGCTCTCCCTGTGAGGCGGGACTTCCGGCTCGCGGAGGCGGGACTTGCTGTCAGTGGGCCACTGAGCCGCTGTATTCCGAGCGCCCGCCCCTGCGGCCCGAGTCGGCCTTCCTGCGGCTGCTTGACCGAGTGACCAGGTTCCACCGCGTCATCACCGAGTGACCTGATCCTCCCTCTGGAGTCATCACCGAGTGACCGAGCCCTCCCGAGTCATCATCCAGGGACCCAGTCCTCTCCCGAGTCATCACCCAGTCACCGAATCCTCCCGAGTCATCAACGAGTCACTGAGTCCTCCCGAGTCATCACCGAGTGACCGAGTCCTCTCTCTCGAGTCATCACCGAGTGATTGAGTCCTCTCGAGTCATCACTGAGTGCTCCCTGAATCGTCACCGAGTCCCTACTGATTGTTCACAGAGTCCTAACTGATTCCTGAGTCCCGACTGAGTGCTCACTGAGCCCCACTTTGTCCTGACTGAGTGCTGACTGAGTCCTGACTGTGTCCTGAGTCCTGAGTGTTGACTGAATGCTGACTGAGCCGTACTGAGTCATGACTGAGTGCTGACTGTGTCCTGAGTCCTCCTAAGTGCTGACGAGTGCTGACTGAGTCCTGACTGAGTGCTGACGAGTTTTGACTGAGTATTGACTGAGTCCTGAGTGCTGACAAGTGTTTTCTGAGTGCTGACGAGTGCTGAGTGCTGACTGACGCCTCCAGCTCCAGGTGAGGCCAGGGTGGAGGAGGAAACGCGATGCTGGGCTGAATCGTCCTGGACGTCGTCCGAGGGGGTCCACATGGGATCCTGTGACGTCACGTGAGGACACGGAGAGGGCATGTCCAAGTGAATGTCACACAGTGTGTGCGGCGTGCACGTCAGGTTGCAGACCAGACCGGTTCTGGGAGGACCCGGCTTCCCGCGAAGCACACGGTTCAGTGCTCAGCCCTGGCCTCCGCTCAGGACCCGGGTTCGAGTCCGGCACTCACGGCGCCGAGCACGTGTGTAAGGCCAGGTCCAGGGCTGCGACGCGCGCATCGCGTGACACGGTGACGACACACGTGACGTAAAGTAATAGATATTTAGTTATTTTAGGAAAGACGGAATTCCCTGATCAGGGGACTTCCGCACCTTCCAGTGTCTGTACAGGACGAGGGGGGAGTGAGGGCGATTGGGACAATGCCTGCCCCTCCCGTGCTCCCGTGACGCTCCTCTCCGTGCTCCCATGATGCCCTGTCTTCCCGGTGTTCCCGTGATGCTCTGTCCTCTCCGTGTTCCCATGATGCTCTTCCTGGTGCTCCCATGATCCTCTGTCCTCATGGCGCTGTGAATCTGATGTGCAGTCATACCTGACACTGTCTATCTTCCTATCGATAATCAGTGAGTCTATCTACCTCTGTATCTAGAAATCATCTACCTGCCTTCCTGACTGTCGATAAACTATCATCTACCTCGTGTCAGTCTAATCTACATATTATCTATGCTTATCTACCAGTGCTCCCAGGAATCTACCCACCAGATTACATACCAAATTATCCACCCAGAGCCCTCACCAGACAGGCCAAAACCCTCCCGTCTACCCACCCACCCATGTGGATATCCATGCGTGGGGCCTACAAGCATCAATCGATCCATGTATCCAAGATACACACATACATAACTAGATACCTACTGTCAGGTTCAGGGTTCGAGAGACGCAGGAGACAGAAGGGACCGGACTCCGCTGGCAGCTAACAGGACCAGACTTTATTGAGAGAAGACCAGATGGGACTAGCTCCTCTGCACCCAAGAGTGGAGAAACACTAGCCCCCCTTGGGGGCTAGCCTCCCGGAAGAGATGGGGGAGGCTATCCCCCTCACCCCCATCTTGGGGCTGGGGCTCCGGGGAACCAGGCTGGCGTGATCAGCCCAAGTCTGAGTCTCAAAAGCCCCGCGCAGCACCAGCAGCACCAGCAGAAGCACAGCCCCAGCAGCAGAAGCACGGTGTCCAAGTCCCCAAAAGCCTTTTAAAAGCCTTTAGCCACCTCCTGGCTTTTAGGGGAGGGGGGTTGCCATGACATCTGATTGATGTTTCAGGCAAGCTTCTGGCCAGGAAGTAGTCCTTTTCCAGAGCTGTTGGTGAATTCCTTGCTTATCTGCCAAGGAATTTGGGATCTGGAGCCGTTTGCAAGGCTTAGATAAGCTCTGGCTCCAGGTTTCTTCCAGAGTCTGAAACTGTTGGGGGTCTCATTCACACCTTACACCTACCTATCCCAGCATCAACCCATCCATCATCCATTATCCTTCATCCTTGCATCACCATCATCACTACTATCATCACCATCATCACACAGTCATTACCATCAGCACCATCATCATCACCATCACCATCATCATCATTATCATCATCACCATCACCATGTCTGGGGTAAATGCATGCGTGCACACATGGATGGATTACAGGCGTGTCCAGTGCTGACCTGTATACTCCGTGTGTGCGGATCCGGTGGAAGCTCCGTCTCACACCATGCTCCCGTGTCTGGGGCCTGTAAGCCGCCCTGCCCTCTGTGGTACTAACTGATCTGGGTTCTTCTGTGGACTGAGTCTCCGTGGATCCGTCACATACCCTGCGGAGCACTGCCCCCGCAACCCGTGTGTGTGTGTGTGTGTGTGTGTGTGTGTGTGTGTGTGTGTGTTGGAACCTTCTAGAAAGCCATGTCGGGTTTCTTCCTGCTGATGTTGGGGTCCTGGCGGAGCGCCTCTCCGTGTCTGGATGGCGCAGGTTTAACCCGACCCTTACTGGTACAAGCCGCGTGTTTGTAAGCAAGTACGAAGCCGGTGTTTCCTGAGTGGAGGCTAGCCCGGCCTCTCTCTGTCAGTCCTTTTCTCAGGTCCTGAGGCTTCTTGCTGAGTCTTCCGTTTTTCTCACAGGAAGCTGCACCCCCCTACCCACCCCCAGCCATCTCTCCGCACATTGCCGGTGTCACAATGTTTAGTTCCTGCACACAGACTCACTCAGACCAGCACTTTCTGTGGCCTGCTGCGCGGACACGAATTGAGGACATGAATTGTCTTCTCCGGCCTTACATAACCTTTTCCTCCTCTCTCCCACAGTTCAATGCAGTCCTGTCGCTGGGTGGACTTACATCACACCTCCAAAATATAAGTCCCTGTCTTGATTCCCAGAATCTGAGCAAGGAGCCTCATGAGGAAACAGGGCCTTGCGGGGGCCGAGCGGGGAGAGTGGGCTGTGAGGTCGGGGCCCAGGCCTCTTGGGACCCGGCGACACGCAGACCCCGGGGACACGCAGGGCTGCACACGGCGGCGGCTGTGAGACGTGGGTTCTCTCTTCTAGTTTCTTGTCCAGCCCCAGATGGAAGGACTGTTGCCCACCCCCCGCAGAGCTTGGTCCCAAGGTCCAGGGTGACGCGCTCCTCAGCGACGGCCAGGAAGGAAAGTCCACCGTCCATGGCGCCTGTGCACAGGGCTCTGCTCTCCCGCAGTTCGTCTGCTGATGGATACACTAGGAGTGCTGGATCCGCACCCGCCAAACTCGGTGGACACAACCCAACCGGGTGGATGAAGATGAAGAAGATAGTGATGACCACGGCGATGATGGTGATGATGACGGTGGTCAATGGTCATGATGGTGATGGTGGTGATGATGATGATGGCGATGATGGTGATAATGGTGATGATGGTGGTGATGGTGATGATGGTGATGATGATGGTGGTGATGATGGTGTTCTTTGACAGACTGATGGTTATTTGGATAGACACAGGAGTCCATAGTCACCAGTCACTGGGTGGATTGTTGTATACACTTCTGGGTATGGGTTGCCATGTGGATGGAGGGATGTAGATGTGGGTGTGACAAGAGCAGACGCTAGTCACCCTCCATGTCTGGGCCCTTGCAACCACCCAGTGCCCTTCCCTGGCTTAAGCACCCACATGGTCTGTCTGTGCGCTGGAGGAACATGCTCACAGAACGGGTGAGCACGCGGTGCTCCTGGGGAGTCTGGCGTCTCCAGGCCTCCCCCACAGTTTTGGGTCGTCAACAGAATTGTCGCATCTGTCCGTCCTTGTGCAGCTCCTGTGTTGCGGCTCTGTGTGCATGCAGGGGTGTGCCTGAATGTGTACACACGTGTGTCTGTATGTGTGAGCTCGGATGCCACGTTGTCCACGCGGGTGTGTCTCTGTCTCCTTGCACAGATTCCAGCTTTAACCTTGGACATGCGACCTTGTCCCAACTCAGCTCTGCCTGACAAGCACCCTATTTCTATGACAAACTCCCCCAAGGGAATTTCGCCAAAGTCGGTTTCCTCCCCACCTTCTCACACCTCTTGGCGGGTTCCAGTTCTTCCTGCGTGGGGGGCGGGGTACTGTGCGGGGAGGCTCAGTGCTCCTGGCAGCAAGCTGGCCGGAAGTGGAGCTGACTTAGGGGGGTCATGGGGGGGGCGTCAGTCATCAAAACCGGAGCAGCCCTGGCCTTGAGTGACAGGCACCTGGTTTGAGTCATACCACCAGATGCTGAGCCCGGGATGGTACCTGAAGCACCTGTCAGGACCTGTCCGGTGCCAACACCCACAACCAACGCAGACCGGATCCCCCGTCCTCCTCCCGCCGTGAACGTCACTGAGCACAAACCGCCCCTGGTGCATGATCCTTAAACGCACCAGAGACTTAGCCCGTTGCCTGCAGAGTGCTCCGTGTGCAGCGTCTGCGGTTGCACGCTGGGTGTTGACAGGGGTGTGCACAGTCCCAACAAGGGGACCCCACGGGGGCAGCCAGCACTTCCCCTGGCCCCAAGCCTCTCCTTCAAGCAAAAGTCCCCCGTGAATAGGTCTTCCATATGTCAAGTACACCTTGATTACAACAACAAACGGAGACCAGCCCCGCCAGGCATGGCGTTTGGGGACCCTTCCTGCCGCGAGCTCACAGGAAGCGTGGGCAGCTCAGGAAGGGCCGCCAGGGCCCCCTGAAATCCCGTCCCAGGCCCTCCTCCCCGGCCAGGACACGCTTCGGAGCAAACACGTCTGCTGCTGCCAAGTCTGAGCATCATGCAAATTGCAGTGGCGCCCGGGTTCTTTGCATGTGTGCATGCGTGCAGGGAGCACCTGCCGGGGCCGCAGCCGCGAAGGGGGGTCCTTTCACACCTGCTGCTGCCCGGGCCGCCAAGGCGGATCCAGAAGCTTCTGAGGAAGTTGTGCAACTTCCCTGAGCCAGGCCGGACCGGCTGCGGCCCTGGGAGGAGGCGACAGGGCCAGGCGAGCAGGAAACATCGGTTGTGCAGTCAGTCGACAAACGCCGCCCGCGCCGGGGACAGGGCTTTCAGTTACTTTCCTCTGTAGCGAGTACTAAGCCTGGTCACCCCACGGTTGGTCGCCTACAGACATCCACACGACCAATATCTATCCACCATCCATCCACCTACGCACTCCGTCCACTAATCTGCCCACTACACACTCACTGACACATCAAGCAACGATCAGTCACCCAGTGCTGAACCCAGCTGTGCGTCTTCGAACTGTCTGTTCCTCAGTTGACTCACACAACCAGCCGTCCATTGATGCATTGACTCATCCATCCAGCCACCCGCCTATCCATCCATGATCATTATCATTATCATCACCATCACCATCATCATCATCACCAGCATTACCACCATCATCATCACCATCAGCGGCAGCAGCAGCACTATCATCATCACCACCACCATCATCACTATCATCATCACCATCATCATCATCGTCACCATAATTACCATCATCACCATCATCATCACCACCACCACCATCATCATCATCATCACCATATCATTGTCATCATTATCACCCATCCATCTATGTGTCAATCACTTATCCATGTCTAGGCCTCCATGTGTCTACCACATGTCCATCTTTATCCTGTGTTGCTTGTCCACGGTGCATATTTGCTCTCTGTATGTGATCCCTTCACCCTGTGTCGTCTTCTGTGTGTTTCATGTGTGTCGTCACCAGGCCCTCAGGGGTCACAATGTGGACTGAGCACCGCGGACAGTTCAGGTCCTTTGAAGTTTGAAGTGCCCACTGCGTGGGGTGGGAGGGTGGCCCACCACCCGTTTCCTGGTTCATCCCGACGGGCCGCGGCTGGGACCAGACCATCCCTACAAGACGCCTGTGTGTGGTCAGAGTCCTGAGACCCGCCTGGAGCACGAGGCTGGCCAGGTTTGGGGGATTTGGGACGGCCCTGGGGGCGTCTGGAGAGACTCGTAGGTGCTGCTGAGACCCCAGAGCACTGAGTCCAACTTAAAACGGGAGTTATCATGGCGCCCTGGTTTCTGCATAGAGGAACAGCGTCCGGGGTACTGGGCTGAGTACCTGAGGTACTGGGCTGAGTTCCCTTTGGGTTTACCCATGTCCACGCTGTGTATTTTCATGGGGGGGGGCACCCACATGTAAGTAATCCATCAGGACCCTGACATGGTGAGTCCAGCCTGGGCTACATGGTGTCAAACAGTGAAACTCCCGGGGGCTGGCGGGATGAGAAGGATAGATCATTCATGAGCTAGACTTGCTAAGGAGTCAAGGTTCAAACTTCCCTGCCGCCGACTCTACATCTTAACCCCCCTGTGTCCGCCGTGCACAGGACCTGACAGTTCTGATTCTGTCTGGTTGGGAGTTTTTAGTACCACGTGACTCTGAACCCTCCGTGTTTTGGCGTCTGCTCGAATCTTTTTTTTTAAAGGGGTGACTACTATTCTAATCTGTGCGTGAAGGATATTTTTCACCCTTCTAAAAGCATTTTTCTTGAGTTGTGTTTATTTTATGAGCATGCTTCTGCTGCGTGTGAGTGATCCCGTGGAGTGCCATGCCAGTGCGGGTAGAAAGAGTGCTGGGAACTCGGTCTTCCGCAGGAGCAGCCCGCGCGATAACCGCTGAGCCGTCTCTGCAGCCTCCATGTTTCTGGAGTTTTCATCGCCCCTTGCAGAAGTGTCAAGCGCGGGGCGTCTGGAAACTGTCGGAGCCCGTTGGTGACGTCATAC
This sequence comes from Eospalax fontanierii, assembly GCA_035773235.1. Classification (NCBI taxonomy): domain Eukaryota; kingdom Metazoa; phylum Chordata; class Mammalia; order Rodentia; family Spalacidae; genus Eospalax; species Eospalax fontanierii. Next base: position 134,141 of record CM069525.1, on the reverse strand, counting down.
GCGGGGGGAGGTGATGGGGGAAGCCCGTGTTGCTCGCTTTCACAACCTGTCAACACCGCGAGGCGGTCGGAGGTGCACTGAGCGGCAAGGGCGGCGGCGTGCACAGTCCTCAGCACCTCCGGGCTGCGGTTCCTGTTAAGTCCTCCTTCCCCAGGGAACCCGCAGCAGCGTCGAGGCAGCAGCTGCGGACGACCCGCCCCGGCCACCGTGAGTCTGTCCCCAGGCCACGGGGTGGGGGGCGCAAATCCGCGCGTGCTGTTCCTCATGTGCTCGGTCGCTCTCGGGTGAGGAGCCCGGACGGTGCGCGACAGACAGCGTGGGAAGATTGTGTCCGGGCGGAGGGTTTGCTGGGAGCACGGGACTCGCGTCTGGGGATGAAGTGCACACAGTCGGCGTCAGTTACCGGCTCACAGAGCACCCCGGGTACTGAGGACTGTGCCTGTGCGGGCGGGAAAGGAGGGGCCCCGGGTGCCCGGGTCTGTGTGCAGGGAGCGTGTGGGGTGCAGCCGGGGAGGGGGCCCGACTCCAGGGAGGGGGACGGTGGGATTCCGGGGGAGGACGGTGACTCCGGGTGGATGGTTGTACCGAAGGCCTCGTGGACCACAAAGCCTGCTCTGCTTTGTGGAAGTTGGAAGTTGGGGGAAGGAGGAGGAGGAGAAGAAGGAGGGAGGGGAAGGGAATAGGTCTGGGCGGCTGCATGGAAGGCTGCACCCACGAGCTGTCTGTCTGTCTGTCTCTGTGCATCTCACTGTGCATCTGTCCACCTAGCTACGAGCACTCTGCACAAGTCTGTCAGTCATCTTCTATGTCTCTGATGTCTCCATGTGCTTGTGTCTCTGTATCCACCCACACACCCTAACCCACACACCCTCACCACCACCACCATCACCATTATCATAACCATCAACATCACCATCATCATCATCACCACCATCACCATCACCACCACCGTCCATTCTTTATCTATGATCTTTCATCTGTGATCTATGATGTCATCTGTCTCTGTTGTGTATACATCTCTACCTCATCCATCTGTCATGTAGGTGTCATCTACGCATCTACCTGTCTGTCTTGTGTCCATGCGTGCATTTGTAGATGTCCATCATCCGCCTGCATCTGGGCCTCCGTATGTGAGTGTTTGTGTGTGCGTGTGCATGTATGCGTACAGCACCCATCATATGTCTGCCAATCCCCTGTGAACCTGTGTGTTCTGTCCCTGTGTCATGTACGCACATGTCACCTGTGTCTGCCATCTCTCCATGCGTCCATGTCTATCATCTATCGATCATCTATCAATCTGTCATCTATGTATGATGTATCATCTATTGATCATCTATTGATTTGTCATCTATCATATATCTAAGATCTGACATCTATTGACCATCTATCCATTATCTATCATCTATCCATTATCTATCAATTATCGATCATCTATCTATCATGCATTTATCCATCATCTGTCCACCTGTCCATCACGTGTCCGTCCAAGACTGGGCGAGCTGCGGGCTGCCCTGGCCGCGCCAGCTCAGACAAGCCATTTTCAGTCCGACCGGGGTCCGGCCAGCGGCCCGGGGCCCCAGAACCCAGGCTCGGGTGGTTTCCGAGAAGCCGCCGGAGCGCCTGTCTGTCCATCCGAACATCCTAGCGCTAGGGTGCTTGGTACTTAGTCAAGCAGGCGGCTGGGCACTCGCGGCCCCCGCCGGTGCTGGGGTGCTGGTGCTCGTGCACGCGGCCTGGGTGCGCAGAGCGCGTGCCGCCCGGGGAGCAGCGGGTCGTGTGCACCTCCCGGGCTCAGCCTGCTGGACCTGAAGGCAGGCAACCGAGGGTCCCTGGGTACTGGGCAGTCTCCGCCGGGATCGGCCACGTTTCCCCAGCTGTGCGTGTCCCTGGGTACTGGGCACAGTCCCCCGCGCTCGCGGGGCACAAGGTTTCATTGCCGAACGGAAACCCAGCCGCTTTAAAATTAGTTTGGGGAAGTTTTGTAGAGCACCTGGAGGGGCCTCGGGTGCTGGGGGAGGAAGTGCTATGCCCGACCCTCAGGATGAAACCACAGGGGTCCGGGGCTTGCCCATTAGGACTGGATGAGCCCACAGCAGGACCAGCTACACTTAGCCAGGAGCCCGCAGAGCATGTTGGGATGGCTGGCAGGCCGTGCTGTCTAGACCTACGGTGCTGGCCCATCCACACTGGGTGAACCCGGGACTGCTGCACAACCCTGGGAGAGGGGAAATGAGGACCAGGTCTGCACAGCGGGCCAGCACTTGAGCCCCGCGTGCCAGGTGGGTGCTGGACTGGGTACCCCTGAGGGTGCTTGGAACAGAACCCGGGTCCGGGCTGTAAGAGCAGTCAGTGCTGCAATCACTGAGCCATCCCTCCAGCCCATATTGATATTTTTCCTGTAACTGCATGTGTGTGCACGTGTCAGTACATGTGAATCCATGTATTTGCCTGCATGTGTACAGCATGTGTGCGTATATGACTTCATGTGCATGGTGTAACCTCATGTGCGTGCATGTGTGTGCACAGCATGCAGGAGCATGTGAACACGTGTGCGTCGATGCATGTGCACACCATGTGAGTACGTGTGTGCGTGCATGTGGTTCATACATGTGCATGTGACTGTGTGCATGCACCTGCGTGTGTAATGTGTGTAGATAGGTGTGTGTATGTGTATAGTGTGTGTACGTGCGCATGTAATTCTCAAGTGTGCACATGTTAGTGAATGTACACAGCATGGGACTGCATGCATGTACACGTATATGTGCACTTCATGCAGATTCACGTATGCGCATGCAAGTGCATAAGCGTCTGCATGCATATGTGCAGCATATGACCAAGTGTGTATGTGCGTGCACTCTGCCACTACATGAGTGTGCATGTAACTGCAAGAGTGTGCATGTGTCACTGTATTGGTGTGTCCTGTGTGTGCAGCCTGTGACTGCGTTGAGTATGCATGTGATTGTGCATGTAATTCCATGCGTGTACACGTGTGCACTATGTCACTGCATGAGTGTGCATGTGTGCAGCATGCAATTCCTTGAGTGTGCACTCCGTGTGCATGTATCATGTAACTGTATAGGCATGCATATGTATATGACTCTGAGTGTGTCCTATTTGTGCATGACTGCAGCATGTAACTGCATGTGCATGAGTCTGCACCCTGTCAGTGAGTGGACATGTGTGCACCGTGTCACAGTGCAAGTGTACATAATATCAGTGTATGAGCGTGTCTTGTGTGTAACAGGTGATTGCATGGGTGTGCATGTGTGCAGTATGTCATTGCATGTGCAGCATGTCACTCCATCAGTGTGCCTTCTGCGGGGACACACGTGCGCCCTGCACGTCTTCGCGGTCCTCTCCCGGTCCCTGCCCTTCCAGCACTCTCTGACGCCCGTGTCCTTCTCTCTGCAGGCGCCCGCGTCGTGACGTCAGCGCGCGTCCCCCGGGCCGCCATGTCGGCCGCGCAATCCCCCGCGCCTGGAAACGGCTCCTCGGGGCTGGACGCAGCCACGCTTCAGCTGCTGCAGAGCCGCGCGCTGGCCGGGGCGCTGGCCGCGCTGTATGCGGGAGCGGCGGCCGTGGGGCTGCCCGGGAACCTGCTGTCGCTGTGGCTGCTGTGTCGTCACGTCCGGCCGCGCTCGCCGTCCGTCCTGCTCATGGTCAACCTGGCGCTGGCTGACCTGGCGCTGGCCGCCGTGCTGCCCTTCCAGGCGGCCTACGTGGCGCGCGGCCACCACTGGGCGCTCGGTGCGCCGCTCTGCACGGCCGTGACGCTCGCCTTCTACGTCAACATGTACTGCAGCGTCGTCACCGTGACGTGCCTGAGTGTCGAGCGCTGTGTCGGCGTGCTGCGCCCCCTGGCGGCCGCGCGCTGGCGGCGCCGGCGGTGGGCGCTGCTGGGCTGCGCGGCCGCCTGGATGCTCCCGCTGGGGGCGCTGTGGCCGCTGGCGCGCGGCGACCTGACGTTCCGCGTGGCGCCGCTCGGCGTGGTGACGTGCTTCGACGTGCTGCGCTGGACGCTGTTGCCCGGCGCCGGGCGCTGGGCCGCCTTCCTGCTGACGGCGCTCGCGGCGCTCTTCGCCGTGCCGTGCGCCGTCACGGTCGGCTGCTACGTCGCCGTCGCCGCGCGCCTGCTGCGTCGCCCTCCTGGGCGCGCGCTGCGCCGCTCCGGGGCGCTGGCGGCCGTGGTGCTGGCCGCCTTCCTGGGCTGCTTCGCGCCGAGCCACGCGGCCCTGCTGGCGCACGTCGTCGGCCGCCTGTTCCTGGGCCGCGGCTGCTACGCGGCCTACAAGCTGACGCTGGGCCTGAGCTGCCTCAACATCTGTCTGGACCCGCTCGTCTACTACTTCGCGTCGCGAGACTTCCGGCGCTGCGTGCGCGCGCGGTTGGGGCGGGGCGGGCGGGAGGGGCGGGAAGGGAGAGGGAGGCGGAGCCTAAGGGCCCGGGTTTCGGACCCGAACCCGGACTCCGACCCCGACCGGGACCGGGACTCCGACCCCCGCCCCGCCGGGCCTCTGCACACCGACACTCACGTCTGACCATTGCTAACTCCGGGTGCATTCCGTACACGCGCGTGCTGCCTCCGACGCGGGCAAGATGTTTGCAGAGAAACTCCCGCAACCTCCATGCATGCGTGCTTTTCGAACAGCACCTGACAACGTGCATGATTGCAAAGCTTGAATGCATTCTACGCACGGGCGTGCCGCCCAGGACGCGGGGAAGATCTTGCAAATTCTCTCCCGAAACGGCCATGCGTGCCTTACAAATAACATCTGAAACGTGCAAGACTGCAAAGCTCCAGTGCATTCTGCATACGCACGTGTTGCCCCAGACGCAGGCAAGATGTTTGCAGAGGAACTCCCTCAACCTCCATGCATGCGTGCTTTGCAAACAGCACCTGACACATGCACGATTGCAAAGCTAGGGTGCATCTCGCACACGCGCCTGCTGTCCAGGACGAACGTTTATGCATGCAACCTGACTTGCAAGACTGCAAAGCTCGGGTGCATTCTGCACACGCGCGTTCTGCCCAGGACGCGTGAACTCTAGGTGACTACTGAGATCTTTGCAAAGAAACTCACATCGTCCATGCATGCATGCTTTGCAAAGAACACTGGACACGCTGCCCCGTGCACGATTGCAAAGCTCCGGTGCATTTTACATACACTCACTAGCCTGCTGCCCAGGACCCCGGGAAGGACCAGAGGTGTTTGCAAATGCGTCTTTTGCAAACAAGTTCCACACAGACTCGCCTTGCAAAACGTGCCTGGCAGGGTCTGGCCTCTAACGTTGCAAACATACATGCGACACATTCTGTGTATGCACACCTTTCGAAGGACCCCTACGAGGCGCTGATGCCAAGGACACGTTCCGGCACCTTCAGTGCATGTGTGTCTTGCAAAGAAGGCCTGGTGTGCTCCGAGCTGGAACACTGCAAAGATCAGGTAAATTTTTGCATGCACGTATTGCACAGAATGACTGAAAGACTAGAACTGAATGTGCTTGCACAGGACTTCTGGCATGTTCCACGCGTGTCTTGTAAACAGTGTCTTTGCTTGCATATATGGCAAAAAAAAAAAAATCCTGCAATGCTCTAACCTTAAGCGTCTTGCGACAGTGTCCTCTCTGAGCAAGACTCGAGGTTCGCATGCATGTATTGCAAAGAACGCAAGAAATGCTCCGAGGTAAGGGTCTTTGCAAAGTGCTTTGTACGTTCAAGGCATGCTCTGCACCCAAATCTTGAAAGCACGATTGGCACGATCCAAGCAGGATTGTCCTGCAATCTGGTTCTGGCATGTTCCGTACATGATACATGTGTGTTTTACATAGGATGCCTGCAGTGTTCTGGGCCTGAATGCCACGAAGATCTTGTTTGTTGTGCGCGTGCATGCATTGCACGGGGTTCTGCACGCTGCTCGCATCCCCCTGTGCCAACAGGCGGCTTGCTCCACCCTGATTCCTGTCTGCATGTGTGCTGGGGCCGGGCGTGCGGGCGCTCAGCACGAGCCTGGCCTGTGGGTCTCGCCTGCTCCGTGCGTGTTCCTGCAGATGCCGCCGGAGAACCCGCAGCCAGGACCCACACACCTGCGGTCTGGGTGCAAATCTGGTCGCGTCGGTCGGAGAGCCAGAACCTTCCAGCTTCTGGTCCGGGACCCTGTGCCCATAGCAGCCCAGGCAGCACCGACTTCCGATGCCAACATATCTGTGGTCCTACTGTGCGCACGCACTGCTGCACACGTGCATTTAGCACAACCGGTGTACATGCTGCACGAGGGCAGACGTCACGTCACATGTCACAGATATCCCTCACAAGTCACTCCACAGCAAGCTGTCGGATGGAACTGGATGGAACCGGCTCCTGACTGAAAACCTTCAACCTGGGCCCAATCTCCTATGATGTCAGACCCCAGTGCCCATGGGAGACCCAGGTCTACACCACACCTCCCCTGCCCCGTCCACACCCCCCGGGTCCACACCGTGCCCGGGTCTACACTGCACCCGGGCCCACATCGCACCCCCCCACGTCTACACACCACCCGGGTCCACACCCCACCGGGGTCCAAAACCGGACCCTGGACTGGGGCTGAGGCCACTAGGGGTGGGTTCTCCCGTCAGCAGACTGGCGAGGTTTCCTGCACGACGACGCAGGGGCTGTATGAGGTCTTCTGGTTCCCCCTCTCCGTGTTGTGGTCCTTTGACGTTTTCCCCTCAGTTTACGTCATGTCGTGGGACTCAGCGTTTCGTTTTCTGGGGAGTGGTGCGTCGGGGTGCGCCCTACGATGCACACCGAGCCACAAGCACTCTGCCCACTGTGTTAAGCACTGTCCACCGAGATACAAGCACTCTGATCACTGTGCTACAAGTACTTTCTACTGAGCCACAAGCAAGCACTCTTGCCCAATGTTACAAGCACTCTGCCCACTGTTGCAAGTACTCTATCCACCAAGACAGAAGCACTCTGGCTACTGTGTTACAGGTACTGTCCACCGAGCAACAAGAACTGTACACACTGAGCCATAAGCACTCTGCCCACTGAGCCACAAGCACTTTCTCCACGAGCCACAAGCGCGCTGCCCCAGCCACTCCCTGCTCTGGTCTGTTCTGAGGTGTGGCCGTCCACCCGATGGGTACTGAGTACAATCGCAACTGCGCGGATGTTGAGTGTTTGATGCACAATAGTCTTTCCGCTGTGCGCTGTGTAGACCGGGTCAATCCTCTTTATCTCAGGACTCTAGGCCCGGGTCCCCGGGGCAGGAAGTGGTCGAGCGCAGGGCCGTGTGCAGAGTCGGGGCGGGGGGCGTGTGCAGAGACGTGGACCCGGTTCCCGAGCGCGTGTCCCGCGGCGGAGAATCAAGTGACTACACCAGCGACGGGGCCGCCCGCGTGGAAGCCCAGGGGCCGTCCCCTCCTGGCCTCCTGCTACCCGGATGCACTGGGGTCCTCGGTCTGTCCTTCCCGCTCCGCCGCCGGCCTGGGACTCGGTGCGCCCTGCACGCGCACGTGCGCACACCCCCTGCGAACGTCCCCCGCGCACGCTGGCTCCGTGGTGCGCACTGGCCCGGCAGAGACCCGGGTTCGAGTCCCAGCACCACTGTCAGGGCTGCACGGCCCGGGACTGCCCGGGGCGCACCTCGGTGCCCACGTGAGCTTCGTGCAGGACCCGCCACGGGAAACGAGCCGCGCTCCAGGTCACCGGGTGCTGTGAACACTGAGCGGGAGTGCCTGGTGCTCGGTGCTGCGGGAGTACGGACGACCTGGTTCTTCCTCCCCCAGAACTCCGCAGGGCGTGATGCCAACACGTGATGGGCTCGATCAGAGACGCGCACAAGAACCGGTACATACGTCACAGCAGATATCATGCATGACACACTACAAACGTCACATCAAATATAATTTATAATGACACGCACTACATACGTCATAGCACAGATACGCTATTTTACAGATGTCGGTGACATCACACAGGAAGTACGATTCATAAATGGAACTCTACGTCATACCACACAAATCATTTTGTCATGTGTACCCTACGCCTGTCGGCCATGTCACACATGAGCGATTTACACACATGGCTATCGTGTGCAATAGGGACAGGTGTCCTGGCACACATGACAACATTACATCACAGGTTGACGCAAGTTGTCCTTCCTTCCCCGGGCTGTCCGGCGAAGTTACGTAATTTCTGAGCTGCTCCCGTATGATTTCCTCACATACAGGACTGAGAACTGAAAACTCAGATGCGCCGGGGGACCATCGTGACACAAGTCACCCATGGGACGTGTGTATGCACGACGTCCGTGTACGGGGTTTCCAAGTTCTGACATATTACGTCCACGTCACCTGGTTTCCCATGACCCGCACGACTAATGAGGTACGTGCTGCACATGCAGTGTGGTACAAGCCACGGTCACGCACATGCCCCTATGATGTGGTGTTGCGTCGCCACACGTGTGCACACCAACGCACTCCACGTGACGTGTCAGGATAAGCACAATGAACCGGACCTGGCCAGGCTGCCATCCCAGCCCCGGGAAAGGTGCGGCAGAAGCATGACCCCGTTTGGCGGCCTTCTTGCGCGCGAGCTTCTCCGGGGTCCTCGGGTCAGTGATGCCGCAGGTCCCGTTCTTCCCTCTAGGGCTCAGCCGACTCTGCACGTCTCCCGCCTGGCCGGAAGGGGGTGGAAGACCGGACAGAGCGCCTCGAGCGCCAGGAGCGGGGCCAGGCAAGGGGCGGGGCTTTTTGCGGTCCGAGAGGCATGTCGAGGCGCAGGCGCTCTTCTGAGTCAGGCCGTCCCTTCATTTCTGCGCATGCGCATCTTCACGTCCGGCCGTAGTTACAGCATAGCGACCAGAAGGGCGCAGCCGACAGCGGCCGTTTCCATGAAAGCAGCTGTGCGCACGCGCACGTGGGGGAAGAAGCGCAGGGCGGAAGGGACGGGGCCGGAAGACTACCAAAGCTCAGCAACGCCCTGCAGAACAGCTACGCAGGCGCAGGGGCACGGCGTGGGCTCGGGGACTTGGTCGACGGCCATCTTTTGCCACAGCGCTACGCACACGCCTTTCCGGCCCGGCTCCGTCCGTCTGGACGTGGCGCCGTCTGCGCCGCGGATGAAGGGAAGTCGGAGACCGCGTCTCCGCTCTCACTGTGTGTGGGCGTCGCCCCGCACCGCGGCGTCACTGCGGCCGGGGTTTCACCCGGCGAGGTCCGTGTGCGTAGAGCCTCGGCGGCCATCTTTCCCTCAGCAACTGCGATTGCGCGAAGGGCGCCCGGAGCGGGACTTCCGGGATGGGCTTGCGAGGGCGGGACCGTGAGGGGCGTGGCTCTGCTGCCGTTTGTCGAGGGTTTGCGCATGCTGTCAAGTCATGGGCGGGCTTATATTTGTTAGGCGTCCCGTGAGGGGCGGGGCTCCCGTTGAATGATGTCTTGAAGAGCGTGGTTCGGTGGCCATTTTGAGAGCGCCCCGGGCTCTGAAGGCGAGGGGCGTGCCCGGGAGGGGCGGGCCCTGCTCCGGAAGCGGTGGGCCGGGGTGGTCCTGTTCTTCCGCCTGTCCGGCTGGGCCCGGGTCCAGCATGGCGCTCCCCTCGGTGTTCGGGCGGCTGCAGCAGCATCGCGTGGTGCTGGCCAGTGCGTCCCCGCGGCGCCGGGAGATCCTGGGACAGACGGTGAGGGGCTGTGCGTGTGTGTGTGCGTGAGTTCCTGTGCGTGTATTGCGCGTGTTCCCCTTTCCCTTGTTCTCACCTGTGTCGTGCTCCCCATCCCAGGGCCTGCGGTTCGAGGTCGTCCCGTCCCAGTTTAAGGAGACGCTGGACAAGGCGGCCTTCGCGAGCCCTGCCGCCTACGCGGTGGAGACCGCCAAGCAGAAGTCGCTGGAGGTGGCGCGCAGGGTGCACCAGGCAAGGCTGCGGGCGCCCGCGTCACTCGTCACACGTCACTGGCTGCGTAGATGCTGCAATGCGCGAGACACTGAGCACGGGAGGGCACAGTGAACTGGCCAACGCGTGTTCCTGTGCTAGGAAAGGTGCTGTGCACAGTACTGACTCCTGATGTTAGGAAAGGTGCTGTGCAGAGTGCTGGCTCCCGATGCTTTTGATAGGAAAGGTGCTGTGCAGTGTGCTGGCTCCGGGTGGTATGAAAGGTGCTGTGCAGAGTGGTGACTCCCGATGTTAGGAAAGGTGCTGTGCACAGTGCTGGCTCCCGATGCTTTTTGTAGGAAAGGTGCTGTGCGCAGAGCTGACTCTCTGGTGCTGGGGTCCGGGTCGCTCGGGGCGGACCCGGGCTCTGTCAGTGCTGCCTGCGGGAGGCACAGTTGCTCCACAGCCCGCCTTGGCTCTTTTTCAGAAAGACCTGCACGCCCCGGACGTTGTCATCGGGGCCGACACCGTCGTGGTGAGTCCGCCTCGTCCTCACTGCGGCCACGGGGTACAGATAATCCGCTCGTGTGCGGCGGCAGCGGGCCGTGTGCACCGTCCGCAGCACGTCCTGACCCCGCGGCCCGGTGGACTGTGCCAGGCACTTTGCCCAGAACAGAGTTCCCTTCGGGCACTGGGAGCTCCGAGTAGTGGGGCTGCTTGGCGCGTAGTAGGGTGACTCGGCCTGCGGGCCCAGCACTCACCCTCAACCTGTGGTCCAGGCCCTGGAAGGTTCGATTCTGGAGAAGCCGGTGGACAAGCAGGACGCTTACAGGATGCTGTCCAGGTGTGCAGGGGGCGGGGTCCAGACGGGGTACTGTGTGCAGTACTGACTGGTACTGTACGCCTGGATACTGGGTGGGTACTGTGCGGAGTAATGGGTGCATTACTGGGTAGGGTACTGTGCACAGTACTGGGTGGGGTACTTGGTAGGGTACTGTGCACATTACTGGACTGGCCGTTACAGACTGAGTGGGAAGGAACACAGCGTTTTCACGGGCGTCACCATCGTGCGCTGCCACAGCGCAGGTGAGTCCTGCGTCACCCGTCCTGTGACGTCAGGGAGGGACAAGGGGCATCATGGGAGGGCCGGGGGGGTGGAGCTGGTCTCGGGTGCTGGACCGGAAGTCGACACCGCGGGCACCCGGCTCTTCAGTCCACCGCGGCCCAGAGCTGAGCCCAGGCGACCCCGTGCATCTTCGGCCCCTCGCAGACCGGGTGCTGCATGCAGACGTGACCGAGTTCTTCGAGGAGACGCGGGTGACGTTCTCACAGCTGTCCCAGGAGCTGCTCTGGGAGTACGTGCACAGCGGGGAGCCCATGTGAGTGGGGGGCCTGGTGGTGTCAGGTGATTGTGCACAGCATCCCCGAGGACAAGGCGGGCGGAGAGGTGGTGGGTGCTGCGTGCGGGGTGACTGTGCACAACACCCCGCAGGGACAAGGCTGGCGGCTATGGCATCCAGGCGCTGGGTGGCATGCTGGTGGAGCGTGTGGACGGCGATTTCCTCAACGTGGTCGGCTTCCCGCTCAACCGCTTCTGCAAGGTACTGGGCGCACTCTTCCCAGCATGCCCCGCCCTGGACCTGGACCCCGAAGCCCGCCCCCAGTCCACTTTGAACACGGAGGCTGGAAGTAACGCTTCCCTCTCCTTCCGGCTTAACCCGCTGCCCGTGGCCCCTGACCAAATCCTGCGTCTGGTGGACGGGTTCAAAGCATCCCAGGTAGGAGCGCAGCTCAGGCCAGGTGCTGGGGACTCGGTGATGCGGGAACCGAGGTCAGGCGGTACTGGGCCGCTGAGGTCACGGGCACACAGGTTTTGTTCACGGCCTGCCGGATGCGGGTGTTCGACCTGCTGACGCACGGACCGCGCATGGCCGCCGACCTGGCGTTGGAGATGGACGCGACCGAGTGGGGGACGCGGAGGCTGCTGGACGCCTGCACTGCGCTGGGGCTGCTGCAGAGAACCAAGCACGGTGAGGGGACACCGGGACTGTGCACACAGCACCCAGGGCCGGGAGAGGGGCGGGTGATGATGATGATCATGATGATGATGATTGTGATGGTGGTGATGATGCGGGGCTGGTCGTTGTTGGGTGCACTGTGCGTGTTTTTGGTGTGCACAAAGTGTCTTGTGAGCAGGTGGGAACCTGGTGGTGCGTTCTTTATGGGCCAGTACCGAGGACTCGGGGTGGTTGGGTAAATGTCAGCAGATGGAAGAGGGATGGTGGGTAACACTGGTGACGGCTTTGACTACCGGAGGAGTATTGGACGGTGGATGGACGGACGGGGGATGGGCAGAGGGTGGGCAGTGATGTGAGTGTGAGAGCCAAGGGAGGAGGATGGGGAGGACGGGTGACGGAGCCTGTTGACTAATCAGTGGATTGGTTGGTGTGTCTGAGCAAGAGATGACTGGCCACGCCACATGGTGGGACCGGTCAGTGGGTGGGGCGGACTGGGGGCGATGACGGATGGAGGGTGCAGGGTCACGGGTGCTGGGAGGGGCGGTGGAACGGTGGGCGGGTTCCCAGATAGAAGGAAACTTGGGTTTCTGGGTTGATTGTGTTTGACGTGAGCGTGCGCACGCCGGGGGTGGATGGTGTGCGCTCAGCTCAGTCTCGTGTCTCTTACACCCCCATAACCCTGCTCCCCAACTCCCTCTTCCCCCCACGCCTTATCCAGGGTTCGCGAACACAGCCGAGGCCGGTGTGTACCTGGTGTCGGACGGCGCGGCCTCGCTGCACGGCCACATCTTGCACCATGGCGACGCATGGGCTGCGTTTGGTCAGCTGGAGGACATCGTGCAGGGCACTGAGGAGAGGGGGTCAGACGCCGTTCAGGTAGCGGGCAGGGCGGGCTGGGCCACCTACATATCTGTACCCTGGACAGTCACCCCGGTCCCCTGCTCAGTGACCCCCATCGTGGCGCAGTGCCGGCCACTGACCCCGCCTCTGCCTCAGATGCCGCTCGGCCACGCTCAGAAGCATCTCCGTGCCATGCTTGGGCTCAGCCACCTGACAGCTCGCCTCATCATCTGCACCTTCGACCTGTCCCAGTTCCACTCGGCCTGCCTCCTGGGAGGTGCGTGACCGGAGGGTCCCCGGCCCAGTGCGTGCAGACCCACGGGGATCAGGCCCCACTCGCTCTGAGCAGCCAGGTGCTCGAGACTCTCCTGCTGTGCGCACCTGGTTCCCGTTGACCTGACCTGGGCCTCAACGAGGCGGGCTGTCCCCATTCCCGGTTCCTCCAGGCCCTTAGGCATGGCCGAGTCTCCCTGGTGAGGACCGGTTCGTCTCCTCCAGGACAACCCCGCGTTGCTCCCCAGTGGGTGGGCCGAGGGCAGACATTCCCGGACACCAGGCCGCAGGCGCTGTGTGTGCTCCACTGCAGGCAGCACCGAGGCCCTGGCTTGGCAGCTGGCCGGGCAATACCCACACATGACAGTGATGGTGCTCGACCTCCCGCACGCGGTCGAGCAGGCCCACTCTCTCATGCCCTGTGGAGGAGACACGGCGCGGGTCAGCTTCGTGCCCGGTAGGTGGCCTCTGCGCACCTCCCCAGACACGGACAGGTTCCTGTATCTATACAGAGCGCCTGGTCCCGGGCCTGTGTGGACAGCCGTGCTGTTACTCTAGTGTAGTGTCAACGGGTCCATAGTGGGACCGCAGGTCTGACCTCCCATTTACGTGTCAGGTGACATCTTTAGGGACTGCCTCCCCAAGGCGGACCTCTACGTCCTGTCCCTCCCCCTGCACTGGTCGGAGGACAGAGTCCACCAGCTGCTGCACAGGGTGTCAGATGCGACTCAGCCAGGTGAGCACCTGCATCTCTTGATCTCTCTGTCCACACCCATGAGTCATCGACCCACACCATCCTCCTCCCCTCCCTCATCCCTCCTCAACACACACCCATCCATTATCTACCCATCCCCCACTCTTCCAACCTTCCATCATCTGATATCATCCCCATCCATTATCATCACCACCACCATCATCACCAACACTACACCATGACCACCATCATCATCAACACCAACACCATCACCACCATCACCACCAACACCATCACTACCATCATCACCAACACCATCATCAACACCATCACCACCACCATCATCACCAACACAACACCATCATCACCAACACCATCACCACCAACACCATCATCATCATGGCAGTTGTCATCACGGTCGTTATTGTGGTCGTGCATCGACACCCCGGGTGTCTCTAACCCTGTGACTTTCTGGTTCCGCATCTCCTGGTCCATTCCACCCCGCCCTCTAGGCACCGGGCTGTTGGTGGCGGATGAGGCTCCTGCGGAGGGGCGGGTGGGGACCCCGCGGGGCCTTCGGCCGACCCTGGACCTGCTGGTGCAGCCGGAGGACCCCCGACCGGCCGTGAGTGGGCGCTGGCTGCTGGAGCACGGCTTCCGGGACGTGCAGGTGGTGTCATCTGCGGTCACAGCGGACGTGATGCTCTGCTTCCGTGCTGGCACGTGATCCCCGCGTCGCTGCCGTCCCAGTGCGCGTTGGCTCCGTCACGAGGGACGGGTCACAGAATAAAGAAATTCCACGGCTTGGTCAGCTGAGGTGTCATTAGGTACCAGATGTGAGGGTTCTCCTGCGCTCCCTGCTCTGGTCCAGGGTTCCGGTAACCCAGGGTAACCCATCCCCAGGTAGCCAAAGATGATCCCAACATCTTGACTTCTCCAGCACATGCACACCCTGCCTGGTTTATGTGCTGTGTGAGCAGTCTATACAGTGTGCTAAGAGTACTCTGCACTGAAGTACGAGCACTAATCACTGAGCTGTGAGCACTCTACACACTGTGCTATGAGTACTAAGCACTGATCTGTGAGCACTAACGTCTGAGTGTGAGCACTAACCTCTGACCTGTGGGTACTAAACGATGAGCTGTGAGCACTCCCTACTGGCCCACTCACACTGACAGCTGAGGTTCATTCACTGCATTAACTGAGCACCAAGCACTGGCACCTGGGCTAGCCCCTGGACTTGAACTTGTGACCCCACCGTCCGTGTCCCCAGCTCCCCACCGCCCCCCACCATGGACAGAACGGGCCTTGGCCGGCTTTCTACCCTGTGTTCCGGAGATAGCCCCTGGCCAGGCTTCCCAGCCACTGCTCCTGGTTCCCGTCCCCCACAGCTCAGGTGCTGTGTCCACAGCCTCTAGAGCTGACTGTGCAATGAGTACCCACAGTGCGGACCCCAGGGTGATGATGCTAAGTCCATCCGTGTGCCGACATCCATCTCCATCCATGGATCATCACTCGGTCATCGTCCTCCCGCCCTGTCTCCCCACGGATCGGCCGCAGCTGGGTCTCCACAGCAGTGGACGCACAGAGTCCGTCACAGGGCTCCCGAAGACTCCCCGCAGAGGCTGTGCTCTGAGCTCAGTCCGTTGACTCCCCAAGTGACCTGGGTGACCCTGTCGGACAGTCTGTGTCACCCGGGAGTGAGTGCTCACCACGAAGTGCTCAGTCCTAATGCCAAGAGCGAGTACTAACCCCAAAGGTGCTCAGTCCTAAGCACCCCAGGCTTCGTGGTGCAGAGCCAGGGTAGCATCTGGGCCAGCACTCAGTGCCTGGCCTGCCATGGGAGCTGGGGGTGTGGCTGCTGCCGCTCGGTGACCCCGGGAACAGGCGCAGACGTGGAGTACCGGGCCCGGCATGCTTCGGGGCTGAGATGGGTGGTACTCGCGGGTGCACCGAGGGGCGGCCGTGGTCCTCCGTGCATCCTGCGGGCACCGTGTTGGGGTGCACGGTGCATCCTGTGGGCGGGGTGCTATTTCCCTTGGTGCGAGGTACATCCTATGGGCGCGATCTCAGATCAAGTTTGAGCCGGTGTTGACACAGATAAGGCTCCGCGGTCCATGCTTGGGGTCCGGAAATCTCAGAACCTAACACGCCTTCCTTACCTGCGGGCCTCGGCCCCGCCCCCAGCGCGACGCGTCGTCAATCGGGGCGGGGCTTATGTCAATCGTTTTCCCGCCCAGGGGCGTGGCTCCACCTTGTCAATCACCTACACTGGGGAGCAAGGCCACGGCCGTTGACACAGACTCAGACCTTGCAGAACCGACTTCAGCTAGGTATTTAAGCATCAGAACCCTGTGTCTTGCGTAATAAGCACTAGCACCCTCTGCGGAAAGGCCATGAGTACTGCGTTCGGGGACAGGCATTCTGCTGGGAAATAAAAAAAGAACCCAGAGCGCGGGTGCTTGTGTCTGTGATGGGCAGGGGTGGTTTGTCCCTGGTTACTCAAAGCTAAGTACCCCCAGCTGGGAACAGTAGGAAGGAGCGGAATTGCTGCTAAGTACCCTGAACTGGGAACAGGCCAGAACCAAAGTGATTGTTTCCCACCTCACGGAACTCAGGACTCAGCACTCACAGACGCCCCGGAATTAGGCACTCAGCCACCCCTGCATTGCAGGGAGTTCGCACCGGGGGAGCGGGAGTTTCCACGCAGGACTCAGCACAGCACTCTCCCCACCTTACTTAAAAATATGGCAAATGACTGTCAAGTGGCCGACGAGCTAGGAGCACAGGGTAGAGGCTTCCAGGAGTCCTATGCTCACAAACCCCGCTCCCAGGGCGAGGGACGCCTCCTCCGTGGGTACTGACACACAGTCATACCCCATACAAGAGCACAACGCGTTTGGTTTTCATCTGTGGGTGCTTGGTCCTCAGTGGCCTTCATTGGGTGCTTAGTACTCGTAGCCCTGGCTCTCCCTCCTCTACTGTACGGACTTAGGTTTTCTCTCTGCTTGACAGACACGGGGGTCACATGCGGGGCAGGCACAGACGCTGATGGGGGGACTTGAACCTGTGATGTTGCACCCAGAACAGCACCCAGCATCGAGTCACAAGCACCCACAATGGCCCTGTCACACTGCGTGGATGACGTCAAGAGACCCCCCCCCGCTCAGACTAAAAGAGGCGCAAAAACAACCGAGACTAAAGGATGAACAACTCTCTTATGTCCACACAATGGAGTACTACAGAGCCAAGAATAAGGAAATTACATCATAGGAAGGAAACCACATGGCCCGGAACTCATCACAGGACGCAACATGCAGTGGGCTCAGGAAAGCAAGCCACTGTGTCTGGTTCATTTGCATAATCAAGCAGCAAGCGCGGTGTTTGCATATATTTACATACATTTGCGTGTGTCACGTGATAGTCGGTGGAGGAGGAGCTTAAGCGGAAGAGGTGGAGGAAAGGTACGAGGTCTAAGGACAGGTACTGGAACTGGGTTCTCTTCATCCACAGGTCGTTCCCGGGGACTGAACTCAGGTCAGCAGACTTAGCAAAAAGCACCTTGTCCCACTGAGCCTGTGGGCCACCCCTGGCAGACGTCATGCTACAGGGAGACAGCCCAGTATCTGGCCTCGGTGCTCGCTGAGACCTGTTCCCCGTGTCCCCCCCCCCGCCTCCCCCTTCGCAGGCTAAGGTCTGGAAATCACTGCTTTTCCTCCACCCTGAGCACTTCCTCGGGCTCCAGCGGATTTTCTGGAATATTTGCTTCCAGCCAGGTGACCTAAGAAGAGGTGACACAGCGAAAAGTGACCCGGCACTGAGGAAATCGGAACAAGCACCACCGTGGAGTACTGAGCACTGGAAACGACCGAGTTGATCAGGGCATGAAGCCATGACTAGCTGTGGCAGATCCATTACCGGGACTATTACTCAGCCCGGAAAAAGGACTGAATGATTGGACCTCACGGAAAAGGCAACACTCTCGGCCTCCTGGGGTCCCCCAGTGCTCAGGACTGAGCAACACAGTCCTTCCTCACCTCAGGATCAGGGAAGGAGCCTCCTTGGGTCAGCACGCCTTTCACCTTCGGGATGGGCGGGCACAGCCTCTGCCTGATGGAGGACCTGGGAGACAGGAAGTGATGTCACAGCGACCCGCTTCACACCACTGGGTCAGGGCCTGCGTCACAGGGACGACCAGCACATCCCCAAATCCCGGGAGGGAACCAAGTCAGAGCGACAAACGGGGTCGGTCAGGCCGAGGGCTGGGAGGGTCTGGGCTCAGTCAGTACCTTTTGCAGGTCAGCAGCATCACCAAGGCCGCCAGCACCGTCCCCACAGCCACCAGCAAGGGCACAGTCAGCATCCGGCTCTCCACAGAGTCACACACTGAGGGAGGAGCGGACCGGGACTCGGGAGCCATTCTGGGGATGGGGGCGGGGGAGGGTGACCACCCAGATGTCATGAGGACGCTGGGCTGAGCCACTGTCTATAAACCACACCAGGAAGACCTGGCGCAAGGCACTCTGGGTAGAAATCACTCTATGATGTCATGCAGACTGTGCGGAAGGCACTCTGGGTAGACATCAGTCTATGACAGAGGCCCTATGGAGTGCACTCTGGTAGATGTCATGGTGACCTGACCCGGTGCAATGTGCTCTGGGTAGACGTCAGTCTATGATGTCATGCTGGTCCACGAAAAGCACTGTGGGTAGAAGTCACTCTGTGACGTCATGCAGACCCACGTAAGGCGCTCTCGGTAGGTAGACATCACTCTATGATGTCATGCTGACTGCCCCTTACCGTATTGCTTCCGGGCACTCCACTCGCTGTATCCTCTAGAGTCCTGTGGCCTCACTCGGATCTGTACCGTGAAGGTTCCCGGATGGAGAAGCAGGAACGAGTGCTCAGTGGTCTGGGGAGGGGGGTCACGCGACAGGGACACACCACACACGGGTCACATGTGTGCTCGTCAGCAGGGGGCGTGGGGAGGAGGTGGGCAGCCTTTAAGAGGCTCACAGAAATGGGAGGAAGTGACGTCAGTGGACTGTGTCCTTGAAGGGGACACTGAGACTCTGCTCTCTGTCCCTTTTCTTGGATATATAGTATTCCTGAAAGGCTGTCTAATGGAAGGCTTGGTCCCCATTGATGGGACTTTTGGAAGGAGGTGATTACATCATAACAGGCCTGACATCATCACTGGGTTCATCCATAGATGAAGTTACAGTATAGTGGGATATTGGGAACGGGGGAACTGAAGGGGGTTTAGAGTGGGAGGAAGTGACATCATTGGGGCGTTTCTACACTGAGACGCTGGTGTGCTCTTCTCTATGTCCTATGTGCAATGAGGTCATCACCTCTGAGTAACATTCCCATGCTGTCCTCCCCGTACTCCCGTGACGCTCCATCCATCCGGGGCTCCCACAGTGCTCCTCCCGACCCTAGCTCCGTTCGGCCCCACGGTCTACACTGCACTGCAGCGGGTCAGGACCCGGTTCACTCACCGTCTCGTTGACCAGAGGAGACGAGCTCTGTGGGACAGGAGCACCGGGTGTGAGCACCTCGGCCTTTCCTGAGATAGTCCTCCCACTCCTCCTCCTCCCCAGTCGAGCCAGAGAGGGGGAGAGGGACAGGGAGGGGGAGGGTTGGCAGGCCAAGCCCCGCCCCTCCCTCCAGCCTTCTCTCCTGGCCCCACTGTCTTCAGGTCCCACCTACTCTTCCACCCACTCCAGCTCAATCCTTCTGCCCCACCCCACCTTCCTTCCAGCCCCGGCCCCGCCCACCTTCCTTCCAGCCCCGGTCCCGCCCACCTTCCTTCCAGCCCCGGCCCCGCCCACCTTCCAGATGCTCAGCTGGTACCGCAGAGCCTTGGAGAACAGGCTCCTCACATTCCAGTGCAGAAGCGCGTGGCTCGCATTGCACTCGGCGTGGACTTCGGGAGGACTGAGCACCTCTAGGAACAGCACAGAGTGGGGAGGACTGAGCACCTCTAGAACCAGTACGGCGTTGACGCTGATGTGCTGATGCCCAGTAGGGCATGTCCAGCTTCAGTTTCCCCAGAGCCGCCCCCTCATTGGTGTCCCTTCTCCTGGAAGTCCTCCCTGTTCCCCCTCCTCCGTCTCTGAGCGCCTCCTGTCCCTCCTCCCCCCACTTCCGCTCCCTCCTCCCAGTTCTCCCCCCCTTCCTCCCCTCCCCCCTGCCCTCCCTGCCCACACGACCCGACCAGTTCACAGTCCTCCATCCTCCCCCCCCCCCCCCACCCCTGTCCTGCCTGTCCCTCCTCGTCCTGGGTGACGTCACCCGTCTCGGGCCTCCCTGTCCCTCCTCCGCTCTCCGTCCTCCCGGCCGGTCCTCACCGACACTCTGCAGGTCCACCGAGCGGTCGGTGCAGGACACCTTGTCCCGCTGGCTGGTCCCATTCACTGTCATCATGAGCAGAGAGAGATTCCGGAATTGGATCACGTTGTTGACGTCACAGCGCACGTTCATGCCCCGCACATCCCGGACATAGTGTGGACACTCCTCGTCCCGGTCTCGGCCGGAGCTGCAACAGGCAAGGCGTGAGACGTGGTGGAGGCCCAGTCTGTCCCCAGGGTGGGGGCCCCTGTGGGCCGGGGTCGGGGCCCCAGGTGTCGCGGCGCACCCCGCCTTCCTCCAAAACATCCGGTACTGCACGTCCTCGGGGGCCGCGCGGCCCGGCACCCATGAGCAGCTGAGCGTGTCGGCACCGTGCACCCAGCACTGCAGGTCAGTGGCCGCCGCCTCGCGATTGGGATCTGCACAGAGTAGGGAGGACGGCAGGGGCTGACGTCATGGGGGAAGGGAGGATGGAGAGAGGCTGAGTCCCTGTCGTAGAGCCCAGGTCAGAACAGGACTCAGTAAAGTCAGGCCCACACCAGCCCAAACCGGACCAGACCAGCACGGTGCAGCCTAGGCTAGACCAGTGGAAACCAGAGTTGAGCGGAGCAGCGAGCGCAGTCCATGAAGCGCTGGGAACTGAGACATGATGACCGCCACCGTGGAGCCGCTGGAGATCACGCGGCGTGGAGCACCTAGCCTCGGCTCAAAGCACCTCGCGGGGCGCACAACTTCCCGAACCCCCTTTCCTGTCCTCACCCGCATCCGGGAAGCGGATCGAGCTGCACTGGGCCGGGTCATCCTCCAGGTAAACAGTGAGACGCGTGACGTTGCACAGCGACAGCGACGTGAACGTGCAGAACCTCTGGGACTGGGCCTGCCGGAAGTCCAGGAAATGGGCAGTGTGCAAAGCCGGGAAGTGGGCCGAGTGCAAAGCCGGGAAGTGGGGCGGAGCCAGGAAAGTCCTGGGAGTGGGAGAGCCGAGGCAGGGGCATGGCGACGAGGCTAACCCTGCCCGTGCTCATCCCACACCGAGAGTGCGGGTTGAGCTCCGTGTTTGCACACGGTCCCTCTCATCCCGCCCCAGGAGGGTGGGTCTCCCCCGACAGCAGTGCTCAGTACCCGGTCCTGGGGGCGGGTGCTGGGGGCTGGGTCCCGGGTCCCGGCGCTGCGCACTGCTCACCAGCACCGGCGTGCACTCGTCCTTCCGGCACAGGACCCGGGCGTCCGCGGGGACGTGAGCACCGAGCTCCCAGCTCAGCCTGCGCTCGCGGGGCTCCAGCCGCACGTTCCTGAAAGCGGGTCCTGGGGTGGGGGAAGCCGGTGCTGGGGCCTGGGAACACCGAGCTCCAAGCCCGCAGCACCCGACATGTACCACACACTGAGCTCAGCACCCCACATGCACTGAGCACCCGACACCCTGGGGACACCGAGCTCCAAGCCCGCAGCACCCTCACATCCCATTTCCGGTCCACCCCTCGAGGAACACACGCTCCTGACCCGGCCTCACCTGCCCTGAGCTCTGCGGAGGGGACCACAGTGTGGACCGAAGAAATGGGGGCGGCGTTTAGAGGAAGAGGGACAGCCTAGAATCCCGGGAAGGGACTGGGGGCGGGGCTTAGAGGTTGAGTGGCAGCCTAAGAGTCTCAGGGAGGGACTGGGGCCAGGGCTTAGAAGAAAAGTGACAGCCTAGGATCCCTAGGGAGGGACTGGGGGCGGTACTTAGAGGAATAGTTACTGCTTTGAATTCCCATTGGGAAGGGGGAGGGGCTTATAGGAAGAGTGACAACCTGACTCTCCAGGGAGAGACTACGGGTGGGGTTTAGAGTTTGAGTGACAGCCTAAGATTCCTAGGGAGGGCCAGGGGGCGGGGCTTAGAGGTTGAGTTACAGCCTAGGATCCCCAGGGTGGATCTGTGGGCGGAGCTTGGAGAAAGATTGACAGCCTAGGCTCGCCAGGGAGGGGCTCTCGCTCCCACAGAGGCAGTCCCGCCTATCTGTGTCCTGTCCTCTCCCCCACTCCCTGTGAACCGGTTCCGGATCCTACCTTCCTGAGGGTCGGGGTCCAGACACAGGCTGGTCAGGCCTGAAACGGGCGCCAGCAGGAGGGCGAGCCACAGGGCGGCCATAGTGGGCGGGGCTGCGGGGACCGGCGGGGGGGACATGTGCTTGAGTTTGAGTGTCTACACAGCCCGCCACGCTCACACTCAGCACACAGCACCCCTCCGGGTTCCACTGTCGACCGGTCATGCGGGGATCAAGGGCACAGTCCGAATCACCATCCACCTAGCACCTTTAGGCTCACCCTGCCTCCTGGTGACAAGTGTCATCCCCACACCCCTCAGGGGTCCTTCTCCTTCGTTCCTCCCTCTGCCCTCCGGATCCTGATCCCCCATCTGTGTTAGACCACATTCCTGTTCAGGGCTGAGTAATATTCCTCTGCACAGCCATGAACTCACTTGCCGGTTTCTCCATTTCTCGGTTCAAGAGACCAGGAGGATGGCTCCGACTGGACGCCAACTCTGTAGCCATGGCAACCCGGCCTCAGTATACCCGCCCCAGGGTCGTAGTGAGTGTCACTCGCTGATCTTGGGTCCCGCAGAAAGGCTTATCTTGGGCTCCGATTTGGCCCCGGAGTCGGATCCTTGGGGAGAACACGTCTCCCAGCACCCAGCGCCTTCTCCTCTCGTCTCGAAGGAAAGCCAGTGAGCCGGCGCAGGGAGGACCCCGACCCGGAGTGCGTGTGGCCGGGATCCAGAGTGCGGCCCTCACGCCCGGCCGCTCTTCCTGGAACCTGGCGGCCTTTCCGCAGCGCTTCCTGCCGCCGAGTCCCTTTGTTCTGATTCGAATTCTCGCTCGCGGACGCGATTGGGCAACTTCCTGCGCTGGAGCCGTGGCGGGACGCCCAGCTGGGTCTCGGGGGCCAGTCCCGCCTGCGGGGACTGAGCACGCGAGGTGCTGTGACGCGGATCCGCGCAGACCGCACCCCGCCGCTCCGCTGCTCCGGCAAACCCTCGCTGCCTTTCAGGCGTGCGGGCCGGGTGATTGTACTGTGCACAGGACCCAACTCAGAGTTGTTCCCGGGTCACAAGGACCAGGTCCTCCAAAGCCAGGCCCAGGGGCACTTCCGGTGTCACCCACAGTCCTTCCCGGATCCTGAGGACCCTCATGCTTAGTCACGTCTGCAGCCTGGGTGCTGAGTTAAGTGCTGATTGCTGTGTTAAGTTCCATGTTTGCAGCTCGGTGCTGTGCTGAGTGCTAGGTGCTGGGTTGAGTGCCATGCCTCCATCATGGGTGCTGTGTTAAGTCCCGCTGTGACTCGGGGCCTGAGACCAGGGGACTCGGAAGTAAACAGGAAAGTGTGCAGAGGAGCCTCAGTGGCATGTGGGGCTGCGCACAGTAGGGTGCTCAGGACTCAATCAGCCAGTCAAGCGCCTGGCCCTCAACATGTCCGGGATGGACTGTGTCCAGTACCCTCCCGCCTTCTTCTCCTCAGGCCTCCAGCACCATGACGTCACCTGCAACCCAAGACCCCTGCTCTCTGACGTCACCTGCATACTCCAGCTCTCTGACGTCATTTGCAAACCAGTGACTCCAGTCCAGTGACATCATCCTCCTTTAGGTGCATTTTTCCGGCACAAGCACCCTTAGCACTCAGTCCTCCACTCTGACCCTGAGTACTGGGTTCTAAGTATGCCCTGTGAGACCCCGCTGCTCTGGGTCCAAGCTTCAACCCCGAGCTCGGCCCCCAGGGCTCATGTTGGTGAGCCCCTGGCAGAGCCGTTTTGGGCCCTCAGTTGGGTGCTAGGTTCTGGGTGCTGGGTGTTGGGTGCTGGGCGGGACTTCCTGAACTCCACGAACTGGGTCGTTGTTTCCTCAATGTAAAGGAAGTGTTGAAATACTCAGGTGCAGAGTCCTGATTATCGGCCTGCAGTTGTGAAATCGACCTCCGTGGGGGTGCTGGGCCCTGAAGCTCGGTCCGCCAACCGTGCCAGTGCTCATGTCCTGAAACCCCCTACGCCCACCCTTTGCACACGACCCGGAATTTCAGACTGGCTGGCGGTCGTAAGGTTTATTTCTGTTTCTCACAATGCACCTGTGCAGGGGGAGGACGAGTACTAGGACATGGTTCTCTCCACTGCCGGTCTATCCCAGGGAGTAGGACTCAGGTCGGTAGACTTAGCAAAAAAGCACCTTGTCCTGCTGAGCCCTGTGGTCCGCCTGTGTCTGACGTCATGCTGCTGTAGATGCACCCCACAGCGCCTCCCCCCACCCTCCCCTGCAGAGGCCAAGGTCTGGGAATCACTGCGTTTCCTCCACCCGGAGCACTTCCTCGGGCTCCAGCGGACTTTCCGGAAGATTTGCTTCCAGCCAGGTGACCTAAGAAGAGGTGACACAGCGGGAGGTGACCTGGCAGAGGAAACTGGAGCAAACACCACAGCCGAGTACTGAGTACTGCAAACAATCCCAGTCTCTATCAGTGCATGAATGATGAACACTGGTGGTACATGTGTTCAGTGGAATATTACTCAGCCATGCAAAAGGACCCGGGGCTGACTCACCTCGTGGTCAGGAAGGAAGCCCTGGGTTACGTCCCCTTTCACCTTCGGGATGGGTGGGCACAGGTTCTGCCAGAGGGAGGACCTGGGGGGCAGGACAGGGAGTCAGGGACACCCGCGTCACTTCCTGTGGTTCAGGTTGGGTCTGTGACACTTTTCCTTCATTCTGGGCTGTCGGGGTGCTTGTGACTGGGTCTCCTCACCAAGCTCCGCAACTGTGTCACAGCAGCTGCTGCCCTTGGTGACGTCAGAACGCTGCCCCTTCCAACCCAAAGGCCACTGTTGGACCTTGATGACGTCATCCTAGGCAGGCCAGCCACGGCTGGGACTGTGATGCCGACATTCTAGGATGGGGCCGGTGAATCAACCGCGCCGCATTGATCCGTCCTGGGCTCCATCAGGCTGAGAACCCCGCCCCTCCCACGTCACAGCTGGAGGCGCTGACATCACTGCAGCACCTGTGCGGGCAGCATCTGGGCAGAAGACGTGGGAGCGGA
Source organism: Eospalax fontanierii (assembly GCA_035773235.1). Taxonomy (NCBI): domain Eukaryota; kingdom Metazoa; phylum Chordata; class Mammalia; order Rodentia; family Spalacidae; genus Eospalax; species Eospalax fontanierii. The sequence continues at coordinate 109,056 of CM069525.1, read as the reverse complement.
CAGAAGGAACTGGGGTTCCGGGGTGCGGTGCACCCGGCCTGTGGTGCTCACTTGGACCACTCAGCTCAGGCCTCAACCAACACCCCAGGCGGTGCCTCCCGGCTTAGTCCCCAACCTGACACCCCGGTGGTGAGGAGGGTCAGCACGGCTGAACCAGCCCAGGCTACAACAGCACTGACCAGGCTAGTCCAGCACAGATCAGGACTGACCAGACTAGACCAGCATAGCCCAACACTACACAAACCAGCTTTGAACACGCTAGACCAGCGCAGACGGGTATACAGCAGACCAGACCAGCTTAGACCAAACCAGAGCAGCCAGGTCGGAACACAGTGATCCCTCTTCCCCCTCCTCCCCCTCGGTCTTTTGACCCCCATGTGTCACCTTTTACGGAGCACCATAAGGACCAGGGCGACCAGGGCGACTGGGCTCAGTACTGCGAGGACCAGGGACACCAGGAAGGGACCAGGAGCAGAGTCCTCAGCACCTGCGGACCCAGAGATGGGTCACAGAGTCCTCCCTGTCGATCCTCCCCCCTCCCCACCCCGTCCAGGTTGACGTGGCCATGCGGTCCTCCCCTGTGACGACCTAGCCCAGCACCCACCGAAATGCACTACCGGGCTCCACTCGCTCCAGATGTGGCCGTGCCTGTGCCTGACTCGCAGGCGCACGGTGTGCTCGGCCTTTGCCTGGGTACTGGGAACTTGGTAGTCGTTCCTCTCCTGTCCTCGTTGGCAAATCTATAGAGAAAACACGGAGCAGGGCAGGGGCCTCTGGATGCTGGGGTGGGGTACCCCTGGGTGCTGGATGCCAGGGCTGGGTGCTCAGATCGGTCCCAAGCTCTCCAGAGACCGGTGGCTCCCAGGTTGGGGACGACAGTGACTCAGCCAGCACCATGTGCAGCACCCTAGGGTCGGGACTCAGTCAGCACTGTGTGCAGCACCCGCCGCCCCCAGGCTGCTCGGACCCGGGACTCAGCCTCTGGATGGACCAGAGTTTCAGGCAAATACTCCAGCACCACAAACTCCAACCGGCCCTGGCACCTGAGCCCGGGTCCACAGGTACTGAGTCCTCAGTACTCTAGCCTGGCTGTGCTAGATGCCAGCACCCCGGTCAGTGCCAACCAAGCAGACGCCCCTGACCGCAGGTCTTACCGAGGCTTCTTCCTGGACGTGTCCCTGGGGAGAGGGCCACGGTCAGTGTGGGTCTGTGGGAGAACCCAGGACCCATCACCCACCCCGCCCGTCACATCACACGCGGGGCTGGGACTGCGAACCGCACACCCAGCACCTGTGACCTCTGCGGTTCAGAGGCGGGAAGCTAGCAAGGTGGGTGCTTAGTACCTGGCTTTGGATGTGCAGTTGGTACCAGAAGGTGCTTGGTGCTAGGTCAAAGCGCCGGGGTGGATTATCCCAGCGGACCACAGGCCCGGAGTCTTGGAAGAAGACTGAGACGTTTGCCGGAGGGTCGTACTTCTCTAGAATACAGTGGGGTAACGGGCGTCAGCATCCCACAGGGGAACTCGCAGGTGCTTGGGTGCTCAGTTGCTCAGGGGTTTCGAGAGGAACTCAGCAAAGCTCCTCAGCACCTGGAGTGCTTCCCTCATGGCAGAGCTGAGGGTACTGAGACTGAGTTCAAAATCCGTGTTTGAGGCCCCAGGGAGGAGGGAGGGGAGGAGGGGGAGGAGAAAGAGGAGGAGGGGGGGGAGGAGGGAGGAGAGGGAGGAGGGAGATGTGTGGCGGGGTCTGACCAAGCATCACCACCCGGAACGGAGCGAAGTCCACAAAGGCCACTTCCTCCCGGGAGCTGGACCCGGTGATCCGAAAGGAGTAGGTGTCGGTCGCACGCGGCTCCCCGAGTTCTGGGAAGTGACATCCGGCAGAGTCGGGCAGGTACCGCGAGCACTCGGTATCCGGGTCGTCCCTGAGGGGAATGGACACTGCGGGTCCTGCCCGGCCCAGGCCGGAAGGGGAAACCGAGGCCCGAGTCCTCCCCACACTCCTTCCCCGGAGGACACAGAAAACCCTCCTGGAAACCTAGTCAGGAGCACGTGATGAAGCTGGAAGTCAGGTCTCTGGAGAGAAGAACGCAGTACCAGCCATGGCTGCTCTCCAGAGGACTTAATTCCCAGCACCCACAAACCAGGAACAACCATCCATAGCACCAGTGTCATCTAGAAGAGGGCATCGTACCCCCCTGGAACTGCAGTTATGGTTGTTAGCTGCTTCGTGGGTGCTGGGAATTAAGTCCTCTGGAGAGCAGTCACTGCTCTAAGCACTGAGCATCTCTCAAAGCCCGAAACCAAGTGCTTGTCAACTAGTACTTGCACAGGAAGTGCTGATGGCTCAGAGTCATCGAGGGACAACTTAGTTCTCAGGGTGATGTGGGGGAAACTTCCTTCTCCCAACGTGGACCTGGCACCGGGTTCTTGGAGCCTGAAGTGGGGGATCAGCTTGACACACTTTGGAGGCAGTACTCTGCACAGCACCTTTCCATAGGTATCTGGAGGATGCACTAGTCAGCTAGTACTGTAAACTCAGCACAACTAGACAAGCCCTCCCCAACTTGACTGCAGATGTCACGTGACCAGCCACGTGATCCATTTCCTACAGTGATGGACCGAGACCCGGAAGTGGGACCCGGATTAAATTTTCCCTTCACTCTTCCTGGGAAAATATCTAGCAGCCCCGGAAGGAAACTGAGGCCTGTACCTGGAGAACCGGAAGTACAGGCGGTAGCGGACATCGGCCGGCGCTGCGGGGCCAGGGACCCAGGTGCAGTTCATGAACTGGATGTGGTAGATGACGCAGGAGAAGTTGATGGCGCCAGAGCCTTCCTTCCCTGGAAGAAATGCAGCTTGAGGGGTGGCAGCTCCGGAAAGCCCCGTGGCGGCACAGGGAGGACTGTGCATGCTGGGTCCGCAGCATCAAGTAGTGCTTACCTGAGTTACGGAACTTCACGACTTTCTCGAACTCTCTCCCATCTGACATCACCCCTCTCACGGCCAGCAACGCGCCTCGGTGGAAGACGGCGTTAGGGAAGCGGCAGAACCACGTGCTGTTTACGCGGGGCTGGAGGAGACGAGGCCCGGCCACACTGAGGCCACACTAATCCATCATCCATGAACCAATCACCGTGCGTCTGCCATGCGCCATCACTCCCCCATCCAACCTAGTCATCTAGGTATTTCCACATCACCACATGCATCATCTACACAACAGTGCAGGTACCCAACCACCCAAGAACACGTCATCCTCATCATCACTATCATCATCATCACCATCATCATCACCACCATGATCACTATGATCACCATCATCATCATCACCTTTCCCTAGTATCAGGAGGATGCACTGGTCACAGTCAACTGCCACCTTGACCCAGTCTGGAGTAGTACTGTGCTCAGCATCTTTCCCTGGGAATTTAGGGGCATGTGCTGCTCAGTGTTAATTCTACATCTGGATGCGGAGAATCAAGCACTTTCGGCAGCACGGGGTACTTACCAAGGGCTCGGTGGTCATGGCCTGGTCCAGGGCGGTGCTGACGCTGCAGTTATGGCTAGTGACGTTGGTCCTGTACACCCATGTCAGTGTTTTCCTCATGACATCGAACGTCAGGTTGGCGACGGGTGATGCCGCTTCACGCGCTGCTGGACAGAAGGTTCCAGTGCCTTCTGGTGGAAGCTGCGGGCCTCACTGCCGTCTTCCGTTTCCGCCCACCCCTCCTCCCGAAAGTCGCCCGTTTACTGCTGCATGCACTAAGCTATTTAATTCCACACGTACATATGTGAGATGGGGTGTCTCCCTGGACCCCTACAGGCCTGGAACTGGCAGGGTACCCCAGGCTGGCCTACATTCGCAGAGATCCGCCTGCCTCTGCCTCCCGAGTGCTGGCACTAAGTCCACACGCCAGAAGGCCCTACTCATAAGGTGAGGTGTCCATGAAATTAGCATGAAATCACACTTGGTGCTGCATGTTGAGATATCACTGTATCCCTGGTGGGAACCAGGTTGTTACACGTTGATGGATGTCAGGTTTTCTAGGCCGCTGTCATCTCGGAACTGAGCTCAGCACCGAGGCCCGTTACAGCATTGGGAACCCGCCATACCTCGGGGTCTGGGTACTGACCCAGTGCTCGACTGGGAACTGACCCCGGTGCTGGTCTAGGTACTACCTGGGTGCTGGTTTGGGTACTTACCTGGGTGTTGAACTGAGTATTCACCCCAGTGCTGGTCTCCAGGGGACGTGGGGATCAGAAGGCACAGGAGACACAGGAATTCCATTAGGGCTGCAGTGCAGGGTCTACACAGCCTGACCTGGGACGAGAGGGCTAGAAATCAGTGAGCGCAATGGAGACACTGACGGGAATGAGCCTGTATCCAGGTTCTGTCTAAATTTCCCCAGTATCTTCTGAAATTTCCGCTCTTCCTGAGCTGCTGCGCTCCTTTTCCGAGGCTGCATAGTATTCCCTTGTTCCCAGCTTTTTCTTCAGTCCTGGCATAATGAGTTTAAGATCTTACAGTCACTTAACTTCTGCTCGACATTGTGGGATATTGCCAGCAGTCGCCCTTTGGAACCTGGTTTCCATCTCTCTGAAGTCAGCGGTCCCAGCCCTTCACCTCCGTGATTTAGTTCATCACTTTAGGGTTCCTCAGGGACTCAGTTCTCTTATGACTAGCACTCTGAAGTCTCATCACTGCCCCATGAGCATCAGGGATGCTCATGGGCCGCCGGCCAGACCAAGAAGCGGGGACCCCGGTTTCCACGGCAAACGCCACTGACCTGCGTGCCCATTTTCACAAGGTCCTCCCGCAGAGCCTGGGCCGTGCTGGGACTGTGCATCGCGTGGTCCCCCTAGGGAGCCTGGGTGGTGTTGGGACTGTGCATTGCTTGGTTCCCGTCCTCCCGCCAGTCAGGTGACATCACAAGGTCCAGAACTTGAGGCCCCAGGCGATCTGGTCTGGATCCAAACCGGAAGTCAGCCCACAGGGCTGCCCGGTCTCAGCTGCTGAGCTCCGAGTCTGCCGGGACTTAGCTCCAAGCACTCGCCCATCCCCCCTGTAGTGCACAATCTGAGCACCTCAGGTCCTGAAACTTAGCTCCAAGCACTCGCCCATCCCCCCTGTAGTGCACAACCTGAGCACCTCAGGTCCTGCAACTTAGCTCCAAGCACTCGCCCAGCCCCTCAGCAGTGCGCAGTGCGAGCCCTCCCTCAACCCGCCCCCCCCCCCGCGTCCCGGTCCCCCGGTCGGAGAGCGTGCACAGTCCTTCAGTACCTTCCGACCCCTCCAGCTTCTTCGCGGTCACTGCACACGTCCCCTGACGGGAGACTGAGCTCTAATCTGTGACCCTCTCCAGCCGCTCCGGAAGTGCCCAGGGGTGTGGCATGATGTCACTGTAGGGCGTCTGATGGCCGGAAGTCCCCGCTGTCGGTCATGCGGGGGGGCTGGGCCCTTCTGCATACCTTGATGCACGGGGACGGAGAACTGAGTTCAGCACACAGTACTGGGTTCAGCAATGGACTGTCAGGTTTGTCCAGGTGGGTGCTGGGTACTGCATCTCGATCCTCTGAAGAGCAGCCAGTGCTTGTGGCTGCTGAGTAAAATCCCCAGAGCTTCCCACACACAACCCACGGTCCCACCCCCAAAACATGCTAATTTCAGATCCCGTCTATACCGCCCGCCCGCTTCGATGTTCGACAACGAGACTCAGTTTATGGCTCTTCTGCCTCTGGTGGCTCAGAGCATCCTGGGAGCACCGGGAGGACAGAATGTCACGGGAGCAGGGGGAGGACCAGAGCATCATGGGAGCACAGGGTGATGCTGAGGTCATGGTCGATATGAAGCATATAAGGGGTGATTGTGTCAATCTTTATCCTAGACAAGATCATCTGGGTGCTATGCTTAGTACTGAACAGAATACTTCGTCACTAAGCTGTACTTGATTCAGGCTCAGGCAGTGCTCTGGATACATCTCATGGCGCCTGTGCTCTGTCTGTTGGTTCAACCTGAGAACGTGGTGGGAAATTTCTAGAAGGTCTTGGTTGTAGCCGGATGTGTGCGCTTGGAGAGCATGAAAGGCCGGGTAGATAATGGCTGCCCAAGAGGAGAGAGCCTGGACACAAGATGGCGGGCAAGAGGAAGAGAATCTGGACTCAAGATGGCGGCCAACAGGAAGAGAAGCTGGAGACAAGAGGCTAGTCAACAAGAAGGGAAGCTGGGCTCAAGATGGCGGCCACCTGCAAAGAAAGGCTATATTCAAGATGGTTGCTACCCAAGAAGTGAATCCGGACACAAGAGGGAGAGTGGCTGGATTCAAGATAGTGGGCAAGAGGAAGAGCAGCTTGTTTCAAGATGGCGGCCAATATGAAGCGATGCTGGATTCAACATGGCTGCCACCTGTAAAGAGAGGCTGGAGAAAAGACGGTGGTCAAGAGGGTGAGTCGGTAGATTCAAGATGGCGGCCACCAGGACGAAACGCTGGATACAAGATGGTTGAACTGCGGAAAGACAGAAGACAAAATGGCTACCACTTAGGAATAAAGGCTGGATTCAAGACAGCGGGCCAACAGGAAGCAGCGGGACACAGTGTCCTCCAGAAGAGAAACCTTAGACCCTGCTCCGCAGAGGCAGAAGGGCGGTGTCGCTGGAGCCTGGGAACCGGAAAAGGCCTGGGCATTCATGCACCCGTGGGGAAAGCACTCAGCATGGCAGTGATGATCCTTTTGGCTGCTTCTGGTCCTGTGTGCAGATTTCCCAAGTCCATTTGAGTTTTGAGTCTGAGCTCCCAGAATGCACCTGTACAGAGCTGGGCCCGGAAGTCCCTCACAGTGTAAGAGGCCTGATGATCTGATCTGACACTTAATAAAACCCCTGCATCATTGGAAGAGAGAGACTAAGGAACCAGCACCCCCAGCCTCCCCTGAGCAGAAAATGCTGATTAAAGATCCATGTGTGAAGCGAAATGGAAAACTATGAAGCCGTCAAAAGTGTCACAATTATAACTTTAATTTGCAAAGTGGCTCCGGCCCCTCAGGCTTCCGCGACTTCCACCGTTACCACGTCCTCTGTGTTGCCTTTCTGGAGCCCGGGCGGGAAGTCAGCACTCAGCATCTGAGGAACAGGGGGTGTGGGGTGGGGGAGCGGGGTCAGGCAGTGCCCATTCGGGGACCAAGCACAGGTCTGCGCTGTAGACACTATGGGGGATCTCCTAGTTAATTGTGAACTCCTGTGAAAATGAAATGCACAGCACCTTGCCTTAGGTATCAGGGAAGATGCGTTTGGTCAACTTTGACTGTCAACTTGACACACCCTAGATTCAGTACTGTGCACAGCAACTTTCCCTAGTATCAGAGAGGATGTGCTGGTCATCTTTGACTGTCAACCTGACACTCCTAGAGTACTGTGCACAGCACCTTCCCCTAGTTATGAGGATGATAGGCCGGTCAGGTTTAACTGTCACCTTGACACAGCCTGGAGTCGCGGTACTGTGTACAACACCTTTCTCTGGTATCAGAACACAGTCTACAAAACCTGGGCCGAGTCTCAAGTCTCCATAGGGACTGTGTAGACCAAGTTACACATCTGCGATGAAAAGACCACTGTGCTTCGCCCATCCATCACCACGCTGCAGTAATCCATCCCGGAGCTGCACGTAACCCAGCACCGAGCACCCGGATGTGAAGTCTCACCTGTGGGTCGAGACTGTCATCTGTCAGTTTGTCCTTGATCTGCGGGATATGTGGGAACAGGGTCTGTGCCTCGGTGAGCCTGGAAGGAAAATGGACACCAAGCTGAGGGTACTGCACAGTTCTGAGAGTACTGAGTTCTAACTGTGGTGCTGAGGGTGCTGACTGAGTCCTGACCGTGGTGCTGAGAGCACTGACTGAGTCCTGACCCCGGTGCTGAGGGTGCTGACTAAGTCCGAGTCCTGCTCCTGCTGCCGCATACGGTGCTCACAGTACTACCGAGTGATGGTCCTGCTTGGTGCTCAGTACCTCTTACAGGCGAAGCCCAGGCCCAGGGCACAGAACGCCGTTGCCAGCACCACCGTGAAGTAGAGGTACAGCAGCGGGAACCTTCGCTCCTTGGAACCTGTGGGGACCACATGACTTTATCGTGACTGGGCTTTGAGAACTGGGCTCATTACGTCATCTTTGGGTGATGTCACAGCTCCGGAAGCCGCACAAGGGCCAAACCCTGTGCCGAGACGCGCCCCCCACTAATCAATCAACGAGCCCGTTAAGTAGTCAGATAATCAATCCGTGAATCCATTAGCCCTTCAATCGATTAATCAATTGATCAATGTAACCAATTAACAAGCAATCAATTAGTCAAATAACCAGTTAAACTAGTTAATATTTTAGCCTTTTAACCAATTAAGTAACTAATTAATCAGTCAGCCATTAAGTACTGGATTAATCAATTAGTTAGCCCTTTAATTAAGCACCTGATTAGTGATTTACCCCTTAACCAATTCATTAATTGGTCCTTTACCAATCAATTAGCCAATATCCCTTTACCTAATGAAGTAACTAATCAATGATCTGTTTAACTAATTAGGCAACTACTTAATCAATGAACCCTTAACTAATTAACTCATCGATTAAACCCTTAGTAATTAATCCTTTAGCTAAGCAATCAATCGATTAGCCCTCAGTCTAATTAACTAATTACTTGATCTTCATAGCCCTTCAGCTAATGAACTAATCAATTAACCCTTTAACTATTAGCTCCTTAATTAATTAGCCAATTAGCCCTTTAGTACTAATTAGTCAAATGTCCCGTCAACTCGTCGTTTAGGTTTTTATCAATTAAGTAATTAATCCATTAGCCCTGGAACTAATCAGGTCATCATTCCGCCAGTTAACTAATTAATCGGTTAACTCCTTAGTCACCCCTTTAACTAATTAATTGATCAATAAGCCTTGTAAGTTCCCAATTAGTTAATCACTTAGCCCGTAGCATTAATTACCGCGTTGCTAATTAACCAATCATCCCTTTAAGTAATTAATCGAGGATCCCTTTAAGTCATCAGGGAACTAAGGGATTAATTACCCTCTCATAATTAACACTAGCATAATCAACTCTTGATTATCCTGTTGATTAAGTCACTCAGTTCAGGCTGATTCCTCCCCTTTAAAAGGTCTGGAGGCTCAGCTCAGCCTGATGAGCACTGGCTGCTCCGAGGGAGGACTTGGTTCCAAGCACCAATCTTGGGGAAGTGTAGCTCCGAGGGCCCGAGCGCCATCTCATGGCTTTTGCAGTCAGTACACTCGGTACTCACTCTGCACACGATACTTCGGGTCACACAGATTGCACACAGTACTTCCACTTCCGTTCACAAACTGCACACAGTGTTTCCGGTCACACACTGCACAGGACATTTCCGGTCACACTCTCCACACGGTGCACTCAGTACACACTCTACACACGGTGCACACGGCATTTTCGGACACACACTCTGCACACAGTACTTGATGAATCCCCTGACCTCACGGCCCTCACCGAAAGTCACTTCCGGGCTCCAGGGACTCCACTTATCGCTGCGCACGTCCCCTGCGCGGATCCTCACGCTCAGCCGGGATAGGGGTTCCGGGATGGGAAACTCATATTTGTTTTCCGCATCGCTGGACAAGGAAATCTGCACGGGAAGTGCGTCACGCCAGGACAGGAAGCGGTTCGTGACGTCAAGAAGGGCATGAAGCGGAAACGACGTCATAGAGGAGGGCGCGTCCATCAGGGAAGAAAACACAGGGAAGGAAACGGAGAACATTCCACGGATTATTAATCAGCTGACGTGATTTGACGTGAAAACGATTTCGACAGTGGAAAAGTTAGAATCGTTTGAAAGGATGAATAGAAATCCTTAAAAAAATAAAAGTTTGGGAATCAAACATATTAAACCGTTTTCCCCATGAAAACTAATTTTAAGGATTCCTTGAGTATTAGGAATCTACACGTGGAAAATAAATATTATTGAAAATGTAGAAACAATTCAACAATTTGTTAGAAAATCATCGTGAAAATGTCGAAAACCAAACAAAAAGGAAACTAATTCTGGGGGAACTAATTGTAAAAATTAGGAATAAATAAGATGAAGAAAAAGCCAAACATAATTTTGATAAAAATAGTTGAAGATAAATAATTAACGTCCACGGCGGAAACCGTCAATAATCAACGGTCTTCCTAACAAAACGACGCGGAAGCACTAAAATGGAACAGGGACCGTCGGACACCGATCCGAATCCAGTGCAGTCCGGTGCACGCGGGCAAAACCGCCCCTGAGCCCGCGGGCTACCGGCTGTCCTTATTAGCATCTCATAAATACGCATGAGCGGCCCGGGAAGGGGCGTAGCCGGCGCGCCAGTCCACAGACTGCACAGCTGTCAATCAAACGGAACCGCCCAAGGCCGGGTCCCATCACCACCCATTCCCCTCTGGACGCAACCAGGAAAATCCAGATCAGCGCGCAGGCAGAACGAATCGATCCTGGAGCACGCAGCCCCGGATCCGCGTCCAGGCAAAATCGATCGTTCAGGACTTGATCGCGCCACACAGTTACTCAGGAAACTCCGTCAGTGTCCAGCCAAAATGAATTGATCCTGCAGGACTCGATCGAGCCACACAGAGTTACTCAGGAAACTCCCAGTCAGGGTCCAGGCATAATGAATAGATCATGCAGGACACATCTAGGAATTCCCAGGCGTAATTAATCGATCTTGCCAGACTCATCCCTGAAAGTCCAGACCAGGGTCCAGGCATACTTAATCAATCACTTAGGACCCATTCAGGGAAGCACAGATAACTGTCCAGGCATAATTAATCGATCTGCCAGAGTCTGCCTAAAATTGTGTTTTTAACTGTGAGTCTGTGTGTGCAGATGCATACTGTGCACAGCACCTTACAGAGGTCTGAGCAGGGGGAGGGAGGCCCAGGAATTATAAGGACTGGACGTAGTGTGTGCTGGGGACTCCTTTAAGCAAAGAACCCTGAAAGAAGCCTTTCAAGAGTACTCAGCACTAGTACTTCACTCAGCCAACGTGGGTTTCGGGGTCTCTCAGGTGTGTGCAGGGTCTACACAGCGCTGGGTACCTCCTACCCCCACTCGCAGTCCACATGCCCAGTACCCCAAGTCCGCCACACTCACCGTGGGGTTTCTCCTGCCGGGGTCCAGGTGCTGCGGAAAGAGAAACACAGTTGGTTTCTGGGAGGACTTATGAGGGGACTTCCAGGAGGACGTTCCGGGTTCACCGACCTCCTGCTGCACGTCCAGCTCGTACTTGAAGTCCTGGAAGGTCAGGCGCGCCCAGGTAGGGGGCTGCGACCACGTGACTCGGCAGCGCCCCAGGTTGCAGGTCAACGTGATGTTGTGCGGGGCGCTGAGTCGCTCTGCGGGAGAATCTGTGGTCAGCATTAACTGCCAGGGAGACACAGCCTGGAGTGGGTACTGTGCACAGCACCGTTCCCCAGTATCAGGAGTACTGTGCACAGCACCTTACCCTAGTATCAGGAGTCAGGATTCTGCATAGCACCTTTCCCTAGCTAAGTGGTCCTGGGCTGTATCAGAACGCTAGGTGATCATGATTCTGAATGTACACCGTGCAGCAGCGCCGGGCTTTAGTCCCAGCACTCAGGAGGCTGAGGTGGGCAGGTCTCTGAGTTTGGGACTCAGTCCAACTTCTGCCAGGACAGACTGAGACTGGTCAGACAATCACCAGATCAGGTCGGACCGAAACTTGGGCCTGGATTGTGTCAGGTTAATACTAGGGAAAAGTGCAGCGCCCAGTACTGGCTTCTGACACTGGGGACTCCTGGCTGTGTCAAGGTGACAGTTAATGATGATCACCTCACTCTGAGGCCTAGGTAAAGGTGCTGCACACAGTACTGACTACAGTACTGACTACGGGCAAGTGGTGTGCACGGTAGGACTTCCCAGCACCACCCTCACCGATCTCCTTGGAATTGAACATGGCGTCCAGGAACTGGATGGCGGTGCGGTGACTGGTTCCATTCACCAGGACGTAGATGTCACTTGGGAACCCGGACAGGTTTTGCACATGGCACCCGATGTGGAGAACCGAGTCTCCCAGGTACTGAGGACATTCTCTCTCCCTGCCTGCCCTGCTAGGACACAGTGCTCCCAGCACGACCGGAAGTAGAAACTGGGGGTCGGGGGAAGGCCGTGGAGGAGAGGAGGCAGGGCTGGGGATGGGAGAGGGAGGACCAGGAGGGAGGACGAAGAGGAGGAGAGGAGAAGGCGGAGGGAGGACGGGAAGGATGGGGAGGGGGGAGACCAGGAAGAGGGAGGAGAAGGAGGACGGAGAGGACAGGGAGAGGGAGGACCGGAAGAGAGGACAGAGAGTGGTGCCCCCACCTGGCATCCCGCAGGAACAGGAAGTACTGCACGTCGGGTGGCACCGCGGGTCCCGGTTCCCACGAGCAGTTCATGACGCTCGCTGCGTAGATGAAGCAGGACAAGTTTCGTGCCGCTGTCCCGTCCGCACCTGACGAGGCAGAACCCGAAGAGAAAGTTCTGTCCCACGATGACAGGGTGATGTCTGGAGTGACGTCAGCCGTCATTGGCAGCAGAGGGGATGATAGCGGAAGGCCAGGTTCCATCACACACCCATCAGTCATCAGTAACCTCTCAGTGTGCTGGCATTGACCATCCGTCCATCTATCATCCTCTATCGATCATCGATCATTTATCAATCATCTAGGTATCATCTACCTATCGATTATCTATCATCTATGTGTCATCTATCCATCATCTATTTACCATCTATAATCTATCGATCATCTATCTATCTATCTATCTATCTATCTATCATCTATCTATCTATCTGTGGAAGGTAACGGAACCTTCCTCCCCTGGGCGCAGGGAACGCAGACCCTGCGCTGCCGACCTGCGTTGACGTACTCCAGCTTCCGGTGCAGGACGCTCCCATTGGCGGCCGCGTGGACCTCGAGACTCAGGCCTCGGTGCAGGAGCAGCGCGTGGAACCGGCATCGACATTTGTCCTTCCGTGGGTGCTGCGGGGACAGAACATCATCCGTACAGAGGCGGGGGCCGCAATGACCTCACGCTGCGACAAAGAACACGCAGCCGGAAGTCGCCATGCGCAGGGTCGCTGGGGACACCGGGTGGACAAGGGCTCACTTGTCTGGACTGAGACGCAGACTCAGCGCGTGGGAGACAGAACGAGACCCCAACCGGTGCTGAATGTTGTTCTGCAGCACAAGATGGAAGCCATGGACCGGAACCCTGAACCTTGACCACGAGCCTGTCCGCCTGCCAGTCAACACAGGCCTGACATGCAGCAATCCATTCCTCCAAATCCCACCTCCCATCCACACTGCCATGCATTATCCATCAACCACCCATGTCATCACCACCACCACCACCATCATCATCATCATCATTACCATCATCATCACTGCCACCACCATCATCACCATAACCCTCACCACCATCAGCAGCAGCACCACCAACATCATCACAGTCATCACAACCACCATTATCACCATCCTCCTCATCACCCTCACCATCCTCACCACCTTTAAGCACCCCCCCCCCCCGCCCCAGAAATGAAAAGTGAAGGCTACAGCAAACCTGACTCCATTTTGTTAGAGAAAAACCTCTGCTATGTAAGCCTGATTTCCCAGCTCCAGGAAAGGCCACAGTCTTTCCCACACTCATAGAAAACACCTGCAAGGACATAGCCTTCAAATACCAGATGGTTTTGTAAAAACACCCTACTTAGGACTACATGAAATCTGGTCAGGTTGACCAAGGCTAAAATCAGAGACATAAACAAGACCTTGTAACATCCTTTGGTCAGCACATTCCACAGGCCCTGTAACCGTAATATGAGTAAAATGCTTTTTGCGCCAGTGGGCTTCCTTAACCAATCCCAACCCTTGTCCCTTCTCTCTTTGTTTTAACCCTATAAAAGATCACTTTACCCTCCACTCGGGGCCACTGTCTTATCACCTGCTGCGTCAGTGTGTCAGACTGTGGACCGAGCTCCAGCTTGTAAATAAAGACCCTTTGTTCTTGCATCAGATTTGACCTCCCTGGTGGTCTTTTGAGAGGGTTCTATAACCTGGGCACAACTTTTTGGGGGCTCGTCCGGGATCCTCCCAGGGACCCCATGGACACCAAATCTGGAGGGTCTCCACCCGGCTGGTAAGTTCTGTCTTTGTTGTTACTTGTTTCTGTTACTTGTTCTGTCCCTTTCCACTTTCACTCTGAGAGCGCTCAGGTATTTGGGTTTGTGGTTGAGAACGGTTATAGTGGACGTGCTGGACAACCGTAACCACAGGGGGCTGGAAGACTTTCCAGGCCCCCAGAGATGAGGACGTGGAATCCCTCATTCTGGTGAGGACGTGGAATCCCTCACGCTGGACTTTGAAATTGAAGAGCCCTTTGAAAGAGCAAGGGGACTCAGCATTTTTGGTGAAAGAAATTGCAGGTCCCGCCTGCAGCACAGCTGGTTGCCATCAGCTTATCAGCTTACTTGCTTACTTTCATTTTCTTTTTGAAACTTTCTGGAGACGCATCCTAATAGGAGTTTTTGTGTTTGTGTCTGCTCTGTTGATATTTCTGTCTGTATTTACGACTGAGACTGACGATATGGGACAGACTCCTTTCACTCCCTTGGATTTGGTTCTTTCTCATTTTGGAGAAGTGAATTCTAGGGCACATGATCTTTCTGTTTTAGTTTAAAAAAAGTAAATTCTTTGTTTTCTGCAGGAATGAATGGCCCACTTTTGAAGTGGGGTGGCCAAGAGAGGGAACTTTTGATCTGGACATCATCTGGGCAGTTGAGAAAGTCATGTTTCAACCTCGCAGTGGCCACACTGATCAGATTCCCTATATAGTAGTCTGGAGGAATTTAGTAGAAAACCCCCCTCCATGGATTAAAGCTTTTCTTCCCAGACAGGTGGAGGTTTTGCCAGCAGCTGCTGTGGATCCTGTTCACTACTGAGGAGAGGGAAGGGTGCTCCTGGAGTCCAGGAAGCTGGTTCCTGGACCTACTGGAGACCCTACCCTGCTCTAATAGAGGCATCCTTTCCCCTTACTAGACCAGAATGGGATTACAACATGGAAGCAGGTAGGAAGATCCTCCTGGTTTATCGCCAGACTCTGCTGGCAGGTCTCAGAGCAGCTGCAAGAAGGCCCACAAATTTGGCTAAAGTTTATGATGTTAGACAGGGAAAAGAGGAAAGCCCAGCAGCCTTTTTAGAAAGGTTACAAGATGCATTCTGGAGATATACACATTATGATCCGGAAGCACCTAGGAGTGCTGCAGCAGTCACTCTGGCTTTCATTAATCAGTCAGCCCCAGACATAAGAAGGAAGTTACAAAAGTTGGAAAGATTAGGTGAGAAGAGCATCAGGGACTTAATTGAGGTGCCAGAGAAAGTGTATAATGGAAGAGAAAGTGTAGAGGAGAGACAGGAGAAAATGGAACGGCGGAAGGTGCAGCACCTTGCCAGTGTCCTACTGGCAGCCACAGCAGAGCCAGATGAGAGGCGTAGGCAACTACAGTGCCTGACAGATGGGAAAGGAGGAGATTTTCCCAGGACCTAAGGTAGGAGAGAACAACCGAGTCTGGAGAGAAACTAGTGTGCTTACTGTAAAAAAAAGAAGGACATTGGGCCAGAGAATGCCCTTGAAGGTCAGCCAAGTCCAAAGTACTCACTTTGGATAGTGATTAGGGGAGTAAAACAAAGCAAGTCCATTCCTCTGCAGGAAAAGGTTTTTCCTTTAACCTAGCTTCTCATTCCTTCTGCCTTCTTTTTGAGTAATATCCCCCAGCAATAAATTACATCTAGGAATGAAGAGATCCAGAGGACATTGCTTCACATTCACCTTTGAACTGGGGTTCTTGATGGGATCAAAGAAAAGTAAGAGATTCTCCCATGGTATTTTGTAACAAGGTTAATATGTTTTTGTGTCATATGTTTATGTGTGTTTAGGAAGACAATATATCAGCATTTTAGTATCATTTTGGTCTGTTTTTAATGACAGTTATTTTAAATTCTAACTTTTAACATGGTGTTTACTGGTATTTAGAGTGACATTGTCTTATGCATTTACTGGTTTTTACAGGGAACTATTTTAAATTCTGATATTTGTTTAAATAAAGACCCTTTGTTCTTGCATCAGATTTGACCTCCCTGGTGGTCTTTTGAGAGGATTCTATAACCTGGGCACAACACACCATCATCACCATCACCACCACCACCACCATCAACATCACCATCATCATCATCATCATCACCACCACCACCACCATCATCATCATCATCATGGTCGTCATCATTATTCATCACCCACCCAACCTCCTCACCCATCTCCGCCTGTCATGGCGTCATGTCTCTGTCCTGTCCTGGTCTTGTTCCATCTCTTGGTCCCTTCTTTGTCCATTCTCTGGCATCGACTCACCATGTCTGCATGTTTACTGTGTTTACTTCCTGTCCTCTCCCACTCATATGCCCCACCCAGCCCCAAATGGTGTCCTTAGGCTTTGTGCAAAGTGGTGTCTGCACTGCAGTCTCCAACCGAGCCCCCAGCACCCCCACCTACCTTGATGATGGGCATCCGCCCTCCAGCCTTCATCACGGTGCAGCTGGTAACCGTAAAGTTCTCCATGCAGTTCCATGTCAGCGTCCAGGTCTGGGAGTCAAACGTCACATGGAGCTCCTGGGATGGCTCAGAGGAGGTCACCGCTGGAAGATGATTTAGAAACACCCCCCTGAAGTGCGGGAAATGCCATCCTCCTGATTTCACCCTCCTGACGTCAACTTCCTGGGCGTTTCCGGGCTTCTCAGGCCAGCCCCTCCGGACTTCGGAGTCTGGGGGATGAGGGGTGAGTCCGGGCTGCGTGGAGACCCCAAAGGGCCTGTACTTTGCGTCTTCTTGAACGTTTATTCAATCAGTTAATAGTTCAGTCCACGTGTGATTAGTGTTCTCACTAATGGGTTAGTATGTTGATAAGTTAATATTTCCTTCACCACTTCCTATTTTAATTATTTTATTTAATCAATTTTATTCTCTCATTTTTAATTAAAATTTTAATTGATGCCTTAGTCTTTGATTACTTGATATTTTAGTGAGCGAGTTAATATTTTAATTAATTAATATTTCAAGTAATTTCATCAATTAGTATTTTGATTCATTTCTTAACGAAGAGTTTCATCAGCATTTTAACTGACGTGTTACCTTATCGATTGTCTAATTAATCGAGATTTTGATTAAGCGATGGTTTAATGAGCGGATGTTTTCATCATTCTATATTCTAATCAATCTAATTAATCGATGTTTCAAGTGACGGTTACTGCTAACATCGCATGATAATTCGACGTTGCTATCGGGAACCCGGGTTCGAGTCCGGCCGGGCCCTGTGCACAACGTCCTGCCTCATGTGCGGCATCGGGCGCACAGCCGCGCTAGCAACCGAGCTCCTGTGGACTCAGCACCCTGCTCCGGCCTGACCCACACCCACCAGCGTGCAGGGAAATCCGTGATCTGTGAAGCTGGGATCAAGACTGTGGTCTGACTTTGCCCCCGCACCGATGGTGCGGGGATCGACCCCGCGGCCTGTGTCCTCCACCATCGATGGTGCGGAGATCGACCCGAAGCCTGCCCCACTCACCGAGCTCGGGCGTCCGGAGTAGCACCGCCAGGAACAGCAGGGCGGGGGTTCCGGCGCGCATGGTTGGCGGGGGTGGGGTGGGGGGGTGGGACTGGAGGGGAGGAGACATGGGTGAGGACGGGCTTCCGGTCTCTTCCCAGCATGCTCTGCGCGGCTCCCAGGGCTTCCGGTAGCGGGATATGGACCTTCAGGAGGCTGCCAAGCGCTGCGTAGGTGCTGGGAACTGCAGCCGAGTCCTCCCGGACGGGCGGGTACCGAGGACCCAGTACTCAGCTGCTTTGCCCAGGCCCGCCCGTCCGTGCACTCCTGCGTCTGTCAGCCATCAAGGGAGACTGAGCATCCCATCACCCCGGCCAGCGAACTCCGAGCCAGCCCTAGTCCGGCCCTGCTCGGCTGCGGGACTCCAGGCTCACAGTGCTCTATAGGTGCTGGTTTTTCAGACTCAGTCCTCCTGACTGTGTGATAAGCACTTTACCCACGCAGCCGGACCGTGGAGGCCTTGTCACAGCGGAGGTCGGAGGCGGGTCACGGGGGGGTCACAGGGAGACCCACCCCTCCCCCTTCCCCCAGCTCAGACTTCCCGGTTCAGTTCCCGTTTCAGCCTGGCCGGTCTTACGGTTGCCATGGCGACTCAGCACCCTAACTTCTCCAAACTCCGGAAAGAGAAGCACTGCAGGGGACTGAGTCCCCGTCACCGACCCGAAAACGACCTTCGGGGGTCGGGGCCGCCGGCTGTGCAGGAGATTTTCCCACAATGCATCGCGAGGCCAATGCTCCTGGGACCCCAGCGCAATGCCTGGGACCTAGGGTGGGACTCAGAATCCATCACCCGAGGTACTAGATGCAAGGTGCTCCTTCTGTGAACTTGACATTCGGGGCTCCCAGTGGACTCAGTTCCAGCACTGGCCCGACACCACCCAACACCACCTGTTCTGGGTCCCGTTTCAGGTTTTCCTCCCCGGGGTCCCCCTCCCTCCCCCGCCCAGCGCCAGCACCCGCGACGCACAGTCACTCGGCAGCGGGACGGACCGACTTACCCCTGCCTCGGCTTCGCGCTTCCACTGAGGGGCTGTTGCGGGTTTCCCGCGGCTCCGGCTCCGCGGTGCTCCCAGGCCCTCCTGTCCTCCCCGGGGTCCGCGGCCCTCACTGAAACTCCCTTCTCCCGGCTCCCTTCCTCATCTCGGGTTGGGAAACCTCCCAGGGGAAGGCGGGGCTGATGACTGGCCGCCGGGGCCCTCGTGACGTCACACTCCTCAGGACCCCTGTGGTTCAATCCTCAGGACCCCTGTGACGTCACTGGTCCATGACCCCGTGGACGTCGGGCACCCCCAGGCTGAGGGGGCCTGAAGGACCCGTCCACAATCCCAGGCCAGGGGCCCTCGGTGACGACACACAACCCTCATGGCCCCTGTGACGTCACTCTCCCCTCATGGTCTCCGTGATGTCACCCTCTCGTCATGACCTCTGACGTCAAGCACCAAGCTTATATCACGTCCGTCATTGCTCACGACCCTTGTGTCCTCGATCACCCCTCCTGGCCTATATGACGTCACTCACCCCTCAAGGCCTCTCTGACGTCATTCGCCGCTATGGCGTGGAGCTGAGATGGTCCAAAGACCGCGCCAGGGCGGCTCAGGACAAATGTGACTGAACACGAAGGAGGAACTGACCTCATTCCACAAGCACATACGGGGACAAATGTTACTGAAAGCAGCGGCTCAGGTGAACTGTGCACACGACTCAACCCTCTGCAGCACTGAGAATTGATGGGGGATTGGCCCTGGTGAAGCTCCTGCATCTGCGGCCTACTGTGCACAGCACCTTTCCCTAGTATCAAGAGTCAGGACTGTGCACAGCACCTTTCGCTAGGCATCAGGAGGATGCGCTGCTCAGCGTTAACTATGAACATGACTCAGCACTACGTGTGCAGCTCAGACACCCGGTGTTGAACTCAGATCGCAGGACTTAGTAGCAAGCACCTTCCTCCCTCTGGCCCATGTCCGAGAAGCGAGCCTTCCAGTGTGCTCCGCGGACTGGAACTCAGTGCTCTCAGGATTCCGCGGCTGCCCCGGGGTGCTGTATCCCTTCATGTTGAGTTACTGCGCGCCGTGGGATTCCGACCCGGACTCCACAGCTCTGCACAGCGTCCGCGGGTGACGGACGACGTCAGCACGTCACGGTGACGTCACAGCACCCACGGGGACCTCGCCTGGTGCTGTGTGCAATGAGACCCGGGGAGGGACTGAGTGTGCGCACACCCAGGAGATGCTGAGGGTGCTGACTGAGTCCTGACCCTGGGGTGCTGCACATGGTGGTGATAGTGCTGAGTCCGTGTCGTTTACAGTTCGGGACCAGGGTGTTAGGATGAGAACTTAATTCCTCCAACCTGCCAAGTACGGAGTTAATTTTGCATTGATTTAATGACCTTGTTGGTCCTCAGAATGCTGGGCTCAGTACATGCAGTGCTTGTAGCTCGGTGGTAGAGTGTTTGCAGCTCAGGGGCAGAGTGCTTACAGCTCGGTGGCAAAGTGCTTGTTGCTGGGTGCTGGCCCCATGGCAGCTTCCCTATTCCGTAGCCTTTCCGTCCGCAGTTCCTCCCTTTGCACACGGCCCGCAGCCTCGACTTCCCCACGTCCTTCGTCCGCATCTCCCGCCTTGGTCCCGGAACAACAAGCTTTCAAGAGGGTGTGCATCCAACTCACGGAGCACCAAGCATCAAGTACTCAGCGTCACCGGAAGGGATTCCGACAGCGCAGCGACCACTCCTCCAGGTTGGCAGGAGGGTGTTGGATCCCGTGGACTTGGACTTTCAGGAGATTGTGCACCACCATGTGGGTGCTGGGAACCGAGTCCGAAGCCAGGGCTGTGCACAGCCAGAAGCAGAGGACAGCACTGGTGATGCCCACGAGGCAGGAAGTGAGGGAGGTGTTGCGCTGAGTCCCTGGCAGGGAAAATGCTTTACTGAAAAGTGGCTCTGTCTTGTGTAGTGGTTTGTTTTGAGACGGGGTCTCCCTGGGGCCCCTGTAGGCCTGGACTCCGGAGGTAGCCTAGGCTGGCCTCGACGTCAGAGCGGTTCTGCCGACCTCTGCCGTGGGTGCTGGGACTTAAGGCTGAGTCACCGCCAGACTATTTCTTATCCTCAGTGTATAAATCTATCGATCATCTATAGATCTTCTGTATATCATCTATTGATCTATGATTGATCCTCTATATACCCTTGATCATCATCTATCACCTGTCAATCTATCTATCTGTGGTCATCTATCTACCCTGTATCTATCAATCTACATCTATCTACCCTGTGTCTATCGATCTATCGATGATCATCTATCTACGCTGTACCTATCAATCTACATCTATCTACAATGTATCTATCGATCTATGTATTGATCATCTGTCTACCCTGTATCTATCATGAGTGTGCACCTCCACACACTCATGTGGGGGCTGGGGCAGTGTGTCTTTGCGTGGGGAGGGATGGACACTGCCGTCCCCCACCCCCAACATTGAGACCGGATTGGCTGATTGGCTAAGCTGGCTTGCCGCTTAGGGGCGTAGAGTGCTGTTCCTCAGTGGACTGAGTGCTTGTCACTCGGTGTATACAGTGCTTGAAGCTCAGTGGGCAGAGTCCTTGCAGCAAACATTAGTGCAGCCACAGATGGTCTTGGTGGTCTCTACTCACCCATGCGTGTATCTACGGATCGATTGATTGGCCTGTATTTCCCATCATCATCACTATCATCATCACCACCACCATCACCATCATCATCATCACCATCATCACCACCACCATCATCATTGTAAGGTGTGAATGAAACCCCCAACAGTTTCAGACTCAGGAAGAAATCTGGAGCCAGAGTCTGCAAAAGAGGAATGAAGAAAGACTTACCTTTTACAACCTCTCAGAGATCTAAACCTTGCAAATACCTCAGATAAAAACTCCAGACCCCAAATTCCAAAGGACACTGGGCTTCCTTGGCAGATAAGATTCAGGACTCAAGGAATTCACGAACAGCTCTGAAAAAGGACTACTTCCTGGCCAGAAGCTTGCCTTAAACATCAATCAGATGTTATGGCAACCCCCCCTCCCCTAAAAGTCAGGAGGTGGCTAAAGGTTTTTTAAAGGCTTTGAGGACTTGGACAGCGTGCTGGTGCTGCTGCGGCTGCTGGTGCTGGCGCTGCATTGGGCCTTTGAGACTCAGACTTGGGCTCCCAGGAGCCCCAGCCCCAAGATGGGGGTGAGGGGGCTAGCCTCCCCCATCTCTTAGGGGAGGCTAGCCCCCAAGGGGGGCTAGTGTTTCTCCACTCGTGGGTGCAGACGAGCTAGTCCCATCTGGTCTTCTCTCAATAAAGCTGGGTCCTGTTAGCTGCCAGCAGAGTCTGGTCCCTTCTGTCTGTTGCGTCTCTCGAACCCAAAACCTGACAATCATCATCATTACATTCATCGTTATCATCATCACCATCACCACCACCACCACCACCATCGTCATCATCACACTCATCGCCATCATCATCATCATCATCGTCATCACCATCGTCACCATCATCATCCTGACCCTGGCGGTGCTGCACACGGTTCTGAAAGTACTGACTCCGTCCTTGCCAAAAACGGACTGAGTCTTGAACCTCGGGAAGGCTTAGGAGACGGTGCTGAAAGTCCTGACTGAGTACTGACCCTTGGGTTGCTGCACAGGTTTCTAAAGTGCTGAGTGCTGACCTGAGTCCAGCCATCACTGGGAAGTGCTAAGCTACCCCTCTCTCCCCCCAGCAGAGCTGTTTTTTTCCAGAATGTAAATTCGATCCTGGGAGGCGGAGTTGGAATTCCGGGAATTTGGTTCCTGCTGGGAGTGGGTCCTCTGGACCAGTTTGATCCGGTTGACACAGAAAGTCATCTGAAAGCAGGGGTGTTGGTGAGGGGTTGGAATGGAGTGGCAGCAGGACTGAGCACCAGCACCTCCCCCATTGCTCCAGAGAGAGCACAGCCTGGTGACAGGAACTGTGGACTGTTGTCCGTTTCGGAAGCGGCCCCACGGTGCTGATGACTGAGTGCTCCGAACATCTGAGTGCTGCTTACAGTCTCTCTTCTCATGTGGGAACTCGGTGCTACATGAGACGGGGTGTGCAGAGACTGCGGACTTCACCCCCAGCACTCTGCAAATGTACTGGAGCCCGGCCGGGAGGCTCAGTCCCAGCACCTCAGCACTGAGGAGGCCGGGGCAGGAGGCTCTCAAATGCTCGGTCGTCTTCGGCTCCTTAGCGAGTTCGGGGCCAGCCTGCGGTACTTGCGGTTGGAGCTGAGTGGTAGCAGGCTTGTTCACCACGCATGAGGACCTGGATTGTGTCGCTAGCACCTTCCAAGAGTGCGGGCACTGCGCTGGAGTGTGGCTCTCAGGATGCCTAGTCGGGGTCTGAGTAAGACTCAGCTGCAAGCACCCAAATTGCCACACGCATCGGACGGAGTCTTCCTCCCAGGGAGAAGATGGGGGAGGGCTGGGGTGCTGAGCGGGGTTGTGCTGAGTCACCCTTTCCGGAGTCGATTGTATCAAGCTGACAGTTTGAGATAAGTCATCTGCTGGGCGGGTGCTGGACTGAGTAGCGGTTACTGCACTCAGTGTCGACGGGGGTCGCAGGCGCTGAACTCACGCATGTGTTTTAGTTCCAGTACCACCTCTCCTCGGGCTGTGACAGGGCTCAGCGGGCAGAACCCTGGCAGCTCTCCCAGAGGACTTAATTCTCAGCAACCCCCTGGCGGCTACCAATGCTCTCTCGGTCCAGCACCCTCTTCCGACCTCCGTGGACACTGAACACTTGTGTGCTTGACAGACACACGACAGAGCACGGAACGCCCAGGAAGACCCCGAACCCCAAGACTGTCAAGTCTCAAAATTTCAAATTTCAAAATTCAAAACTTAGAATTTCAAATTTTAAATTAAAAAAATTTAAAACTTCAAAATTAAATTCGAGATTCAGATCCAAAACGCAAAAAATTTAAATTTAGAAACTGAAGTTGAAATAAATCAGAGGAAAAAAATTCAGATTCCGATGTCGTGTTTTTTTTCGAATGGAAAAAAATAGTGTATGTTATTCAAGTGCAGAACTCAGTCCACGGAGTACTGAGTCCATGCAGAGCTCAGTCCATGTCAGTTTCCACGGATGTGTGTGATGTCTGTGTATTATCCTTGTTCACAGATGTCTATGTTTCCACGCGCATACCGCCCCCTGCGACCCCGCAGGAGTCTCGGTGTCGGCTTCTCGCAGGTTTTCCCGTCAGGGAGAACTGTGCTCCCAGCACCCAGCGCCCGTGTGCGTGAGTCCTCATATCCGCGCCCGTGCGCACTCACCCCAGGCCTCCCCATCCGTGACGTGCGACCTCCGCGCTGTGTGCAGCCGCCCGCCCCCGCCCCCCGCTCGCGGCTCTGCGCCCGGGAAACCCTGGGAAACCCTCCTGAAAGCCCCGTTTCGCTTCCCCACCAGCGGCCACTTCTTCCTTTCCAGGAAAGACCGAGCACGACCGCCAGCGCTCGGGTCTCCGCCGCCCGCTCTGCTGCGTCCGCCGGGGCGTGGGGACCGCGGGGCTGAGCACCGGTGGGTGACGGTACTGAGGACTCGGTCCTCCCCCGCCCCGCCCCGCCCCCACCGCGCTATCTGCGCGCCCCATCGAGCCTCGACTCTGCTTCCTGGGGGTGCTCGCGCTCAGTTACCCAGCGCGGCCTCGTCTCTGCCGGGAGCTCCGGACCCGCGGCCATGGCGACCCGGATCCAGGCCTGGGCAGCCTCGGTGCTGGTGCTGTGTGGACGCGCGGGTGAGCGCGGGGTAACTCGGGGGGACTCGGGGAGTCGGGGACCCTGCGGACTGGAGCGGTTCAACCCCCGGCGTACGCATCGTCCACATCGCCTGGCGCTCGGACCTGGGTTCGATCCCGGATTCCGACAGTACGGGCCAAGTCTACACAGCAGGAGACCCGAGAGAAGGGATTGATCTGCTTCCTGTGGGCAGTGTGTGACGTCACTGATTCAGTTTTCTGATCGTTTTCGTATCTACTAATTCATCCATCGATGGATCGATAATCAATTGATTGATGATTGATTGGCCAGTGATTCATTGATCGTTGATTAATGACTGGTGACTGATGACTAATGAATGATTCATTGATGATTGGTTGACGATTGATGATTGATGGCTAACTGATTGATGATGAATGACTGGCTGATTGGAGATTGGTTGATGATTGGTTGACGATTGATCGATGATTGGTTCAGTGATGATTGATTGACCACTGATTCATTGAGTGTTGATTGATGACTGACGATTGATTCATTGATGATTGGTTGATGATTGGTTGACGATCAATGATTGATTGATTGCTGATGGATGACTGGTTGATTGGAGATTGGATGATGATTGGTTGACTGGTGATTGACTGGTAATGGATGATTGATGATTCATTCGGTAACGATTGATTGATTGGTGATTAGTCCTCTGCTACAACTTTTTCATAAATAAGCTTAAGGTGCTTGAACACAGTCCTAAACCGTCACCACACATGCAGCTTAGTCAGGACTGTGTTAAGCACTTATCTCCTCCCAGCACCCACCTGCTGAGCCCTCAGCCTGGAACTGAAACTCCACCACCCAGGCCCTCGAGGCTCCACCCGGGTTTGGGCGACTTGGTCTCCCCTCCCTGCCCCCACCCCCGCAGCTGAGCCCCGAGGATGTGCTGTGCTTTGCCGGCACTGGGTTCCTTGAAGGTTCCCACAGGCCGGTTTCGGCCAGTCTGCTCCGCCCCAAGCAGCGGATTCAGTGTGCGGGGTTGAGATGTGGCTCCGCCAAGAGAGTGCTTGTAGCGCGGTGGTTACAGTGCTTGTAGCTCAGTGGTTAAAAGTGCTTGAAGCTCAGTGCGCAGAGTGCTTGTAGCTCCGTGGTTAGAGTGCCTGTAGCTCAGTGGTTACAGTGCTTGTAGCTCAGTGGTTACAGTGCTTGTAGTTCAGTGGTTAGAGTGCTTGTAGCTCAGTGCGCAGAGTGCTTGTAACTCCGTGCTTAGAGTGCTTGTAGCTCAGTGGTTACAGTGCCTGTAGCTGAAAGGCGCCCAGTGTGTGCTTTACTGCGGTCCAAGACAGTGAGGGGGGTACATGGAGGAGGGAGTGGGAGTACTGAAGGAGTACCCTGAGTACCGCTCCCCGTGCTCAGTGCTCCTCTGTGGGTGCTCCCCGCACTGTCGAAGCTTCTGGAGCTGACGGTCCTCCCCGCGGTGCTCCCGCAGTGGGCCTTGTGAACGTCAGCATCGTCTGCTTCAACCTGGAGACCATGCGCGTCACGTGGCCGCCTGGCGACTCCAACTTCAGCTTTGTGTTCAGGTGAGCTCGGGAGCCGAGGGCACCGCCCATGGGGTGCTGCGTGCTGAGTACCCCCCACCCCGCCCCGGGGCCTCAGGACTCAGCACCCAGCACCTAGAAACCACCCCACTCGGTGGACTCTCCGGACGGTGGGCCCCCACCCAGGGCGGCCCGTGTTGTCCTGCGCCCTCGCAGAGTACCCAGCACACGGGGAAGCACCCCGTGACCAGCGGCCTGCTCCCAGCGGGGCAGGAAAGGAGAGAAGGAGGGCTGTTCCTGTGCACTCAGAATCCAGCACCCGGATGTCTGTGTTGATAGCTCGGGAGATAGACGGGAAACGGTGCTTAATTGAGTAGATGAAGTGATCAAGGCCGGCGGGGGCTGGGGGAAGGACTGTGCGTTCCACAGACTGGCACAGATCACTCAGAACCCGGTTCAGAAATAGGTTTTCAGTCGGTTGTAGAGTCAGAACATGAACTTAGTACTGTCAGCACTGTGTGCGGTACTCCAGGTCGGGACTCAGTCAGCACCTTCAGCACCAGGTCACAACTGAATCAGCACCTTCAGCACCGGGTCAGGACTCACTCAGCACTGTCAGCACCCGGTCAGGAGTTATTCAGCACCCGGTCAGAACTCAGTCAGCACCCTCAGCACCCGGTCAGGATTCAGTCAGCACCCCCAGGCCGCACGAGGACCTCGTTCCCCCTCCCCCAGGTTCGACCCCGAGCCCTTCCAGCCGTGTCCCCACTACGTGCTCCGGGGCGGCGTCACCGCTGGCTGCGTCTTCCCCGCCAAGCTGGCCCTGCTGGACTTCTCCATCCTGGACGGGGCGCTCGAGCTACTGAATGAGAAGCACTTAGCTACTCAGTACTGTGAGTCCAGGAAACTCAGCACCCAGAACCCTGCTCACTGGGGAAGGGTTTTTCAGAAGTAGTGGGCCCAGTACTTAGTAAAGTGGCGGGAGGCCAGAGTGTGCGGAGCCCACGTGTGGATAGAGCTCAGTCAGCACTCAGGGCAGCAGGTCAGGACTCGGTTAGCACTTTGCACAGGTTTCATCTCCTCTGGGCTTCTGGAGCAGCACCCGACGGGCCGTGTCTCTGTCTCTGTCTCTCTGTCTCTGTCTCCGTCTCTGGCCCCGCAGTGAAGCCCGCCTCCCTGGTCAACCTGACGTTTGCTTGGCGGGACGACGCCGTCAGGGTGACGTGTCCTGACCTGCCCTGGCCTGGCCTGGACTACCACATACAGCACCGCAGTGCCTTCGACCTCGACTGGCAGGTGAGCACAGTGGGGTTTTCCAGCCTGCCCTTGCCTGGGCTGGATCACACGGACCAAAGATGTTCCAGAATTGATGACCTACACGAGTGTACGGATGGATGCATGATGACGCATGACGATGTGTGATGATGACAATAATGATGACAGTGATGATGATGGTGATGATGATGATGGTGTTGATGGTGATGATGATGTTGATGGTAATGATGTTGATGGTGATGAAGATGATGATGATGACGCTGATGACAGTGATGATGGTGATGAAGATGATGGTGATGATGATGACAGTGATGATGGTGACGATGATGATAGTGATGATGATGGTGATGGTGATGGTGATGGTGATGATGATGATGACAGTGATGATGGTGATGATGATGATGGTTATGGTGATGATGATGGTGATGGTGATGATGATGAGGGTGATGATGATGGTAATGGTGATGATGATGATGGTAGTGATAGGATGATGATGGTGAGGATGATGATGATGATGGTGATGATGACAGTGATGATGGTGATGATGATGATGGTTATGGTGATGATGATGATGATGCTGATGATGGTAATGCTGATGATGTTGATGGTGGTGGTGATGATGGTGGTGATAGTTACGATGATGATGGTGATGGTGACTTTGAGGGAAGGGTGTTTTATGTGATGATTGACTGTGCTTAAGTACCTAAGGGAAGTACTTGTCTGCTGTCAAATTCCTTCTGTATCTGGTTTTTCTTTAGACTAAGCCCTTGTGGGCAATCAGGGTGACCTTGAACTCGCAGCCATCCTCCGGCCTCAGGCCCTCTCCCCCAGCTGGCATTTGGGAGATCCGTACTCCCCAGTCTCTGCAGCATGTCTGGAGAATCTATGTTTTGGGGGGTGATTGCAGCTCTGGTTCTGACGTGTGTGACTTGTCTCCAGTCGCATGTGGAGAGCACGTGTAACGTCACGGTGTGGGGCCTGGACTCCGAGAAGTGCTATGACTTCCGGTCTCGTGTGACCACACAGTTTTCCTACTACGGGCCAGACACCTATCCCAGTGACTGGTCGGATGTGATGCACTGGCGGGGAGGACGGCGCACAGGTGACGGCTGCACGAGGGACTCGTTTGGTGGGGTGGGGGGCGGGGGCATATCCATGCCATGATCCTTTGTGGGGCAGTCCGTTTCTACTTTGGATGAGTGTGGAGAGCACGGCTGAGGGATGATTGACGGGAGCACAGCTGAGGGGATGTGACAGATGATGGATGGATCTTTGGTTAAGGAACTGACCACTGGGCACAGCTGGGATGGATACAGGACTGACAGTCGATGGGCAGATAGAATCGGACGGGCCTTCTAGCCGAATCAGTGGATTGATGCATCATAGATTGATTGATTGATAGGGACACGGACAACCGACATGATGGATGATCGATTGGTACAGAGGTCATCAATAACTATAGAGGCAGATAAGTGATATGTAGATGATCGATGGATTGATACATAGACACATTACACACAGATGAACAGCACAGATCATCTATCAATAGGTACAGATGTGTGGACAGATGATCAATGGGCAGATGATCAAAGAGAGACAGTGGATGATTGACAGACACAGGACAGGCTCTGCTCTGTGCTAACTTCAGTACTCCTCACAGTGCTCATCCCGGTGCTCACACAGTGTTCCCCAATGCTCATTTTACTACTCCCCTCAGTACTCCTCCTGGTTCTCCCCCAGGACCGAGTATTCAGGCCAGCACTCCGTCTTCCCGTCCATGCAGAGTCCTGCTCGGAGACTCAGTCTCCCCCGAGTCGGCTGCTGCGTGCAGTACTCCCGTGTGTTCTTCTCGTCCTCCTGTCGGTGCTCCTGCTGTTGCTGTGGAAACTGCGGAGGTGATCACGTCACTTCCTCGGCCGGGTGCAAAGAGGGGCTAGCCTGGTGTACCTTGTGAGCTCCTCGGCGACAGGGTGACCGGGGAGACTCCGTGTTCCCCTGTGCGCTCACGGCTCCGTCCCCGTCCTTTCCAGAGCCAAGCCCCTGCTGCCCTGCGTGCCCGACCCCAAGCGCACCTTCCGTGGCCTCTTCGAGACGCATGACGGGAACTTCCAGGTGCTCATCCCAGGGGAGGCCGGGTCAGCATCAGTCAGTACTGTCAGTACCGTGTGCACACTCCCAGGGTCAGGACTCAGTCAGTACTCTCAACACTGTGCAGCACCCAGAGTGGGACTCAGTCAGCACTCTCAGCACCGCGTGCAGCACCCAGGGTAGGACTCAGTCAGCACTCTCAGCACCGCGTGCAGCACCCAGGGTAGGACTCAGTCAGCACTCTCAGCACCGCGTGCAGCACCCAGGGTAGGATTCAGTCCGAACTTTCGGTATCCGCTGGCCTCTCCCTCAGGAGGGCACAGTCACAGCACCCAGGACCTTCTGACTCTCGGTTCTCACAGGAGTGGATCCGAGACACGGGGCACGGGGTCGCCCTGCCCAGGCCGGAGGGCAAAGGTCCGGACGGCGCGGAGCAGGTGCTGGTCGTGCAGCTGTGCCCCGCGGAGCCGAGGATGGACCCGCCGACCCCGCAGACCGAGCTGTGCGCACAGCGCGGCCGCCCCGGGCCGGATGCACAGCCGGGGCCCGCCGTGGCACTCGGGGACTTCACGTTCCGGCTGAACGAGAAGGCGTACATGGTGCTGTGACGGGGGTTGGGGGGGAGCGAGGAAAGACCGGCAGGGACCGGAAATGTCCGACCGGAATCGGAAATGACCAGCCGGAAGCCGAAATTGTCTAGCTAAGTCTGGTCTCATCCTGCTGTGTCCGGGACTATTTCGGACCCAGGCGCTGTGGACTGACTCAGTGTCGATGTCCGTGCTGGTTTGATCTGTTTCCGCGATAAACACTTGAACCAAGTCAACCCAACGGAGGAAACGGGTTATTTGTCAGAGTCGCACTTCCGGGTCTCCGCTGACGTAGAGGGAGTCGGAGGAGCGGAGCTGCCACCCGGTCACGTTCAGGGTCTTGCTCTGCTGGCTTCTTCTCCAGCCCAGGACCCAGTCAAGGGAAAGGTGCTGTGCACAGTGCTGACTCCTGGTTGAAAGGAAAGGTGCTGTGCAGAGTGCTAACTCCTGATAGTCTGGAAACGCGCTGTGCACAGTACTGACTGCTGATAGTAAGGAAAGATGCTGTGTATAGTGCTGACTCCTCTGATACTAGGGAAAGGTGTTGTGCACAGTACTGACTCTGGTCTGTGTCAAGGTGACAGTTAACGTCACTAGGACAAAGTTTGTCTACACCGCTGCTGCTGAATTGCTCACGAGAAGGTTCTGGAACTGATACCCCCTCCCATGTTCTGTCCGACCCCGCAGCTAAGATGGCGGCCTTCTCCGACGTCACCGTCGATCCGCCCTGCGAACCCCCACCCCCAGGTCTACTGTCGCAGAATCATGCTCCCGGCTCGCAGCCCTAGGAAACCCCGTTAAGGATATTCGCTTCCTTTACTGTGCAGGGCAGGAGTCAATGAGCCCAGGCTAACTCTGAACTCGCGACATAGCCCAGGATGGACCCTGAACATCCACTCTCGGGCTGGCACTTTGCAGGGTCTGAGATGATGGACAGGCAAGCACTCTGCCCACTGAGATACAAGCAGCATATCCACTGAGTCACAAGCACTCTCTCCGTTGAGTTTTGGGGTCTTCTGAGATGCTCAAGGGGCCACTTTCCGAAGAATGACTGAAGGGCCTGTGAACGAAGGGGTGAGGGAGGATGATGATGACGGGGATAAGGAGGAGAGGGAAGAGGAAGAGGAGGAGGAGGATCGATCCATAGGAATCATGTCGCTGGTCAATGACATCGATGGGCTGGAGGTGTCATGGACTGTTCTTACCCCACGGCGGTCCAGGAAGATAGGAAAAACAATCGATCAACCGAACAAGCAATCGATCGATCGACCAATCCAAACCAAAACCAACCAACCAATCAATCAGTGGATCAATACCCCAACCAATCGATAGCTCGCTCAATCTGAGCGGACCTTGTCTCCTGTGGTCAGTGACTGACTGTGACTAGGATTTACTTTTAATTCCTCCCGTGGCCACTGGGTGGCACCAAGCAGAAGCACTTCCAACTGTGCAAAAAATCAGTTCACTGTGGGGAAAAGTCTCTGCTCAGGAACGGGGTGCGAGTGTTTCAGAACCCGAGTCAACTAGAAACGGAGCCCACGGGGACCGAACGGGGAACTTTAAACTTCCTGCCCTCGCTTCCCCTTCCCCGTCCTTCTGGTTCCTGCTCTTCTTCCTCTTCATCTGCCTCTTCCTTTTCCACTTCCTCCTCCTCCTTTTCTTCCTCTTCCGGCTGCCACCGGAAATCTACCAACTGACAGAAGTATTGATCTACCAAAGTCCAAAGACGCCATCCGTCCCTGTGTCCACACATCTGTCACTGTCCATGTTCCTAGGTGTGCTGAGAACATTCGATGCAGTCATGTGTGCAGTCAGCAATTGAGTCACCCACCACCGATCACCCATCATCATCATCATCACCAAGGTCACCACTGTCATCACCATCATGCTCATGACCATCATCACAACCATCATCATCATCACCATCCTCACCACTGCAGTCATCATCATCACTGTCATCACCATCATTCTCCTCCTCATTCGTCCCTTGTATTTCCATTTATCCATTAATAATGTGGGAAATCTTGGTCCAGTGTGGGAGATACTACTGTGCACAGTACTATTCCTTGGACTTCAGAGCCTGTGCTGGTCAGCTGTAACTATAAACTTGATACAGCCTGGAGTCAGTACTGTGCACAGCACCTTTCGCTAGGCATCAGGATGATACGCTGCTCAGCTTTTCTGTGAACCTGACAGGGCCTAGAGTTAGTACTCTGTGTAAGATTATGAGGGCTGGATATTTCCAGAATAGAAAGAAAATAAGAAAGTCTATGTAAGTGACAGAAGGTCTGAGTCTTCAATGAGGAGTATTTGATCTTATGCAGAACATCTTAAGTAAATAACCATTGTTATGACCACATCTGTGTCTGTGACTCTGAGTTTGACAGTTTCTCGTGGTCTTCAGGATTGGATATAATGCCAGGATGTGTCTAAATCGGGAACAAAGACTATGAAGCTAACATTTATACACCTCATTTGTCTGACCTCCGTCATGGGCCAATCTTTCTTGAAATTTTTTGCAGAGTTGTCTTTGATCTCTACCTGGACCAGAATCTACAAAGTGTCAACTCTCCCATTTCATTAAACCTTTCAGGTCTGAAACAGTGTTACCAGCAGCTAAGCCTCTAAAGATTTATCCTGTCCTCTTATCCCACCAGGGGGCAGGGAGGGGGAGCACTGTCAAGTCTACCTCCTCACCTGGTCTACAGTCTCTTATGCAGGAGGAAGTGTCTCAGCACCAGTCCCTCTGCCAGTCTACATGGGAGGACTGCCACCAGCTCTCGCCCTTCTGCTCACCTTCCCACCAGTAACTATGCACAGCTGCCTAACCGTGATGAGGATTCGAACCCTTTCCAGCCTCATGTGTCATTCCCTATCCCCCATCATTGCCTCACCTCAGCCGGAAGTAGCTAGAGAACAACGCCCCTATTCCCTTATGACTCAAAAGGCTGGAATGTAAGATGTGACTGAAACCCCCAACAGTTTCAAACTCAGGAAGATGGAAGGAAACCTGGAGCTGGAGTTTACAAAACATGCATGAGAAAAGACCGACTTTTAAAACTTCTCTTTAGAAATCCAGGCCCTGCAAATAGTTCAGATAAGACTCCAGACCCCAAATTCACAAAGGACATGGGGCTTCCTTAACAGATAAGGTTCAGGACTCAATGAATGCACAAACAGCTGTAAAAAAGGACTTCTTCCTGGCCAGAAGCTTGCCTTAAACATCAATCAGATGTCACAGCAATCCCAACCTCCCCTCCCCTAAAAGCCAGGAGGGGGTTGAGGGTTTTTTAAGGCTTTAAGGACTGGGACTAGGAGGGGCTTTTGAGACTTAGATTTGGACTGGAACTGGAACTGGGACTTGGGCTTTGGAGCTGAGCTCACTCCCCCGGGGAGTTTGCCTCTCAAACTCTCCCTGAGGGAGCTCCTCATCTCGATCTGGAGCCTGGAATGCCAGCCCGGTTCCCGGGAGCCCCAGCCCCAAGATGGGGGTGAGGGGGATAGCCTCCCCCCATCTCTTTGGGGAGGCTACCCCCCCTGGGGGGCTAGCATTTCTCCACTCATGGGTGCGGAGGAGCTAGTCTCATCTGGTCTTCTCTCAATAAAGCTGGGTCCTGTTAGCTACCAGTGGAGTCTCTGGTCCCTTCTGTCTGCTGCGTCTCTCGAACCCAGAACCTTACACTCTGCACAGCACCTTTCCCTAAGCTGGGGTCCTGGGCTGGATAGGCTTACTGAGCATTATGCTGAAGGTGTTTCTAGACCTGATTTCAGGGCGCTATTCCGCTGCCCTTCATGAGTTGCTGCCGCCTGCTGGGCTCTAGGTAGCTCCCACCAGGTTCACTTCCAGTCTATAGCACTGTTCCTGGTGTCCCAACCTGGGCCTGGGTGTAGCTCCAATCCCCTCTTGTCTGCATCCACGCACTGCATGCCCGGGTGACTGCCTGCCCTGCCGGCCCCTGCCCACTTCCGGCGTGCTGTCCTACGTCTACTTCCAGCCTTCAGGCCTCAGCTCACTTCAGGCCTGCCATCCTCGGCCCACCGTCCTCTACCCATGTCTGGCCTGAGGTCCTGTGGCCACTTCTGGCCTTCTGGCCTCAGCTTAGTTCAGGCCTGCCATCCTTGGCCCACTTATGGCCTGCAGACCTCTACCTACTTCTGACCTGAGCTCACTTCCGGCCTGTCGTCCTCTGACCATGTCTAGCCTGGGGCCCTGTTGCCACTTCCGGCCTGATGACTCGGCAGGCAACCGCAGCCTCATCCTCACCACAGGCCCCCACGTGATCCCGGGTCCCCAGGTCCCCAGGTCCCCAGGAACTGGCCCAGGCTATCCCGACATGCACTGCGGCGGACGCAGCCTCCAGTGTCCCAGGCTGTTTCCTTCCTGTTCCGGCAGAGCCTGGAAAGGTTTGCAACATAGGGTACCAGGCACCGGAAGTCGGACGTTTCCAAAAAAGCGCTTCCCCATGCCAGGTCCCAACAACCTGGGGGATTTGAAACGATTCCCACGAGTCTATCACAAGCACAGAGACTCACACGTCCATTTCACACATCGGGAAACTGAGGCTGGCTTCTGTCTGCGCAGTGCTGTGGACTTAGAACAGTATCTGTGAGCTTGAACTGCCAAGAGGCACTGTCTAGTGTCACCCGGTCGGCTCTGCACGCCGGACTGGTAGATCAGGTTGGCCCACGGGCTTCTGCGGTTCGTCTAGATGCAGGGAGCGGATGTGGGAAACCCCGCACTCAGTGGGAAATCCCTGCCTCAGGTGGAAGTCCTACTGTGTGCAGCACCGTTGCCGAGGGAAGTGACCCGGGAATGTGTAGAGGGAGCCATGGAACTGAGAGCATGGTGCATCTGGGTCTCTGTGATGTCATGGGTCAACCGTGGGATCTTCCGGCCTCAACTTTCCACATGGGCACGCTGGAATCTGGAATTGAGAAGGAAATAAACACTTGGTGAAATGGGTATTTGTCCAGAGAGACACAGAGACATAGATACAGACTGAGAGAAAGACACAGAGACAGAGAGATAGAGACACAGAGGCAGAGACACATAGATACACAGAGAGATAGACACAGAGACAGAGAGACATAGAGACAGAGATTTAGAAATAGCGAGACACGGCAGGACAGGTGCTGGAGGCCCGATCAGCACAGTCGGGACGCATTCGCTCTCACAGTAGGAAGCATCCGATGACGTCATCCACGGTGCTCTGCACTAGTTGCAGTTGGGCAAACATGGCTCAGGCTGATCCCCTGTAGATCGGAGTGCATAGTGGATGGGGCGCAGGGCCATGCAGAGTCCGTGTGTGCAAACAGGTCGCACAGGGTCGCCCACCGCCCTCAACAGGGACAACAGGTGCACGCAGCTCGAGAAGGTTCCTGTCTGAGGTCAGAAAAGTGCCACATCAGTCCTGGGCCTTGTCCGCAAGTTCCCGCCTTCACTGCGGGGTCTAGTAACCAGGTGACACCCGGAAAAACCCAACCAGGGTGCACAACGCGGTGTCTGGGACCACTCTGTCTCTGTCTGCATCTCGAAGTCTGTCTTTCACTGTCTTGGCCTCTGCAGAAGCGGCAGTTTCTCGTCAGTGATCCCAAAGGAGAACCTGTCCAGTCTGAGGACCCGTGTGTCCTGCATCTCTCAGGTGCAATCTCTGTCTCTGCCTGTTTCTCGGGGTCTCTGTACTTCCACCGCTGACTCTGTGGACCATGAAGGACAGAGCACAAGACCTGACAGCTGCAGGACACAGCCGACCTCACCGAGATGCCACCTGCTCTCAAAGACCCAACTCCCCGTCTCTCAGTGTCTCCCCATCAGTCTGAAGAATTTTATCTCTATGCTTCCATCTCTCCATCAGCAACACCGTCATCATCATCACCATCATAATTATTTTCACCATCATCATGACCACTGTCATCATCATTACCATCATCACCACCTGGGTCATTCTGCTGGATTCAGTAAAATCTAGTTGGATCCAGTCATATATCGGGACTTTTCTGCCACACTGTGGTCCAGGCAGAATCCAAAACTAACCAATCAATCGGTAGAAAACTCAATCGATCGCTCACTCAACCTGAGTGGACTTTGTCTCCTGTGGTCAGTGACTGGCTGTGACCAGGATTTACTTTTAATTCCTCCCGTGGCCACTGGGTGGCACCAAGCAGAAGCACTTCCAACTGCAAAAAAATCAGTTCAATGTGGGGAAAAGTCTGCTCAGGAACCGGGTGCGAGTGTTTCAGAACCCGAATCAACTAGGAAAGGAGCCCACCGGGACCGAACGGGGAACTCTAAACTTCCTGTCCTCCCTTCCCCTTCCCCCTCCCCGTCCTTCTGTTTGCTGCTCTTCTTCCTCTTCATCTGTCTCTTCCTTTCCCACTTCCTTCTCCTTTTCTTCCTCTTCCGGCTGCCACTGGAAATCTACCAACTGACAGAAGTATTGATCTATCAAAGTCCAAAGACGCCATCCGACCCTGTGTCCACACATCTGTCACTGTCCATGTTCCTATGTGTGCTAAGAACATTCGATGCAGTCATGTGTGCAGTCAGCAATCGAGTCACTCACAAGTGAGCGATAACCCGTCACCACCTTGGCCCCCAAGTCACCACCATCACCACAATCATCACCACCACCACCATCATCCCCATTACTACCATCATCATCGTCATCGTCATCACCATCACCATCATCTGTCAATGTCTGTGCAGAGTGTGCACATGTCAGTGTCTGTTCACAAAGCACCTCCCAGCTGTCTGGCTTGGCCGTGCACATGCCCACATGTGATGTTATGTGGGCCACACATGATGTGACATCGTTCCGTGTTCGCACACTGGTTGTTACTGCCCTTTGCACACTTTGCAGTCGGCTGTACGGGACAAGTTAGATCCCGGAACTTCTGTCCGGAAAAGTCCCTTTTCTGACCTAAGAAGCCGGTTTCCGGACTTTAACTGGCGTCTGGTGGAGCGGGCAGTGCGTTCCTCCCAGCGCGCACTTCCGGCGCCGCCCTCCCCCTGGGGCAGCAGCGGGGATAGATCCAGGCGCCTGGGGCCTAATGAGGTGCTGGCTGCGTGCGGCTGGGTAGACAGGGTAGACAGGTGGGAGCTATTTTAGGTGCTCATCACTCAGGGCTGGAAATAGCCCCAGGCAGAAACAGGGCAAAAACTGGGACATGGAATTGTGGGAAACGAGGTGCGGGGGAGGGGCCGTGCGCAGAACACAGGGCTCAGGCAGCACTGTCAGCACTGAGTGCAGAACACAGGACTCAGTCAGTACCATCCATACCAGGTTCAGGACTCAGTCAGTACTGTCTGCAGGGTGTCTAGGTATGGACACTTGTCCCTCTGTGTCTGTGTGGCAGGTGCTGGAGACTGATTCTCCTCTTCTGTCTCGGTGTTGCCTCAGTGGACTCAGTTTCTCTAATCAGTACCCAGGCCTTGGGTGCTGGTGAGATGGTTCAGTGGCTGCGGGGCTTGTGTCAAATCTATTAGCTCTGGGCTCAGCTCGATGGCCTGGGGGAGAAAACTCGGGTTAGGAGTCATGCACAGGGTGCTGACAGCACAGTGCTCAGGACACTTTGACACCGTGCTCACAATGCACATGGTACACACCGCACATGGCCAAAACAGGGCCATGAGGGTGCTGGGAACCGAGCCCGGGTCCTAGGCACAGGACTCAGTGCTGGTCGCCTCAGTGCTGAGTCTGCAGGTGTGTGACTTGGACGTACCCAGCCTGGCTTGGTGACCCTGTCCCGTTGGAACAACTCAGCATCGCATATGCAGCCCTTCAAACAGCGTTAAGTGTGGCCAGTGCTGGGGCACAGTTGGTGGAGTCCTTGTAGCTCAGTGGAGTGCTCACCTAGCACGCAGGAAGCCCTGAGTCCCGAGCCGTTTTACATATACCTGATGTGATGACTGAGCCCCATCTTCCGAGCACTGAGTGGGTGAAGCTGGAGGACTCGGAGTACTCAGTCATCCTCACTCTCTGGGCTGCTAGGGGCTAACCTGGGGGCATCTATCTCCTCTCCCTCCAGTCTAGTCCAGTCTTTTCCGGTTCTTTCCAGTACTCTCCGGTTTTTCCTGACACCCCACAGGTGAAGTCCTGGTGGTCTTGGTGCTGGGAGCTGAGTCCTATGCAAGCACTCTGCCCACTGAGCTGTCACTACCCTATCAACTAAGCTATAAGCACTGTACCAACCGAGCTACCAGTACTCGATTCACTAAATTACAAGCTGCAACTCTACCCTGTCAAATACAAGTAGTGTAGGTACTGGGTTACAAGCACTCTCCCTACTCAGCTACAGATACCATAGGCATTGAGCTACAAGCACTCTGCCCTCTGAGGTGCAAGTAACTCTACTTACTGAGCTACAAGCAGTGTAAGTACTGGGTTACAAACACCGTACACACCGAGGAACAAGCACTGTGAGTCCTGGGTCACGAGCACTGCATCTACTGAGTCCAAACACTGCAACCCCCTCTGGGCTGCACCCCGAACTTCTATCCTGTGTATCACCCAGTCCCGCAGCCGCAGCACCCACCGTACTGAAAGGATCCAGCCTACACTCGAGCAGTCGGGGAGGGGTCCATGAAGCACCGAGTGACAAGTACCAGGGGAGAGGAGGGAGGACTGAGGCTCGGTGCTTTCAAGTAGGAGGAAAATTAACCTAATCTACCACTCAAACCCGTTGTCGTTAACCCAGTCCAGTACCTGGACCCGTCATCGTTAACACAGTCCAGCACTCAAGCGCGTCATCAACGCCCACTTCCCATATGGAAGAACAGCTTCATCCCAGTCAATAAATGTTGCTTAAAGTACTTAGTGCAAGTGTACTTGGTATTATTTTTCCTGGTAGTACTAACAATGGGTGTGTGGGATGCGCAACATGGCGGGGGGTCTCGTAGATGACATAATGGGAGCACCCAGTCCAGCACCGACTAAACCTCAGGCTGTAAAAGCTGGAAGTGGATGGGAGCATGAGCCCCCCTCACAAGGGCGGGGCATGGAGTGTGCAGGGTGTACTGAGAAGTACTGTGCAACCATCACCTTTCATCACACATCGAGTGTGCTCTGTTTCCCTCTCAGACCAAGGCTGAGTTCACTGTCGATTAAACACAGATGGCTAAGCACTAGCTCCTAAAACTCTGCAGTTATAACTGAGTACAAGCACCCCACTTGTGAGCCACATGAACAAGCTCTAGGTCTTAAGACACTGGAGTTATTACTGAGTCCAAGTACCAGGTATGAGCTAGCAACATGACTTAACACTAAGCACCTAAGACACTGGAGCTTATAACTGAGTCCAAGCACCCAGCCTGTGAAAAATATGACTAAGTCCTAGCACCTAAGGTGCTGGGGGTTATAACTGAGTCCCAGCACCGCAGGCTGCGACCCTGGGCACCCAGTCTCACGGAAAGGAGGCGGAGAGGCGTGACGTCAGAGTCCGCCCGTGCCCACGATCCTCAGGTCTTTACCGGGTTCTCTTCTCTCGGGAGCACCGATGACGTCAGGAGCACGGGTCGGAGGACAGAAGTTCCGGGTTCAAGGCGCCGCGGGGAGGAAGAGGAAGTCCGCTTTCGGCTGAAAGGGGCAAATTTACATTTAGAATCAGAAATTAAAATTTAAAATAAAAACAGAAAATTTTAGTCAAAACTTGAATTTTATGTTTTTAACCGTGAAACGCTCGTCGCAGCCCGAACACGCGGGGAAACCAGGTCTGTCCGGCCCGGGCCGGTCTGCCCCCCCCTCCCCCGCCTTAAACAAAGGCAGGCGCGCGGCCCTGAGCCTCCCGCCGCCGCGCTCGGGGTGCTGAGAGCTGAGTCGCCGGGCCGGGGCCGCACAGCCGGCGGAAAGCGTCACTCAGACCCGGCTTACGTGCTGGTGAGTGACGGGACACAGAGAAAAGGACTCAACTCAGCACCTGGCCGAGCGCAAACGCTCACGTGACGCCCAGCGTCCTCCTCCGCCCGGGAACAAAGGTCCCGGAGCCTTTCCGGAGGGTTTGCGCCCCGCCCCGCGCCTAGCCACCCTGGGGCCGCGTGCAGAGGTGCCCGGGGCTCTGGGCGGGGACAGCACGTGGGTCGCCGAACCACAAGCGGAAGGAGCCTGGAGGACGTGGAGCCCCGAGGACTGTGGTGCTCCCGTGACGTGACCCTCCGACCTCCCCGTGCTCCCGTGAGGCTCTGCAACATAAAGAGGAAGTCAAGAAGGTAAGGAAGAGACAGGAGGCGGAAGAGGAAGTTCAGGAAGAAGAGGAGGAAAGGATAGTGGAAATGTAGGAAGGGGAACACTGGGAAGCGGAGGAAGCACCGAGGTCAACACCCCGGGTCCCAGCCCAGCTTCCCGGCCACATTTCTGCGCCTCTGGAGCGTGTTTACTCGGAAATTTCCAGTCTTGGGTGTTTTCAGGTTACTGGGCCGCAGAGTGCTGAGGACTGAGTACTTGGCTGGGGAAGAGACAACTCCGCAGATGTCTGTGGGAAAGACGAGCCCGGGGGCCGCCGGGTCACCCGAGGTGCTGTGGACTCAGGCACAGGTCCACAGCGCTTGGCAAAAACAGCAAAGGGCGGGAACCGGTCCAGGCCGGATCCTGTAGCGCTCAGGCCCTGGTGAGGGGACCGGGAATCCCCGCCCACGCCCAGCCTGGCAGGCTGGTCCTTGTGAAACCCACAGGCCGGCTGGACCAGCCGTGTCCTGCGCGAGGCCAGGAGGAACATCTGGGAGCACCGTGAGGCCCAGCACCACCTTCCGCGAGCACCATCCTCCCCAGCACCGAGCTCCAGGCTGGGCCTGCGGCTCTGAGTCCGGGACTCGTCCCAATAGTGCTCCCTGCACTCGTCCCTATAGTGCTCCTGGTCACGCATCTCTGGGCAGAAAAAGCCCAACTGCCGTCCTGACACATGGCCCTGAAAACTATCCCAATGGATCTCAATCCTGAGTGTGCAAGTAATGGCCAGGCCTGCGGACCACGGTGACCAGAGTGGACTAAACTTCATTAGACTGAACCAGACTGGATCAGAGTGGATCACACTGGATCAGACTGAACTAGACTGAATCAGACTGGACTATACTGGACCAGAGTGGGTGACACTGGAGCAGTTCCCCTCCGCCTGGGTGACGTCATCTCCAGCCCTGTCATCCTCAGCAGAAACCTGTTTGCACACGGCCTCTCTGTGTTCTGAAGTCCGGAGACGGTCCAGTATTTCCAGCACAGTGTGCAGCTCCTGAACGTCAGTCAACCCGGGTCACTCCCCAATGCTGTCCCTGGTTCCGAAAGCTGAACTCGGAGCACTCAGCACAGCAGCTTTGTTCCTGACATAGTCATGTTCTCTGCTTCCTAAGTCCCCACCTCTGCACACGCACCCCCTGTGGGGTTTCCCAGGGCTTCTGAGGCGTGCTGATTTGTAGGCCATCCGGCTCTCAGGGGGATGAGTCCCCGAGCTCCTTCCCTTTTCAAGCCGACTTCCCGGTAGCTGGCCGTTTCAGGACAGGCGGAAACCCATGGGATCCGGATCCTGTCCCAGGTCCGTGCGGGATTGACAGCCCGGCATCACCCGGCCCCCTCCGCACACATTGCTGAAAACAGCCCTGAGGACTGGCTGGGCACAGCTTCCGGTTGCCGTGGCGACGGGAAGGAGGGAGAGGAGGAGGGAGGAGGGAGGGGGACCGGGAGGGCCGAGAGCCTCACCTGACAGACTCCACCTTTGATCCCGATGATCAGAGCTACATGAGATCATAACGAGAACATCGACCGGATTAGAGGAGCCTGTGAGGGCCGCGTGCAAAGCCATGGGCCCGGTGGAGAGGACCGCACAGTGGGGCCACGAACAGGATGAGCCGTGGGCGCAGAACTGGGACACCGACAAGATGAGCCCGTGAGCACACACTGGGCTGTAACACTCTGTAACACTGGAGGAAGTTCGTCAGGAATTGTGTCACATACTTCCTGGGGATCCTGGAAGTCCCAGGCCCCGGGCCTGGGCATCCCTGGACTACAGGAGAGGGGATGAGGCGTGGGGCTCTGGGTGTCTCCTTGTGTGACGTAAGCTGCAAAGATTTAAGGGAAATGGGAGGAGGAAACGGAAAGAAGAGGGAAGGGAACAGGAAGAGGAACTGGAACAGGAAGTGAA
Source organism: Eospalax fontanierii (assembly GCA_035773235.1). NCBI lineage: Eukaryota > Metazoa > Chordata > Mammalia > Rodentia > Spalacidae > Eospalax > Eospalax fontanierii. Next base: position 67,007 of record CM069525.1, on the reverse strand, counting down.
ACCGGAAGAGGAAGACAAACCGGATGGGGAATTACCCGAACCTTCCATTTCCTGTGTGGGCCAGGAGCCAGATACGGCCTCTGCATCCACCGCCCCCCCCCCCCCCCCCCGTGTTTCTTGTTCCGCTTCCACTCCCTTTCCTCCTCACTTCTCTGACGAACAGGCCACCCTGTGGTGGGGTCGGCACCCTGGATGCTGTGGACCTGGTCTCGGTGCTCATCTCCTCCCGGGCCCTGTCTTGGTTCCCAACTTTGCAGGACCGGAGGAAAACACCGAGTCCTTTCACGACCAGCACCAGCACTGGCCCCCGGCCCCCCTCCCCCTGCGATATTAGACATTCCGGGAGGATCAAACTGGACCCCAGAGCCTACATTCCAGGGTGATTAGTGGCTTCCCGTGTCTACGAAGGCCGAGCTGAGTCCCGCAACGGGTAGGTCACGGCGTGCTTACTATGCTGACGGTGCTCCCCGTGCTCACATGGTGCTTACTGTGTGACCGCCCGCGCTATGGACAGATCTTCTACGACCAGACTCAGTCCCCAGCACTCAGGTGTCCTCAAGGAGTTTCAGGACCTTCGTGTTGTACCCTCAGGGCGGAAACCGTGGAGGCAGCGGCCGGGCTGCAGGGTCATGAGTCCCTGGGTTGCCCCAAGGTGGTACCGTGCACAGTACCGGCCCTAGGCTGTTTCAAGAAGGTGCTTTGCACAATACACTGACTCTGACTACATTAACCTGGTATCACTGAGCATGGGGAGGGATACTCAGCAGTGTCCCTGGAATCTATGCACAGTCTTGTGCAGCTGCAAGCGGAGTAGTACTCAGCCCGGAAAAAAGATGGCGTCCTACTATGGGCAAGTACAGGGAAGGAACAGGAGAACATTCTATTCCCTGGAAACGGGGACTCTGCACCAGCACTGCTGCCTCCTGGCCCGTCTACACCTCCGGGGAGCGATGCGCTCTGACCTGGATGACTTCCAGTGACGACAGAAGCCCTGGGTGCGAATTTCCCGCCAGTGTGGATCAGAACAGTCTTCTTCATGGCTGGTTGGAGCAGCTTTCTGGGTGACAGCGGGGTAGTATGCAGCTCTTAAGAGGGATGAGTCATGACAGCGGACACACCCAGCCTACAGGCTCAACTCAGAACATGACAAGGTTGAAAGAGAACAGCACATTCCCCGTTTGATGACTGATAAAACACACTCGGGAATAGCACGCAACCCTTAAAAAGGATGCCTCTCTGGCACGTTCTAGCATGTTCTAGCATGTCCTCTGAGCCCTTCGAGTGCCATTTCCCACAGCACCTGCCCAGAGGACACAGATTCCCTTCCCAGCACCCACATGGCAGCTAACAACCTTCTGAAAGTGCTTGTAGCTCAGTAGATGCAACCCCTACCCATCACCCACAATGGGGTGCATCTCCTGTCCCTCCTCAAACCCCGAGTTTGCACAGGGCCAGGCTGAGGCGGAGGATGAGGAGTTGAGCACGGTGCTCCCAGATTTGAATATTCACACAAGCACGTGCTGACTGGTCATTTGCGTATTCATATGCTCACCGCCTGTCATTTGCATATCTCAGTTACGCAACCTCTCATTTGCATGTCCGGGGCTTACGTAATTGCGTATTTGCATATACGTGTTTACACACTCTTACATTTCCATATTTGTTTGCATGCCTGCGCTCACGAAATCGCTCATTTGCATATGCGCATGCTTACACCTTTGCATATTTGCATGTTGTCACATTTGCATATTCATGCTGCTTATTCGTATTTCCATATGGTTCGAACGGCTGTCTCGCGAATTTGCATGTCATTTGCATACACATCTATTTACATGTCGTTTGCTTCACCGCACATTGGACGTGGAACACCGAGTTTGGAGCTCCAAACACCCATGTGCACTCAGCTCCCAACAGTAGTCGGCCCACTGCTCCCCAACCCCCTCCTGAGTCCTCTGAGTATCCCGGAAATCCAGCTCCTCCTCTTGAAAGCGCTAATCGCTGCCCTTGGGGACCAAACAGGGTCGGGGGTGCTGTGTGCTGGGCACCATTGTGGCTAAGGACACACTGGGCGTTTCACGATCGGTGTCAGACACAAGTATTGGGTGGAATACTACAGAGCCGGGAAAATGAACGGAGCCGGGTCTGGGAAACCGGCTGGTCCTCACCTGTGTTTGTCAATAAAAGTTTTATGAACTCCACCGTGCTCAGTGATCTATACTTCATGCCTGGCTCGGGCTCCACCTACTCCTTCGCTCAGGTTTCAGTTTCGATTCTTTCCCCTTTCTGTCTACATCTTATCGCCCTGTTCACCCTGTGGTGCTGTGTGCACAGTCACCCTCCTCACTCTATGCAGTTAGTGCTGTGTGCACAGTCCCTGTCCCCACTCTGTGAAGTTAGGAGCCCATTCTGAACACCAAGACTCGGTACTGAGGACTTGGTCATGTCAAGGTCTTGGGCGGAGCCAGTGCGGCCTGGGGCTGATGGCCAGGCCCCGAGGGAGGACTGAGCACAGCACTTGACATCGCTGTCATTGACCGCCGGCAGCGGACACCCCGGGGGGACGGAGAACAAAAGTCGCCTAGTCATTACGCAATGCAAATCAGGACTCTGCGCTCGCCGCGAAGATCATATGCAAATCGCATGCAAAGGAGATGCAGCTCTCAGGCTGGCTGCGTTCCTCCGGGAACCGTTGTTCGGTGACGACCGAGTCTCGGTGTTTGCAGCACTTGGTGACACTGCGGGGCAGAAAATGTCAGCACCGTGCGCAGCATCTCACCCCGGGGGCAGGACTCAGTCAGCACTGTGAGTACTGTGTGCAGCACCCCACCCCGGGTCAGGACTCAGCCAGCACTGTCTGCAGAGGCGGCTGAAGTGTGTGCTGCCCTTCAAATCGCACCTGGCAGTCTCCGTGGGCACGCCATGACGTCACGGGACGGGCCATGCGCAGACCTTGACGTCATAGCAGCGCCACGTGCAGGCCGTGACGTCAATAGTCGGGCCGTGGCCAGAACTTGACGTCATATGAAGTGCTGCGTGTAGGCAGTGACGTAGCTGACGGGCTGTGTTCACCTCCAGACTCGGTTTCCCTCCGGCGGCGGCGGAGCTGCTTCCTTCCGGCGCATCGACGCCGCCCAGCCAGTCACCGAAAGTTTTCAGCCAAGGCAGCAGCAGGGAGGAACCGGAACCGGAAGAGAAGTGGAAGCGGAAGCAAGGGAGGAAGTGAGTCTGGATGGAGCAAATGGAAAAAAGAGTCTGAAGTGGAAGAGGACGAAGAGGGGGAGGGGCGGAAGAAGGGAGGGTGGGCTCTCGTGCTAGTCCTGTTTGTGTCCCTACTGTGTGCTCCCCGTCCTGCAAGACCGGTGATGACGGCGTTTACTCGGTGCTGGCTCTGTTTACTCGGGGCTGACTCGGTTTCCACAGTACTGACTGCGTTTACTCGGTGCTGTCTGCGCGCCGCGCGGACTCAGCGTTTCCAGATGGGGCTGATCGTCCTGAGAATGGAAATGAGGGTGTGGGAGGGAGGGGGAGGCGGGGCCTCGCCGGGAGCACTCAGCAGACAGCACCCGCGAGCCCCGGGCTGGCGGCAAATGGAGTTTGAGCAACGTGGGGTCTCCCGGGGCCGCCCGCAGGGGCTCGCCGCCCGCCCTCCGCTGACCCCCGCCGAGCCTGGGTGCTGGGGTGCGGACGCTCGGTCCTCAGTCCCGCGGTGCTGGGGTGGAGATGCTCAGTCCCGGGGTTAGAATGTGTGTCGACCTAGCCCCTCCTGTTTTTTCCTCCTGGTGCCGCACAGTGGGACTGCGCGAGGGTGCTGGGTCGAGTTGTCAGACAGCATCTATGTCTGAGTGCTGAACCCGGTCTCCCCCCCTCCCACCCCCATACGCACAACGCGGCCCAGGCTGGGGAAGGTCGACTTTGCATACGGCCCGGCTCCTGACCCTGACCGGGATTCTGCTCCAGCATCTGAAACCCATCACCAAGCCCCCAGCACCCCTGCTCGATCCTCACACCCGGCTGCTAGGTCGGCGCTTTGCACAAGGCGCCGCCTCCCGCTGCGACCCGCCCCTGTCCCCTACTTTCCAGAGGATCGGCCTCGATCACCGAGCCCGGGGCCGGCCAGCACCCGACCGCTCCACTTTGGCCTTACATGGGCCCAGCCTCAGCCTCGGGCTCAGGCTCCTGACCGCTGGGAACGCCCTACTGTGCACTCGCGGGTGCTTATCCGAGTACTTTTCAGGATGCTGTGCATTGTGGACTCGGTAAACAACACCGTGCACAACACTAGCCGGGGATCCGGGCGAGGGGTGCTGACACCAAGGGGCAAGTACTTAATTCTCGTCCGCAGTGGATGACGACCTTTAACTCTGTCCTTAGGAGCCTCCTCTTCTTGAAGGCAGCATAGTACTCTACCCCGCAGCAATTTTCAGGGAGATAGGAGGGGACAAGCTGTGTCCTGACCCTGCACATGGTACTGAGAATACTGACTGAGTCTTGACCCTGGGGGTGCTGCACACTGTGCTGAGAGTGCTGACCGAGTCCTGACCCTCTGGAGGAGGCAAGTGGGTTCCTCCAGGATCAGCGTCCTGCTGAGCCTCGGCCTGGGCTACGGGAGTACTCAGCACCATCACCGGTGTCCTCCTCCCGCTTGGTCTTTGTTGATGAAAAACCGCATACCAATCACTCAGTGCAGCACCCAGGTCGGGCTCCGGGACGTGCCGCTGGTGCCTGCGGTGTAGACCGTGACCCCGACGGGCCATGCGCACAACGCTCCCGGGGTGCTGCGGCTAGGTGCAGAGTGCTTGTAGCTCAATGGACACAGTGTATGTTACTAAGTAGAGTGCTTATAGCTCAGTACGTAAAGGACTTCTAGCTGAGTCGGTAGAGTACCTGTAGCTAATTGACCAGAGTCCTTGTTGCTAAGTGAGGAGAATGCTTATTGTAGGTCATTGACTGCAGTGCTTGTTGCTGAGTGGGCAGAGTGCTTGCCCCAAAGGCGGGAGTTCCCTCCTTCTCTGTGCAGGAAAACCCCATCCGCTGCACTCAGTAGGTTGAGGCACAGTGATCTTGAGATCTAGGCCATTGTTGCCTCTGTCATGAGTTCTGGGCTAGCCTGTGCTACCCAAGCCCTTGCGTGGGAACAGGAACAAGTGAGGTCAGTGACCTTTGAACCCGGACGCCTCATCGCAGCTCCTCCCCCACCGAGCCCACGTCATGACCAAGCACCAGAGTTGACGGCCCCTGACGTCATCCTCAAGCGTCAAAATCAATAGCCCTGTAGGCTATAATATATGTAGAGCTCAGTTCTTTTTCATGGCTGTCTACTTCTCTGCCCGGTGTATATGCCATGCTGTCCCATGGGCTACCAGCCCTTCACCTATGTGGATGATGATGATGATGGTGATGGTGGTGGTGGTGGTAGTGGTGGTGGTGGTGATGATGGTGGTTGTGGTGCATCCTGCATCATGGAACATGGATCGTGGATGATGGACAGGTGGCTGTGAGGTACATAGTTATCAGCACCCTTACTTTTGTGTCCATGTGCAGGAATCCGGGCCTTGGCTCCCGGGCACACAGGTGTTTTGCGGTCCCGGGTTTTGCACACGGCTCTGAGCCCCTCTCCTCCGCCCCTGACCCATGTCCCGAGCTGCCGCTTCTTACAACCTGCTGTTTTTAGGCTTCAGTGGTCAGAAGCCATTAGGTGCTGGTGCCCCGGGCACAGTCCCTCTCGGGGCTCAGCGAACTGACGGTTGTGCAACCTGCCTGTGGCAGAGCCGACCGCGCCGTGGAGCCTGAACCCTGATCAGACTCTGAGGCCTGATTTGCATTGGGACTGAGCACAGCACTGCTGCCCGCACCTGGTTTCAATTTTCCCGTCTTGTTCAGATAATCGCTGACGGGTTCCTTCTAATTTCTGGTCGCCGACACCGTGACCCCCATTTGCCAGGTCTTCCGGGCCCATTTCCCTGGGACTCGACGCCACGTGCACGCTAAGTACCAGCACCCGCGGCCAGCGGCTCTCCCCGGGACTTCAAAGGGCTTTCAGAACCGACAACGATTCCCCTGAGGCTGGAGACGGACACGAGACACGATTTTGTTCATAACGCGGAATCCAATTTGCCGAGTGCTGGGCTGGGTTATTGCTCCGGCGTTCCCGACGACGAGCAGAACTGATTGTGTTTTGAAATGGAGTTTTGCACTTTTAATATATTTAATCGCATCAGGTCGATGAGTCAACAACAAACTCAGCAGGAGAGAAAACAGCCGTGTAGACGCGGTGCTAGGCTAAGTGGATTTAGCCGAAGTGTCAGCAGACGGTGTGCAGACGCGGGGACTGAACACGCCCCCCGCGAACACAAGTGCAGGGTTAACTGCGAGTCGGTCGACAATCACCGCACACGCCAACGGGGCTGAAAAGTCAAGACACATCTGTTTTCAGGATGGTGAGCTGGGTGCTGCGTGCTGGGTGCTGGGTTTCAGTCCCTGAAAGTGCAGCCTGCGAGCGTGCGTGTTGACGCATGTGCGCCTCCTGGGAGGAAGTCGAGTCCTTGTCTGTAGGTGTGGACTGGAGCCCCAGGCTCATCGTGTCTCTCCTTTTTCTTGGATGTATACTATTCCTCACCAGGTGGCGCCCAAGGTCTTGAGATGGACTGTCCTGGGTCAGCGAGGCCTCGAGTCAGGACACTATCATCCTGAAACACAGAGGAGGACACAAGAGCGAGCGCACAGTACTCCTTTTAAGCACCCGGTGCCTTCCAGTTCCGTTAATCCCCCTCTGCAGTGCTCATTCCTGCGGAGCTCAGTGAACCCCCCCTCCGCCGCCCATCACCTCCGGGGCCTTGGTTATCCGCGCCCCTCCACCTCCTCCCTCCCCCGCTCTCCATTTCCCTGGCGAGGTCCCTAAGTGCTGAGCTCTCGGTCGCTCCCCGCGCTAATGTGCTGGGGGGACGTTGATGAAAAGCCCTTCACGGTCTCCATCCATTACCGCGTCCGCTGCGCTCAGCACTGATTAAGTGCTCGGCACTAAGTGCTCCGCGCCGCCCGTTACAGATAATGAATGCGGCCGCCACCAGGCCCAGCACCCACCCCGCGCGGGATCCAGCAGGTTTTCACCCGCTCGGCCTCGGGAGGCACCGTGCCAAGGAACCAGCACCCTGGTTCCCCCTTCAGAATAGCAGTTCTCTGTATTGCGCCGCTCTGACCTCGGTGCCGGACCGTAAAGCCCCGGAGGACCAGAGGAGCACCGAGCTGTGTGCTAATCACTGAGCCTGAAGGAACTGGTGACGAGCAGTAAGCTAATCACCCACTAATTACCTTGCTCTCATTATCGATACCGAGCTCATTGGAAAGTACTGACGACTGTAAGGCTAATTACCCCAAACGGAGGCTCTGACCCGTCGGGCACACTCTCTGAAGACCCCAAATGCTGTACTGAATAGGAGGGGGACTAAGTACCAGCACTGAATATCATCGACTCAACGCTGTGCCAAGGTAGTTGAAGTCGACCAGCGCATCTTCCGGATGCTTAGGGAAAGGTGCTGTGCACACTACTGACATCCTCCTTATACTCGGGACACGTGCTGAGCACAGTACTGACTCCTTATACCCAGGGAAAGGTGCTGTTTCGCACGCGGTCCCGCAGTCTCTCTGTTCCTCTTTTCTGCCCTCAGTACTGGCTGGATGAGGGACAGTTTCCCCGCCCTGTCCTGTGTTACGCACCTCGGCACGGGGTCGGGCGGCGTCTGGCCTCCATCTGTCGCCGCGGGCGGGTGCTGGATTCTTTGTCCTCCTTGCTCATTACAGCTCATTTCCGGCCGCCGCTTCCAGGTGCTGTAAATCTGTCTGCGAAACACGACGCGGGGCTGCAATTTCCGGCCAGACGCAGGAGGCCCCGGGGCCAGCACTCCGCTTGCTTAGTACCCACCCAGACCCGCCGCACGCTGCCACCAGGCACCGCTCCAACCCGGGTACTCGGTCAGGCCCAGGGTGGGTTGCCAAGCATGTCACCAGCGAGGTGGTGCTGGGAGGCGGGAGACTCAGTACTTCTTGGGCCTGACACTCCTGTAAGCAGTAGCTAAATGAGACATAAGTGCCCTGTTTCTGGGTGCTGTGACACCCAGGACTCAGTACTCCTCAGCCCTGACACACCGGGACACAGTAGCTGCATGGGAGATAAGTGCCCTGTTCCTGGGTGCTGGGAGGTCTGGTACTTAGTCCTCATCAGTACTGACACACGTGAACACAGTAGCTATATGCAAGATGCATGTCCTGTTCCTCAGTGCTGTGACACCTGGGACTCAGTACTCCTCGACCCTGACACACATAGACACAGTAGCTGCATGCAAGACACTTATCTTGTTCATGGGTGCTGTGACGCCAGGTACTCAGTCCTACTGGGTCAAAGGCAATCCCCCAATGTGTCTGCAAGGTCTCGGCCAGACCCACTCAGCTGGTGGTGCTGGTGCTTCGTGCTTGGTGACTCCGGTGTGGACTGGGAACACTGTGTCACACGCACTCACAGACTCCGAGTCAGGAGGCTGAGCTCTGTGCAGGGCTAGCCTGGGCTACAGAGTCTGGCACTATAAACACATCAATAGACGAAATAGTATACAGCGCCATAAAAGGAAAAAGGCATGCGTGCGTCATGCGTGCGCCGTGGCCCCAAAAGGCCGCACACTCTGGTCATCTGTGCATCGGCGCTCCCCAGTCGGTCGGGTCTAGAACCCTGGGCCAGGGGAGAGGGACTCTCAGGCCCACGGGTTTTTCCTCCTTCCCCGCGAAGGGCGCCCCGACCCTTCACCCTGATTTCCAGAACAAATTGAGACCAGATGCGCCGGGCGGTGCTCGAACCCAGGCCACGCACAAAACACCGAAGACTGGACTTAGTGACAGCCACACAGCACCCCGGGCGGGTGCACCAAGCCGAGGACGGAGGGACCCAGCGACAGGCTGCGATGGGGAGGGGCTGAATGGGTAGAGTGCTTGTTCCTCAGTAAATAGTGCTGGCAGCACAGTAGGTAGAGTGTTTCTAGCTTAGTGAATACAGTGCTTGTAGGTCAGCGGATAGAATGCTTCTGCCTCAGTAGGCAGAGTGCTTGTGGCTCCGTAGGTAGAGTGCTTGTGGCTCAGTTTCTCCCAATGGGCAGAGACCTTACCGATGGAGCATACGGCTTAGGCTCTGTCTCCAGCATGAAGACCTTCCTGGAAACGTTGAGCTCCGGGCTACCCTGAGCTACATGAGGCCCCCAGGACACATTCATCAACAACCTCAACCCACACCGCCTCAGCACTCAGGGGGTGGCGATCCTCCCGGGTCACCGACCTGGGGCGCTGGGTGTTTGGTGGGGGGATGAGAGCGAGCGCGCCTTGCGCACCACGGCGCGCCCTCAGCACCATGACGGCCGGGAACACAGTGCGCCAGCACCCCAAGTTTGCACGCTTCCGCAGCAGCCCTGAACCCTACCAGATGCGGCGGGGTGAGCGGCGGGACACGCGCCGGGCGACCATCTGCGCGCAATTACCGCAAGGCGGGGGCTGGGCGACCCCGTGCACCGGGCGGCAGGTCACTGACTGGGAGGAAATTGCTCCCTGCTGGGGGTGGGCACGTGCACCGCCGGGCACGTTGCCATGGGCGACTCCGCAGCGTCTGCCGGGGTCACTGGCGCGAAGCCCCTCCCGGGTGTGTCCTAAAAACCCACAAGGGGCTGCATGTCTCCACGCTGCTAACCCGGGAAGTCGGTGCTCCCTGCTCTGCATAGGGCTGACGGGACCACTCGGTGCTCTCAAACAGCAGTCAGGACCACGTGGATCAAGTACAGCGTGGACACCAAGAACCCCCCCAAGAAAAACTGGGTATGTACTCCCTGTAAACCGGAAATGCAGTGGGAAGCACTGAGTTCAGGCACTAAATGCTGAAGCAGCAGTATCCAAGTCTGAAAAATCATAACATTTAGAACTGTGACTGCGCACACCAACATGGCGGAATTCATCACCACCACCATCATCACCTTCATCGTCACCATCACCATCACCATCATCAGCACCACCACCGTCATCATCATAATCATCATCATCGTCGTCGTCATCACCTTCAAAGTCTCCTCTTTTCCTCATGTTCCCACAGGGGCCCAATGCCGTCTTCATGTGGGGAATATTACACATGGAAGAAAAGGGAGACTGGGATCTCATGTTCCTTGCAAGCACTGAGCTATGACTCCACGGGTGTATGAACCCAGTGGTGACGTCAGAGAGTTCATGACGTCATCACCTCCCTAAGGCCCCCCCCCGGTGAGGTCCAAGCCTTTTATAAAGCAGCCTTTTACGAATATTATACATTCAAGACATCGGAAAGAGAAGAGACTGGTCTTTAGTGTGAATGATTGCCTCTCACGGGGCTGCAGAGAGGACTCAGCTCTGATCACTGGGTGCTCTTGCAGAGGACTCAGACTCAAGTCCCAGCACCCACACGGTGGGGCACAGCCGCCTGCAACTCACGTTGCGCACCGTGTCCCGAAAGTCCAGTTCCAGGAGATCGCTCGCCGTGCTCCATCTTTGGCGGGTGCTGCCGTCATTTGTGCAGAGTCCCCACATCATCGCTCAAATCCTCGCGGAAACCTCTCCGGAGGCACTGAGCTCGGCCCGCCAGCACCCGCAGGGCGGTGCACGCCGTCCCGGATCCGGTCCCAGGGGCCGCCACGCCAGGTTCTGGCCCCCGCGGTGCTGCTGTCACGGTGCACAGTCCTCCCCCACGTAGGCCCTGAATAATGGCTGCGCCGTGGCCTAATGGCCGGGCCGGGTTGTTATTTCCAATCACGGCCTAGCCGCCCGGGGCCGCGTCATCCATTATTCACGACGCGGTGATTAAAACCTAAGCTAATTAGGCCTGATTAGAAATGGCTCAGTACTCCCGCCCCTCGGCTCAGTACCCCGCCCTCCGTGCTGCGCGGGGCCGGCGGGAGGCCGCGCTCTGCACACGGCCCGCGCGGCGGAATCCGATTAACCGTGACAGCGGCCCCTCCCCCACCCGGTCCGCCAGCCGGAGGACCGAGGTTCAGTACCCAGCTCCCCATTTCCGGAAGCCCAGGCACCTGGAAGTCCGGCTCCGGATCGGCCTTCGCGCCGCGGCCTCCGGGAGGAGGGTCCTACGGGGTCTCCACGCCGGCCCACCGGGTCTCCCAGGGAGGGATGGCTGAAGCTCAAAGAGTGCAATATTTACGGCTTCCGGGGACAGGGCTGGTAGCTCGGTGGGGAGAGTGCTTGTAACTCAGTGGGAAAGTGCTTCTAACTTGGGGAGACTGCTCATAGCTCGGTGGGTGCAGTGCTGGGGGCCTCCTCGGCAGAGTGCTGGTCGCCCCATGCTGGGGGCCCCGCTCCCCACGCACACAGCGGCCTTTCAGGTGCTGAGCTCGCGGAGCGGCTGCTTTACGACCGGCCATAAAACCGAGCTAATGAGCACCGAGCACCCCTCCGTGCGGAGGGGGCGAAGCCGAGTCCTGACCGCAGCGACCACACACGGCGGACCCACCGGGGAGAACTGCGTCAAACACCCCAGACACTGAGCTTCTCTCTTACAAGCACCTCTTCAAGGGTCGATGGGGCAGCAGGGCCTGTGCGCAGAGGACTCTACCTTACGTGCCCTGGACTTGGTGCTTATAGCTCAGTACCACAGTGCGTATGGCTACGTTTTACAGTGCTCGTACCTCAGTTGGTACAATGCTTGTAGGTCAGCAGATGAGTACTGATAACTCAGCTGTTAAGGCATCTGGAGCTCAGTGGGTAAAGTGCCTACAGCTTAGTTGGTACAGTGCTTGTAGCACAGTTGTTAGGGTACTATAGTCACTGAGTTACAAGCACTCACACGACCATCCTGACTGTAACACAAGATCAATATGACTATGACTCAGGTTCGTCCTGATTATAACGTGGCGTCATCACGACTGTAACATGGCCTCATGACTAAACACCGGATGTTCGTGACTGCGCGGTGGGATCATGACTGTCACGAGGCCGCCACAGCGCTGTCATGCACTGTTCGTGGCCGCATCATGACGTCATGGTGGCCGCATCATGCGATCGTCATGCCTGTGACGTGTGCTCCCTCACACGCCTGTCTGTATGCGGGGACAGCCTCCCACCCTGGGTCCCCGGTAGGGGACCGGAACACAGCACCGGCGGCAGTGTTCACTAAGCACTTGGCCCGGACCACGGAGCGGAACCGCGGGTTCGGTCCCTCTGGACACCGACCAGCCCAAGGTCGCGGTACTTAACATCTGCAGGTACTGAGCAAACAAACAGTCCCAGCCCGGCCTTCGCCCTCCCCCGAGGTACTTAACACCCGCGACTCTCACGGACAGGAAACATAAAGCCGGGAGAAAAAAATAGCACCTCGCGGCCGGCACCAGGGGGCAGTGGGCAAAGCCGCGGGTCAGCAACTCCCGGCGTACGCGGGCGCTTCCAGGCTGCGTCTGACCACGGCACCAGCGCGGGGCCTGCGGTGTAGAAGGCGCCCCCCACCACGTGCGGACCCTGGAGGGCCGCGCCTTGTGCAAACGGCGGGAGACCCAGGCCTACGTGGGATGCGGGGAGCTGGAGCGCGACTGTGCTCAGCACTCGCTCTGTGGCCGGCAGAGTTTTCTTGTCCAGGAACCTTGTCATTGATTCCCCTGCTCCCTTTACTTGTGTAAATGCCACTGGGGAGGGGCGAGTCGGCCACCTGGCGTCCAAGCTACTTCCGCCAAGGGATCGGAAGTGCTTGCCCCTGGTTCCAGGTCTCCCTTTCTTCAAGGACCCGTCCGGTTCCCTTCTCAGAACACCAGCCAGGGTCCAGACCCTGCAGGTCACGTCTGAACATGCTCTGCGCGTGCTGCCTAAGGAACAACAGCTCCTATAGCGCACATCCGTTTACATGACGTGACGTCACACGTAGTTCATGCTTGGGTTCCATGGTGACGTCATAATGGTTAACGTGGCTCCGGTAATTTGCACACGTGTCTAATTTGAGTCGAATTTGCATACGACTCTAACTGTGAGTGACTGACCGTGCACGGGCGCGATCTCTGTCACTTCCGGATCGAGGAGCTCACGTGTGTGATGTCTCTCGTGTCCCTGACGTTCGTGCACGTCACATCCAGGCCTTTAGGTTCAAACCAAACTCGGGAAATTCGTGGTCGTTTTGACGATTCACTGAGGTTCATAACCTGTTGAGGGCAGAGCGGGCGTCTACAGAGCTGGCTGTGTGCATAGTAGACCGTGTGCAGACAGAGCAGGCCGTGTGCATAGAGAAGGCCGTGTGCACAGTGGGCCGTGTGCGGAGTCGGCCGTGTGCATAACAGCTGAGCCGAGTGCTTAACCCTGGCACACAGGCGGGGCCGTGTGCACACGTCATGGCCCGAGATCTCTGGCAGGACGTTTTCTGTGCAAACAGCCTCCAGTTCTGCAGGCTGCGCGGACCCTGCGGTGTAGACCACCTGTCACTCAGGATGACGAGCTGTCACTCAACCCTCATCTCCAAGGGGCAGAAGTAGACAGCCATTTTCCTGGAGAACCAGCTTGGTGAGCTGAGGGAGGAGGAGGGAAGTAGGGAGGGAGGAGGGAAGGAGGGGAGGAGGGAGGAGGGAGGGAAGAAGAGGAGGGAGGGAGGAGGGAGGAGGGAGGAGGGAGGGAGAAAAGGGAAACCGAGGGGACCAGGGGAACCTGTCTCGCTCCATCCCGAGCTGCTCCCCAGGCCGCCGCCATCTTCTCTCAACTGTTGGTGACATCACTCAACAGAAGTTGTGACTGGATGCACTGGATCTGCTGAATGACGTCACCCTCCTGATGCCCACTGTGAGTCGTGTAAGAACAAGATCGGCCTTTGTCAGTACCTCGGAGGGGGCACTCGGTGCTGCGTGCTAGGTTGTTCCCTCCCAGGACTGACCCCCATCCATGGGAACGGGTTTTCTCCCAGTTCTTTTCTTCCTACAGAAATCGAAGGTGCTATCACACGGGACCAAGTCCATGCGGAGCGGGATCCTGGGTGCTCCACACTCCTGAAAGTGGCCATGGGCGTAGCTCAATCAACACACATTTCCGCTTCTGGCCCGGAACATTTCTGCTTCCTGCCTGTGAAACTGTGCACACTGCACTAATAGTGCCCAGGTTAGAAAGAGCCAGAGCTTCCGGGCCAGCCCTGCTATGCTCAGTACTTTGGGATTTACAGGGAGCACCTGTGCGGAGGAGCGCTGTTGGCTCCCCTGAGCTCCTCAGGACGAGAAGGTCACTAATGACGTGTCAGGTCTGACAGATGAACATGACGACATTAGAACTGCAGCGAGGCCTCTCCCTCACTGTCAAATTAAAGGGGGGACTACTGGGTTGAAGGGGGCACGGGAAGCAGCCGCTAGTCACACAGCATCAGGTCACCCGCCAGGCATCTGTTGAAAAACCGACGCCAACTGGATCCATGTCCCCTGGGCCCCCCTGTCACAGCTTCCGGGTGCCTCATGAATAATTCATCACATTTGCATACGACGCAGATCCGCAGAGGACGGGGTGAAGAGGGGAAAGGCTGGGGAGCACCGAGCCTTCTTGAGTCACGGGGAGAGGTGTGAGGAACATCCACAGCCAGGACCGGAAGTCCACAGGCAGCACTTCCAGGAAGAGAGGCAGGGAAAGCCCAGGACACTACAGGACGTTCGAGAGCATTCTGGACACGTGAGCATCAGAAAGGAAAGCTTGGTCAGGGTGGACTGTGAACTCTCGAGACTCGCCACTGACGTTTGCTTGGGAAAGCGATGCCCCAGGGGCTCATGGATAAACATGGCTGGCAGCATCCAAAGCCAGACACGGAGCCCTAAAGGCAAATACCACTTCGTGTGAAATCCGAGGATCAACCCTCTATCCTATTAAGACACCTTCTCATGATGCAACTGAAGACCCTCTCAACCACCCATCCTTGTGTCTGTCCATCATCACCATCACTATCATCACCATCATCACCACCATCATCACCATCACCATCATCATCACCATCACCATCATCATCATCACCAACATCATAATCACCATCATCATCAACACCACCATCATCACCACCAACATCATCATCACCACCATCATCACCAACATCATCATCACCATCATCATCGTCACCATCACCATCATCACCACCATCATCATCACCACCACCATCATCACCACCAACATCATCATCACCATCACCATCATCACCACCAACATCATCATCACCATCATCATTGTCACCACCACCATCATCATCACCATCACCACCATCATCATCACCATCACCATCACCAACATCATCACCATCACCATCATCACCATCATCATCGTTGGTCCTTCCATGCACTTGGCAGGTCTCTGACGCCTGAGTCTTTGCTTACAGGCCTCCTCGGTGTCACACGGGTCCAGATCCATGTTACACGTCCACTCTAGGTCACAGGCCTACGTCTACCTTTCTCACGCACACAGGTCTGAGCAGGTGACTCAGAGACGTGGTGGGCCTGCGTTTCCCCCTCGGAGTACTGTGCCCATCACTCTGACCCCCGGCTCTTCGTCCCGGTGTTGGAGCAGCGGTCCTGGGGTGTCCCGTGCCGTCTGCCTGCACCCCGAGAGAACCTTGCCAAGTACTTTGTGCACCGAGTCAGCAAGCGCTGGTTCCTGAGGCCTTTCCCAGCCTGGGAGTTCCGTGTGCGCTCGGTGCTGTCCGGGCCTGGGAGTGCTGTACACTCGGTGCTCCCCCGACCTGGGAGTTCTGTGTGCGGTCTGCTCACAGCAAATATATCACCTTCCCGAGTAAACAGCGAACAAGGGCCCCTTCAGGCTGGTTCACGCCGGTTCCAGCCGCCCGGCCAGCGCAGTCCCTGCGGCCTCCGAGGTGTCAGTGCGGTTTGGGGTGTGGACTGCGCCAGCACTGAGCACAAGCCGCCTTTGAGGGCCAGGGAGACACTGTGCGCTCAGTACCGCGCGGCCCACAGCTTTGCTCGATGCCGGGGAGCCCACAACTCCCGTGCGGAGTACTGGGGTGAGCAGCACCCTGTGTGCTCGGTATTGCCGCATGATGTTCTGCGAGTCCCCATGCTGAGTGGTGATTCCTTCTCCATTGAGTGCTGGGCGCTGAGTTGAGTGCTCGGTACTCCTGCAGTTACCCTCAGTCTTCCTCTTGAAAGTTTGTCCTGCGAGGCTGGACCGACCGGGTCAGATCCGGCGTGGGGGGGAGGGTGTAGGAGGACTAAGCACCGTGCTCATTCAGCACCCCACAAACCACATGTACTCCATTTTCCGTCCAGCACCCACCCGCTGCGGCTCGAATTCCGCTGAGTGCTACCTTTGCTCAGTGTTAAGTCCCAGGCCTTGTGCAGAGGCGGGAGGATGACCGAGTGCGGGTGCTGCAGCGGGTGACTCGGTCCCCTGGCGCGGCTAATCTAGAGCAGAGGTCAGACCTGGGCCGGTCCGGATCGATCCGGTTGGGGAACCAGCGATGCGGATTTAAAGTGACAGGAAGTAATTAAGTCCCAGCACCCGGCTGTGTTCTCATTTTACCTGACACTTTGCATTAAGCACCCGGCCTCGCACAGAGCGACTCGGCGCAGCACTAATGCGGTTACCTCGAGCTCGGGCCCCGATCTAATTTCCGGCAGCCGCGTTGGGGGCGCGGCGGGACCCGCCGGGGTCCAGATCGGGCCTGGGCCACCTGCTCCGCGGTGCTGAACCGAGTCCCCCTCCCCCCGCTCACCGGAACACGCCAGCGGAGCCCCTGTCAACCCCTTGTGTACCCGGGCCCGGGTCCCAGTGCTTGTTGCGGTAACATGGCCTTTCAGGGCCGTGTGCAAAGCCGGGTCTGGATCCGTGTCACGTCTATACCGCGGGAACCGTGAGAGCAACCTTGCTCCCCGGGTGTTGTGGGAGGGGAAGAGTATGAGGCCCAGCAAAGAAACAGGCGGGGAATAGGAAACAGTCAGTGGGTCATCCATCCATCGATTGCCGATCAATCGATCACTGAATCTGAATCTGCAACTCGGTCGTCCACGTGCCCCTGACAACAGGGTTTCCTCAGAGAGAAGCCTGGGCAGTTGTCAATCAAATGACTGATTGACTGGCAAGTGGACGATGCACATGGCCCCCTGGTGCCCAGAGGGAATCGTCCCCTTCCGGGAGGACGAAGCACACGGCCCCACACTCCCCTCCGATCGTCTCCGGACGCTGTTGAGAACTTAACAAAGCACCCTGGAGTGTAATTTCCCGGAACCCAGAACCCAGCACTAGGAATTCAGAACCCAGCACTCCGGCCAAGACGCGACCCAAGACATCAATAACCCACAGAAACCAGAGCAGGTCAGATCGTGTTTACAGAGCTCAGCCCGGAGTGCTGACCTCAGTCCCACACACTCAGTACTTCCAGCACCTCTGCGGTCTCCTGGTCCTCCCCAGCTGCTCAGACCTCGCAGGGCTCCGTACTTCTCCCCAAGGACACCACGAGTGCTGGGGCTGGGTGCCCCTACTAGCCAGCAGGTCGTCCTGAAGCCGGGGAAAGGTGCTGAGCATAGGAGGCCGAGTAGACAGTGCTCAGGCATGGTGCTGCGCACAGTGCTCTGTGCACAGTGCTGGGTCCTGGTAGCCAGGTACTTACAGCCTTGCAGAGTCCAGGAGCCGCGCGTCTGCCATGTTGAAGGGAAAACAGCAAAGAAAGGACCGAGCCCGGGCAGACACAGCACTGTCAGCACAGTCCAGGTTAGCCTAGCTTAGCCCGTCAGATGACGACGACGAGACCAGGTTAGCCCACCGGAGCTGGTGCGAATTCCCTCTGCGACCCGGGTCTGAAGCCGCGTCCGAGGCACCGAGTGCAGCACTCGGGTCCGCCTCGCACTCGGGGTCTGAATCAGGGGTGTCCTCGTGCTTTCTTCCTGCCCCAGGTTGAGCACTAAACACAGAGCACCTAGTGATCGTGAAGAGCACTGTGCACACAGCACCCACTGACGGCGAGCAGCACTGTGCATACAGCACCCATTGATGCCCAGGGTACATCCTCCTGCTCTTTCCTGCCTCGGGGTTGAGCATTGAGTACACAGCACCCATTGGTATCTAGGGCACATCCTGTTTCTTTCTACCCCGAGATGAGCACTGTGAGCACAGCACCCATTGCCAGGTGGGAAACATCCTCCTGCTCTTTCCTGCCCCAGGTTGAGCACTAAGCACACAGCACCCATTCGCATCTGCGGAACATCCTCCTGGGTTTTCCTGAGCGTGTTGAGCACTGTGCACTCAGCACCCGGTGGCGGTTTTCTGCCCCCGCCCCCCCGCCGCGGTTATTAATTCTCAGCGCGGGAGCCCCGCATTCATGAGGTCGAGATTGAAATGTAAATCAGCCGCGCCGTGCACAGGCTCCTGAAAGACATCATCGGCAGCACCGAGCACGGGCGGCGGTGGTACGCGGAGCACCGAGCCCGGGGCATCAATCACCAGCGCTGAACAATGCGGCCGGCTTAGAGGAAATTGCGCCCGGCCCTACTCCGGCTCCGCATGTTAATGGGCCGCGGCCCCGGGGGAGGAGGGGTGCGAGGGGAGGAGGGGGAGGGGGCGCAGCTGCACAGGGTTCGCCCCGGACGCCAACCCCGCTAATACCGCCCGCGCGGCAGACAAAGACGGAGGTGGGGGCGGTGTGTGAGGGGACCTGGGAAAATGGGGTCCGGGTGCGGGGGGCCGCTGCGCGCTCAGGGTCGGCACTGGGTTCCGGGTCCGGAAGTGGCATGTTTACACACGGCCCTGGGCCCCAGTCTGGAGCCGGGTTTTAACTCTGCTCCCGGATCGAACCCAGAGATTTGCGCATGGCCCCGGGTTCTGGGCCGCGGCTGCAGGGAACAATGTGAGCCCCACCCGAGAGTCCGTCACCGAACTCCAGCACCGGGAGCTGGAATATTATTCAGTCTGTAAAAAGCTGGATTGTGACCTGATCCAAGTTCGGAAAAGCCACCAAAGAGAGGACTCAGTTCAGAGGTTCCCAGCACCGACTGCTATAGCCAAGGACTTAGCTGCAGTTCCCAGCACCCACAGGGTGGAACACAGGCAGCAGATTAGGCGCAATCTCCTGAGAGTCCTGCTCTCGGTAGACTGAGGCGGGGTGCTGATTTAGAACCCGGTTTACTGATGCATCCCCGGGTTGTGCTAATCCCGTTAATGGCTCGGTTGCTGCGCCCGGAAGAGCCTTTATTAAGAGCCGGCCGCGAGGGGGAGGGGTGCTGTGCTCAATACTCCAGCCTGTCCTGACAAGCTGTGAGTGATGGGGTGCTGGGAACGCAGTACTTAGCTATATTATTTATGCGTTAATGAAGCACCCAGGGCCATAACGATGCTTCGCGGGTAATTTTGTTTATGGATTTACGAGGCGCGGACGTGGGGCGGGGGACTCGGCTCAGCACCCGGCGGGGGAGGCCCGCGTCCTGGGTACTTGAGTTGTACTTCACATAAACCACGTGATGGGACCGAGTCGCCAGCTCCAACCGACTCCAACCGGCTCCGTCAGGGCCACAGCCCACTGAGCTACAAGCACTCCACCACTGAGTTACAAGCACTCCATCCACTGACCTACAAGCACTCTAAGCACTCTATATATTAAGCTGCGAGCACTGAGCTCAAGTCCATGAGGATCACGGTGTCCAGGCCCCGGTAGTGCTCCTCATATGGAAACTGGTCCGGAATGGACCGGCCGTCCGAGCTGACTGGAAATGGGAGATTCGCAAAGGCGAGCCCTCCCGGAAGCCAGAAGCCCGGGAGGGTGGGTGGGGACTCAGCTCAGCTGAAAACAGCACCACCTGCTCTGGCTCGGGTGGGGAAGACCTTCATGGGAGCACGAGGAGCGTGGAGCATCACGGGAGGACGGAATGACTCAAGCCTTTGGCACAACTCTGGCAGGCCAGAAGATCCAAGCCATACTTTCCCCATGGCGCCCCTGTGTGCTGGGTGTTGTCACCTGGATATAGCCTAGAGTCAGTACTGCGCACAGCACCCATCCCCAGGCATCAGGGGGATGCTGTGGTCAGTACTGTGCACAGCACCCTTCCCCAAGCATCAGGAGGGTGCAGTGGTCAGCTTTCACCCAGCCTAGCTTCAGGACTGTGCGCAGCACCCCTCCCCGAAGGGCGTCTTGGCTTCGGCCGGTTATTCCGTCGACACCCTGCTTTGCACACGTCCCTCTGGCGGCACCTTTCCGGCTGCAGGGTGGACGACCGAGCCGCGCAGTTGCTGCCCACCACCCTCGCGATGCATGAAAATATGAACTCAGACCCGTGTCAGCGGCGTCCGAGCTTTGCACGGGTCACTCAGATTCACGTCCTCAGAGGGCTGACGCTGATGTGTCCGGACAGGCGGTGCTGGCTGTGTAGAATTAAGTCCGTGGGCGGAGCTCACCTGTATTCCGCCCGAGGAGCAACGGGGAGGAAACGCGGGCCCAGAGTCCCACCGTGTGCATGTGAGGGCAGGAGTGCTCCCGGGAGCACTATGCACAGGATGCGACTCACAGGGAAGAAGGAAGCCAGGCGGCCCTGGGATCCCAGCCTGGTCTGTCACAAGGTGCTTGTCGCTGAGTGGATGTGGCAGAAAGCCAGGTTGGTTATCATCCAGGATGAACAGCCAAACCACAGGGTGCTGAGTGAAGCCCAGCTCGGTGGTAAGCAATCTGCTGGGACACATGACGTCAGCCTGAGGGGGCCAGAATTTGAGGAGGGCTAGCCTCAGGTCATGGGCCTGTGGTGAAGCAGAGGATCAGGGGAGGACAGAGAGGAACAGATGGTGACAATAATGGTGATGATGGTGGTGATGATGATGATGATGATGATGACGATGATGATGATTGCAGATTGATTGATGATTTCAGAGCAGGAGTCTGTCCTTTGCCCTGTCTCCATGGACACCGAAGACTGCCCCCAGTACATCACCGGAAGTGCATTGTTCCTGTGTGGTTCTGTGGTCTATCCATGATGTCAGATATGTTCGTGTCCTGCGGTTCTTGGAGTCGGATTCCAGCCTGTCCGGAGCTCCTTCCGCACACAGTCAGCCTTCAGCAGCTGCCACAGCAGAGCCTCAGCCTCCTGCTCTGCGTGACGCCATGGGGCGGACAGTAACAGATGG
This sequence comes from Eospalax fontanierii, assembly GCA_035773235.1. Classification (NCBI taxonomy): domain Eukaryota; kingdom Metazoa; phylum Chordata; class Mammalia; order Rodentia; family Spalacidae; genus Eospalax; species Eospalax fontanierii. Next base: position 45,893 of record CM069525.1, on the reverse strand, counting down.
ACGTGACAGCCGACCTCTGACGCACAATTTGACTCTCCATGTTGCAAGCATGCTCATTTCCCGCCAACCCACAGGCCGGAAGCCATGTGCATGGCACCCAGTGTGCAGGGTTCATGCCTGTCATTCATTGTGTCTGACGTGACCAGACCTTGCTAGTCAGGGTTGGAAACCCTGCCAGCCCGTGGGTGCCCCCGTGCTGCTCTGTGATTCATCCTCATGTGCGGCTGAAATTACAGTGATGGGCAGACTTCTGCTTCCGCTTTCGGTACCGGCGCTTCACTCTGCCCACGCTAATGTGTGTATGAGTGAGGACACACTGTGTGTATGAGTGAGGACACACTGTGTGCACGTATTCCTATGTGGAAGAATACTGAAACGTCGGTCCAGTCGCAGCCCTGACGTTAGCAGCGGCACGCTTATTCGTCATTTTGCCGCGTTCACGCAGCAGAAATGAGCTCAGTGCTCTTTCCGGCCCTGCGGTGCTGGGGACTCAGTCCCGCTGATCCGGGAAGCGTGTTCGGTATCATGCGCAGGCGGCGGTGAGGGTGAGTCGGGTTCCCACACGGCTCAGGTTCCCACGCTGCTTCAGTCGCAGGCGGCTCTGCCGGCCCAGCCTCTCCCAGGATGCCCCGTGGCCAGGCCAGCCAGGGGCGGACAGGACCGGTTCTGAGTCTCCAGCTTGGTGCAGCTGCACCCAGTAGGAGCGCAGGGAGAGCTTCCTGGGCTTCGACGGAACTCGTTGATCACTGGGAGTTGGGGAGACCCGGTGATGAACTTCGGGTCCTCTCGGGTGCTGAGTCCTCGGTTAGAGACCTGAAATGGCCCCAGGGAGGTGGAGGGCACTTCACCGTTCCAGTGCTGGAAGATGAACAGGAAGAGCAGGGTCCAGCCTGGGTTCCCGAGGGCTAGCCTGGGGTCACTCGGGTCCATAGCTCTGAGGCAGAAGTTAAGAAAGCGTCACGGGAGCTCGAGGAGTAGCACGGGGAGGACGAAGCGTCACGGGAGCACGTAGAGGACACCGCCAGTGACGTCATGACGGATGGTAGTAGTTCCTGGAGTTCGGTCCTCACACTGACAGGACTTCCTCCCAGAAGTGTCTGTGTCCTAAGTGTCCTCCATGGGAAGAAACTGCACATCCCCGGGGCGAGTCCTCCTGTCCGCCCTCCTCCCCCTCCCAGGTCATTCCATCCTCTCCTGCCCTCTACCCCCATCAAAGGCAGTGTCTCCCATCCAGGTCACCCGTCCTCCCCCTCCCCGTCCCCCCTCCCGTCTCTCCCTCTTTCCCCTCCTCCCCCTCTGCCGCCCCCCCATCAAAGGCAGTGTCTCCCATCCAGGTCACCCGTCCTCCCCCTGACGCTTGATCAGCACTTTGGCGGAGGAAGCGCTCGGCTCTGTCCCGGATTCGGGTTAATGAGCAGGAAATGCTTCATGAATATGGAACTCGGTCCTCCCGCTTGCTTCATTACCGTTTGATGAAGATCTCGGCAGAGGTCTCGGGGAGCAGGATCGACGCGCGGTGGAGGCGCTCTGCTCGGGGTGCTGACTCGGCGGCTCGGTGCTCCTCGGGGACATGGAGTAGGCGGCCCACGGGGTCAGCCGGGACGGATCAATAGACTGTCAAGAACAGTACTAGCGGTGATGGTGCCCAGTCTTCATGGAAGTGATGGTGCTCCGTCGCCCGGACTGAAGGGCATTTTCCTGTCTGAGTGATCTCGGCTCGAAGGCTAAATCCGAGTTCCTAAGAAGGCCCAAAACGGGGAAACAGGGTCTGAGAGGGTGCGGACAGAGACGAGTGCTGAGATGCACAGTCCTGGAGGATGGGCCGGGAGTGCTGGGACCGAGTCCTCCTGAAAGACACCAGAGGAGGCAGGCCCCAAGGACATGTACACGGAGCTGAGAGTACTGACTGAGTCCTGACCCTGAGGGCTGCACACAGGCCGCGGGTGCTGACTGAGCCAGCGCGGCAGTGCTGAGTGAGCCCCGCCTCCCCCGCCCAGGCCGCCCGCCGGCGGGTTTACGACGTCTGTTGCCTGGTGATTTAGGACGTGTGAGGACTGTGCACACGGCCCACCGCCCAGGTGGAAGTACTTAGCGCGGCTGCTCCGCGCGGGGCGGTGCTGGCCCCGAGAACACAGTCCGCATTGATTGCGCCGGTCCGTGTGCATAGAACAACGATAACCTTTCACGGCCGCGGGTGGGGCAAGGCCGGCGCGGAAAGCACGGGGTTTCCCCCTCCGGCCCCGAGGACCAGTCCGAACCGCGCGCAGTCAGTCAGCAACCGCGCCAGGAATAAGGAGACAGGAAAAGCCGGCAACGAGGCCGCAAAGCCGGTCGGGAGCCCGAGCCAGGCGGGCGGGTGTGTGTGTGTGTGTGTGTGTGTGTGTGTGTGTGTGTGTGTTATAAACCGCCCGAAACCGGTTCCACGGAAAGTCATAGAGGGATGTTTTCAAAGAGGGTTAGAGGTGGGGTCGGGACACCACAGAGACAGAGACAGAGAAGGAGACAGAGACAGAGAGACACAGAGACAGAGACACAAACAGAGAGACAAAGACAGAGAGACAGAAACAGAGACACTAGACAGAGGAAGCCCCATGTTTCCTGCTCACACCGACTCCTAGTAAAGCACAGACCTGGGACGTCAGAAAAGTTTCCCACGCAGAAGCCGTGGTAATTGCAAGGTGTCCGGCTGCTGCATCGTCACTTCCTGTTCTAGACTTGGAAGACAAGATAGGGGAAGATGGATGAGTGATAATGATGATGGTGGTGATGATGATGGTGGTGGTGATGGTCGATGCATCATGTCCTGCCGGAACCTGCATCATGTGTCATCATACATCATCCGGGTCACAGCCTATGTCTCCGGTCATGGTCCATAGATTTTCTCGCCGGCTCCCGGTGGACAGAAATCCTCGGTGGTGATGAACAGGGAAGCGTCTTATGATGAGTCTCTCCTTCTTTCGGGGTAGAAATCCCGCGCAAAAAGCCCCCTCGGGGTGGACTCTCTGTCGTTTATTACCGTGAAGCCAACAGACTTGAATTGATCCAGCGCCGACCCAGTAATGGACTGGCCTGTGCGCTGCCAGGATTAGATTATCAGCGCTCGAGCGGCAACCAGGACAGTTAAACGGCCGCCGAGGACACCGAGCGAAGACGGACCTCGCTGCCCTGAGTGGGGTGGACAGGGACTGACGGAAGCTGAGGACAAGGACGGCCGGAAACGGAGGGTGCGGGGCGGGATTCAGCCTCCACAGGGATTGGTGTGGCAGGTCAGGATAGATAAATGGCGTCTGCATAGATAGATGACGGATAGACTATTGGTAAGGAATTGGTAAATTGATAGAAAATAGATGGATGAATAGATGATGGATCAACGATCTGTAGATGATAGGTTATTGATTGATAGATGATTGATTAATAGGTGACCAATTGATATGATTGATAGATGATTGATTGATAGGTGATTGGTAGATGATAGGTGATTGATTGACAGGTTATAGGTGATTGATAGACAACAACAGGTGATTGATAGGTGATAGGTGATTGATTAGTGGACCATAGGCTGATGGACGGTAGAGACAGGACTGACCAATCGATAGGAAGTGGATGTAGGATCTGTTCGATAAGCAGTGAATTCCTGGTCCCGGTCCACACCTGGGCGTCGCCATCCCTCCTCCATGCAGGCTCCCAGAATGCATTGCGTGTGGTCGCTCCCGGGCTTGCCAGGAACTTCCGGTCCCCCTTGGGAACTTCCGCCCCAGCTCGAGCCGGGCAAAACTTCCAGAAAGAACCACGAACGACTTTCACCCGGATGTGCCGGAGCCTGGACAACTACTTCCGGCACTGGGGCTTTCAGAACCCTCAGGAGGGCGACATGCGGCCCGGCTGGTCAGGACCGGATCCCCCCACCGCAGGTGTTCATCCACATCAAAGCATTAGCGCTAATTAGGCCGACGTCACGCAGCACCGAGCACCCGAGTCTTCACTGGCTGAGCGGCAGCTCATGAATTATGCACGAGGTCATTAGCATAGCGCAGGATCAAAGCCGGTCCGGCCGGAAACTCCCCGGAGACCCCACTCCAGCGCGGGGCGCAACTCCCGGGTGAGCAGCTGGTTCCGGTTCCGGTTCTGTCGGGTGTCCTGTGCACACCCGGCCCTGAGCGCCGCACGTTTGACCCGAGCCCTTGATATCACTAATGAGGACGTCGGCCGGGCCTCGCCTGCTACTCGTACCAGCACGGCGCCGGCCCACCGGGCTCTTACTGTGAAGGGGGGCTCCCGCCGCTTTACTTCCAAGCGGGGGGTTTGCACACAACGTCTTTATTTTGAAGGACGGGGGGGGCCGTTGTAGGCCAAGGGGCCCTTTATTTTGAAGTGAGGCTGTCGGACTTGCGGTGCACACGCTGGGGTAGTACTAGGGCATGAAAAGTAGCCCCACCAGGGGCTGAAGGAGAGAGATGGGACTTTTGCATAGGGCAGCTGCTCCGAGCAAAGTGATGTAGGTTGGGCCGACTCCCAGGCTGCAGGCTTAACGTCACATGTAACCCGAGGACGGGTTGCGATGCATGTATGCGAACATGTCCTGACACGCGGCAGAAACTGGGCTACACGACAGACAAGCACCAATGTCAGAAAAGCAGCCGGAAGATCGAGCGGAACCCGCAGGGGAGAAACTGTGCATGTAGCACCAGCTCCGAACAGTGGGCTCAATGGACAGCCAGAGCAGCAGGATGCTTGTGCCTCATTCCTCCTTGCGCACTTAGTCTGCTTCCAGAAAGTAATGCCCTGAAAGAAGCTTCACTCCTCTGAAGCCCAGGCTAGACAGGAACTGGTGGCACTGATGCACTCAATTTCCTGAAACCCGAGAGGACTAGCGGTGGGAGGACTCATAGGGGGAAGCAGGTATCAAGCACTGACCAGCACAGTGTTCCTGGAGTGCACCCTCCACACTGCGCCCTGCCCCGCCGGGGACCCTGAGTCTGAACCCGGCATGACTGTCCTCCCCGACCTGCCGAGACCGGCCCTGGCAGCTACTGAGATCGGTGATGCATCATGTGCGAAACATCCACAGGACATGCTAACAACCCAGAAGTCATGAGCCTGAAATGCGGAGTCCATCGGAAACGGGGGTGGGGGTGGGGTGGGGGGGTGGCGTATGATGTATGATGTAGTAGAATGTATGTATGATGACGATGACAAGGAAGACGATGAGGATAACGGTGATGGTGATGATGGTGGTGATGGTGGTGGTGATGTGATGGTGATGATGATACTGATGATGGTGATGGTGGTGATGGTGAGGATCTATGACGTATGATATATGATGTACGATGGATGGGTTCATGTTTTCACAGGTCTTTCATCCATGTCATTGACGTTACTACATTCAGTCAGGCCTGCATGGAGCTCTCAGTCTGCAGCTAGCATGTACGGGTGCTCCCCTCCCTCCTCCTCCTTCATCCATGCAGCACGGGTTTCTGCAGTTGTGCCTCCATCCATCCGTCCATCGCGTCTGTTCTTCCCCATCCTCGTCCTCCATTTTGTATGAGTGTCTGTATTCGGTTTCTCTCCTGTTTGCACAGACCGCCGCCTGGTTCAAGTTTCAGAGACATTTCCGGTGTGTGACTGTAGCTTCCGGCCACCGTGGCAAAAGGGGAAAGAGCCTGGTTGTGGGATCACGTGATACTGTCCTTGGATTTCCGTGGACTGTGTTTCCGCACTCTAGTCCTTTAATATCTTTCTGACATGCGGCCTCTGGTCCCGCTGACCCCGCCCTTTCCGTCCTCGCCTGGACCCGCCCCTTCCAGCTCCGCCCTGCCCGTCCGCATTCCCAGGCCCAGTCCTCCAGTTAACGACCTTCAGGACCCGAATCACTGTCTGTCGCCCTGATATTGATGGGGCGCTGCATGTTCCGCTGGATTCGGGCTCGTCCGGGCAGAAGCCAGAACTGGATACTGATTCCCATGGATACTGTCAGGGTTTCCCCAGGACAGCCAGTGACGTCATGCAGTGTCTACAAATTCCCTCAAGCTAGGCGATGACGCCGTGCACTGGTGAGGATTTCCCACACCATGAAACCTGGCGAAGTGACGTAATGCACCCTTCATAGTTTCCCACGTCATCAGAAAAGAGAAAATTCCCTTGTCAGGGCTCGCACACCATAATCATGACGCAATGAGTTTTGGGGGACTTCCCACATGACAGTCCATGACGTAATGCGCTTGCCAGGACTTCCCACAGGATAGTCGATGACGCAATGCGACTATCATACTTTTCCACATCACGACTTCCACATGATATTTCATGACGTAATAAGCCTGTCAGAGAGTCCCATGCCATGGTACCTGATGAAATCCATCCGTTAGGACTTCCCGCACCGTGACAAATGACGTCATGCACTCGTCAGGACTTCCCCCATGATAGTCTGTGACGTAATGTGCTGTCATAGTTTCCCACATGATAAGTGACGAGATTCACACATCAGGGTCTCCCACACCATGAAACATGATGCAATGCACATGTGAGGACTTCCCACATCATAGTCAAAGACGCAATGCACTTGTGAGGACTTCCCACATGATGCTCAGTGACCGGACAGGCCCCGCACGACCCGCTCCCGGGTCCCTGTTCCTGGCTCAGCCGCCATCCGTTCCCCGTCCGCCCGTGTAGCTGCGGCAGGGGGATGGTGCGGTGCGGGCCGCACCGTCAGGGTCACAGACACAGCAGCGTCAAAGCGCCACTCAGGGTCCGTAGCCCCGTCTTGCCCCGGGTTTCACTTCCGGGGGGGGTCGCCCCAGGCGCAGCGCGGATCTGATTTTCATATCCCGCGGGGGAAGGAGTTCAAAGATCCGCCCTGGTGCGTCTGTTCCCTTTCGCTAGGCCCCTCGTGACCGCCGCCTAATGGATTCTTTATTGGAAAGGCCTGTGTTGCGGCCCCGCCCCCTCGGGGGTTCAGACTGAGTACTGACCGACGGTACTGCCTGCCTGGCTGAGTCGTCAGGTCGGGTGCTGAGCACACAGTTTCCTCGACTGACTCTGATTGCAGTGATTGATTGACTAATGGATGGAACTGGTTCATTGATTGATTCACTGACCGCACTGAGTAGTTAATGCATTCATCAAGAGCAGTGGCTCATTGATTAACTTGATCGACGGGTTAAGTGATTGTACCGATTAATTCATTGAGTGATTACGGATTAGCGACTGATTGATTGGACCGCTTCATTGATTGACTCATGGGCGGCAGGGAATCGTGAATGCACTCATTGATCCAGTGGCTCATTGATTGACTGCCTGACTGACTGACGGATCACAGGACCCGAAGCTGTGTGCACGCAGGGCAGGTGCCTTAATGAGCGCCATGTGTAAAGGAAGAGATTCCTGCGGGTCCCAGGCTATACCTCAGGAAGGAAACAATGATAACGGTGTTTGTCGGGGCAGGGCCTCGTATAGAGTGGGTAATGTCGATGGGGGGGGGGTACTTTTAACTCAGTACGTAGAGTGCTTGTAGCTCAGTGGATTATCACTCAGGCGTGAAAAAGGAATAAAGCTTTGACCCAGGTGGTTCTAGGACAGAGTCTCCCTCAAGATGACTACTTGGAATTCCTCCCAGAGGTCAATTAGGCCCTTAGCCAGTGCGGGTGCTGACTGAGTCTCCAGGAGATGGGGCAGGTGTTGCTCCATCTGGCTGAAACCGGATCCTCGGGAGCGACAATGTTCATGCTCATGTTCCCGACAGGTGCTTGGAGTCAGACCAGGTCCCAGTCCCGGGCCCAGAGGATGTGGAAAGCAGAATTCCTGAGGTCACGAGCGACCCAATCCCCAGCACCCAGGGCAACACCGACCACAACCAAATCCCCAGCACCCAGGGCGCCACCGAGCTCAGCGACATTGAAAACCAACCCCAGATCAGAAGAACCGGCCGTCATTCAGAAACAGTGTCTGTGCAGATGGGATGAGTGCTTGTATCTCAGTAGAACAAGTACTCATAACTCAGTCCTTAGGGTGCCTGTTGTTGAGAGGGTAGCTCAGTGAGAAGAGTACTTGTCAGTCAAGGGTACAGTGCTTGTAGCTCAGTTGCTATAGTACTTGGTTCCAACTGCAGCACCCCATAGGCCAGATGTCTCCTCCAGGCCTATCCTCCAAAATTCTCAGGAGTCAGAGCACTTCGTTGGACTTTCAGGAGGTTGTGTGTTACTGTGTGGGTGCTGGGAACAGAATCTGAGTCCCCTGTAGGACCTGAGCCATACTCCAGACTCTGAGCATGTCATTTGCTATAGTCAGTCACCACACTTCCAGTTTCCAGAATCACTGGTCAAATTTCCGGTTCCCCGAAGTCACTCCTCAAGGTTCCGGTTTCCGGAAGTCCCCCATAAAACTTCCGGTTTATTGAAGTCACTCATCAAACTTCCGTTTTCCTACATCATTCCTCAAACTTTTGGTTTGCCCGTATGTGTGGCTCTGGTTTGTTGATTGTGCATGAAGCACTGTGGGAAGCACCGAATCTCCTGAAACCCCAGTCAACTCCCCCATCCTTCCCCCTGGTACAGGCTGCTGCTTACGTGCCCCGTGAAGGAAAGACTTGTGGTGTAACGTCAGGAGTGACGTCAGAAGGGCATGGCCGCACCTTGCACATTGGGGCATGAGAAAACTATACGGAGGCTGCAGCCCAGTGACTGAGTTCAGCACTTTACCAGGTACTTAACGAAACGAGATCTCAGTGCGTGTGCGTGGAGCGACTGAGCCCCGATCACTCTTTAGGGTTCCAGGCCAGCTAGGATATGTGACGAGTGACTTCCGGAAACCGGAAGCTTGATAAGTGACTTCCGGATACTGGGAGCTTGAGGATTGACGTCCAGAAACCGGAAGTTTGACGAGGTACTTGAGGAAACCGGAAGTTTGAGACGGATTCAGAAAACCGGAAGTCTGACGAGCCACCCGCAGCCCCAGCCGTAATGTCGGACGGAGTTCGCAGTCGCCGGATGGAAGTGTTCGTGAACACGAGTTGTGGGAAAAACGAACCCCGACCCGCGCGCTGCTGCGTAGAAAACGCGCAGCCCTGGGGGTCACAGTCCTAGCACCCAGACTTCGGTGGTGCACAGTCCCAGCACCCAGATGTAAGCATGTCTTACTCAGTGCGCCCGGCGGTTCCAACAGGCAAACGAGCTCGATCCCTTTAATGTCCCAGGTCGAGAAACAGAACTAGGTGACCGAGCACGTACTTAATCCCAGCACTCTGGAGGCCGAGGTAGGTGGACCTCTATGTGGGCTAGCCTGGTCTACAACTGCCAATCCTCCAGCCTTGGGACGACAGGCAGGCCCTGCCCGGACCTTTGAAAAATCAGAAAGGAGGACTGGGGTTGGGGTTCTGGGGTTGGAGTGCTTGTAGTTTAAAGAGTGCTTGTGGGTAGGTGATTGCAGACCTGGGCAGTCCCTGTCACCCTAACTTGCACAGTAATTTTCGGGTTAGTCTGGGGTACATAAGACTTGGTGTCCCTGGGAGTCGTAATGCATGTCACAAGTGTGACAGCCAGGTCAGGGCAGGTGTGATGTCAGGGAGAGGAACTGCGTCACAAACGTGGTCAACAGTTCCTCTTCCGATGACGTCACACCAGCCTCACACCTCCGGCTCACAGTCAGGATGTCAGGAGTGTTTTCTAGAAGGTTCCACCTCCCCACCTTGCAGGCTCACCCGGTTTCCATCCTCACGGTGCATCCAGTATCCCCAAAGCTGCCCTTTCAGCATAGTTGGCGTCAAGACACAGTGAGGTGCTTTTCTCGGTTGTAATCTGTACATATTGCACTTGCCTGGAGCAGCCAGCGGGGTGGGCACCAGCCTCCCCGTGACGTCATAAATCCACTTCCGGGAACCAAGTGGGGATGGGGTAGGGGAGCCCGGCAATCTGGTCATTTAGGGTCCAAGCAAGCCGGAAGTGTATGGCCTCCAGCCTCGGGCATTTGGTTAGTTATTGCTGCGGGGTGCTGGAGCCTGCGAGCTAAGTCCACGAGTGTCCAGTCCGTGCGGTTGAGCACCGTGGGGACGGATCCTCGATATCCGCCATCAGCCCTGGGGCGGGGGCGGGTCAGGGGGTCCGGGTGCTTCTGGCATGCACGGGGCGGGAGGGGCGGGTGCTGGGCGCACGGTGCTCCTGCAGGGCCACCCGCTCACAGCCCCAGGGCCTCCGCGTGCTTCCGGGCCTTGAGCCGCAGGTCGGCTATGCTGGAGCTCTTGCTGCTGCTCTTGGCTGCGGCGACCACGGCGGACTCGGCCAGTGACGTCAGCGGAAGGGCGAAGGGCGGGGGCGGGAACATGAGGTAGGGCGCGTGCGCCAGGTGTGGGTGCAGGTGCGAGTGCGCGACGCCATCCAGCTGCAGCTGCGCCTGCACCTGCGGGGAGACCGAGGTCAGCACCCGGGGAAACAGATCAGCACCTGGGAGAACCGAGGTCAGCACCCGGGGAAACTGAGGTCAGCACCGAGGAAGACCGAGGTCAGCACCCCGGGAAACTGAGATCAGCACCTGGGGAAACAGATTAGTACCAGGGGAAATTGAGATCAGCACTGGGGAGGACCGAGGTCAGCATCTGGGAGAACCGAAGTCAGCACCCACCTGCTGGAAAGGCATCCGCAGGGCGCCCATGTTGACGTACGGGGCGACTCTGCACGCATCCAGGTGGCTGGCGGTGCCCAGGATGACACCTGCAAAGATGGATGCCGCATGAGCGAGGTGCTGCGTGCTCGATACCCCGACCCTGCCCTGTGGCCTGAACGCACCTTTGTGCATCTGATTCTCCTGCTTCCGGCACTTTGCTCGGCGGTTCTGGAACCAAACCTGTGGGGAAAGCACCGAGTCCTGAGCACCCGCTGGTGAGCACCCCTGGCCTGGGCCCCGCCTCCCATAACCGGATTAATCCGACACCCCCCTAGCTCAGGTGTAGACAGGACTATATGTTGTGAAGTTAGCCGTGCGTTCCAGAACGTTCTCTGCGGGAAGACTCAGGCAAGCGCTCTAAGTCACGGAGCACCGGACAGGACTGGACAAACTTGACGCTTTACCGTGCTCCCTGGTGGCCCAGCACCCGCACGCCGGGGGAGCCCCCCTCTCGCATCGGAGGCCCTGGAGCACCAGGCCGGGCTCTCCCTGCTGCTTAGTCAGCACCCGGATTTCAGGAGCAGCACCCCACGGGCTGAGTCCCGAATGACCTGGGGTGTGCGACCCCCACTCATCTTCCCAAGGTAGAGACTGTGCATCAAGCACCTCGCTCATCCACGGAGAAACCGAGTCCGCACCAGAGAGTCCGACGGGCCGGACGCAGAAAGTTCCGGTTTAAACTGGAATCTGCTGACTCCCCAACCCCGCCCGGGTCCGTATTTCCCCCGGGTGTGGGTGGAACCGGGTGGATCCGGTTCTGGGCCCTGGAGCCCCGCGACCCGCTTTCTTTTCGTGAAAAGCGGTTGGAACCTCGGAACCCGCGAGTCGCGGGGGGGAAAATAGACGAATAGGAAAAAGGCGGCAGCCTGCGCCCGGCGGCCGCTGTCTAATGCGGTCTGATCCGGCCCCGGGCGGTTTGCACCCGACGCAGACTAATGGCGCCTAACGCGGCGGTAATTGAATTAGCGGCAGCTGCGCCGCGGGCCGTGCGCAGAGCGGATGGTTGACAGCGGGGCCGCGCCTGGGAAGCGCCGCGCGTCTCCGCCCCCAGGGTACTTAGCTCGGCCGAGCACCCCGGGCGAGGTCTCAGTGGCGGACTGGCAGAATCGCAGAATCGAGGCCTGAGCACCCTACAAGCACCCGGCAAAGAAAGAACTTTGTACCAAGCAGGACGGAGTACTGAGCACCCTGCAAGCACTGGGAAAAGAACGAGTTTTGTACCAAGCAGGACCGAGCGCTGAGCACCCTGTAAGCACCTGGAAAAGAGTTTTGTACCAAGCAGTACCGAGTTCTGAGCACCCTGCAAGCACCGGGCAAAGAAAGAATTTTGTACCAAGCAGGACCGAGTGCTGAGCACCATGGAAACTCGGGGCAAAAGAAATAATTTTCTGCCAAGCAGGACCGAGTGCTGCTCGGTTACAGAGTCGAGAGCGACCGGGTTTGCACTCACTCTCCGAGTGATAGATTCTCGGAGGCGGCAGCTCGCAGGGACATCGAACGTCGCTGGGGCCAAACGTGCGCTTAGAATGTATCCGTGGACGGATAATCCGCAGCGTCTGCGCCGGCTCCTCCTGCTGAAAACGCCGCACACGACTCTCCAGTCCTGCTCGGTCTTCCGGGCGCCCGGGCTGTGCGCAAAGCGGGGTGACTGGACTCAGTCCCCGGGGCTGAGCCAGTGCTCCTTACGAGTGGGCGAGTTGAATGCAGGTCTGAGAGCTGTGCGCAAAGCCACATACATGAGTTCTCCACCCGGGTGCCTAGTCCTGAGTGCAAGTTTACAGCCGTGTGCAAAGTTCCACCACGACAAACCCAGTGCTCCGTGTAAGACCGTGTCAATCAACGCACCCCGTGCGCAAAGCCGTCCGCGTGCAAATCCCGATCTCGGGTGCAAAATCTCCGTGTGCAAATCTGCACCCCGTGTGCACAGTCCTCTTACACAATCCGAACCTCCTGTGCAAAGCCCCGGGTCCACAATCCAACACCTGCGTTCTCAGTGCCCCGGTACCAATCTGCACCCCGCATGCAAACCATGCATCTGCTAATCTTCACCCGGTGTGCACCGTGTCTCTATGCACCGTCTCTCTCTACTCCCCCGCGCCCTGTGCATCGTGTGCACCATGTCTGGCTGCACCGTTTGCAGTGTGTGCATCGTGTGCACTGTCTCTCTCTACTCCCTCGCACCCTGTGCACCGTCTCTAGCTGCACTGTGTGCAACATCTCTGCACTCTGTGCACCGTCTCTGACTGCACCGCCCTGTGCACACCCCACCTGCACGCGGGCCTCCGACAGGCCGAGGCGCTGGCTCAGCTCCTCGCGCATGAACGCGTCGGGGTAGTGCGTCTCGTCGAACAGCCGCTCCAGCTCGCTCAGCTGCTCCAACGTGAAGTTCGTGCGGCTGCGGCGCTGCTTCAGCCGGGCCGGAGCGTCCTCGTCCTCCACCTTTGGCTCTTCTCGCGCGGGGTCGTGCGCACCTGCGGGGGTGTGTGTGTCAGCGTGGGGTGTCCGGGGGCCACCCTCCAGGGCCAGCCTGGCGCGCTGGTTCTCCAGTTTCCGGGTTGGACGCGGGCCCCCATTTCCCGGCTTTCCCACCCCTTAGCCTTTCCCACTGTTTCCCTGTTTCCTATTTTGTTTCAGGTTTTCCCGCACACGTTGCGGGTTTTCCGCTGTCTGTACTTCTTCCCCGTTTCCGGGTTTCCCGGCGTGTTCCCGGATTCACCGCGTTTCCGAGGTTCCCATTGTCCCCCGTCCCCCCTATTCGGGGACCCCTCTGTTCGGGTTTCCCGTCTGTTTCCGGGTTCCCCCTCCGTCCCCCTACTTCCCGCTCGGTTCCGGGTTCCCTATGCGCCCCGCCGTCACCCGCGCCCCGGGCCCGGCATCCCGGAAGACGGGGACTGTGCACAAGACCCTCTTCCGGAGCCGCGGGCGCCGACCCGGGTCCAGCGCAGTCTCCGCCGCCGCCCGGGTGCACGGCGGGTGCTGTGCTCGGTGGCTCGGATCCCCCGCCCGTCCCCGGGGTCGGCACGCCGGGTGCTGGAACTCGGTCCCCGAGTCGTGTCCGCGGAAATGCGGGTGGTAGCGGCCCGTCTCCGCGGACCTCGAGTCGCAGGTTCCCGTAGGACCGAGCCGGGCAGGGCAGCACCAAGCTGTCAGCACCGGCCGCCCAAACGAAGTGGAGCCCCATGGCCTCCGTGTTCCCGGACCTCGCAGTGCCCGGCGCCTGATTTCGGGACCCCGGCCTGGCGCAAAGCGCGGGCCGCGGATAACCCGCTGTCACCACCAGCCAGGGCGCTCAGACCGGCGGGATCCGGTCGCGGCCACCTGCGGACCCGCTGTGCGCCTGGCAGGCCCGCGGAGCGCCGCACGACAGGCGGGAGACTCGGTGCTCCCGGCGCCAGCACCGCCCGCGCTCGGTGCTGCGGACCCTCGCTGATTCCGTCGGGCCCGATCTGGCCCCGGCCGCCCGACCCCGCCCCGATCCCGCACTCACCGTCCGCCGTGCGGACAGTGGGAAAGTCTTTGAGTGCCGTGCTGTCCTCCGCGCGGTCCGGCAGCAGCCGCAGTGCGCACGGCCCGTCGCCCGCGTCCGGCGCCGGCGGGTCGGAGCCGCCGAGCTCCCGGGACCGGCCAGAACCCGTCTCCAGAACTTGTCGGAGCGTGAACGAGTCCCGCCGCGCCGCAGCACCAGCCGCCGCGCTCTGCGAGTCGAACGACTTGGACACGAAAGCGGCCAGCTCCTCCATGGCCCGCGGGCGGGGGCGGGAGACCCCGGGGCTGTGCGCACGGCCCCGGCCGAGCTGGACCCGCCCGCCGCGCCCGCCCGCTTTATAGAGCACCTCGCGCCCAGCACCCGCGTGATCCCGACCCGACGCACGCACGGCCTCCCCCCCCCCCCGCGGGCGGCGTAGACGGCGGCAGGGACGGCGCGCGGGGGAGCGGAGCCCCGAGCCGGCGGAGCACCGAGCCCTGCGTCCGCAGCACCGAGCCCGGCGGGCCCAGCACCGGTGTCGACCCGCCCCCCCCGAACCGGCAGCACAGGGTTGTTGACTGACTCACCGACCGCCGCATCGACACCGACCGGGTGAGTGTCCGACCCGCCGGGCTGGAGGAGGACGACGAGTTAGACAGAGCGATGACGTAAAGCTGCGGTGTGACATCACACACGTCACGCCCCAACCCCCCCCCCCCGGAAAATAACGGACCCGCTCTGCCTGCGCTGGACTCATGCTCCTGAGAACCGGGACAACCGGGTCCCCCCTCCCCCCGGTCCGCGCGGGGTCTCTCACTCCAACCGCCGAGACCCAGGGCCCAGGACGCGCTGTGTTCCGCCCTGGACCCCCGTGTTCCACATTTCCAATCGTACCTGGCAACTCGGCACCCTGCAAAGTGAGCACTGCCGTGCTGACGGCCGAGTCCTCTCACTCTAACCCCGGGTGGTTGCAGGGTATAAATGTCGGAGAGAAACACCCGAACTGCGCCGCCCGGGACCTGTCTGTCCTCAGGGCTTTGTCTAGGCCTGGGCACGCTCCGGGGGACTGTGCACAAGCACACACCCCATCAGGATCAGGAGGACGCGGGACCTGGAGTACCCCCCTGCGCCGAGGGCCGGTGGGACCTGTCAGGTTCATGTTACTGACAAACACTCGGTCGGTTCAAGCCGGTTCACAGTCTACGCAGCGCGGGGAGCCGAGGCCGGGGGATGTCCGCTAACTCACGCCTGCCAGTTCGCGCGGGGGCTTCCTGGTGACGCACGCAGGGGACCGGAAGCCAGGGTCAGGGATGGAATACTACGCAGCCCTGATCGCCACAGGGCTCCTAAACCATCCTTTCTGCACCACTTCACGGTCACCCGGTCTCACGGGGACTTAAACTTCAGCACCGTCAGCATCTCGGGCTCACAGTGCTGGTGCCAACCGGCTCGGTCATCCCTCCGGGACACGGCTACGGAACTCGGTGCACCATCCCCGCGGAAACCAGGCGCGGAGGTAGGATATTCAGTGGATGAACCCAAGAGCACCCCCCCCGCCCCGCCCCTGGATCCCCGGCCTGGCCGGACCCGCACATCCGGTTCTAACCGGTTCTCTAGTCAGTCCTGCGGGGGAGGGGTGTCCTCTTGGGAACCGGATCCCACGTCCGGTTCCCGCTGGCCCTTCAGTGCGTCGTCCTGAAATACTTTTGTTTGCAGCCGCTGCAGTTTGCTTCGGGAAGTCCAGGCCCGGAAGTGCCTGGACACGTGGCGCCGGTTGAAACCTGTTCCGTCCGGATCCCAGCGCCGCGCTTCGTGGCCGGTGAACGGAAAACACGGGTGTGGCCCTAGGGCA
The DNA here is from genome assembly GCA_035773235.1 of Eospalax fontanierii. Taxonomy (NCBI): domain Eukaryota; kingdom Metazoa; phylum Chordata; class Mammalia; order Rodentia; family Spalacidae; genus Eospalax; species Eospalax fontanierii. Next base: position 29,928 of record CM069525.1, on the reverse strand, counting down.
CGGACCGCGAGGAGACAGGCCCCGCGAGCTGCACAGGTTGCTGACGGTAAGAACTCGGTCTCCGCGCTGTGGCGCGTCCAGGACCCTGAGGCCGCCTGAAGCTGGCGTCGCGGGCGGGGGGGCCTGGGGATGCGTGCGGAAGAGGCAGCGGGTACTGGGTGCTCAGTGACTCTCCCGAAACCGGCAAGGGGTGTACCGGGCACACCGTGCAAACAGTACCTTTATATGTGAGTGAAGCATCGAGTGTTGGGTACTAGGTGCTGGGTACTGGGTAACCGTCCTGAAATTGGCACCGGGTATGCCTGACACGTTGTGCAAACAGCACCTTATTTTTTCTCTGTGACGCAGTGGGTGCAGGGTGGTTTCTGAAACTGATACAGGGTGTGCCGGGCCCACTGTAAACAGCACCTTATTTTTTCTCTGTGAAGAATGGGGTGCTGGGTAACCGTCCTGAAGTTGGCCCCGGGTGTTGGGTGACTCCTGAAACTGACACGGAGTACTGAGTACTCCTGACATTGGTATAGAGTGCCGCATACTCCTTCCAAACCTGTGTGTGCCGGGCGCACCGAGCAAACAGCACCTTTCTTCTCGGCGCAGCGCCGAGTGCTGCGTGCTCGGTGCCCTGGAGTTGAACCCGCGTCCTGGGCCGCTCTAATGAGCACCCGCGGGGCGGAGGCGGGGATCCGCCTTCAGTCGGATTTGTGCTCATTACGGGGTTCATCCTGCTGCCGCAGGCGAGCCCGGGGCGAGACGCCGTCCAGCTGGATCCGCATCTGGTGAGAGACCGAGCATTGCGGGCCCCAGTACCCTGTGCGCTCCTCGACCCCAGGGACTGTCAGCACCGTGAGTCCGGTGCGCGGAAATCTTCTTGAGAGCTCTGGACAGGCCCGACCGGCCCCGATCTTTCCAAACCGATTCTCCCACAACCGGCCCCGACCCGCCACAACCAGCTCTGACCCGCCCCGACCTCCCCCAACCCGCCACATCTCGCTCCAAGCCGCCCCCACCGCCCCCGGCCGGCCCCGGGCGGCGCCTGTCAGTTTTGACAGCAGCAAAGTGGATGGGAAGGAACCGGACAAATCCGGTCAGACAATGAACCGGCTTGTCCTGGATCCGCGCGGATCTGTGCCCCAGCGCACCTGGCACTGCTGGATTCCTCCTGAAAGCGAAGCCTGCGCTCTTTGCACCGCCGGGTGCCGACTCTTATTTTGACAGGAAGGCTCGGTCTCCGGGCCTAGAGCCGCTTGGTGGACAGGGACACACTACGGCTTGTTCTCCCCTGTGTACTGCTCCACCAGACTCCGTCATCTGTGGGTGCGAACAGGGCTGCTGTACACCTCCGTGTGGGTGCTGGGGCCCGAGTGATAGATAATTGATCAATAGGCAATGGATCCGCGGGGAACAAATCAATAGGGAACTCATTGATAGGTAATTGATCGATAGGTAACTGATGGATCAATAGGCAACTAGTTGACAAGTAACTGATCAATATGGAACTAATCGACAGGTAATTGATCGACAGGGAACTGATCAATAGGTAGATGTGGACCTGACCGTCTGGGAGCTGAGGCGGATTGATGAGTTTGAAGGTGATTCGTTCATATGGAGATGATTGATTATTGATTGATGTAGATGATTGACAAGGACGGACATAGCCAAAGCAATTCACAGGTCGATAGATGAGAGACAGCTGCCTGGACACGCTGCAGAGGTCGGATGGGCGGTGGCTGACGTCATTCACTACACAGATGAGCGGTGGATGATGGCATTCAGTACAGTGGTGAATGACGCTGTTTATTAAATGATTGATGCACGAGATCATGCATGACGTAGACAGGCGATAGATACATGACGTTATTTGTTGCATGAATGGTGGATGGCGTCATTTCTTAGTGAACAACATCCCTGAGGCACATGAGTGACGGATGATGTCATTATTACATTAGATGAGTGGTACATGGCCCATTTAATACATGATTGAGAGATAGATGGCGTCATTTCTTATATAGATGACTGAAAGTCGACGTCACGTCTGAAGCAGTTGTGGATGGCATCATACATGAGTGATAGACGATGCCATTTCTTAGACGCACAGTAGATGACGTCAGTTATTACTCAGGAGAATGGCAAGTGATGTCATCTCTTAGGTTCGTGACAGATGGCGTCATCTGTGACACCGGTGAGTGGCAGGGGTGTCATCTGTTAGGTGGGTGGTCAATGACGTGATTCCTCAGCTAGAGGAGCGGCAGTGACATCATTTATTGATTCGTGTCACCCGTCCCGGTCCATATGTGTGATCGATCACTGATTGGTCCCTGCAAAGTATCGATCCAGCTCGCTGTCCTCCCCGTGTCCGTCACAGACTGTGCCCATCATTGACATCCATCTATCCCAGTGACTTTCCGAACATCCGCGCGTAACGTCAGAGCCTCGGAGCCGGCTGTGTGCAAAGTGAGGACTGGATGGATCGTTGTGACGTCACTCGCTCCGGACACGCCCCCCGTGCAGCCTGTGGACCCGACACTGGCTCCAACTCCACCTCTACCCACAGCGCCCCTGACGTAAGCCACGAAGCTCTGATGTCATTCGACACACCTGGAACCTTCATGAGCCTGTGCGCAGGAAGCTGGATGATGATGGATGGATCGATGGATGACGGATGATATAGCGAGGATTGATGCCAGGTCGATCGATCAATAGGTAGTCGGTAGGTAGGACCTGCGGACGGGAGCGTAGACATGATGCATCGATACACGATAAACAGATTGGACCCGGGGACCAGGAAAGGCTGAGTGCGGACTTGATGGTTGGTTGACAGACGAAGCAATCGACTGCAGACAGTGATGGCGGATTGACAGGTGATTGATCGGCAGACAGAAAATCCAGCTGTTTGTCGTGAACTTGGCCGTTGCCCTCCGCGTTGCACACGGCGGAGTGCACAGTACGGGGGAATAGTATTCAGCCCGGAACAAAACCCGGAGGGTTTCAGTGGCTGTGATTCTGGTGGTGCACAAACAACTCCACGAAAGCTCAGTTCCCAGCACCCACAACTTCCAGGAAGCCCCTCATCCCGCAGTGCTGGGCACAGTTCCCGAACTAAAACTCCTCCTTCCAAGGGAACACCATGCGCACCCTTTGTTAGATGACGATCGTGGACCTTGGGCGTCTTGGGTCTCTGCGCTGGGCCCGGCGTGCAGATCCTCCCGCCCTTTGCCCTACGTCCAAAGCCTCCAACTTTTGCCCGGGGCACCGTGTCCAAGTCCCGCAGTTTGGGCCGGGCGGCGGCCGTGCGCGTACACTCAGCTCAGCACCGGCCCGGTGACCGTGCGCACCCAAAGCTGGGGCAACCAAAAGGCTCGGGGGGGGGCGGGGGAGCGGGGGGAGGGGGGGAGGCGGGGCGGCGAGGTCCACTCGGCCGGTTGCCAGGGCAACGCTCGGTCTTGGCCTCCGCAGGTGTCAGGACGCATTAAGGCCGGTCCACGCTGGTTCGCTCTAATCAGGCCCAGGGCGGCCGCTGGAGGGAGGGGGGGTCACCCAGGGGCGTCGGCGCGGGGCCCCCCAGGCCCACCGACAGGGCGCCTAGATGCCCCCTTCCAGCCGGGTGCTTTGCACACGATGCGCTGGCTCGGACCCTGACACGAGGGGAGACTGTGCACAAGCACTCCCTCTGTGGACACACAGTCACTCGTCAAACGCAGCTGCTGGCGGGCCGCGTGTTCCTGACAAACCGCAACTTTCGTTCGTGGATTGACCTCAGACAAACCATGTGGCGGCGGGGCAGCAGAAAACCCGCAAGATATGGCTTTCTGACCTGAAGCGACCTTAAAGGGGAGGGGTCCCGCCTGAAAAGATTGACCGAAACACCACCCGCGCCTGAACCCGCAACTGCTTCCAGACCCTGACACCCTGACAACCCAGTGCGAGGGCTGACATCACGGCTGCAGGAGCGGAACCGGAACCGAGCCACTCGTTATGCTCCCCATCCCCTCACCCTGAGTGGTGCTAATATCACATTGACGTTGAAAAATCCGGATGGGCTTTGTGGGTTCCTGTAGAATACTTGACTTTTCTTCTTGGTGTGGAATACTATACAGCTGGGAAAAGGAGAGCGGACTTCTGTTGTTGGTGTGGAATATTGTGTACCCGTGGGGAACGAGTGCATCCACAAGTGAAGCTGACACAAGCAAGTTTTGAACCTGTCACCCCAACACGCACACACAAAATGCGAACACACAAAATACCTGTGCCTATGGCCATGGTGGAATACTATACAGCCATGGAGAAGGATGAGGCAGGGACTCAGGATGACGATAACGATGGTGATGATCATGATGATGATGACCACGACGATGGTGATGATGGTAGTGATGTTGCATAGTTCATTGATCACCACTGGCTGTCTGTATTCGTGCTATCGATCATGTCTGTCCAGCATCATTTACGCTGTCCATCCGTCTGTGATCGATGTCGTCACCCATGCATGTCTTCGTCATCGACCCTTATGCCTGCTTCACGTGTACACATATCAGGACCTATCGTTTCTCTCCTGTCTCTGTCCCCGGGTTGATCTCATGGATCATCATCCATCACACGCTGTCATCAATCCCTGATGATTAGGTTCTATGTCAGTGTTGGGGGGTCACGTGCCCGGTGACTTTGCCTGTGAGCCCTGGGGAGGCCGTGTGCAAACACCGCGCGGGCCCTGCTGGCTCCTGAAACCGTCAGCAACACCTGCTTCCCATCGCCATCTCTCAGCACCTGGTTCCTATCAGCACCTACGCTCGGAGCTGAGTACGCAGTAATAGGCCCCGCCATGCACAGTCCCTCTGGACCGGGTCGGCTGTCAATCAAAGGACGGGGGCTGAGACCCTCCGCATCCATCCCGTCATCCCTAGCGCGCCCCAGACCGCAGCCCGCCGACTTCCGGGTCCGGCGGTCCTGGGAGCTCTGTGCTGCGACCCAGCTCAGCGCAGCGGAGCTCCACGTTAGGGAACGTCACGGGAAAACTGAGGCAGCCACGTCATAGGGCGGGTCACGTGACGTCACAGTTGGGGCCAGAGACCGGGACGCCACAGGAGCGCTCGGGCGGTGCTCAGTTCGGTTCTCCTCTCCGATTCAGAACCCGCTGTGCAGGCAAGGGTGCTGTGCACAGTACTGACTCTAGGCCTGTCGCAGATGTTTGCTGATCGGGTTTCAGGCTCGGCTTGCTCGTCTGTGAAATGGGTGCTGAACTCGGCTCGTGCAGGGCTGTGAGCACCGAGCAACCGAGTCCTCTACGTTGACCCCCAGGTCCGTCCATGTCCAGGTCCTTTCGGTGCCCTCTGTCCCAGCACTCGCATGGCAGTGCACAACCTGCAGAAACCCCAGCTCCAGAGCATCCGACGCCAGCTTCCGTTGCCTCTGCGTGCTGCCCACACGTGTGCACTCTCTCACACAAAGGCCGACCGAATGACCGTGCACGTCAACACAAAAGGAGAGCTACATGGCACTGCCCGGACATCCCCAGAGTGCGGTGCAGAGTACTCCCGACCTCGGCTGCACCCTGCTGGGATATGAATCCAAGCTAAGTAAGTGTGTAACGTGACCCAGAAGAGGACTAAGTCCATCACAGCGCCCCTAGGAGGACTAAGCCCCATCACGTCACCCGGGAAGGGCTAACTCCATCTCGTCACTCTCATAGACCTGCCAACGGGGACTGAGCACCACAGCACCCTGCTGGCCTGGGAGGCCGGAAGTCACCCTTCCGCAGCGCCGCCCTGCGGGGCCCGGAGCACGGTGGCAGTTTCAAGGCGCCCATCCGCAAGACCATTCAGGGGCTGCCCAGAAGCACTCGCTCCCAGGCCAAGTTCCCACCGCGGTCCGAAGTCAAACCTGGAGTCGCGCACAGCCCATTCTCATCACCGAGCCGCGGGAAGCGCAGCACTGGTGTGACATCAAACCTGCTTATGGGACCCGCTACGGCCCGATGACGTCGCACGTTTCGTCATTACGGACCCCGCTCCAGTATGGGGGGGGCGTTAATGACCGGTGGCGTCACTTGAAGCCAGAACAAATCGTAATCTGCCACCTCCCGCGGCCCCGGATCCGGATCCGGCCGGTTTCTGACGGCGTTTAATTGTGTCAACAGCGCCCGCACCTTCGAGCCTAATGAGAAATCAATTAGCGGCCGCCCGTGGCCGTGGCGGTTTCAAGGCGCCCCGGCCTCTTCCGCTAATTGCCGCCGCCCGCGCTGCTCCCGGCAGTCTCCGCGCGACGCCAATTATTTTTAATTGCCCGATATTTGCACAACTCGGCTGAGCACTTCAGAGGAGACCGAGGTCGCGCGGCCTGAGCACCCAGCCTGGGGGGTCCCGGCCGCCAGTGCGCCCTATGGGCCCCGGGGGACACGGGGCACCGAGTGCCCCAGCACCCAGCTGGCGGGAGGTCACCCTGCCAGCAGAACCTGGATCAGCGGCTCGGTGGGCAGTTTCAAGGGGCCCAGGGCCCGTGTAGGTCCCAGGGCACACATATCCGTGAGCACAGTCATGGAGTCCCCCACCAGTGGGAAGTTTCAAGGGCATCCACATCACTGCATTTTCACGTCGTCCCGTAACTGGGGAAATTTATTTTAAGGCCCCTCTGCGTTGGGGCTTTCAAGGAGCCAAGCAGCAGTGAACAGTTTCAAGAAGTCCTTCGCCAGTGGCAGATTCCTGGGGACCCGCACGCTTCTGGGCAGTTTCAAGGGAACCTGCATCACTGAGCCCCACACCTGTGGAGGGTTTCAAGCCCCCCCCCCCCCATGGGTCGCCGATGCCCTCCAGCAGATGCCCTTCGCCTCAGGATGCAGATCACACGCGCCCCTCCCGCCTGGGGCCCGCGGGTCCCCACGGGGCTTCCCACCCCGGCCCGTCTGCGGGACCCTCGCGCTGGAAAGCGACGCCTTTGATCCGGTCCCCAGACCGCGCTGCGGGAACAATGGCGCGGCTGGTGCTGGGTTCCAGCACCCGCCCGGCTTAATTACTCCGTGTCACATGCAAATTGAACGCAGGCGCCTCCCGCCGCAGCTGCGCGTGTCACCGCCAGCGAAACGCGACGTGACACCTGGTTCATTAAACCTCCGAGTTGTGCGCGCGGCCCGTCCGCTAGGGTTCCCGGCGCATAGGTAACGAGAACTGACAAGTGTTTACGGGAGAAATCGGGAGCCGGGCGGGGGCGGGGGACTCAGCACGGGCGGTGCTGACGAGCACATCGGGACCCGCGCGACACGAGCAGCGCAACGGGACCCGACAGACCGTGCGCACACGCGGCTCCTTAGCAAACACCAAAATGTGGGGCGCCTCCGGTGGACACAGGCAGGATGGAGTGTGGCCACGCGACGGAATATTACACAGCCATCAAAACGACCGGAGTTGGTGCATCCTTACAGGCTGATGTCCGGCCCCGAGAAGGAATACTACACAGTCATAAAAAGGACTGCAGCTCTGACAAACGCTGTCATCTAATGCACTTCCTTTGACTGAAGGGGACGTGTCCTGCACGATCAGGAAAATCGACTGTGTGTTGGGTTTGGTCCCTTGCGGGGTGATGTGTTCTCCCGTGGTGCTTTGCTCCACCACAGGCGCCAATGCGGAAACCTTCAGCCCTGAGATGCTCCGCTATTTTGTTTCAGCGCCCAGGGAAACTGAAAGACATGCGGAAGATGACGATGATGGTGATGACGATGGTGATGGTGATGATGGTAGTGACGGTGGTGACGGTGATGGTGACGCATGTTCAGTGATGGATGTGTGACGTCCTCATGTGCCCTGCTCAGTGTATGACTGCTCATCGTGTGCAGAGTGATGACCTCTCTATTCTCTATGTGAACATGACGCGTGTTCTTCCCGTCATGCCCCTGGTCTCCGCCCTCCGCGTCCGTTTCCGGAGTCTAACTTAGGAACGTTCCCTTTGACTCTGTTGAGTCACTATCCCTGCGGGTGATGGGGTCCTGTGACGTCACGTTTGCACAGTGCGCGTTCGGTTGGTTCTGGATTCTGAACACCAAGTTCCGGCCCCACCAGCACCCGCCGCTAATGAACTGACTGCTGGACGCAGGCGGAGCAAAAGGAAAACGGCACCGCTCTGAGCCGGAGACCTAAACCCTTCACAGGCGCCGGGAGTTCTGGGAGACTCAGGCTTCCGTTTCCCTAAAGTTACTGGGTGCTGGGTGTTCGGTCCTCTCAGACCTTGCCTTAAAATTCCCAGTACATATCCATCAGGAGTCCGCTGGATCCCGGGTTTGGAGACGCAGGGTCACGACAGGAAAGAGAAAGCCAGTTAGATCTAGTCAAAGGCAGCGTTTGGGGTGGGAAACCCCGTGTAGGAGGGTGCTTGGGGTGCGAAACTTGGTGTGTCGAGCGCGGTAACGTGCCCACGTTTTATTCACAGTCCCTGAGGCGGAACCCACCCAGGCCGTGTGCAGCTGCACAGGCCTCGCCACGCGCGGCTGAGTCCCCAGGGTGGAGTACGACTCAGTCGTGAAGAAAGTGTTGCTAGGTGCTACCAAACCCACGGGGCGGAAACATGTGTCCGAGGCGAGGAGCGCAGAACACCTAGGCCAGTACCCAGCCCCCAAGCGGCCGGTTTCCCACCTCATTCAGGGACCCGCGGCTGTCCCCACCATGGGTTACTCTGCCCGCAGCCGGGGTGAGGTGGGTCTCAGGTGGGTTGGCCTGGCGCTCTGCACACGGCCCCTCTTCCGCCGTGCGAGATTAAAACCCGATTTTTTCCCGGCGCGGGTGCTTTGTCAGAGGCCTGACAGCGGCCTGATTGGAGGCCCCGGGGGACTCGGCGCGGCGCCCTTCAGCACCTCCGCCAGCACCCGGCGCGCACAGTTCCTCCTCCCCCCGCGCCGCAGAAGCCCATTACGGCCGGTCATTAAGCAAATGAGCGGGTTCCGCGTCAGGACGCCTTGTGCGCTCGGGAGGCGGTGTTAGAAGGCGGGCGGCGGGCGGCGGGCGGCGGAGAGGCGGGCGGCGGAGAGGCGGGGCCCGGCGGAGCGCAAACCGACCTTCAGGACGGTGACCCACATCTCACACCCGCTCTGCCGGCTACAGGCCGGGTTCCAACCGGTCGGGGTAGGGGGAACGTGTGTTCGTGCGGGTGGCTGACTAAGTCCTCCAATGGCAGCCAGACTGGCCGCGACTGTGACATTAAAAACAAACCTTTCCGGACGCGCAGTGCGCAGAGCTGACCCGCAGCACCGGCCCCGAGGGGGAATTCGCGGACATACTGTGCGCTGGGCTAGGGCTCCAACCGTCAGTCACCAGTCGAAAGGTCTGGGTCAGGACGCACTTCCGCTGTTTGTTGGCTGACTCGTGAACCATGCATTTCTACCTGTGTCGCTTCCCGCGGGGTGTGCGCGGGACTCGAACTCGAGGCCTGGGACTTGCCTGAAAGCTCCTCCAGTTGTTAAGCTGGTTTGCTGGCCCCAGGTGCTCGGGATCTATGTTCCTGCTCCTGCCTTGCAGTGCTGTACTGAGTCCCCCGCAGGTGCCGCTGGTTTAGGAGTGTCGTGGGCAGGGGGGCACTGCAGTGCTTAGATTTGTTCTGGTTCCATAACCGAGTGTGTGTATGAACACCTAGAATAAGCACCCAACACGCGTGGGCTCTGGGAGGGTCTAAGCTCCTGTGGTGCTGGTCAGCAGTCTGTGTGTATGTTCCCTCGGTCCTCACTGCGCGCCCCGCCCGCTGCGTGCGGAGTCCAGAGGGAAACGCTGACGCCATAGTTTTCCTGTGCGACGTAACTTAATTCGCGGAAAGTGATTGACTCGGTTCGACCCAGACATCGATTTCCAGGTCACGAGGTCGCAGTTTGCATTTTCCACGCAGTGCTTCCAGCCTGTCACGTTATGAAACTTTCATTTTCCGCCCGCGGTCGCCTGCAAGGCTATTATCGAACAGTTTCACGGATAATCGAATCGCGTTTACTGTGCTCAGCACTCTGTGAAAAGGAAACTGTGCCCTAGGGACCCAGGGTTGAAACACGAATAAATGAAGGATCCGTGACACGCGCAGCACCCAGGCCACAAATCCACTTGCGAGACCTTGGCCTCTCGGGCCGGGTGCCGAGACCTAGCACCTCTGAGAGTACAACCAAGTAAAACCTTTCCTCCTTTGACGTCGATGGCTCCAGGAGTCTTGTCATAGGAGGACGCGAACTGCTGGGAGGAAGTGACGTCAGTGACGTGTGCAAAAACCAGGACACTGGGAACCCAGTCTGTTATTCTCTCTCCTTTTTCTTGGATATATAACATTCCTCACAGGCTCCCACGTAAAAGACCAGGTCCCTAGCGCGGCCACCTGGACAGGCGATGGGAGCCTCAGGACTGTGACGCTATCAGTGGATGGCGTCACAGCTGAGTGGGATGTTGGCAGGTGAGGACTCGTGGGCTGAAGTAACGTCACAGCGAGTGTCCTTGAAGGGGAGGTTGAGACCCCAGTGTCACCTTCGGTCACTACTCTGTGTCCACCATGACGTCAGAAGCTCTGCCCCTCCCCATGCTCCCAGGGGGTCATGTAGTGCCTCCTGCAGGGACGGTACACTTCGCCAGCCACTGACGTCACCTGATGAGCGGCGCCCCCACCATAGACAACCTCACAAAATAGAAACAGGGTTGTGCACATCTGCGGGTTCCTGTGTAAAGCCGGGTCAGGCTGCGAGGGGCGACATGGGGTGCCACCCCCATGGTCCACAGAGGACCCAGCGTCATGTGACGCTGTGGACTCCAGGCCGGAGAGGCATACCTCTTCATGGCTGCATAGTATTCCCTGTGGTGCTGGACTGTCTACCCGCATCTGAATACGCAGGTCTGTCCTCTGAGCTCCGGGGTCTTCCAAGCTACATACCGTACTGAGCACTGAAGGTAATCAGACAAGTATTGGGTGGAGCCTGGACATCCCGGAACTCATTGAGAGAAAAACAGGAGAAAGGAAATGTGTTCCGGTGGGGCTCAAAGTAGACACGGCCTGTGCAGTCAGTGTGGCGTGCCTCCCCCCCCCCCGACTTCCCCCTCCTCCTAGTGCTCCTCCCTCCTCCAGGGACTGAGCTCAGCACCTCCACCTAGAGAGTAATAATCATGTGTCAAGGCACCGTTCGGGAAGCAAATTAAAGACAATTTATAACAAAACTGTCAACCGATGGCAAGAATTATAAATGTAGGGGGACAACATGTGGGTTAGCCTGCATCTGCCTGGACTGGCTTGGACTGGGCTGGACCAGCCTGCACAGCCCCCACCACCGACCTGACGGTCCATGAACCTCCTTGGCACCATATGGATCAGTTTGGAGCGGCCTGGGCCTGCCTGGACCTCCTAGGACCTGTCTGGACCTCCTTGGACTGGCCTGCACCGGACCTCTCCCCCCACCCCGAACAGGCCAGACAACCTGCTGGCCATCCTGGGCTCAGCAGCCCATCCCTGTCTGTCGATCGCTGACACCAATTATCCGTCTATGCAGCCAGGTTAAAAATGGAAAATGTATGCAGCGCGGTCAGCGCCTCATTATGCCGGTGTGGACCGGTGTCAGCCGGTTAATGATGCTCCGCGGCCAGCCCAGGGCGCTTTCTCGGAGGCGCATCCTCACGACCTGGCACTGACGGCCACGTCGCTCTGCATTAGGCTGTCAGGGCCGTGTGCAGAGGGGGCCGTGTGCGAGGTGGGGGGGGGCTTGTGTACCGGGTGTCCGTGTACAGGGGGACCCTGTGCAGAGGGGACCGTGTGCACAGAGGGAGCCGTGTGCGAGGGGGTGTGTGTGTGCAGGGAGGGCGGTGTGCAGAGGGGGCCGTGTGCAGAGCGGGGCCGCGTGCGGGAATGTGCGGCAGAGCCTACAGCTCCAGCCAGGCCTAGGCCCGGCTGGTCAAGGCTCGGGGATCTCTCTCGTCCCTCCTCTCTGTCTCCGTGTCTGCCTCTGTCTCCTCCCGTCTCTGCCCTCCTAGTACCCGGCTCTCAGTCTTCCTGTCAACCCCACAGGCCAAAGCACTGGAGAGGTGAAGGGCTGGTAGCCCATGGGACAGCACGGCATATACACCAGGCAGAGAAGTAGACAGCCATGAAAAAGAACTGAGCTCCACATATTGTGCACACCCAGGAGTACTGTACAGCCATGAACAAGAACAGAGATCTGGCTGCCTGTGATCACGTGGATGGAGCTGGACCTCGAGAGACATGACCTGGACAGAAAACTATGTAGAACAGACACACGGTGAGTAGGCACTCACATTGCACATGGCACTCAAAACATTGCATATGATGATGATGATGATGATGATGATGATGATGATGATGGTGATGATGATGGTGATGGTGATAATGGTGATTTTGATGATGATGGGGATGATGGTGATGATAATTTTTTTTCACCTGTGTCCTGTCCTGTCTCTTGGCCGCTACCGGCTCTTTGCAGTCAGCTTTGGGCCTTGTGTAGTGTCTTCACTACCGGCCTCTCGGGGAGCACCGGGGATCTGCAAAGAATGGGAGGATGCCAGGTGGATCCTGCTGGAACCAGCCTGGGGCGTCCTGGGACACGAGTGGCCTGGGGATCTGTGTGGTGTCATCGTTACGTCATGGGTCGCCCTTAGTGGGTCTCCACAGCTGCGTGCACGCTGCCCGTGTCAGTCTGCACACCTCTGCTGCTGTGCACAGCACCGCATGTCACTCTGCACATTCAGGGTCGGTGAGCACACCTGCCCGTCAGTCTGTCCATGTCGCAGCGTCCGTCTGCACACGTCCCCATACCACTCTGCACGCGGGCCTGTGAGTCTGGGACCTGCGACGGTGCCGGGCGCGGGTTCTATCCCAGCTATGGGACCTGGCAGTACACACGGCTCCTCAGTCACGTATGCCCTGCGGGCGCTGCTTTTATGTGTGATTCCACTGACGGGGGCGGGGGTCGTCAGAAGAGGGGGGCGTGTGCAGAGGAGGGCCCCAGCCCCGGAGGAGGGAGGGGAAAGAGGGACGAGAGGAGGAGGGGGGACCACCGGGAGGGGAAGCAGGGGGAGGAGGGAGGCGGAAGGGAGGAAGGAGTCAGGAGGGAGCCCAATGATGCACCGCCTGACCCCGGTTCCGCCAGTCTGCCCCGCCCTCGTGCACATGGTTCTCTGGTCCCGCCCCCCCATGAGAAGGCCTGACTCAGTTTCTCCAGTGCGGGTGGGCACGTCCCCACCCCATTTCCCATCAGCCTCTGGGCGTCACCGACACCATCCTCTGCTTAATATTTTCTGTTGGGGATGGAAACGGCCCTCGTGACATCACCTACATGAGCATCATCCACTGTTTGCGCCGGCACTGAAGACGCATCCGGAAACACCCACAATCAACTTTGTGACTTCGACTGGAAGTGCGTTTCCTGTTTCAGGACGATGAACGACGAGGAGCACATCCTTCTTTAATCCTTCTGGCCTGGGTAGGAGATGGGGTTGGCCTTTTTTCAGGGCTCAGTAATATTCTGTAGCTGGTATGAACCGTGTACACCACCTTCAGGCGGATGACTGTCCTCGTCCTTTCCGGTTTTCCTGCGTCTTGAGTCGCCCAGGCTGGTGGATCCTAAATGCACGCGGGGGCCTTGGCGCGTGGTGATTAGTACCCAGGTGGTTGAGTACGACAGCATCCAGGGGTCAGAATCTCCCCCGTGCGGTGCTGTCAGGTTTACCTCGGTTAATCTTCAGTGTCCTGAAAGTTGAGTCCTGTCGAAGGAGACTCACCCACGTCGACCCTTTGCACCCGTCCCAGGTCTGCACCCGAGGCCGGCCGGGCAGCCCCTAGCCGGGTCGGTCCTGCAGGACGTGCGGCTTATCAGGAAAAGTCGTTTGTTCGATTAAAAACCTCAAGGGCCACTCTGAAAGCCGCGGCCAGGGCAGGGCGCCATCGTGTGGAGAGTCGGCGAGGTGCTGCTTCCTCTCGTGCTTGGTGATCTGCGGGGCTCGATCATCTCCGGTGCTGCGAGCTAGGTCATCTCGGTACACACCCTCCGGAAAGAGCATGCTGACTGACGCGCGGCGTTGGCGGTGGCCCAGTGTCCACAGGGTCTCAACATTCATTGTGGCAAGGATTGAGATACGGTTGTCCTGGTGCGGGTGCTTGGGGCCCATGTCATAGTCAGACAAAGTCAGGTATTGAGAGGGCGACTTAGCGCCCAGGTCACACAGCACTTAGTGAGTGCTGACCCTGACTATGTGATGTCCTTAGACTCCACCCTGAGTGACAGCTGCTCCCTCCCTTATTCCTGGCATACTAAGTTTCCTGAAACCTGGTCCCAATTTGCACACACAGAGTTGAGGGCCATGTAGAGTCCCTGGGTGCTGTGCTAGGTGCTGGGATCCCAGTGGCTCTAGTCACGGGATCTGCGTGTAGAGAAGTCGGGTGCCGCCCCCGGAACCCGAGGCTCAGTTCTCCTGAAACACCTGAGGTTGCCCGGCCCTGTGACCTCTGCAGTGTTGCCCGGCGACCGAACCAACAGCACCCAGGAATGCTGCCCCCGACGCCAAAGGTCCGGCTGTGACCGGCTGCGACAGCTGCACCCGTCCCCCTGGACCTAGCCGGGCGGGTGCTGTTTCTAATTCGGAAGGTGACAGATTCCTGTGAGTTGAGGTCACCGCAGCAGCTGGGGACGGGGCCCAGCGGAGGGGGTGCTGTGCACGGTGAGTGCTGTCAGGAGGGGTGCTGTGCGGTGAGTCTCGTCAGGAGGGAGTGATGCACACAGTGAGCACTGTCAGGCGGGGTGCTGCGCACAGTGAGTGTTGTCAGGAGAGGTACTGTGCACCGTGAGTGAACATCCAGCACTCCTCCGGCGCTCACACCTCCCGCTCTCCGCACGCCTCGCGGGGCTGCGCATGTAGGCTCCAAGAACGTCCACCAGCACCGCGGACTGGGGTCGGGGGACGGGGTTAGGTGTGGCTGTGTGTGTCGCGGGACGGACCGCGAACACTACTGCGCACGCGCGCCTCCCGGAGCCCCGCCCCACAATGGCCGTCCGGAACACACTAGGAACACTCCCAGTGCCCTCAGTGCAAGACGCGACGTCAGGGACCCGCACTGCGCATGCGCCCGGTGCCCGGCCTCTGGAGCGCGCCTCAGCGCTGCCCGCTGCGCATGTCCGCGGCCGCCATCTTTCCGGGCCGCGCGTGCGCACCAGTCCGCGGCCGTCTCTGCCGCTCTGCGTCAACGCCGGCTCTCCTCAGAACGGCCGGTTCCAGGCCGGCCCGCGCCGCCCACGCTCGGGCCTCGTCGTCACCCGGTTCCGATTCTTGGCGCCGCGGCCCAGGCTCGGAGGGTCCTGCGACACGCGGAAACGTCGCCGCCGTGACGCAGCGGCGCGACCCGATGACGCCATCAGCGCGCGGCCATGTAGGTCGGGCGGCCGCCGCGGCCGTTTTGAAGCGGCGCTGAGGGGCGCGGTCGCGTCTCCCAGGTTCCCTTCTCCCGCCACGTCTGGGGACTCGCGACCGGCGGCTCGGACCGGCGCGGCCGCCATGGCGCCCGGGAAGCCGCTGCAGCCGGTGCTGAAGATGAAGGTGGACGAGCTGTTCCTGTGCTGGCTCAGCGATGCCGCCACGCAGCGCATGTTGCAGCGCAGCCTGCAGCGCCTGCGCGCGCCGGACCCGACTGGGGCCGCCCAGAACCTGCTGAGTCCGGAACCTGCGCCCCCCGCCCCCGCCGCCCCGCCCCCCGGAGCCGCCAGCCCCAGGCCCGTCCGCGCCGCCCGCAGGTCCACCGGGCCCCGGCCGGTGAGTGCTCCCCACGCGTGCGCCCGGCACCCCGACATTGCACCCAGCACTGCATCTTCTACCCTGGCACTGCACCAGGCACCCCGGCATTGCAGCTGGCATGGCCCCTGCACCTAGCACCCTCATCCCGGCATTGCACCAGCACTCTAACATTGCACCCAGCATCCCTGCATTGCACCTTCTACCGTGACACTGTACTTGGCCACCCGGCATTGCAGCTGGCATGGCCCCTGCATCTAGTACTGTCATCTCCTCATTGCACTTGGCACCCTGGCATTACACCTGCACCTGACCTTACACCGGTTACCCCGACAAGGTTCCTGCACTCTGAGAGCGCCTGTGCGTGCCCTGTGTGCAAGGGAGGTCACTGGGTATGTGCACAGGCTAGCCCCTGGGTGAGCCAAGCTGAAGCTTGAGCAGGTTCTGCAGCTATATTTCCGGTAAACTGGCCACACAGGTGTGTGCACGTGCACGTGTCCCTGCTCAGATGCCAGACGTGCACTGTGGCGGGACACTGAGGACAACGCTTCTCCCGCCCAGGAAGCCTTCTGCTCTGCCGAGAAGTCACGCATGTTCTTGCCGTGTCCAGCCCTTCCCGGAATCCGTGTCAAATGGTGGACAGGCCTTGGGGCCGAGGGCCGTGCGCACACGGTGCTGGGGTGGGGACGGTGCTGGGGTGAGGACGCGCACGAACGTGCCTGGCCTGCCAGAGGAAGTCGGCGTGGCTGGTCGTGGATGGGCTGTGTGCACAGGGCCGAGGGCTGGTGGATGAGGATGGACGGGGACGCGGGAGGGTGCATGGTCTGTGTCGGACCCATGTGTGTGATGCCCGTGAGGATCAGGGAGAGCTGGGTGCTGGGTCCTCCGTGTCCAGCATACTGAGTCTCAGTACCTGGGTGTCAGTACCCAGGTTTCTGTCAGTATCTGGGTGAGATTGTAGACCTGCATGTCTTCCTGTCCCCAATGCTCTCATGGCCGTGCTCCCCGCTCCGTGTCCTGTGGGTGACGTGTGGGTCACAGGACACAGCTACCTGGGGAGGAGAGCTTGCCGTGGACAGTGCCTTGAGATTTGTAGGGCGGGAAAGTGTGATGTCATAGATCAAAGGAGACAGTGTGAGGTCACGGGACAGTGATGTCACTGGAGATTGTGAGGCCAGCAGAGATAGTGTCTGATCACAGAGGACTGCATGAGATTATGGAGCAGTGTGAGGTCATGGTTATGGGCAGTGTGGCTCCTGTTTGTGGGTGCTGGGGACACAGTTAGTGCCTTGGGTTTCCACAGGTGCAGACCTTAGGGAAAGTGGCCACGGGGACCCCGACTGCAGAGGTGCGTGGCTCAGGATCCATGTCCTGTTGGCTGAGCGAGCTGACTTGGTCCTGCGGAACCGAGCAGGACAGAGAGGACTGTGGTGTGTGTGGTGAGAACGGGAGGACCGTGGTGAGGACGGGATGGCCATAGTGAGGTCAGGAGGATCGTGGTGAGGACAGGAGGACTGTGAGTGGATGAGGAGAACTGTGGTATGGACAGGAGGACCATGGTGAGGACAGGAGGACTGTGAGTGGATGAGGAGAATTGTGGTATGGACAGGAGGACCATGGTGAGGACAGGAGGACCATGGTGTCGGCTGGCGCTTCTGGTCTCGGCGGGCAGCAGACCAGGTCACGGCCGCGTCCACTGACCCAGTGCGCGCGCGCTCTCTCTCTCTCTCTCTCTCTCTCTCTCTCTCTCTCTCTCTCTCTCTCTCTCTCTCTCGCTGCTAGCCCGGCCTCCTGCTCGGGAGGGGCCAAGCCCCTGTGGAGGGGCTGAGCTCCCGCCACGCTCCGCCTGCAGCGTCCTCCGCCCCCTCCCCGCATGGCGCTCGGGCCCGTCCAGCTCCCGCGCTGCGCCCGGCCGGGGCCCCGCAGGCCGATGCACGTGGAGTCCCTGCGCCGCGACCCCGACGTGCGGCAGGAGCTGGCGGCGCTGGCCCGGGGCTGCGACTTCGTGCTGCCCTCGCGCTTCAAGAAGCGGCTGCAGGCCTTCCGGCAGGTCGGCATCCTCGTCCTCCCTGTTCTGTCTCCCTGGTTCCCATCCCTCCATCCCCTCGGTGTGTGCCATCTCTTTCCTCCCGGTCCCTGTCCTCCTGTCCACTCGGGACCCTGTCCCTGGACTTGGCCGGGAGCCCCGTCCTAGCAGCGGCTGCGACCGGTAACATGCACTACTCAGGCTTGGTCCCGGACGCAGCTGTCGCCCAGTGCTCGCTCCCTGCGCCGGGTTGTCCCTCTGTCCTCTCCCCTGTGCCCTGCTCCATCCCGCAGCCGGTGCTTGTGACTGAGTGCAGGCTCTGGGCTCAGGTTTCCACAGGGACCAGTGTGTCCTGCTGAGGGGCGTCCCGGTGCCCAGCACCCTGTCCGTCCCACCAGGCCCTTTGTCGCTTCTGATCCGCAGCTTATGCACCCGACCAGGCTCCCGACTCCCGCATTCCCGCCGGCCACGCCCTCGCTGTCCCTGTGTCTGTCTCTGTCCTGGTCCTGTCCCCGGAGCCCTCCACCCATCCCAGTGCCAACATGGTCCCCGTGGAAGCTGCATGTCCTCCGTTGGTGAATGGCTTGGTGGCACACTGTGCGTGGAACGGGCATTTTGCTTTGCATGTTTAAGTGGAACAGGTGGTCTGGGTGCCGAGTGCTTAGTCGTTCCCTGCTGGGAACAGGCATTCTTCTCACAGCAGGGTGGATGTCTGCACCATATTTCAGTAGCTGCTGAGGGACAGGATGACCTGGGGGAGGGGCTGCAGCAGCACTCCGTGCCTGTGATGTAACCCCCGTGATGTCACTCTTCTGATGTCACCCCTGGGACGTTACCCCATGTTGTGTCACCCCCCCCCCCCAGGTCAGCACTTCCCTGGTCAGGATCTGCACTTGCTTTCGCATCCATTACAGACACACGTGTCCTCTGTCCCCTGTCAGCTCCACTGGCCATGGCCTGAGCCTCTCCCTCCTTGCTCCCTACCTTGGTTTCCCTCTTGTCCTGGGTGGGAGGACTGCAATGGGGAGGACTGTGATGGGGACTGTGATGGGGCCTGTGATGGCAAGGGCCTTGATGAGGAGGACCTTGATGAGGAGGGCTGAGATGGCGAGGATTGTGGTGGGGAGGACTGAGATGAGGACTGTGATGAGGACCTTGATGGGGAGGACCGTGATGAGGACTGTGATGGGAGGACTGCAATGAGGAGGTCCATGATTGCGAAGACTGTGACAGGACTCCAATGATGGAGGGCTGTGACCGAGGCGTGTCCGGTGTGGATGGTCATTCAGGGGCCCTGTGGTGCCCAGTTGCAGGCAGCGAGGGCTCTGTCTAGCACACGTGGGCAGCCGGCTCCATGTCTTCCGTGGGGTGCATGGAGCTTCCAGACTGTGTGGTCCCTGTGTGGTCCCTGCGTGGTCCTCACACATGGGGCCCGCGTCCTCACGGTCTGGCGCCAGACACCTCACCCAGCTGGGGCCTGTGTGCACGTGAGTGCGTCGTCTGTGCAGCACGGAGACAGGTGAGAGCCGTGGGGACGTTTGACAGGTGGGATCTGTGCAGGCAGAACACGCCACGGCGTGCGGACACACGCACACATGGCTGCGGGGACACGCACGCACACTGTGGGTCCATGAGCCGGGCTGGCCCTGCCCTTGGGCCGTGCTCCGCTGCTGAAGACATGCTCCCGGACACACGTGCTCCATCGCGGTGCTCCCGGACTTCCGGGCCGTCGTGTCCACAGCCGTCCCTGCTGCCCCCCCGCGGTGCTGGGCACGGTAGTTAACCTTGGCTCCGTCCGTCGCAGTGGCCTCCGCGTCCCCCCGCGGCCAGCTGCCGGGTCTAAAAATGCCCGTGTTAATCTCGTTCCGACCCACCCGCCTCCGCCGCCTCCGGGGCATTCGGTGGCCATGGGAGGGGCCTCGGCTTCTGTTTCATCTCGGCTGAGTCCACAGTTCCCGGGAAGCTACCAGGTTGGACCACCATAGCCTAGGCTGACCTGGACCCCGTCCGTAGCCTAGGCTGACCCGGACCCCCTCCGTCGCCCAGGACTTCATGTCCTCAGTTTCCATGCCTTGTTGTCCTGACTGCGCTAAATAGACTCGTTTAAAAAAGCATGTTTATTGTGTGAACGTCGACATGGTGGGAGGCACGTCTGTCCCCCCGCCACCTGGGTCCCCGGACATTGTCGGATGTTGCGCCTTTACCCGCGGAGTCAGCAGGCCGGCCCTGGACACGTCCTTCTGGAGCCTCATCTGTTCACGCGGGCTACAGGTGGACTCAGCCGCAGTGCGTGTCTGGGGTCCGCCTGCCCGTGATTTGTCGTTTTGGTCGCGCGACACTAGGGCGGAGCCAGGACAGGCGTCTGTGACCTGCGGCCGTGGGCCCCGGCTGGGGTTTGATACGGTGACGACCCAGTGCACACTGGCTTATGCCCGAGCACGCACATGGTGTGTTCCTGTGTTTCTGCTGAGGCAGAGGTGACCGCGTCCTGTGTCCCTTGTGCGCTGACTGCGTCCTGTGCTCTAGGACTCGGCTTGTTGGGATTATGTGGCATCTGACTCTACGCTCAGTGCCTCTGACTTGCCTGGTTCAGGCCATGTCACCTCCCGGCATCGTTGGGGTCTGGGTGCTGGGTTCTAAGTACTGAGTCCTTGTGGGATCTGAGTCCTGAGTACTGAGTCTTGGGGTGGCCTGAAGGTTTCTGGGTCTTAGGGGATGCTGAGTCCTAAGTACTGGGTCCTGGGGGTGCTGGTTCATGGGGGTCTGGGATTCCGGGTCCTAAGTACTGGGTATCCTGGTGTGCTGGATCCTGAGTGCTGAGTGGGGGTGCCGGATCCTGAGTACTAGGTCCTGGGGGGTGCTAGGTCCTGTATACTGAGCCCTGGGTGGTGCTGAGTCCGGAGTACTGAATCCTGGGGAGTGCTGGGTCCTGAGTACTGAGGCCTGGGGAGTGCTGGGTCCTGAGTACTGAAGCCTGGGGACGGGGGTGTTTCCTGGGAGTCTGGGGATTCTGGGTCCTGAGTACTGGGTACTAGGGGGTGCTAGGTCCTGAGTGCTGAGTCGGGGTTGCTGGGTTCTGAATTCTGGGTCACGGGAGGTGCTGGGTCCTCGGTACTGAATCCTTGGGGTGCTGGGTCCTGAGTGCTAGGTCCTGGGGTGCTGGGTCCCGAGTCCTTGGCTCGTCCCCTCGCAATCTGCTTGGCACTCTTGGCCTCACCTGAATGGCCGTGCTCCTCCTGGTGGACACAGAGCCGAGCACTGAGCTCAGCGGGCAGCATGTCCAGCGCGTCGGCGTCGTGATCGCCGTGGACCTGCCCTGGGGATGGTGCTGACCGCAGAGCTCGCGGCCTGACCCACACATGCTCGTTCGCACACGCGTGTTCTAGGTCACGACAGGCACCACCGTGGCCGCCGTTCCTTCTGTGGGGCCCGGCATGGACCATTTGCTCAGCGTGGGCTTGGTGCCTGTCCGGACCGACAGTGCTGCCTGCTGCAGGTGCAGACGCGGAAGGAGGAGCCGCGGCCGCCGCCCTCAAGCGCTAGTGTCCCCGCCTTCTACTTCCCCCGCGGCCGCCCGCAGCCCTCCGTGGACGTGGACGCCACTGTCAGCGCGGTTGAGCATGTGTTTTCCCGGTTCCCGCTCGAGCGAGCCACACTGGACGACATGGGTGCCGTTGCCAAGGTGCGTGTGTCTGATGCCGGGGTCAGGGCTGATGCGTGGCCGCCCCTTGTGGGCTGTGGGGTTGGCAGGGACGCGGACCTTGTGCCGCTGGGATGGGTTAGCCTGTGCTCGCAGACACGGTTCCTCCAGGTGTCCAGATGCTGAAGGAGACAGGTGAGGTCAGCACCTGCCACGGAGGACGCACACGTCACACACACGTTACACACATGGGTCACATGTACATGGATACACACATGCACACATCACATACACACGTCACACGCCGTGTCCCATCTGGTCCCTCATGGCCTCCCCACCGGCCGTCAGCGCCCACGGGCCATGGGCACCAACCGCGTTTGCACTGCAATTATGGTCAGCGCACCGTGCGTGCTAAGCCTCGAGTCTGGGTCACGGGACCTGGAATGGACTGTGATGGCCTCTGGTCACGTCCCTGATGGGGCCATGGGGACCTGAAGATGTGCGGCTTGTAGGGCCCCCGTTGGCGTCTGGCTTGCGTGTCCATGTCCATGTCTCCTACAGGCCTGCGGGTGTCCACTCTACTGGAAGGCCCCACTGTTCTGCGGTGCAGGTGGGGACCGCACGGGCTCTGTGTCCGTCCACAAGTTCGTGGCCATGTGGAGAAAGTGAGTGGACCCGGTGGGCAGCGGCTGGGGCCTTACGGCCTCCCCAGCCGGGACCTCTCATGGCATCCTGGCGCGTGGATGGCAGCTGTGCTGGTGGCCAGTGGATCACGCGTGTCTCTGCCTTGGCGTTGCAGAGTCCTACAGACCTGTCACGACGATGCTGCCAAGTTTGTGCAGCTGCTGACAAGTCCTGGGTGCAGCTACCTGGTGCAGGAGGACTTTGTGCCTTTTCTGCAGGTGAGCCGCGTGCCAAGCTTGGCCACACACCCCATGGGCCCCCCGGCCGCTTTCCAGTCCCACGTGCCCCATGCGCCACCTGGCTGGGTCAGGAGACACACAGTCCCGGATTTCTGTTGTTCACGCTGCACTGGCCCAGCTGGGAGATGTGGATGTCCCCGTGCCCGCGGGCTGCCCCATGTTAATGTGCACGGCGACGGAGCCTCATGGGGTCCTGTGTCACCCAGCACGTGTCCTGTGTTTCTCAGGATGTGGTGAACACGCACCCCGGCCTGTCCTTCCTGAAGGAGGCATCCGAGTTCCACTCCCGCTACATCACCACGGTGAGTCGCACCCGCCGCTAAGCTCGCACCTGGGCCTCATGGCCGCATGAACCTGGGCAAGGTGCGATGGGAGGGACCCGGAAGTTCTCACGGGGTGCATAGGTGTGGCCTGTCCCTCACACGTAGGTGCAGATTGCGGACACCCTAAGCACACGTACATGGCCAGTGGCCGGGCTCGTTGCCGTGGTCCGTGGCAATAGCTTGTGGCCGGGCCCCACTCCCACTCTGGTCGGCCTCATGTAGGGCATGCAAGTCCCTGGCCAGGCCGTGTGTGTGGAGCTGTCCGGGCGGTCCGGTCCAGCTCAGCCTGGTCTGTTGTCCCGGTGTGGCGTGCATGTGCGCCATCCAGTTCCAGGCTGCTGTGAGCCCTCGTCCTGCAGGTGGTGCAGCGGATCTTCTATGCCGTGAACAGGTCGTGGTCGGGCAGGATCACGTGTGCAGAGCTCAGGAGGAGCACGTTCTTGCAGGTAACTGGAAGCCAAGGTTGGACCGTCATATCCTGTACCTGGGCCAAGGACTGGGCTGCACAGACTCTGCACATACTGCATTCTCGTGGCCTGTAGGGGACCCTGGGCAACGACAGGCGGGTGCGGTGTGTCCAGTGTGTTGGGGGACGGCTGGGCTACTCTGCCAGTGTGAGTGCACATGGCCCTCCCATGCACCTGGCCGAGTCCCCGCTGCTCTTGGGAGGCCGTGGTGTGATGTGGTCAGCTGTGGCGTATCGGAAGCAGCTGGGCTTCGTGGTTCACAGAACGTGGCCTTGCTGGAGGAGGAGTCCGATATCAACCAGCTGACCGAGTTCTTCTCCTACGAGCACTTCTATGTCATCTACTGCAAGTTCTGGGAGCTCGACACCGACCATGACCTGTTCATAGATGCAGATGATCTGGCACGGCACAGCGACCACGGTGCGAGGGGCAGGCTGGGTGTGAACAGGTGCTGGGTGCAGTGTTTGGGGTAACTGGCCTAGGTCCTGGGTGTGGGGTCATGGGCCTGGGTTCTGGGTGCAGTGTGCAGTGTCACAGGGTTGGGTGCTGGGTGCACTGTGCGGGGTGACGGGCCCTGGTGCTGGGTGCCGTGTTTGGGGTCATAGGTTGGGTGCTGGGTGCGGGGTCACCAGGCTTGGTCTCTGCACTGGGCTCTCCCGACGTGGCACTTTCTCTCACAGCAATTTCTGCTAAGATGATCGACAGGATCTTCTCGGGAGCTGTGACTCGGTGTGTAGCCAGTTTGTGGTGGGTCCGGGGCTGTGGGAGGCCAGACGTGTGGTGACCCTGCCCGCCACTCGCAGGGCATCAAGGTGTGTCCCCAAGCACCGTGGACGGACACATGCCATGACATGGACGAAAGGGCTCACAGGCAGACGGTCACTGCGGCCATCCAGGCCGGCGTCTCCTTCGTCCCTGCGCCATGTGTGGCATGCTGGTCCCCACACAGGCTGTGGACGCGTGTGCTGTGCCGTGTCCTTGTCTGGGCCTTTACCGCTGCGGGTTGAGCCGTGAGTGACTCCGTGGTGTCTGGCCCGGACGTGTCCCCCATGTCCCTGCTGTGTCTGTGACATGTCCGTCCCTGCTGACCGCAGGGGCCGCCGGGTGCAGAAGGACGGCAAGATCAGCTACGCGGACTTCGTGTGGTTTCTCATCTCCGAGGAGGACAAGACCACGGCCACCAGGTACAAGTGTCACGGGCCCGAGGGGGACACACGAAATACGTGCCTGGGCGGATCCACCCTAACCCCAAGCGGTCTGGGTCCCGCCCCTCCTGTACCCGTGGGCTCTGCGTGGCTGACGGGTGGTCATGGGCAGCATCGAGTACTGGTTCCGCTGCATGGACCTGGATGGAGATGGCGTGCTGTCCATGTTCGAGCTCGAGTTCTTCTACGAGGAGCAGAGCCGCCGGCTGGATGCCATGGCCATCGAGACGCTGCCCTTCCAGGACTGTCTGTGCCAGATGCTTGACCTTGTGCAGCCTCGCAGCCTGGGTGAGTGGACATCGGCGGGTCAAGGCCAGGAGGGACCGGGGTGTGGACGGATGGCGTGGGCAGCTCGGGGGTATGGTCATCTGGGGCCATGTCCCCAGCTCTGGGACCCTGACCGCTGGTACGGATCGTGTGCTATCAAAGGCCAGACCAGTCTACGCCATCGTGGGTCCCCATGCTGTGTTGGTCGTGGCAGGTACCCGGCCAGTCACCCGTGTTCTGGGATCTTGTGTGGACATGGGATCCGCTCAGGACTACGTGCTGACCTGTCCATCCATCCCTCTGTCCCTCAGGCAAGATCACGCTGCAGGACCTGAAGCGTTGCAAACTGGCCAGCGTC